>OX402588.1:13750000-15000000 GCA_948098905.1 Tiliacea aurago
GAAATGTTGGATCGCCCCGAAATAAATTGAGATAAGAACTGTAGGAGAATTATGACTTCAATAAATGTCAAAACTAGGAGCACTAGAATACAGGCCCAAATTAAATTAGCTAGCGAAACTCTGCAGCCTTGATTGGTATCTATATCTAAACACGATAAAACTTAAATTATAATGTTTCGATGGTTTTGTTTTTGGTGGCATCGACCACTTTTATTGTTGTTACGAGTTGAGAACATCTGTTTTCTTTTGTTTTATCATGTTTAAATATCGATACCCATCACGTCTGTGAAGTGTATACAAAACGTCTGTGAAGATTACACAAAAAAAAAACATGCGGGTCAGGGCAGTCTTTGGGGACTGCCGATAGAAGTGAAAACTAAGTAACTTGTGAATTGTATCGAAGCGTTTGGTGACGATGACGCGAGTTCCATGATTTTTGTTCACTCAAAAAGTGTTTACGCGCCTAAAGGTAATATTCAAAAACTGATATTTCAAATGACTACACAAACTACGGTCCATTACCCAACAAAAAAAAATGTTACATAATTTTTTATTATTTTTATTATGTTTAGATATCCCTACCCATAACGTCTGCGGAATTTTGCTAGTTAATTTAATTCGACCCTGTATATTTCGTTACAACGTTTCAGGTTCTAGATATCGTTCACGCTGTAGAGAGCATGGCTCTCGAGCCCGCGCCACCGATATCACCAGAACTGCAACACAAGACGACCACCGTCGTAATGTCCAAACACACACTCCAACCTCAGGTTAGTGCATAACTGTAAATACTGACTCTCTTGAATAGAAGCTACACAGCTCTTCAAAATAAGCTAGAACATTTTTAAAGTTTTCCTCTATGTAAAACAGCCAGAAAAATAAATAACATTTTCTACTTTAGGAAAAATGCGCCTAACAGATCTAAAATTATTTTAAATTATTCTTTAATAATAGTCGCATTGTTCTTAACGATCCCCTGAATAAATTTGAAACCCCACAGACGGTCACAGAATAAGATAGGCGTTCAATAAAGATTGTTATTTAAAAACAAAACTATACTATTATGAATTTATGATGTATGATATATCTTCTTCTGTGTCCAACTGAAAAAAAAATACTTTGTATGCATGTAGTTCTATATTATATTTTCCAATTTGAAAATAACAATTTCTTTTTTGAAAATTTTAAGCTTTTTATTTTGATAATTGGAAAGTTTCTATTACAGCATGATAAATAAGATTTAGCTTTGTATTATATTATTACAAATAACTTTATCGTATATAAAGGCCGAAACAACTCTGCTGTATAATTTTTTGCACGGTTAGCATCTTCCTGACTCTGATATTGATAGCATGCACTATGTATATTTTGTAGTATAAATATTGCTTGCATGAAAATATACGTAAATATCTGTATTGAGTACTTTAAGTATACTATTCGTATGTTTAACTCCTTGTCTTCCAAAATAAATGTTGTTTAGTATATCTACATGAGCCTTTAATATGTAGTTGGTTGTGATGAAATGGAAGGGTGGCACTTTACAGAAAACTTCAGTACACCTATCTCTTGACGGCGAACTTTCTGTCTATTGTCTGTAAATGTATTAACTATTACAGCATTGATATTGACTTTAAAGGACTGTTTTGCATGTATCCTCAATTTCTTTAAGTTCTCTCTGTTGGGACTTTACGTAATAATTTATGGAAATGTAATAGAACTTCTAAGTGTACCCTAGTACTATTAGTATAAACCTTATAGCAAGACGATGTTGTTCAGTTCTTATTTTAATTTACTGTAGCTTAGCTCAATGTCGTCATGTGATAGCTTGTAAATGGGTTCTGCCTAGAGGACGACCCTAACTGGTGCAGTTTATAATAAAATTAATGACAAAGCGTATTACGTCCATTGCAGAATGCATCCATTGAGGAAAAGGAAGAAAACACATAGTACGGCAATGTTAACTTCTGTCCAAATACTTTGTAAATAAGTAATGTTCAATAAACTTAACGGATACACATGACATGTCCAGTAAACTTATTTATATAATGAGTTAAACTATCTGTGAACTGTGTTATTGAACGGAAAATCTAAATGAAAAACATATAATAATTACGCATTTATAATTTTGGTTAACCAATATAATGAGTGTTATAATAAAATAAATGTTTTTAATTCAGAATATATGTGCCAATGCAATGCTATTTAGTTGCATTGATGATATTTTATGTCCGTGCGTTTACAATGATGTTTTGAGAGTAGATATATAAACACACTTTTTCTATATGTCGTTCTAGCTTCGCGCTGTTTAACGTTATTCAACCACATGTAAAACATGAAAATGTTCATTATGAAAAATCATTTAATATAAAGTGGTAAATGTATATAATAGCACAATTTATCATTGTATTTAGTAAGTAAGGAGAAGGGTATGTAGTTAAGATAACATGATATACATGTCAAACAATATTTTAGTTTGAACTACTGGATTTCCAAATCGAGTGTTAGTATCCTTCCATAAAATATGGACCACTCTATATAACCTAACCTTGATAATAGTTTCTTCTATAGTAGTTTTCTTATCCTACCTTACTATATTATTTAATCATTTTTTTTTTTTTTCATAAAAAAATGTTTCAAATACGTGTATTCCCGTTCGTCCCCCGACTTCGTCCACCTGGCTAGGGGGACGAATGGGAATCCGTTATTTTTTTCCCGATCGTCCCACTGATTTTGTTGGTCGGACAAACGGGAATAATTTATTAATTTTTTTTTTGAGTCCTATTGGTCCCACGAAATAATTTCAGGCTGGTTGTTCAATGGTATAGAAAAACAAATATTAAAATTAAAATCACAGTTGAATCACAGAATCAACTTTACGTACTTAGGTATCAAAATACACTACGCTTAAACATTGTCATAAAATAAAAATGTCCCTAAAGCTAAAAATTATAATAAAAAAAAAACAGTAAGTACATAGAACTGATAATTAAAAGAAGTCTATTATTATCACAATTGACGTAACTACGAACCACTATAAACAGACTTATTACAACTCAGTAAAGCCGTCGCGCATTTTCTGAAATACTTGCTTCGGAATTTTGGCTTTAAGTATATAAATAGATAAGAAAAAATTGTAAAATCTTTCATTTTCTAAGAACATGAGCGCCAAAGTTGGCCATTTATCACTAAAATCACGGTCGAAATGTAATAGGCCTCTTAATGATAAAAATAAATGGTGTATCGTCCTAATTATAAGTTATAACTAAGTCACATTAGCTTATGTATACGGTAGCACGTATTTGTGTTGACATTTTATAAGTGATTAGAACAGTTTTTGTACACATAAACAATCACAATTTCAAAATCAAAATAGTAAAAAAAACTAAATATCACAAAATCAAGGAAAAACAATTACCATAATATTTCTCTCTTATAGAGTAAAAATATTAAAAATATCACTCGTATTTAAGAAGGAAGTCGAGGCTATAAAATAAGGCAGTAATAATGATTGTATACGGCACACAAAACCTAAAAAGATTATATTAACGTATCTCATCATTATATGCCCATGATTATATTTACTATACCCGTGCTGTTTCATTCTTTTGTCACACCACTAACTAAGTATATAAAAGTACTCCGTGCCACTAACGCACTGACTTATTTAAGGATACTAGAGGGAGAGAATGTTAGGTAAACCAATAGGGTTCACGCAAATGAAACAATATTATTGGCGCTCTTTTGTTAAGTAGCGGCATCGCGGGCGCAACTCGCCCGAGCCATCGAATTTATAAACAAAACAATTTATTTTGTAAAATAATGGTTAAATCCAACCAAGTAATTTGAAAAGTAAACTGCAAAACAACAGGTAATATTTCATGCACAATATTATTTAGTGGGACGCATGGCACTAATCTAAGAAAATATTCCCATTCGTCCCACTAAAATCCCGATTGGGACGATCGGGAATAAATTTAATATTATTTTTGTAAATTCCCGTTCGTCTCCCTATGTGGACGAAGTCGGGGGGACGAACGGGAATACACGTAAAAATTTGGCGAAATTCGCATTTATTCCTGATGTTGATGTTCAATCAAGTTGACCAATCAATTTTTTTCATTATTAATGAGTCCGATACGACCAATTTATATCATTATAATACCTATGTAGTACCATATTTAGCCTACAAGTACATGCTATAACTTACACCTAAATACTGATATAATTATATTTGTAACACTTTGTATTCTATGTAATCTTCAATCCAAAAGACCAATTTTATATACCTGTTTATCCCTGTTTGTCTAACTATATCAATTCTATAAATATAAATAAAACATTATGGACACGACAAAGCAACGTCGAAAAAGAGACATGTTTATATACTTTGTTTGTAACTTTTTGACATGTGTTGATGAATATTTTTTTGCTGATGAAGCAGTCCTTTGTTGAGCATACCAGATATTTATTAAAATATTCTCAATTGATTTAAATTATGTAAAACTTATTGTTAAGGTTTTGGCCAAATTACTATTCTCAACTGCCAATTAATTTACATTTGATAAAACTATTGTGCATTTACTTATTTACTTTTTAATGTACAAAATTGTTCTAATTAACGTTATGTTTAGTGTTGCATTAAAATACATAATGTTTCAGATGACGTTTTCTTTTGTTTTTATGTTAGCATGTTTTCAATAACATTTATTTTGGAAGATTTTTGTTCGTCGCTGAAATAAGCTTTTGGGTTTTATGCAAAATAATGATATTGGTTAATTATTTATGATTTTCGTATTCATATTTTCGTGCAAGTAGCTTCGCTATTGTTCGATGTATGAAATAAAAAATAATTTTATTTGGCTCAATTCGTGATTACGCTCGAGTATCTAGCATTTTGTTTTGGTCTTTCTTTTAGCCGTATGTAGCCAAAGTAATGAGTTGCGTAAGTACCGAGTGGTGCAGTATATTTTGTTGGTTTGGTTAGTCGTCTAGTTCGCATGCGGCGCCCCCCTCGCCGCTCGCGGTGCTCGCGCAGCAGAAGGCAAGGACGCCGCCCCCCTCCGCACCGCTCCCCCCGCCCTCGCCCGCCGCCGACATGCCGCGCCTGCAGCGCCCCACCAGGCCACCACCCGCGCCCCCTGCGACTCCTGCGACTTCTGCGTCTCCCGCCAAACATAAACCTCAAGTGCCTCGTAAACCACACACGAAGCGAGTTAGTTTCACACAAGAACCGATGGATGAACCCGAACATTACCCCTTGTCGACGAACGATACGAACATATTTCGATACTCATTGCATGACGAGCATGATGACGAACGAACGGGGCCTACGATCATTGACACTAACGATGCATGCGAGGGGTTTAGCTCCTTACTAATCCGAAACCAAACGACTACCGAATTGGGAGTCTCGAGACCGGTCCCTAAAGCGAGTCGGGTACTTCACGCCGACCTCATCATCCCGCCTCCGCCTTTATTCGACACTTACGTTAGTGATAGTGAATTAATTGAAGATGAAGATATAGAGGCAAGTCTACCACCTATCACCGTAATTCCTGAACGGATTTTGCTGCCTGAGCCTGCGGTGGCCGAAACATCCATGCAGTCCTCAAATTCCACAAATTCTCCTGAAACCGAAGTCCCTCCTCTTGTAAATTACGACGCCTTTCCACATTTGATTTCGGGGCCGGTCGTGTCTGATAATCCATTTCGCTCGGTTATAGTATCAGCAGTGCCTTCGAGTCAAGTCTTCCGTACACCAGAACTTCCTATAGCCAATGATGAATATTATAAAGAACTTTCTGTAAGTCCTATTGGAGACCCCGATGCCCCTGCATTGCTACACGCACAATATAAAACTCTACCTACTGTGTCACATGTCCCTAACTCACCATGTAATTTACATCCAGATCAAACTTATATCGATGAACGAACAATGTATGTACCAGTGCACCGTTCATTACGTGATTTAAGGACAGATAATAGTACACTGGGAATGGTTCACTCTAACACGTACCCCCCAATCAACCCTTACCCATCTCTAACGACTGTAGCTGGAACATACAATCCATACACATGCACAGTTCCCGTATGTTCTTCCAATCAAACTGGTTTTTTTAATCACAAATCACATACCGCTCTAGTCAGTACTTTAGGACAAGATATAAATGCAAACATCACATCATCTGTCTTCACCAATAACGATGATGCGCCTAAAAGTGTTCAATCAGAGAGAAGAGTTCGTTTCGGTGAGGTGACGACATTGGCCGAAACCGATAGAATGTCGAACAGTTCGGATCCCTTGAGAGAAGGGAGCCCTACGCCCGCATCTGCCTTGAAACCCGCATGGAGCAGCAAAATCAAATCCTTCGCCATCGGCGAGGTAAACATCAATGTACGGAATCTTATCCTCGCACACACACACTCAGCTTCTTTTGATTGTGTTCGTCGAAAACCCAACCTGGATTCTTAACTAAAAACCACATAGTTTGTCATCCCTCCATATCCCATTTTGTTACTTACCCACATTGAATTATTGTTTTTAACTTGCAATTACTTATATTTTGCATGTTTGATTTACTAACCGCAATAACCTTATTTTATTATTGTTTATTATTAAAACATTGACTGCATGGGTGTGAAGGCTGGAGAAGGGAATTTCAATGCTTGTAAATATCATAAGCTTTTTAACTCATTTTTTTATTTAATGTGCGTGTCATATTGCTTGTAAGTTTAGCTAATCGAACCGAATGTCCTCAGGCTTCCCCACCTCATTCTGGTAATTTTGTGAAAGCGTCTGTCAGCGATAAGAAGAAGTTCTTCGAAAATGCTATGGAGGAAAGTCACAAACCATCGCCCAAGCCAGGTAAATATAGATAATTTAAAACAGTTTTAGGGTTTTACCTGCACCAATAACTTAATAATAACTTTAATACAGAATTAAATAATAATGTCGCTCACTATGTAACAAGCAATAAAACTGATTTGTCATGAGTTTCCTAATTATTTAAACAAAACTTGCACTCCATTCTACATGCAACTATTACTTCGAGTCCTATTTTAGCACTAGATTATATAATTACATGTCCACCAGTCAGGGAGGTGAAGAGAGAATAGAAAATTGAGTATCACTAATAGATTACTAATGTTTTCAGAAAAAGTTTTCACATTCCTATCAGCGGATGAGGTGGAGAAATTGAAGCAAGAAGAGGAAAGAAAGATGGCATCTCTGTCGCGATCAGAGCTCGGCTCGTGGTCCCCAGGCGAGGACCGGCAGAGTGGATATAGCTCACATTCCGACGACGAACCTTATGAGAATGGCCATAGGTATGTACGGCATAGTTTTCTTATGATTCAAGGCCGATCGTAACACAATAGTTTCATTATATAATATCTGATTCCTTTAAGAATATAAATAAAGAGAATATTTATATTGATACCTGTAAAAAAATTCAGGGTGTAAAAATACCCATGACATAGCCGTTATGTACGCATCAAACTAAGTAACATCGAGCAATAATTTTGCTGGGACTACTTTGCAACTTTTATTTTTGGTGTGTATTTAAAGTTAAGTTATAACTAGGGCATGCAATTACGCCAGTACGGATATTTTGGATACCACTGTAAAAAAGGTACTTAAATAAAAAAAAATAAGTTTCCAAACGACATTTTCATTACAAAAACTCCAATAATTGTGTAATATATACTAACGAATCATTCAATTTAAAAACGTTTGTAAAACAACAATATTGGAAGCCGACCCCAAACATAGTTGCGAAAAAGCTAGGCAGATGATGGAATGTTCAAAGGTAAAATAAAATGAATCACTTAAAAAAGTTCCAAATGTACCACCCACATAAACAAACTATTAAGGGACCGGCGTAGCATGCGTAGTTCATACAAACGTAATACTTACCAAAATCATTTGCAAATCAAACATATTCTTAAGGTAGTGTGTATTTATTTCGATTGGATTACAGAATATCTATGTTCCCAATATACATTTTGAAAGGACAATGATATAAAGACGAAATATGAGGAATTTAAAATTTCTATAGAAAACTTATTTTTCTCATAACTCTTGTTTAAATCAGTGTCCATTCAAAATATATATTTGGAACCTAGATATTCTGTATTCCAATCGGAATAAAGACACACTACCTTAAGAATATGTTTGATTTACAAATTATTTTGGTATTACGTATGTATGAACTACGCATCCATCGCCGGCCTCTTAAATAGAATTTTACAAGATAGAAATACTCTATTTCATTGTTTTCATTACATAAGTATGTACATTTGGATCGTCGACTAAAGTCTAGCTCTGGTGTTTTGTCCAAAATGTGCTAGTGGTTTTTTTCTTGTGAATTTAAATTATCAGTCATTGTGTCATTAGATGGATTTTTGAAGATACCGCATGAATTTTCACATTTTCACGATACCTAATACCTGTTTTACTAAAACACAATGTAAAATGTTATATTACTCGTATTACTGGTTTTGATGAAATAGAATTTAAAAACGGAACAAAAGGAAGTATCCGTATTATTCGTTTTATCCGGATAATCTGAATATCCGGATAGCATTCCCTAATTATATCATTTAAAAGAAAAGCCTATCGTAATTTAGGTTGTATGCTCCGTATGGTGAGTGGTTTTTCTAACATTAAAGCGCAGGCCACACCACCAGCTAGCGGGCGGGCGGGCGAAGCGAACGAACATCGTTTCACCTCTTTACATACTTCGGTTCACACCGCGAGCTACCGATATTTCGCGTAGTTTGTATAGTTTCCTTCGTTCGCTTCGCCCGCCCGCCCGCTAGCTGGCGGTGTGGCCTGCGCTTAAGGCGGTTATCGCCTTATATAATGCTTTAGTTAGAAGTCAATTGGAATGTAACGCAGTCATTTGGGCTCCATATGAATCTAAATATAGGCTCATGCTGGAGAGAGTACAAAACAAGTTTGTGAGGTACTTGTACTTGCGCATGTATGGTGTATACCCATTTTACCCGCTTATGTACCCAACTTTATTTATTTTGGGTATGGTTGGATATAACGAACTGAGGGTCAGGAGGGATCTCGCACTCAACTCGAACATATTCAAAGTACTTAGAGGGAAGGTACATAATGCGGACATTTTAGGGCACATAGGACAGCCACGGCTGCTGGCGGAGCCGCGCACTCGGACCAATCTTTTAAGTGAGGCGCCACTGATGCGCGCACTCCGCACTCTCAACCTCATAGCTAGTGACACGGACCTATTCTGTTGTTCTCTGAGTGAATTCACAAAGAATGCATTATTTGTAATAAGTTACAAAATGTAATTATAATAATATGTTAATAATAAGTTAGGTTAGGACTTTAGATAAGTACACTATCGCATTAGGTTACCCCTGTAATGATAGATGTAAATTGGAAAATAAATAAAAAATGTCTTTCGAGAGACACTTGTACTCTCACAAGCGACTCTCTGCTTCGTTAAGCGTCTTTTTACACCCGTTTTATAATTATTACATACGCGGCAAAAAATATTTACGAGGAATACAGAAATTATTGCCCGAGGCGTTGACCTTGCCATAAGCGAATGCGAAATATAGACGGGCGCAAACTAATTGGGCAGATTAAAGCAGGTGAAAAGAAACAGAGGAAAAGGTTATGATTATTTTTTCATAATTTTACTTTTGTTTTTGCATAGTATGTCTGGAGGCGTGAGTCCGTCAGCAAAGTCACAACGCAGACGCGCGGAACGAGACGGTGAGGTAGAGGACGCGGCCACGAGAGCCGCGCGTCGTGCCGCCTGGCGAGCAGCTAGACTGCGCTCACTCGAACAGGTCAGTGGCCATATGGCTGTGCATTCTGAACGTTGGCAACGTCGCAAATAGCTGTCAAATGGTAAGTATTTAACAGCTATTTGCTCATGTTTTGATTGATTTGTTAATATTCCTGAAATATAAAATATCGGTTTATATTGCACTAAAATATTGATAATGAAATGCAATAAATAATATCGTAACCGAATATTTAGTTTTAGATATTTTGAAAGGATTTCGAATGCCCTTTTTAGACCTAAAACTGTTACAACGCCTAATTCAGTGTTATTATTGCAATTCACTGCACTGAAATGAGCACATAAAGCGATATTTCATAATATTTACTTACAGTAATATTAACAAATTAATGAAAACGGGTAAATATTTGACAGCTGTTTGCGACGCAAATCCAAACCACTGTATTTTATCAGAAAGATAAATAAAACGAAATGGTTATTTTAAATGTTAAAATATTTTTAAGCACAATAAAAATCTTACCTATGTTTGTATAATAATAATGTGACATTAGACATGTGAGTATAAATGAGGATGACTATTATACAAGATGTAACATAAATAACGCACAACCTCTTAAGGGGTCATTATACTCATCATGATGATCAACTTTTACTATGGGACCAAACCTGCAATCTCGAAAAAAAAAATAGCTGTTCCCTACATATTGACGAGTTATGAGAACATAAATGTAGGGATCAGCAGTTTTTTTTCGTGATTTCTAGTTTGGTCCCATAGTAAAAGTTGTTCATAATGATGAGTACAATGACCTCTTAAGAGGTTGTGCGTTAATTCTGGGACATGTATACTAAAGAAGGAGAAGAATGGTATTAATGCCTTCTAGTCATTGGTGGGTTACGAAAGGGTTCTCGTAACCCACCAATGACTAACAGAGTGACCCTACTACTGAGACGGCAGATAGGCGTACACTTCCGACGGAGTCATCTACCTCAAATAAATTAGGATGAGGGGAGGTGGTTATTGATGTGTCATTCAGTTGTCGTATTATGCCAATATGTGATTAAACGTGTGTTTGTTATATTTAGGAGGCTCTTGAATCACAGAAAGTGATAAAAAGTATGGTGGGGCCAGCGAGTGACATCTTAGAAGATCCACATAGAGAGAACTCTTCGAATGAGGTAATTACTACAAATAATAGCTACTTCATGTCTTGATGAATCATTTGAATGTTGTCCAAATTAAAATACTAAAGCAACCGATTCTGTAAATGGAAAAAAGATCATGCTTTTGTTTTTTAAAAATACCTATTATCCAATCTCGCATCAAATATCACATTGTCAGTTCTCATTTAAACCCAACATCATCTTTTTCCCATTTCAGATTTAGAATGTTTTGTCATAATCCAATAATATTCCATGTATTAATTTGTTTGTCTTATCTGTTAACATTGTGATTAACACCGATAGAATATTGTCTTTGTCCAGTAAGCAATGTTAAAGTCTGTCCTAGTTCTGTCTGTATTCAATTTGAATGTTTGAATTGATACCTTCGATGTCTTGTTGCAAGTACCTATAACAGTACTTATGATTTAACTTTAACTAACACAATGTGGTTTGTCTTATCATGGGTGGGGATCAATGTCGCTTGGCTGGCATATTATTATACGTTCACATTGGGCTGCGAATGTCAAAATTGGCTTTACAAATTATAGAAATGGCCCCTGCCACGTATCGCGTTACGTACAAAACCGGGCCAAATACTGGCCGTCAAGGAGAAAGAAAAATTGTTAAACGAGCGCATTACTCTCCGCACCGAGGAGTTCGTGTGCCCGGCCACCGGCGAGACTAAAGTGCGAACCATCGAGTACATTGAGAAAGTCATTGAGAAAGAGGTACGCGTATAACGCCGCGATTTGTAAATTGTGCTACGTAAGACGCTGTACACAAGCAATGCCGTATCGTGTGGTTTTTATTATCTTTTGTATATCTTTAAAACTACGCTTAGCTTTCAACGTGCAACTATTATGACGGACGATAAATGACCTTACTGTAGACCGACGAAACGAACGAACTTGAAACGATATTTGTATCAAGACAATGAAACAGATCGACTGACAAAGACACGTAGATGACGTGTACAGACACTAAAATGTTAACGGGCCTTTTAAGTGCACATAACGTAATACACTATTTAGCACAACACAAAATTGAAACACCACAATTGCAGTAGATATGTTTTAGGAAAACTTACTAATCAGTTATGACATCTATTTAAAATTATTGCACTAAATGCCACAAAGGCACGAAATGCTTAGGTACTTATGATACACATTTTTATTTTTCCTTTGACTAGCATTAAACTTATTAGGTGTCTGAATAACAAAATCTGGAAGTCAATAATAGAGGTTACTGTAATTTAAAGAAGAGATTAAAATCTAGGATAGATCTATAAATAAATAAATAGATGGATAAATCTATCTTAGATTTGAATCTCTTCTTTAAATTACAGTAAATTCATTCGAATATCAAAACTAATTAAATAGGTCTGGTATGTTTACAAACGATGATTGCCAGCTTGTGGAATTTAAGAATATTATAAAATAACTGATCAGGCAACTTTTCTGTGAAAGATATGGAATGTAGACCTAATTACCACGTAGTACCTAATTACACTCACGTTAATATAGAACTAAAATCGACGTGGCAATAACAAGACTTTATATACAATTTATTTGCCCCATTTGACAGTATCCCGATTCCCAAGGTTTCCCCCTTTATTTTATTTTATTTCTTCTTATCTATTTAATGTTTTCACGAGTGTTGCATGATATTTTGGCATGGCATGCTAACTTAATTTATTGTATAATTTGTCAGACGATACCTGGATTCTAGACACGGCAAGCTTCAACGAAAACAATGGTTTGTTGCGTTTATTACTCTACAGAAATATATATACTAAAGCTTATTTCATTGCTTTAGCAGCAGAAGCAAAACTAACCCACTAACGCCTGTATATTAGAAGGTATATTAACAGTATTTAGTGCATGCCATTTCCTGTAGGTAACTTGCATTACATCCAATAAGGTGCTCAAAATTGTGACTTATTTGTTGTGATATGCTTTTGTGTTTGATGTTGTTTTAGTAAGTATTCACAATTTTGAGCACATAGTTCGATGACATTACTTTGCTATCGAATTCAAAAGATATTCTCATTATTTCCCGTTCTGGAACAAAATACTAAAAGAATGTCATATATTTAAAAAACTTGATAACTTTCTTAAACCACTAGATTTCATAGCATTATTATCTGAAACGTAATTGAAGGTCATAAGCATTTCTGAAACGTAATTGAAGGTCATAAGCATTTCTCATTGTTTGGCGAAAACTTATACAAAAGTCTAGAACTTTGATTTTCATTCTATTTATCTATACAGGTGGAAACGACGCAAGAAAAAATTATTTCTCTGGAATTAACAACTAGCCCGAGTAGCGAAACCGCGCCTACCGACCTTGAGGAGGCCGGTATTAGCTTGGGAGAGGGAGAGACAGATGGGGGGGACTCGCTGCAGCCTGATATTGTGCAGGTCGTGAACCCTCTGCTGGACGGCGGCGCCGGCCGCGTCACGGCCATCCCCGTTGGGCCCACGCATCGCGTCACCGCCTACACAGAACAACCTCAGTAGACACACTCACTTAGATCTCTTTCCCAACACGCCTCAATCTCCGCTCCCTTACCCTACTTGAACAATCAACCCCATGACAACACATCGGCTATAACCACAGTTGTAATAGACACGACTCGACTACCGTCGAGAATCGAACTCGATTGTAGATTTCTTCAACGAAACGAACGTTCGTGAAACGAGTTTCCATCTTAATTTTGTATTGTAACTGTGATAATAAATTTAGATTCCACCGACTTGTTATGTTACTTAAAGGCGCTTGAAGAAATCCACTAGCGAGATGCGTTTTGTGGCATTTTAATTTTGATCACAATTTTTATTTTTTTATTTTAATTTTGCGACGGAGATTTTAGATTAATTATAGGTGTTACTATATATTTTTGAAAATATTAATAGTTATTATTCTTTGAATACTTTACGTATTTAATTTTAAATAATATTCATTCCGTGCAAGTCTTTATTTTGACTGAATGTTGATGCTGTACCTGCTGAGGAATGTGACTGGTTGATCAACCAGAATGTGAATATAGGCCGAGTGTAATGATATTAAAGGTGTACATACCATCAACAACACGCAATGGAATGAGACGCAAGTGGCATCACATTTGACGATATAACAGTTATATCAACCTATACTTGCATTATACAATTACTTATTTTATTTGCGCAATGTTGTTTCATTCAGTATTTTGTGTTTGATGATGTATTAATATTTTAATTTAATGTAATATTAATTTAATTTTATATGTGGTGCCTTGATTTCTTGGAATCAATTTTATTATAATTATACGATTTTATTATTCAAACTTCATTATATTTTATTTTATTATTCTTGTAATTTTGATTCGAAAAATAATTTTACATTAAGTTATAATATAAAGATTGTAATCCTACAGAAGGTGATGAATTACGCATTTGCATCAGTATGACCGTAGTTTTATTATTAAGATTTGCTGTTTAAGTCCAGACGTAACAACAAATTGTACATTTCCGACTGTATGAAATGTAATATTTGAGTTTGATAAAATATGTATTGCGGTAATTATATTGAAGAGTTGAATGGAAGAATGTGTGTCCTTTATACCTTTCTAGTGATATGTGCATTGTAAACTATTGAAAACATTGTATGTTTGTCCCAATTAAATGTTTTAATATATATTTTAATAAAATTATTATGTGGTTTTATTAAAAAAAACACTTAGATTTATGCTACTTGAGCAACACAATTTAAATGTCTAAAATCTAGTAAGAACAACAGAAACATCTTAAAAATAATTAATAATAACGAGTAAAACACTTTTACTTCTTTGGTGCAATAATGCCTTCCAGTTGCGCCTGAAAGCAAATAATAGCAATTAGGAAATTGTAAACGCTCACAAGTTTTCAATAAGAAGAACGGTAACGGTTAAATATACATCATGTCCCAGAATTAACGCACAACCTCTTAAGGGGTCATTGTACTCATCATTATCAACAACTTTTACTATGGGACCAAACCTGAAATCGCGAAAAAAAATATCAGCTGTTCCCTAAATTTATGTTCTCAACTTTTACTATTTACAAAATGTAGGGAACAGCTGATTAATTTTCACGATTTCAGGTTTGGTCCCATAATAAAAGTTGTTCATTATGATGAGTACAATGACCCCTTAAGAGGTTGTGCGTTAATTCTGAGACATGTTGCTTCTTAAACAATCGCGCTATGATAGGTACACTACTACAAACATGAGGCGCGAGTGTGCAGGCAACTGGCGGCATCGTCGCGTACGAAGAGAAACCGGTTCATATCGGCTCGGCCAGTTGCCTCGCTCAGGCGAAGCCGCCAATTGCCCGCACACACGCCTGTTTACTAGTACTACTGTGTACCTATCATAGCGCGGTTGTATGAAGCTTAACTTCTGCCTGTTTACTCTGTGGTGGAACTGAAGGTCGATGTCATAATAACGCCCGGGTAATACAGGGTGGCAGGGACATCGACGCACAATCTGGGGGTCTACTCCGAACCGTTAATCCGAAGTATCGTTTATAACTTCCAAAGTTTCTTTTTTGACTTTGAATCCTTACCCGACTTAAAGTCACATGTTTGACTTTGGTGTATCTCTTTGACTGTTTTTTTTTTCTTTCGCCGTAGTTAGCCATAGTTAGCCGTAGTCAAGCAACGGCCGAACATTCGGCCGATACTTGGGATTTATGTTCGGAGTAGACCCCCTGGTAACAGGTTGCGCGTCGATGTCCCCTGCCACCCTTTATAAATTAACTTAATTCGGTCCAGTAGATTCGGAGCAAATCGGCTGTGACAGACAGACATGAATGATCCTAAAAGGGTTCCGATTTTTCTTTTTACGGAACCCTACAAATCAATCGCCTTGGCAATTTTTTTGTTTTAAAATTGTGGTAATAGCCCGAATCAGGTGTTTACAAAAAAAAAATGCCTGGAATATTCAGGATTTTTTCAATGCGAATTTTGTATGAATGATTGAAAACTGACAACTGACAGGACGTGTATCGGGTCGGTCTAGTAAATAAATAAAATTATTAAACTTCAATTCGATCAGGTTTTGGAACAAGAAACTTGAAAGTTCAAATTCGATTGCAACCGAAACTTAATATTTCAAGGATGTTTTCATTACAAATGTTCACAGATATCAACTAAGACTACATAACGCTAAAGTTGATAATTCAGTAAGAGGCAATTAACGTTAATTATTTGAGATTCTGAATTTAAAAATAGGTATAGTATACAAGGGAATAAGCTGTCCTTACCTTGAGTTGAGCATTGGTCTTCTTCAAAGCGAGTAACTCTTCTTGGTGACGTTTTTCCTCAGCTGCTCGCAGTTCAGCCGCGCGCCGCTCTAGTTGCTCAGTCTTTTGTTTCAACTCCAAACATTGTTTCTCCAAGGCAGAACGTTCAGCTTCCAGCTTTGCTACTTGATCCATCAAGTCTGATTTTCCTTGCTCTGACTGGAATATAATTATTCAATTATTTCTATTCCTCTACATAAAGTCACGCCTGTATTTCTCGGTGAGGTAGGCAGAGGTGTTGTACAGTAGAGCTGACCCACATTTCATCACTTATGTCTAGTCCCATTTAAAGGGCTTAGGGCGAGCCTATTGACACCACGAGCGCAAATTCAGACTCCGGGCTGCGATTGAATAACACTCCCTGACCCGAGAATCGAACCCAGGACGTCCAGCAGCCGCGTTTGCGGCCACTAGACCAACGCGAGTCAGCCCAAAATAATAGAAACTTAAATTGTAACTACGCACCTGTAAAGCTTTCCTCATACCGAAAGCAATAGAACTACAGTAGAGCGTTTGGTAAGCTTCCATCGTGATTTTAGCTTCATCGCGAACCCTCAGTAATAGGAGGCCTCTTTCTCCACAGTTTATTGTTACCTGCAGACGTTGAACTATTGAATGTGTCACCGTAAAGGGGTCCGCTGCGTCATGTTTTACCGCAGCGGACTCCACCAAAGCGGAGATGTGTGTAAACGACCAATAAGATATCGGCAATGGTACGGTAACGTTATCTTATTGGTCGTTTACAAACATCTTCGCACATCTCCGCTTTGGTGGATCGAGTCCCGGCCTTAGATTGTGAGCACCGTTAGTTTTAATTTATCTAACAAGTTTGTAAACCGTCCAAAAATTGTGAACTGTTACACAATATACTTAGTGCATTCATTTTCGGTAGTAGGTATCTATCAATGTCAAATTGTGAACGAACCTGCACATAGCGACAGGGTTCATATTCTGTCAGATTTGATCATCCGTAAAATTGTGAACCGTCCCTGATTGGTAGGTCTTGACGGTAGAGCCGAATTGGTCGCTGTAACTAAGCCAGGGGGCACCCCGACCAAATGGATTAGGTTAGAACTGACCAACCGCGAAAAAGCCAAGCGAGCGAAGCCAGCGGTGCCGCGGCAGTGGCCGGCGAGCGCTTCTTCAGAGTTGGTACAGATGCTTGGCTATTTAGTATTAGCGCAAGGTGCGATCATCGTATGCAAGTTTGATACCAGTTCATAATTTTTCGGTTTGCCATGGATAGATTATAAACTAGGTATCGAAAAATAATTCATTAAAATGTAAATGGTTTGTTGCAGTTCACAATTTTTTTATAGTTTATAATCTCTCTAGATAGATTATAAACTAACGAAGTTCATAATCATCGGCGACAAATACCCTGTTTGTACAATCTTAGTATTTAATAAAGAAGCAAACTCAAGATTATCGGGGTTGACCAAGCTGACCTAGCAAAGGCGAGCATGTCCCATCTTATAAGGATTATCGAACGGTGCACGTACCTGCGTACCTACCTACTCTGGAGTAGAGTAGGTACCTTTACCTACATCAGAGCGCTGATAGGGGTACCTCTCTATTCTCTGGAGTACTTACCTACACTGTTTGTGGAGTAGGTAGTGCGGTAGCCGGTACATACTATTGTAGTTACTGTTAATTTGGCCAGCAATGTCTGGATTGCAGAGTGGAAATTACAGATTTGTGCAACAGAATCGTATAAATGATATCTAAATTATTAACCAAATGAAGGTCCGACAGGACTCTGGCTACTTCTCTACCGCTAGTAATATGAGGAATAATTTGGTGTTGCGCGGACCAGTTCAGCCGTTTTTTCCAAGCAACATCATAAGTCTTTAGGGTGGAAGGCCGCCAAGACTTCTTCAATAGTTTTATTTGGCTATCATTCCAATATTTTAGGGTCTCGGCCCACCCCCAAATTTCCATACCTCGAGAATCATGTTCTGTGTCGGAGGCGGGAATCCCGTTGACACGTCTATTAATACTTTCGGGACTAAGTACATAGAATGCATACTAATTAGCATGTAATTTAATGTGTTATGTAAATCTATAACAACAAGTCAGTACAGTACAACACTGAAGTCATCTATAGCTTTGTGTAGCGATGACTCGTGGCGCGGGTTGTGAGCACACGAACGAATTATCTTTCGACCTATATGCTTGGTGCTTGGCAAGACTTAATCGACACGTTTTAGGATCAATCTTAAAATTGGGAACCTGTCGTATAAGCTCGTCAAAACACTGCGTGTAGAGCTGTCGGCGCACGGGACAAATGCCTGTTTCTCTGGCTTGCCTCTGTTGCAGGCGCGTGTCCAGCATTTCTTGTAGGTTTATCACATCCAGCCGAGTTGCCGGAGTCGATGAAATCTAAACAAACACGTCTAATTATAAATTATTCCAAACAAACGTAACAGTGTCTTCGAATCCGTCTGTCCTTTTTCTAGGTTCAATTAAGTACTTTGTCGCGTGTTTAGGCACGGTTATTACAAGCTAAAAAAAATAAGTACCAATCTAGTTGATTTCTTACATTGTTTTTAAACGTAACTTTTATATTTCTCTGTGCTTAGTACCTACGCCTATAATTAAATAACTACCGTCCTGAATCCTGATGGAGCACTGAACTTTTGGCCTATTTGAAAACGACTGTCTTTAAAACCACACTAAGTTAAAACTTTAGAAGGTAATCCTGCCAGACCTACGCACCACGATACGACAATAGATAAACTTAATCGGGCTAATGGGAATCCCAAATCATTGCTACCTAAGGGCTGAACTGGGAAAAGTCGTAAAAAGACACTACAGCACCTTCTGAGTCCATATTTGGCCGTCTTCTTCCCATTCCTTTGGTGGCAAAATTGCATTTAAAATTTCTTCTGTTTCCTTTTTGGCTTCTGTCGGCACACATGGCTGTATGGAAGCTCCAGCGAGAGCTGGTACCTGCAATAAGAAGTAAATAATGAGCATGCACCAACTTGATTGTTTGACAAATCAGCCTGTTTCAAAGAAGATTAGACAGCTTACGACTTTTTCCACCCGCTTAGTAACTAATACAGGATTGTCATAGCGAACTAAGGTTTCTTCTGCGGAGGCGGGAGCTCTCTCAGTCATTTCTAAAACTATTTATATATTAAAATTAGATTAATTATGTGACTAGAATTGTCAATGTCGAACAACGATACGTCGTGTATTATACACAAAGTTTCGTCTCCATGGTGACTGCCTGTTGCATATCAATGGCATAGGCACGTATAGGACTCAATAAAGGTAAATAGGTCATCAAAGAGTACCTGGTACTACCGGACGACTAGGATCACACTTTGGTAGTGTAACAGGTAACACCCGATGCTGCGTATTGCATAAGGTCTGCAGTGCCTAGTCCTGACCTAATAATAGATACTAATAGACAAACAGACAATGTATATAAGGTGTATCTATTCATACACGAAATCTCTTTAGGGGGTCATTGTACTCACAGAAACAACCCATCTGATTATAGCCTAAAGGCTGATTGCAGATAGACGAATATAAATAATTTAAAAAAAAAATTGTACTCATCATCTCTTTGGTCCCATAGTGAAAGTTGTTCATAATGATGAGTACAATGACCCCTTAAGAGATTTCGTGTATGAATAGATACACCATATACAAGTACAGACGCCAGCAGGTCAAGCTACCCGAAACTGTCAAATTTTCCCAATCAACCTTGAACCTTAAGCTAAAGTGATAAAGTTGAAAATCTATTAAAGAAATTTGACAGATTGTAGTAGCTTGATGTGCTGGCGTCTGTACATTAGGTAGCTTAATGTTTGTGTTTCTTATGTGGTATACAACAATAGTTCATTAAATATTTATAACCCCGGATATTAAACTGGAACGCCTTTCAAGGTGCCTCATTTATTCAGCTCTGGAGATGCGTACGCATCCGTTCGACGCGGAAAGCTGAACGGATGCGTACGCATCTCCATACAAAATCGTTGTTTTCTATGGACAAAAGTTGAACAGAGCTGAATAATTGTGGTTAGTCCCTTAACAAGAAACTTCGTTTGGCTTATCATTCACTAATGACACTTTTTAAACCTATGACCCTTACCGCCAGTTGCACGTAAGTCCATTAAATTTAACTCCCCATTAAAAGTAATGATGTCACTTTCTGATAAGTTCCGTTAGATAAAGACAGCATTACTTTTAATGGGTAATCAAAAATGGACTTACGTGAAACTGGCGGTCGATGAAATAATACTATCAGTAGAAACAACATTGCCTCATTCAGGACCGCTTAACGCCCATAGGCGTCAAAGTATTTATTGTGTGATTTTTGGTGATACAGTAGGTCTTAATGTTAGGTTAGCGTCTTATCAATAACATTTTCTATTGCGTCTCGTTCAGTGTAATTGAGCTGCTACATAAATCTAATAGTCAACGAATAAAAAACAGTTTCATGGAGATAATGAGTTTGAATACTATTTTAATTAGCAAATTATGGTCTTAAATTAATAGTACATAAATTACATTACAGATTGTATAAAACAGTCTTTTAATCTGATATTGCAATGTCCAACAAAAACCATTGTTCACAGTTCTTTTCACATATCTATCTATTCAACTTAAGCCATCACATAATTATCATAATGTTTGATTGTGTTTCAAACACTTTTTCTTCGTATTCATTGAGAATCACTGCTGGAACTTGAACTCGAGTCAGTGGACATAACTTCTACGTCTTCTTGGTTGGGCGCGTCCTTGCTGCGGCCGTCAATGGCGACGGAGTTGCCGCCTCCGACTGACATGTGGAGATCGCCTGATGGATGCCATGTGAACTGGTTTGATGCTGATGCTGGCACTGTGAGCAAATAAACACAAGATGAAATACAAACATTAACATGCTTTACTTATTTTGTTGGCAATATTTTATTCCATTAACTTTCATATTCCATTACTGGGTATAATTCCTTTTGGAACATAGGAAGTCAGAATTTCTATTACTAAACAGATTTCATTCTGTATGTTATGAAACCCTCCCCAACCCCCCTTGCAATGGCGTGGCTAGGAGGGGGGCGGGGGCGTGGGGGGCGGTCCGCACCGGATGCCACCAGACCGTGAAAAATAACAATTACACAAACTATGACGTTTTTTAACGATAAACAACTTAGGCTGGAACCCATTTTAACCAAGTGATCCAAACGAAATAATTTAAATATAGCAAAAAAGGGAAGGAAAAAATTAAAAAGAAAGTGGTAGTATTTTTTCCTTAAATTAATGTTTTTTTTTTTTTACCTAGTTCATGTTGGCATGGTGCTTGCACGGGGGTTGCCACAGGGGGGGTTAAATTTCTGTTATTTTTTGCCTAGGACGTAACGTTTTCGAGATATTTCAATTTCAATTTTTTTTTTAATACTTAAAGAAAATCATCTATGATCATTATTGCATGTACTAAAGAGTTCATTTTAGCTTGGCTACTTAATACCACACCGTATGGACTTTTAATTAACTACTTAGAAAAACCCAATAAAAACCCAGGTTACCAAATTCGAATGTGTTATAAATGAAGCCGTTCGAAAGGGTTACCCTTATCGTATGGGTTTTTGATTTACTGCTTAGAAAAACCCTTTCAATGGGTAACCAAAATGGTCCCTGCTTTAGATATAGATACCCATCACGTTTGCTGAGTTTCTCTAGCTAATTTAATTTGACCATTTATAAATTAATATTTAGCACTGTTACATCCTACATGATTCCAAAAAGTAACTTGATTATAATTTATGACTACATAAGGAAATGTACAACACCATACAATAAAATGAGCCATAAAGCTTATTCAAGCATGGAAATACCCATAATTGCTTTATAGAAACTTTTAATGTACAAATCAGCTAGAATAAATTTCTTAGAAAATGTAATGAATAATATGATTCACCTCCGCCTGTGGTCATTCTGTGTAGTTCATTTAGTGTAGAAGGTGTGTGGCCATTGAGTGGCAGGTCGCAGAGCCGACCAAGCATTCCCAACCTCATCTCAAGATCTGTGGGGTACGGTCTGCGTGGGTCTCCAGGCTGCCATGAAAGAGGTGCACTCACTGCATTTGAGGCACTGATTCTGTGGATTTGTTATTTTTGTTACAACAAGGAACAGTAAGTACAAAATATTGTATTTATGGAACTCAAATAAAAAACAAATTGTAGACCTAGGAAAAAAACAAGAGTTTACCTACAGATGATTGTAAAACTACTAAACAGGAATACTTTAGGAAAATTTGAAATTGTACTATGAAATTATTTATGCCTATACTTAATCAGAGATTGTGAAACACTTGCCTGTGTGCAAACTTGATCAATTCTTCTGATGGTACTGGCCGTTTTCTAGACTTGACTATTGATGCTAGTTTCTGTCTAGCTTGATATAATGAAGTAGCAAGGATTTGCTCTGCATCTTTGAGTTGTCTTTGTAGGTGGAAGATGTCTTGATCCTACGTAAACAATACAACATGATAGTATTTGTTTGAATATTTTTTGGCATATTGAGTTAGAAATTAGACCTAATACAAAATATAACTCACCTTATTTTCCACTTCAGCCTTTAAATCGTTCATTTTCTGTTGAATCTTAGCTTGTTCATCAGCTAACTCCAGCGTTTTCTTCAATTCTGAATCTTTTGAGAGCAGCAAATCTGTTAGCTGTGCATGGTCTGCTGCAGAAAGTTTTTGAGGTTTCGGAGCTATCGACACTTCTATCATTTCTCTGTAATTTGAGATTTATTAATAATAGAACACTTTCTTTTTTCTTAATATTTTTTTTGCGAAACTACTTTACTCACTTTGAAATTAACTCGATGTCGTCAATCAATGCTAGTAGTCGATCTTTAGTGCTCAAATGAGATGCCATAGTGTCCCACTTACTAGAATAGCTTTATTTAACACAGAAAGAGGATTATTTATTGTTATTAATGGTTTATTTTAACTTTTACGCTTGTGTTATTAACTCGGGCATTCTCGGAAGTAGGGATGCTCGTTTTGCCCAAATTACAGAATTTGACAGCAAATCGTAAATTGTATCGTTGACGTTGACAATGTTGACATTGACATTTAGAAGTTGTCAAGTAATTTTATTACATTTTATTACAATTTTATTATATAGTCTGTAGTCTGTATTATAACAACAAAACTGCTTGAACACCAACTATAAATAAAATTATATTATTATATCAGATATGAATTTACACCATTATAATCATTACAGTCATCTACATACAGTACATCTCTCTAAGTTAGATTTGTTCCCCAATGTCTTGATTTCGTGAAAAAATTATTAAATACAAAAAATCTAACATGTACTTATTATTTATTTATATTATATACTTTATTGTACATCACAAAAATACATAACAAAAAATAAATGAAAAACTACAAAATAATTATTATAATAATGGGCGGCCTTATCACTTTCTGCGATTTCTTCCAGGCAACGATTAATGATGCAGGTAATGATTCTAATGATTATAATTCTGTAATTAAATACATATTTGTTAGAGTTGCGAATCATTTGATCAAGATACAACCTGACACTGACCTGCAAATAGCAAAAACCGTAAGAAAATTTGAATTTCGCGGGCTACGGCTGCGGATTCATCCAGCGTGCAGCGTAATCTGTTGAGAGATTTTTTTCGGCTTTTAGAATTTGGCAACATTCAATGTAAAAAAACCACAGACATAAAAGAGAAAAAAAATCAACTCTATTTACACAAAATTACTGGAAACTCCAGAAAACTCAATACTTGTAGTTAGCTAGGTAGGCAGCTAATTAATTACATCTCGTTGAAAAATTATATGTATACGTACCTCTACCTACTATATAAAAAAATTATTACCGTACGGGTTATGAAGTTGCGACGCGCGAATTTCGAAATATGGTTTGTTTTCATAAATAAGACAGAGCTATTAGACTACTGCTTGTAAATAGCAAGTTGCTAATAGTCAATATTCTCATAGAAGACTTTTGCAGGCTGGTAGGTACCTGGGTTGTTGTGAACATCAGCATCAGCATCCGCGGAACTTCAGCATAATTTTCAACATCAGCATCCGCATTGATCGATGCTGATTACTAATCTAGTACTAATTATTACTAAACTAGTACTTAATTTGATTCTATTTTATAATGAAACTCACAAAATTATTGAAATGTTTAATTTCAATACCAAGGAATACTGTGCAACTTTTAGGTAGGTATAAATTCATAATGGTCACTACTTTTTCTCTGCCTTTTAAAAAAAATAATTAAAATCAGCATCAGCATGCGCTGATGTTAATGATAAAAACTGGCCAAGTGCAAGTCGGACTCGCGCACGATGGGTTCTGTACCATTATCTATAAAAAATGGGAAAATAAAATCACGTTTTTTGTTTTATTTTAATTTAATCATTTATTTTTAAAGTATATACAACTTAATATTCTGTGAATATTTCAAGCGTCTACCTGTTGCCATTATCAATATAGAGCAAAAACGAGCAAAAAAAGAATGTTATAGCGGCAACATAAATACCATCATTTGTGAAAATTTCAACTGTCTTACTATCACGGTTCATGAGATACAGCCATGACAGACGGACAGACAGACGGCGGAGCATTAGTAATAGGGTTCCCGTTTTACCCTTTGGGTACGGAACCCTAAAAAATCAGCATCAGCATCCGCTGATGTGAAAAATATATGCATCAGCAACAACCTTTTTTTTTTTTTTGGTTGGGTTAATTATCAAATAACTTCTCCCGCTCTGGGCTGAGCGGGAGGGCGTGTCAGACTTTTACTGACTAAAACCCACCCGTATTCCTTCATTTGCCTGTGTGCCAGGGCCACGATATCCCTTTCGGACAAACTCGCAACCCTGGCAGGCATTGGCCCTATCGGACCCCGTCAGTTGGTGCTGACAACTCTTTGAGGCGCGCGTGGAATACAACGCGCCGTCGACCCGGGCCTGGTCCTTATCGGACGGTGAGCTACCCATCGCTCACCGTCCGCAACCCGCGCCTACGGTGGCCGGAAATCGGCTTGCGACTCCCGACGCCCGGGGCGTCTCCTGCGGCGACTAGGGGCGCGAGGGCGCAAACCTTGCCTCTCCCTCACGCGTTCCGTCTCCTCCTTCGCAAGCATTACTGCTTCGCAAAAGGAGATGACGGCCTCCCATGCACTCTCGCTCCGTACCATGGCCTGAACCAGGGCCGGACGCGAGAGATCGCCGCCGCCGATCGCCTCCGTGAGGACACGGCGGTGCTCCGCCCAAGCTGGGCAGACCTCCACCGTATGCTCCACCGTGTCCTCCGGGCGATCCACACAGTGGTGACACCCGGGCGTTTCCTCCCGCTTTATCCTGAACAGGAACCTCCCGAAACAACCATGTCCGGTGAGGACCTGCGTCAGGCGGAAGGTGAGGACGCCGTGGCGCCTCTCTAGCCACTCCTCAAAGAGGGGACTTATCGCCACAATTGTGGCGTGCCCAGCGCTGGGTTGCGACAATCGCACTCTCCATGCCGCCATAAGATCCCGCCGGAGCTCTGTCCGCTGTGCCGTGATTTCTCGCGGCAGCGGATTTTCACCCCGGCGGCGTTTCGCCTCCTCGCGCCACTCCGAGACGTGCGCGAGGACTTTTGTCTCCAGATCCCATGGCGGTAGTCCGGCAAGGAGGCTCGCCGCCTCACGGGAGACCGTGCGGTATCCTCGGCAACAACCCTGGTAGGTACTTATTCTGACTATGATTCTATCTATGAGGGAGCCCAAGCAATGAAGCAATGCGTTTGTTGACCTGATTGAAGATGCTTAACGTCAAAAGACCTACTTTACTAAACTGCAAATGCAGTTGCACTACAAATCCAAACAGATTCAACTGCACGCAGTTTAGTGCAATGCTATATTGTTAAATAGGTACGTACATTTACTATTAACACTAAGCACGTTCAGGTGGTAGGATTTGTTGGTCTTTATTGAATGGTAGGTTTTTAATAACTTCATCCTTTCGTATGTACCTACTGTGTATATTAATGCTTACACAGTGAGTAATATTCGCGTACAGGTACACGTCGCGCGACGTGCAGGGAACGGAAACGTAATAGGTACCTACCTACTCCGTACTCACCTACCTTGGTTTTGTTTGTATGTACATAGTCATAATTATTATTATGCGATTCAAGAACCGGCTTTTGTGCACGATGTTGCTGCGTGATCAGCTGATGGCGAGGGGAATGTGGACAGGGGGGGGGGGGGCTGAAGAAGTCTGAGGGGGGAGAGGGACGACCACGCTGTGAACATGCGCACTCCGCGTGCTCGTGAGACTTTATTACTGTGCGTCACTATATATAAAATATAATGCACTTTCAATGTGTCTTGTGGTTTTTCTTCGAAATTATTTTATATAAAATTAATATCATTTGTATGAATCATCGAGCATGTTTAGTAACGTTGTAAACATGATCACGTCTAGCATGCGTGTTAAGTAAATTAAATTATTCGATAAAAATATATGAACTGTATGGTAGTTCGTGTTATGAGCGTTTACACCTTACAGCATTTCATACAAACTTTCAAGCCCAAAACAAGGGCGTGAAAGTTTGTATGAAATGCCGTAAGGTGTAAGCGCTCTTAACGAGTATTTAAAAAAAAATCAAAACCGTTTAATACTGAAAAGAAATTTATATTTATAGTCTTAAAAAATAACCACGATTCTTCCATTCGCACACTAATAAAGGCAGCAATGCCACAGTCTAACTGAACCAGTTAGATAAGACGATGTGTTTGATGAATAATAACGATTAACTTACTGACTAGAAAGTTATTTAAAGTAAACGAGTAAAGTTACTAGGTTTTTCTTTTTTCCTGCACTTACAAACCACTTAATGATTTATATTTACATCAACACCATTGTATTCTTTTATGGAATTCTGTAGGCTATGGTGAAGGTTTCTTTTCTGACATTTCACGGCGAAGGAGTGAGGGAGAGGGGGAGGGGTTAACATTGTTGATTCGATCGGACGCTCGTTGGCTTGCTGCAAGTTTACTAGTTCCAGTGCGAGCTTGGCAGTAGCGGTAAAATTGGCTTCTCTGCCAATCTAATGGAAAATCGCTCCTTTGAGAAAGTGTCATCTGCAATCGTGTTAAACAAATCAAACATTCGCTTAGGACGCGACAATTGTCGTAAACAACAAATCCTACTCTTACTATTATGTTGTTTAAACGGATCATTGAAGGAAAATCCGTGTTGAATGCGGATGCCAAGAATATTTCGCCAGAGAAATGTTCTAGAAGGAGGCCGGAATGTGATGGATGTAGTGAACATTCCACGTAAGTCTGGATCCCTGTACTATCTTGGTTTTACTTAGTTTAATTAAGGCCCTACTTAAATTAACTTTCATTTAAATAGGTTCACTAAACTTCTAGATCTTTAATGCAACTATGTAATTGTTAATAGACGGCGTAAACGCTAACCAACCCTTTAATTAAAAAAAGGAACAAACAGACCAAGGCACGAACTAGTTTAGGCCGTGGACCGAACAAACGTTTATTTTTAACGTCAGTTTACATCAATGCCACCGATGTGCATTCTTGGCCGACTCTAACTCTCGGAGTTATATAGCGCAGCGCGTATTATCCTGTTTGTTTACATTTTAACCGGATAGCGGTCAAAAAGGGTCATTATTGACCATATGGGTGCAGAAAGGATCAATGATCTTGACTGAATGAATAACTATAAGTACCTATGTAATATAATAAGCATGCTTCCAATAGGTAGGTACCAGTTGATGTAAAGATAGCATCTGTTAAACTTGTTAGACTTTTAATGAATGACCTATTTACCTAAACAAAAGGTAGTTCTTATTGACGATAAAATTAATAATTAATATACATAAAACTTTATAGGTACGATTTTTTTTTTTTTTTAAACACAATTTCTGTTTCGTTGGTTGCGGTCGGCAGGTAAGTGTTGTTTAATAGATTTTACCTCACCAGTTTAATAGATTTTACCTCACGCAGCAGCTAAGCTTACTCGTTAGGACCGTTAAACGCCCATAGGCGTCATAACAATAATACTTCCTATTGCGTCTGGTTCAGTGTCCTTGAGCTGTATGATAACCAAATATGTATAATGTTCAAATAATAATACAATAATATCATTTTAATTTAATAATGGCGTTTCTCCTGTGAATTAATGATGGGTCTAGGTATAATTATTAGGTAGTACTTAGAAATAATTACATGCTAATTAAGTACTTACCTAGTTAATTAGATTGCACTTATGATTGTCGTATCCGAGGTTAAACTGTATTCGGCCTCCAGTTTTTTTGTATTAAAGTAAAGTAAAGTATTTAGATTTATAATTGTTTTTTAATGAGCATGCATTTTATTAATTTCGCTAGTTTATTCAAGTTTACCTAAGTAACTTTTTAGGTTTAACTCAAATGTTAGTTAAGTAGACTTTCTTAGTACTTAGGCACTTAATAAGCGTAAAATAAAGTTAAGACAAGACTTCCTACATTAATCAGCTGCTTAGGTAGGTATGTAGGTACCTATACGCCATTTGAAATAAGATTAGAAATTTAAATAAACCTTTTTTACAGTCCGTTCAACCGATTTTGACTTTTATTGCGTTGGTGGCATGACACATGGCAGCTGTAATAAACAGTTGGTATTGTAACCACGTCTTTGCTTTTAATGCCGTCCTTATGCCTACGGGATAGAAGTCAAAATTGATTGAACGGACTGTAAACAAGTTTATTTAAATGTCTAATCTTATTTTAAATGGAGTATAGTTATTCATAACTAGCTTCTGCCCGCGTTTTCGTTCGCGTGGAAGTCGTTAGGCTTCATGAAAATTGCGCCGGTCGCGTCGTGTGCGCCGGTGACCGACGTACAGTTGTCCGAGTGAGAAGCAGCTTGTCCTCATGTCGACACCCGCAGCCTTCAGTAGCAATTCCCCATTGCTTGCGAAGTTTTTCGTACTTATTTATTGAATTAATGAGCGCCTGCGTTCCTGCATATACTACCAAGTACTTAAATGCACAACATTGATACACTGACTGATGCATTCTTACAAATTATTTCAGAATTCAGACCAAAGGCTATAAGCTATCACTAAAATAATATATCAGTAAATTGTAAACACATTGGCTTCTCAAAAACAATCACATAACCATAGATATTCTTTTTCATCATAACGATGGATGACAGGCGAGGCGCGATGGATGCGTAGTTCATACAAACGTAATACCAAAATAATTTGTAAATCAAACATATTCTTAAGGTAGCGTGTCTTTATTCCGATTCGAGTACAGAATATCTAGGTTCCCAAATATATACTTTGAATGGACACTGATTTATGAGAAAAATAAGTTTTCTATAGAAATTTTAAATTCCTCATAGCTCGTCTATATATCATTGTCCTTTCATTGTAACTTCATGTTGTTCTGTGTACGTTCCACGAAATATCACATATTAGACAAAATGTAAAAAAAAGAATCACAAAATATACAGAACTATTACTAGTGGGAACGAATTTACAGATACAGGTTTGGGTTTGTAAAGCAGTTGTCGAACTGATAAGCTATTTGCTTTGATGCAAGTGGACTAAAATAGCCGTTCTTATACAACATGCCCCAGAATTAATGCAAAACCTCTCAAGGGGTCATTGTACTCATCATTATGAACAACTTTTACTAAGGGACCAAACCTGAAATCGCGAAGAAAATGATGGACAACTTTTAACACGGGATCAAACCAGAAATCTCGATAAAAAAATTAGCTGTTCCCTAATTTTTTTATCGCGATTTCTAGTTTGGTCCCATAGTAAAAGTCATAATGATGAGTACAATGACCCCTTAAGAGGTTGTGCGTTAATTATGGGACATGTTGTATGATATTATTATGTCATGATTGACTGCTTAGCTCCTTATAGGTAAAGTTGGATAATAATCATTTAAAAGGTTAAATCTGTAATTATCTGCTAATTCGTTCCCTATTCAGCCAAAAGATATTCAGTGTCCCAACAGTGGGAACATTATAGGCTGATTAAGCTATTCAGCCCAATGCAGCAATGGAATAATTCGGTTGTTGTCATACACTGGTATATTGTGTTCTCTCTCATCTCACTCAGTCTCATTTTCTACGAAATGTATGGTAAAAGTTGTTTGACATTTTTAGCACTCAAACTTCAGTAATTTGTTCGAATATATTTTTGATCCTTATTTAATATGAATCAGGATCGATTGGCATTAAAAATAGTTTTTGTGAAAATTGCCCATTTTCTTGAGCAGTGGTGGCTCAGCAGTAACGGTCCCGACTTACGAGTTGTTTGTCGTGGGTTCGAACCCAGACAGGCGCTTTTCTTTGTGTAAATAATTTCATCACCACTGCTCTCAAAACGGTGAAGGAAAACATCGTGAGGAAACCGGCATGTCCTAGAACCAAAAATTCAAAGACATGATTGTGACATCTACCAACCAGCACTGGGCCCGCGTGGTATATTTACAGCCCACTCCCTCTCACGGAGAGGAGGCCTTCCCAGCAGTGGGAACATTATAGGCTGATTATGTGATTATGTGTACCCATTTTCTTGCTCACCGTATTTTTTTTTCCCAAATCTTTGAATCTAAGATATAAAAATGTTTCAGTCGCCTAAGAGCGTTTTTTTGTAGCGACCTTATCCGTGGCACCTGCCCATATTGCCCCATCTCAAAAATCCACCCTGTATAAATCATGATTGACTGCATAGCGCCGTAAAGGTATAGCGTTATGATAATCATTTAAAAGGTTAAATCTGTGACTATCTGCAATATTCTAACCTTTTTGGTAGCTCATCTTTTTACAATTTGCGGTAAATTATAAAAGAATTCGAACATAATGCAATATTGCTCAACCCCCTTATGGCAAATAGCGTAATAATTTGTAGCCTTTGGACTGACCAGACATATAGGGAATATTTATGCAAAATTTGATCAAAATCCATCCGGTAGTATTTGCGTGATGCTAAAAGATACATTCAGACAAACATTCTAACACAACACACATATAAACACACACAAAAATTCTAATAACGATATTTTCTGCATTAGAATCGGCCCCAGACCTTGTAACTATATATATATTTTTTATATTCTATGTGGAATTGCAGTAGGTACAGTTTTGACAATTTTAGTAAATGTATAGGATCCGCTTTGAAAAAATTCAATGTAATAAAAAGCACTCGCTTTTCCGTAAACGTGTAGTCCACGCAAGGTGGGACCAAAAAAAGATTACTTTAAAAACTGTATGAACTTTGTAATAAAGAGTAAATACCTATTCTATTCTAGACCATTTCCAGTCCAACTGTAGTCTAACGCAAGTATACCTTATCTTTTTTCTAAGAAAGTAGTATCCGCAAAGACATATTTTATAATTATTTGTGTAGACTAGTGTTTTGGTTTTGGTATTTACCAATATTGATTATACCTAATTAATAATTTAATCAGTAGCTGCTTAGCATTGTATAAACAGTTATAATTAACTCGCTAATCTAATACCCCATAACCCATTCACAAAATCTAAATCGATAAAAAAACATTGTATCTATTTCCTCACCTTATATGGTTTAAAACATCTATTTCATTATCGCTAAGATCAAACTGCATTTTACAGGACTTACGAGACTATAGGTACAGGGTGCACCAAAAAGCTGGCCCACCGCTTTCGTAATTCGCTTGCTTCAAATTGATTCACCTTTCGCAGTGCATCCTGTATGACCCTTAATGACATTTTACCGAAAGTGAGACCGTAAAATTATAATCTAAACGATACTTACAATGAAAAAACTCAGGTAACTGCATAAGAAAGGGTACATAAACTTATTCACGCTGTGATGCATAGTGCATAGCGATGATCGCAAGAGCACGGAAACAAGTCAGTATCCTCTATGCTCTGAATAAGGAAAAACCATAAGGACTGCCCGGGACTCCCGGGAGAATTTTTTATCTATCTTATTTGGGTGAAGCCCTTCATCACTTTTAAAATAGGTAATAATCAACTTTCATAATATTATGTAAAAAAATCGGTACCCATTTTGTTTGTACAATATATTTTACAAATAAGTTCCGCAAATAATTATGCTTATTTAAGGACTAACTTAGCTTAAAGTAGGTAAAGTTCTACTTCACTTTAGTTCCGGTGAAAGAATGTGACGTCAGACGCAAGGCGTGACATGGAAAGCAAACCGAAATTTTAACAAACATGCAATTTATATCACTTTTGAAATAATTGATTTGTATGCGCTGTCAATCATGTAAAACACTAAAGCCAAGCACAAAAAGCTAAGTCCAAATTGCACAAGAAAAGGAACAACAAAATTAGGTACATAAAAAGCTTACAGTTAAAATAACAAAAAATAAAAAATACAAATGCGCCTACTGGCAACCTTATTATTATGCATTTTAACTTAACAACTACCCACCTCTTTAAAAACTTCTTAGTTTAGTGTCACGCACGTCATATTTCTAGAGTTTTAGTGAATTAACAGCTGGTGTGAAATTAAGTTTTAAGTCTATTTACTTTACAAAGACAACCCAACAACTCGGAAAAGGTTAACGTGATTACGTGAATGAATAATAATTGAGGTCCAACTTCTGCGTAGTAAGTTTGTGCGTTCTTATCTAATAAAAGAAAAACAATATTCAGATTAGTTTACGATCATTATTCAAGACCAAACATTGATTCGTCACTTGTTTATGTTCTTTAACACGGATCCTCTGAACTAGACAAGCTTGTAACAATTAATTATAATTAGGTAGGTATTACGTACACCATTATGATTAAATCTATCTTTAGCCGGAACTGCTTGTAGTTCAGGGGGCTCGGCTGCTTATCGTATGATAGCTAAAAATGGCGAATTATTGTGACGAAACATACATATGTCTCCACACTATCAGCAGGGACATTCACAGGTTATCACAGGCCATGCCCCTTCTCTTAGAGGTCTTCATAAAACTGTTTATCCACCCGTTTGTTGATCAGTTGGACTCCAAACGTCTCAGATAAAAGAACGAAGTATGTTAATAGTTAAAATTTGTCATCGGTTGGTCTCTTGGAATTTAAATAGTGTTATTTATTATTCGTATGGTGGACGGTGAATCATTGTTGGATCCTTTGTTGCAGTATTATATTGGAAGAAATGATGAAGATGGTGTTGCTTGGTGTGATGCTCTGGGCGGGAGTCACCTTTGGGAGCCAGATCGCTCCGTACCCGCTGAATCTAATATTATCAACGGGTAAGGTCTTACTTCATCTTTATCCAATAGGTAACTATTGTTTATAGGAACTCAGTTCTTAACCGTATTCTACTTTTACAGATTTCAGTCATCCTCCGCCTATGTATGATTTTCCGTTCCCGAGTGCTGAAATGTTGAGGAGGTTACCACCTGTCACTACATTACACACGAACAGATCAATAAGGATTGGCAAGCTAGAAGTGTCAATGTTGGAAAGATTGGAAATGAACTTGCAGTCTGCTGGGATCTCTCCTAGAACCATCTCTCCGGCACAGGGGCTTGCGATTGACGGTTCCGTCTCTGACAACGCCATGCAATATGAGAAGTCTTCGTTGACCATAACGAAGGCGTCTCAGAACCTAGTCTACACGAGGTGCCGAAGGTACGTGACTGACCAAGTTCACTGTTGTTTACATGGTCTTCGTGTCTATAAGTTTGGGTTTAATAGCTGTTTTGTTTGTCCACATTCAGATACGGTTTGCCAAATGATGAGTGTGCGAGTTTCATCAGCACGTTAAATTTGCGCGACAGTGAGTTCGGTGGGGAGTGTGCTGCTCTTGAACGCTTCGGGTGTCGTTCGAATAAGATGTTGTCAAAATATCGTTCTTTTGATGCTTCCTGCAACAACAAAGTGCGTTCTTCTTGGGGACAGGCGCTCACTGGCTACAAACGTCTCCTGCACCCCAGATACGCTGACGGCATTGAAGAGGTTGGTTTTTGTTAAATCTTGGATCTGTGCTTTTCTCTAATTTTACTGATCAAACTACTTACTTAGATCTGTTTTAATGACCTTTAGGCTTATCTATTAGTACAAGTGATTGTTATTACGTTGGTATGGCTTTTTTGAGATAACTTATCAATATTTATTGAGTCACAGTTTCGTACTCAGTCAACCAAATATGCATGAGTTAGATTCGTTATATAATTCTGTTTTTTTTTGCAGCCTCGTCGTGCTATAAGCCATAATGCTCTGCCTTCAGCTCGGTCTGTCAGCACTAAACTTACCGACAACTTGGATGTGCCTAACAACGGCAAGACCATGATTTTGGCCATCTGGAGTCAATTCATCTATCATGATCTGGTTCACACACCAGTCCGCAAAACTAGTAAGTCTATTAAAATAATTTAAGTAAATAAAAATTGTGCTGTAACAAATTGAAGAGAATCCTTGAGTCACTGTCTGATTGATACTTGTAACAACACGTTACATTTGCAATTTTAATTTAGGACACAATACTTACAGTCCACGTTTTATGGATCGATTTGGTTAACAAAGCAGTACCATTGATATCTACATATACCTACACACTTTATTTCTTACCGGTCAAAGCCATTCTCACCACTGTATTTTGTCACCAGTCCACACGAACCAGGTTATCCGGTGCTGCGGAAATGACGGCTTCCCCCTCACTCCGAGGTACATCCATCCAAGCTGTATGCCCATCACCGTGCCCTACGATGACCCCTTTTACAAGGAGAAGTACGTTAGCTGCATGGAGTACACCCGCTCCGTCACTACCTATAGAGGAGACTGTACTTTTGGAGCTGCTGAGCAGGTAAGACTGCCCCATTTGTTTACTTCTTCGGTGGTAAAAATATGAGCCTGATAGGCTCAGGACAGGAGGGAGGTAGTTCAGGGTCTGATGAGTTTTAGACATGACAAACCATTGTCTTTTCTAGCTAATGGTTTTTAAGCCGATTCGTAATAGTTTTTCTTTGCGACAGGCTATGATCAGCCATTTACTGCAACAGAAATCCTTTTACACTAATCAGGGGGTCTTCTCCGAAGATAAATCCGAAGCGCCGGGCGAACATTTCGGCCGTTTCCTGACTACGGCGAAAAAAAAAAAAAAGGACAGTCAAGGAGATAAGTCAAAGTCAAAAATGTGACTTTAAGTCGGGTAAGGACTCAAAGTCAAGAAAGGAAACTTTGGAAGTCAAGAAACGACCGAACATTTGGCCGATACTTCGGATTATCGCTTCGGAGTTGACCTCCAGAGTGTTTCTCTCATTATGCTAATGATATCATGGTTGGAGACTACGACTAAAAGCTAACTAGCCAAATGGCATAAACGGCGCCCTTATTAAAGTAAAATTTCACCATTTAAACTTACTTTATGACCTAGATTTGTCATATGAATTATTCGAGTGAGATAATAACACATTCTCGGTTCCTTGAAATCTTGTACAGTGAAACGCGTCATTCCATATCAAGAAAGGCAAAACAATTTCTGTGATACATACGATCATGTTCAAAGACTATATAACGACGCGCCATTGATCATGCATCGATGTCGTGTTAGTTCTTATAGTTTGTATAATTTGGCGTCTTTGTATTTTTTAAATAGAGACTTCGTAATATTTATGTTTTCATTACTTTTCATATCACGTGTGCCTTTGACCGCTTCTCTGAATCGTTAATGATTTGGAATCTTTTTTATCACTAAATGTTATGGGGATTTGGATTTCGTTGAATTTGTACATTACCGGTATCACCAAAAATACATAACTTGCATTTTTGATGCGAAAAAATTATTTGAAAGTATAGGTATCGACCTAATTATTTTTTAATAAATGCTAACATTGCCTTTGTTGTTTTACCGATTACTAAGCCAATCTAATTGATTTTGATTCATAATCTACTTATTAGTAGATTAGATTATGAAACAAAATATTTAGTTAAAAAAACAACAGCATTGTCGTGTTGTAATGGGGTAGGTCCTCCTACCTCTGCTCGCGGCTTAGAACACGTGCCTTTTCAAAAAAAAAAACTTAATAGTTAGTTTTAAGTAACGTATGTAGGTACTTCCGTATTTCATGCATTTCGTTTTTTACTACTACTGTTACTCTGACATACGAAAAAAATGAAAAATGTTTATTTTCCCCAAAACAGTTACACAGATTATAAATGAGACATCCCCAGTAAGTAATTGATAATACCTATTTGTGTTGGGGCGATCTCGCTCTTTCCCTTAATTCTTAACAATATTGTTTACAATCGACAATCGAAAACAATCGTGTTTACAAAAAGTGACAAAAAATAATTAATATCCCCTTAATTTTATCAATATGTGTAGATGGATAGATGAACCTCGAAGGCTATTGCCGCTAACGACTTTAAATTGACATCAGAACATTTTTCTTCACTGTGTGGTGCAATAACAATAATATCTTTTATTTAGAAGGTTGGTCGGTCTGTGTCCAAGAGTTCAAATATTTGCAATGCTAATAGATTCGCCTTATCGATTTGTACTCTAGTTGATTGGGTTCAATTGATAGCAAATACGTACTAATGAACACTTACACGAGCCACAGATTCTCATAGTGGGACTAATGGTAGTCTTAGATACTCCATTTGAAATAAGATTAGACATTTAAATAAACCTTTTGTACAGTCCGTTCAACCGATTTTGACTTTTATTGCGTTGGTGGCTTGACAAATGGCAGCTGTAATAAACAGAGGGTCTACTCCGAAGCGTTAATCCAAATTATCGGCCGAATGTTCGGCCGTTTTATAAATTCCATAATTTCCTTTTTTGACATTGAATCCTTACCCGACTTAAAGTCACATTTTGACTTTGGCTTATCTCTTTGACTGTCGTTTTTTTTCATTCGCCGTAGTCAGCCATAGTTAGCCGTAGTCAAGCAACGGCCGAACATTCGGCCGATACTTCGGATTTATGTTCGGAATAGACCCCCAGTTGGTATTGTAACCACGTTTTTGCTTTTAATTCCATCTTTATGCTTACGGAATAGAAGTCAAAATCGGTTGAACGGACTGTAAAAAAGTTTATTTAAACTAATCTTATTTAATTTCAAATGTAGTATAGGTAAGGTCCGTCTATTGACAACGTACTTTATACAAATAAATAAAATTGAAGTCTCTGTTTGTAATGTCAAAATAAAGGATCGTACAGACTGGTGCGATATCACGGGCGCGACGCGACACTATAGTAGCACAATTTCTATGTCGCTGCCTTCCGCGCTCGCGATATCGGGTGAGTCTGTAAGAGCCTTAACAGATTTCTACTAAATGCATATGGACGTATATACTGCACTTCTGTTCTTCTTGATTGATTGATATTTTACTTATAAAAAAAACAATTTTTAAATTGTTGTCTGTCAGTCTGTTGCTCTGTTTGTTCCGGCTAATCTCTGTAATGGCCGCAGGCAGCAGCTAGTCTTACATAAGGGACCGGCAGACTGATTGTGTAACACAGTTCAAATCAGGAACTCATGCCAATGTATTATAGGTTGCATTCACCTTCGGATGGTCTCCGCGAGGTTAATTGAATTAATTTTTTATCTCTCGTTTTTATTATTTTAAAACTATAAAAACGTCTTGAACTAGATAAACTGCGTTCGTGAATTCGTTTTCAAACATGTAAACAAATAGGTATGTATTTTTGGTTAAACAATTTTAACACCCACACATAAAGTTCTTGCGCAAACTTCAACCAATTTTATGACTTTTTCAATAGTTTTAGTTATTCTGAAATCAACTTAATTTACCCTAATATGAAATAGCGTAAGTGGAAATAACATCAATTGGAAACAAGGATTTGAATAAACTTTACGCTCGCCTTCAAATCGAAACAGCATGAGAATCTAAATACAATTACGTTACACAATTTCCCTGCAGGAGTGCATACGTCACTTGGGTAATATTAGAAATATCCGGAGTACCTACTTCACAAACATGCAATTGATAAGGACTGACGATACGAGCCGGACAAAAACATGTTTTTGTAAAACCTAACTATACAATACAATGGATGGATGTTATTGATTTACGAACTTGATTGATTCATTGCAGTTGGTTTGCCTTGCAATGCGACCCTGATAAAATAATTAAATGCAGTTTTCCTGATGATTGCGTTAAACTAGATTAAACAATAAACACAGTCTAGGCACTTAGGTAACTACCTATTATGCAGATTTACTGGAATTGTTATTGTAAACATTGCAAATTATATTTTGTTTTAGCTTGAAAGTAATTTATGTAATCGCAATGTGCGGTTAGCAGCCGTATACAATTATACATTTATCGTGAATGATGAGTAAAAAATAGCAGTTAGCTTAGCTCAGTGGTAACGGCCGCGAGTTACCACAACTGCTTTAAAAAACGGTGAAGGAAAACATCGTGAGGAAACCGGCATGTCCTAGAACCAAAAATTTGAAGATCAGACACTCACAGAAAGATGAGTGTGTCCTAGCAGTGGGAACATTACATAAAGGCTCATTATGTATGCATGAGTAAAATAAGCGTAGGTAAATCACTTGAATCTTACTTTAATATTTTCTGTGATTTTTTTGGACAGTTAATTTCTGGAATTCCTCATTAGTTTCATGCACCTCTGTCTGTAAAAAAATAACATGCATATGTAATGAAAGGTCTTTGACACGTTTAAGCCTCCACAAACTTAGCGCAGAAATATAAAATAATAGGTACTTATCTACACTATAATATTATAAAGAGGATATTTTTTTGTTTGTTTTTATGTTTGTAACGAATAGGCTCTGAAACTACTGAACCGATTTAATAAATTCTTTCACCAGTAGATAGCTACAATATTACGAAAAAATAATCTATAAAAACAAAATAGGGATCCGTAAGAAAATTGCAATATAGTAACCCAAGGTTGAAAACCCAAAATTGTTTTGACGTGCGCTGCGAAAACTATTAATGATAGAACAAAATAATAAACTACAGGTTTATAGGTCTTATAATGTCTCGACCTCCACGCGGGCAAAGCCGCGGGCAAAAGCTAGTAAATAAATAAATTAAATATAATACCTACGTGATGAAATGTAGTGTTAATAGAATTCTTATGAAAACTCTGTTGAGAGAAAGTAGGACGCATTTATTTACCAGAAAGGCAGTACCTACTTAGATCCCTACGTCCGCATCATATTGAAGTGTCAACCATTTTACGTGCACTTATTTTCATTTTCCGGATGTTATCTGATTCTGGTCCGGTTTTATAACTGTTGTTCAATAAAGATTAGTTTTTTCGTGAGTGTGTTAGTGACTAACTGTTATCAGAGTTTTTGTGCCCATGGGCCTCTAACTTGCGTTCACATGCCGTCGAGAAATATCTCTCAGGCATGTTTCCTCACGATGTGTTCCTGCACCGTTTTTTAAGCAACTGATAATTATACAATACGCACATGAATCGAAGAGATGGGAATTTTTTGTAGGTATAAACGCCTAGGGGAAGAGATGGGAAGGGGAAGAGATGGGACTAAGCGATCTTAAAAGTCAGAGGTGCTTGCGGGTTCGAACTCGAGACCTATGTCTTGGCAGTCCGACGGTCATACCACTAGGCTATCACTGCTGTTATTTTTTTATCAGTGTAATTATATACATGTCCCGGAATTAACGCACAAACTCTTAAGGGGTCATTGTACTCATCATTATGAACAACTTTTACTATGGGGCCAAACCTGAAATCGCGAAGAAATCCGCTGTTCCCTACATTTTGACGAGCTATGAGAACATAAATGGGGAACAGCTGAAATTTTTATATATCTCTTCCCCTATACGTTTATACCTTGAAAAGGATTTTTTTGTAGGAATAAACGCCTAGGGGAAGATATAGGAAGGGGAAGAGATGGGACTAAACCAACAAACAAACATACTCACTTTCGCATTTGTTAGGATTCATTACACTTTCCTAGTAAGATAAACATTTCCAGTAATTTATAAGATATCCGGAGTTCCGGAGATCTTATAAATTACTGTAAATGTTTATATGCACCAAATGTAATGTGTGCCACTGGTTATAAGTAGTTACTTAGTAAGTAGTGCAACAAATGCAAAACAAAATAACCAGGGATCACTGCATATACACCCATTACATTGCACTAGTTACATCAATAAACCACAAGGATTCATATCAATCATAGACTGAAGCAATCAATTATACCTAATTAAAAATAATGACGTATTCACGCTGAACCCGTTGGCAATTATCAAGAAATCTTACACAATCAGATTGTATTTATGTAAGTTGTTCTTTCCTCACAGATGAACCAAGCGACTCATTTCCTGGATGGGTCCAACATCTACGGCGCCAACAGTTGGAATGCTGCAGCCTTGCGTGAGAGAACGGGAGGTCTGCTGAAGACTTCCACTATTGAGGAAGAGGAACACCTGCCTTTGGCTGCCAATCCTTCTGAGAAGTGCCTTGTGGATAGCAGCTCTGCTACTTGCTTTAACGCGGGTAAGTGTCATTAAAAATAAATAATTTTGAATGAATTCTAGAAGTTTTCGGCAAGATGTTTTACGTAAGGCACAGTGATTTTGTTTTGAGTCTTGTCTGGTTCATTATCGTATGATGTATGGGGGGTAAAAATCTATGGGAAACAACATTCGTGAGCAGATTTTTTTTAAAATTTCTAATAGGATGATGAGTTGATGACACATGAGGATTAACGAAGGTAAGTAGTAGATTAAATATGGCCAGTCAGGTATTGGAAAGAAGAACCGAAAAGTACCTACTGTTTACTGAATCCTCACCACAAAGGTGTGAAATGATCTCATGGGAAATACGTAGGTATAGTTTTTAGGGTTCCGTAGACAACAAGGAACCCTTACAGTTTCGCTATGTCCGTCTATCTGTCTGTCCCCGGCTTAGCTCAGAGACCCTTAGTAATAGAAAGCTGTAATTTGGCATGGGTATACATATTAACCACGCCGACAAAGTGGTAAAACACTATTTTTTGTTAGAGTCAAGTGTCTCCGGTGCCAGCTAACTGGTTGTTTTTGGATATGTGAAAAAAATCATGGCATTAGTATATTATATAACGAAAGTAAAAGGAAAACTATTACAGCTAAGTAGGCTTTACAAGTTAACGATTAATAGTCGACCAACTTACTTTTCATTTGGAGAAGTGAGCGTGACGTATATCGATGTATGGGAGAACATGTTTTTCAACTTAGACAGCTGTGCTGCTGGGGAGTTTGTTGCGCCACTTCTTCCCAGCTAAAGCACTAGGAATTGGTGAAGGGTGGTCGTTTTTGGGGGACTGTCTTATGTAATTTTTGACGTTCGAGAAGTACTGATTCTCTGCCTAGTTTGAATAAAATGACTTTTGATTTTGAACTACAATCTTAAGTCTGTTTTTGGGATATTTTCATCCCAACTACGGAACTCTTCACTGTGCGTGGTCCGACACGCACTTGGCCGTTGTTTTTGGTTATTTTAAACACGTTCAACTTCTGGTTGCAAATTGATAAATCATCAAAGTTATCACCTTTTAAAGTTCCTAATAAGTTAATGCAGTTCACACTTTAGATGTTGGCTATGGATATTGCAATGAAGATCAAGTACCTAAACCCGAGAATCTTAGGTATTAAACCATTATTTACAAACTTGATAAGTGCCATGTGGCAATACGATGACACTGATAACGAGGTAGATAAAGAGATTATGTTATTAAGATAACAATTTCCTTTAATGATTGTGTCATTAGATAAGATAATATAAAAAAAAGGTGTCTGGGTAAATTCCATCACATCGTAGACTGAAATGTTCTGATTCTTTATTTTGAATGAGATGAAAAGTGCTCTATTTTAACGATAAAGGGTTTATCGAGAGAAACAGAAGAAAGAGGAAAAACATCCTGTCAACCTCATTTCATTTTTTTAAACACTCTGACATTTCTGACATCATCAATCAAGACCAAGTATTGTCTTAATGAATGGGGTCCATTAACTTGTACAATTATCTAGTTTCAGAATTGATTTATTAAAGTTTGTCATTCAAGGGCCCGTTACCGATTAAGGCCCCAAGATGTCACATTGATTGAATGGTTTCGATTGATACGGATTGATAGTACTCATGCCTACTATCAATCCGTATCAATCGAAACCTATCATGGTGCGTACCATACCTACTTTCGATTTCAGTTTCATTGACCTCTCTGCCTGATTAAAATAGATTCTTAATTTTACTTTTTACATTCGTTTTCTTTTGACGAAAATAAGGCGATGTCTGGAACTTGTTATTTAATTATTAATCAAATGCGTCATTGCAAAAACAGTTTTAACCTCTTCACCTCTTTCTAGAATATTCATGAATTTTTGACATAGATAATGATATGATTCATCTTCAAATACGTATTAAGACCCAAACTGGGTCAACTAAATAGTTAGATAAGGATTAATTAGTGATTTAATATAATAAAAACAAATGACTCACGCAACGTTAAACGGTTTTTACTACTGACTATTCTAATAGCTAAACCTTTACTGACTGCGTGTTTATTTTTTGTCTTCAAAAGAAAAGAGAAAAAAAGAAAGAAAATTTGTTTATTCTGCACAAACAAAACGCACATTTTTTATTTTTTTTTAATATTTTTTTTTTTTTTCTTCAGGTGATGCTCGTGCCAATACCCACCCCTGGTTGGCCAGTATGTACTCAATCTGGGTGAGGGAACACAACCGCATCGCTCGCTCCCTAGCTACCCTCAACCCTGGCTGGAACTCCGACAGACTGTACCACGAGGCTAGGAGGATTGTCATCGCTGAAATTCAGCATATTACCTACAAGACCTGGCTGCCTGCATTAACTGGTAAGGACTTTGCATTAACAAAAAGCATAGGTTCATAAACACCAATGGATTTTTTCTCATCAATGATTAAAAGAAATCAATCTGTTCAAACTACTTTGTTAGAAAACAAAACATTTGATTACGTAAAAGCTAGTAACCAACTAACACAATGCATTGTAGCCACACATGTTTTTTATTCAAATACCTTTTATGCTTATTGGACAATTGTTTCAATATAATTATGGCTTTGATATCAGTATCGATTTTCTAAAGGGCCAAACGATAGAATAATGAAAATGAAAAAACAAGATGTTAAACAAAATCATTAAGAGTTAACGTTTACAATACAACAACCGATGCTAATTAATGTAAATTGTTATTTTAACAGGAAAGACATTCGATGAGCTGTATGAGAGCTACGACACTGGGTACAACCCAGACATTGACCCCACCGTCACGAACTCCTTCGCTACTGCTGGTTTCCACTTTGTCAACAGTCTCTTGGACCAAGATATCCAGCTGATTGATGAGAACAACAAAATGGCGTCACACCGTCTCATGAACAACTACTTCAACCCTGAGCTGGTCTCACAGAAGGGAGGATTGGAAAAGATCTTGAGAGGAATGATCAGCCAGAAGAGCCAGGGGTTGGACTTCAACTATGATGATGATGTAAGTTTAAATATGATTTCTGTTTAAAAAAAAAGGGAAGACTAAAATGTAGAGAGTGTAGTGACAAGCAGAAGAACCAACGTCAATGATACAAAAGTCACTCGAATATCAGTACAGGGTAACAGTGTCCTAGGGACCCGGATCATGAATTAATGACGAACAGATCTTCCTTACCAACCATATGGAAGATTAACCTTTGAATGATGTTTACGTAAATGTCGAAAGTACGTAGTGTGACGTAAGGAGACTATAATCGGTGGGCTGAAGTAATTATGAGTCGAGAATCAATGTCAAATAACATATGAATGTCGAAATGTCAATGCTAAAGTACGAGTAGGTAGATGGTATTGACTGGGTTTACCAGTAATGAGTCCAAACGGTACGATTAATATGGTAACATTGATAAGTGAAGTATATACAATTCACACATTTATGCTAACACAACTCGTACCCAACGATCGTTGACTGATCAAAAATATTTACTTTTCCTAACCGTTCAGGCACATTACCTTAAAAACATACCGGAGTATATTGACAAAGTACTTATGTTATGTAGGCATGTATATGCCACTGCCATAAACCATCAAGTGTTAAAAGAAATAATATACATATTATTCAGTTGTAAAAACAATAAAAATCCAATATAATGTTTGGAAATCCATTTCAAATGACTTCCTGAGTATAGTTAAGAGCGTTTATACATTACAGCATTTCATACAAACTTTCAAGCCCTTGTTTTTCGAAATGACTGAACCGATTTTAATGAAACTTCATACGCATAAGCAGGATACAAAGGTCTAAAAAGATAGTAAAGAACATTTTCGAAAAATAGTGTTACAGCTAAATTAGACCGATTTTAAATTTTCCATAGAAACCGAGATTTCCAATTATCTGATTTTAAATAAGACATTTCGAAAATGTTCTTTACTAACTTTTTAGACCTTTGTATCCTGCTTATGCGTATGAAGTTTCATTAAAATCGGTTCAGTCATTTCGAAAAACAAGGGCTTGAAGTTTGTATGAAATGCCGTAAGGTGTAACCGCTCTTAGAGTGTAGCTGAGAAAAATAACAAAGCGAAGAGTTATATGTTATGAATTGTCCAATGTTTGTTCTCGCCTTGAACAATGGTTGAATGTCACATTGAACGTGAAGCACTGCTAATAACGCAGGCACAAATATATTTACATTATGTGATGTACTGATGTGACTGATGAGCATACTTGTTTAAATAACATTGATAATGATATGGTTAAACAGCATTATAATCATACTGGAATTCTATATAAAAAAATGAATTAAATTTTGTTAATACACAGCAATATAACATTTACAAAGATCCGTAGCCAAAATGATTGAATCACTATTCAACCAATTTTCTGCAACTGCCACTGCTTCTCACAATTGGTACCAGAGTGGCGGCGTAGCATAGGTTGGCACCCGGGGCGGTTACCCATAATGAGCATCCCCAAAATAAAACAACAAATAGGTACTAAACGTGCTTACGTGACTTTATTTTGCTAAAATATTTGATCACTTTAAGGCTTCTACATACCAGCACGACTTGTCGCGTGACGCGACACGGCACAAAGGCACCGCTCGTCCCGCGACACGCGGGGCCTTTGTGCCGTGTCGCGTCGCGCGACAAGTTGCGCTGGTATGTAGAAGCCTTTAACAAAATTTACTTTCCTGTCCTTTTCAATGGACAATATGGAAAGATACTAAGTCGCGATTGGCTCATTGTAAATATTAAGTGAGATTGTATCAACTTTTATTTTAAAAAACTTCTTTCACAAGAAGTCATCGAAACAAAATACGCTTCTTGGAAAGAAATACTGTCGGCTTCCAAGTGGCGCCTCGTAAAATCGTCGTAAAATCTCCAAAATAATGTCAATACATGACAGTGACGACCGTTTCTTTCGTTTTTAAATAAATTTGCGCGAGTGGGCTGTCACCCCTTGGTGCTTAGTACCCAGGCCGGACCGCCCCCACCGCCCCCCCCTTTACGCCGCCACTAATTGGTACGAAGTAAAAGAACCATGGCATTCGTTTCAGAAGTTGGGCGAGGAGGATTATATTTTACTTAGTAGAATGAACGCATCCCAATTCAATAGTACGCATTCGCTTTTGATATTCAAAACAAAATAAAGAATCTTCTATCCTCCATTTATTTATTTGTCTATTATATAAGTATGGTTTAAACTAATCTGTATGCAGCATTGACCGGTGTCCTTTATGACTTCTAACCACGACAAAACATTTTGTTTAATTTTTTCACACTGTCGATTATTTTGTATTAACTTAATCACCTGAACTTATTCAAAAACAAATTGATTTTGTCTATGAACTGAATGAATTAGCAATACTATGTAGCATTGACTATGACTGCAGATAATAAATTGCGCGTTTGTGGTTTAACATTGATCTAGAAGGTATGGTTATTATTAGCCTTATCATCAATAATGATTTTGCCATTGGCGTTAATTATCAGCATGAATTAATTATGTAAACATGCAAGTAAAGTCGGGTAGAACCAATTATTGTATATTAATGCATATAATTTATGCTTACAGTATCGCTCTCCGCATTTTAACCTCATTAGCTGTATCTAATTACTCCAGCTTAGTTCCTTTATGCAAATGAAAATATTTACATGGCAATTCAATCAGTATTGCAGTACGTTATCGACTACTTGAAATAGTTGAGAAACTGTGTTAGTAATTAACTACCCTAGGAATACGAAGCCTATGCTCAATTTTAAGTTATATTACTCGGTTATTAAAGACTTGTTTTCGTCAATAGCTCCGTCACCAATTATGCTTAATTTTATGTTTTATTACTCGATTACTAAAGTCTTATATTCCTCAACAGCTTCGTCACCAATGGTTGGGCGGTCTTGACGTGTTGGCAGTGGATGTTCAGCGTGGTCGTGACCATGGGCTGCCTGGATACACTCAGTACCGTCCTCTCTGTGGTTTGCCTGCTGCTACCAGCTTCCAACAACTTGCTGATGTTATCCCGGAAGAGGTATGTGTCTATTTCAAAATTGTATTTGTGACTTACCTACTAAACATTGTAACTACCTATTTATACAATGTTTTAAACGTTCTCAAAGATGTTTATTATCCTTAAAATATAGTGAGGGTATTCGAGATCAAATACCTATATAATAAAAGACATCATGAGTGAACAGGCACAAGAGCATAATAAAAGCCAGAAGGCAAGATTTCATGACAGTAATATTAACAAGGCTCCAAGTTCTAAAAGTCTATTCAATTTCAATAACACCCAGCTTCTACATTTATATATGAATTTTATGAATTTTCAAAACAATTTTCTTTGGTTAACAGACTATTGACAAACTGTCAAAACTGTATGAGCAGCCTGGTGACATCGACCTGGTGATTGGTCTGATGGCGGAGACACCTGTCCCCGGATCACTGCTTGGACCCACGGCTATATGTGTTATTAGTAAGTATCATGTAGTATAATATCCTACACAGAGAAATATTTCCATTACCAGCTATCATGTACCTGATCTGTCAATAGAATTTTCTAAAACAAACAATCATATCAAATGAGTCTTCTTGAGACAAATAAAACAAATAAAAAGACAATGCGTGTTGAACATGAGTTCGAATGGCACACACAGCTTCATCATACCAGTGTAATTAATTATTCAATTTCTTCCAATCTTACCTGAGGGCATAGAGAAAATCACGTTCTATTCGTGGTAACAAAGATCAAAAGTCAACCGTCTTTAATCTATTGGACGCCCTGGGCACGTTGAGATATGGAGAATGCAGGATGCAAGAGTGAGCTAGAAATATATATCACCCAGTCTCGGATAGGTTAGGATTTTTTTTACCGTTCATTCAGAAATAGTAGTTACTTTGTCGACTTAAGCAGAAAAGTTTCGGAAATAAGAAAACGTAGGAGCGAGGGAAGTGAGCTCGAAAATGTTAGCACCCCGTCTGAGATTTACTTAGCTTTTGTTCTGACGCTGGCAGGAACTAGTGGGCTCCATGGATTGCGGGGCATTGGGCACTTGCCCGGAGTGGCCAATAGCAAAGACGGCCCTAGGACTGACATACGCTACTGAAAAGCTTATGTTAATCTCGTTGAAAAGTATCCTAGAAATACGAAACGCTTTAAAAGCGGTTGCCGCTTGTGTAGGCTCTCTGGGCTGCAAATTTGCTGCGTCCCGCGTTTTCACCCGCATAGTCTCGATCCCGTAAGAATATCGTGATAAAAAGTATTCTAGGTCCTAGTACAGGTCAAGGTCAAGGTCTACCCATTTGCCAAATTTCATCCAAATCCGTTCAGCAATTTTAGCGTGAAAGCGTAACAAACAAACTCACCTTCCTATTTATAATAGTTAGGATAGGATATCCTTACCGATTGAAATTAATGGTTTGCTCTTCCTACCCACAGAGGAACAACTATGGCGCACAAAGGCAGGCGACAGATACTTCTACAGCCACCAACACGAATCTGGCAGATTTACCAAGAGACAACTCGCTGAAATAAGACGCTCATCCCTCGCGAGACTGTTGTGTGATAACACGCCCTTCGACAGAATACAGAAGGATGTCTTCCAGCCAGCTTCTGAAAGGTAAATTGTAGTTTTATAGATAATTTATCATAATTCTTAGTACCAAAGCAAACAAAGGTGGTTTTAATATCAAACGGTCACCACGTAAGCCTTTGACCTACATAAGTTTGAATATCAAAGCGCATAATTTTTAAAAACTACAGTGCGCTCAATGTTCCGTTGCAATTGAATTTTATCAGTAGGAAAGAAAGTGTACTCTGTCATTGGAGGTCCATTTTTTTTATTAGCATAAATAGGCAAAGGTGTGCCACAAGGTACACTCTTGGGGCCAACACGGTGCAACGTAGAGTATTTAAGAGATTGCTGATTGAAAACGGCATGAAAATATTGACTATCAACTAAAATAGATGCTTGGCCATTCTTTACGGCAGTCAATGAAGGTTATGTAGTTTTTGTGGTGAATGTGTCATCGATAATTTGGTCTTATGATTCAATTCCTGCACCCTTTACAATCACAATCTGAATTATTTTGAAGGATACTGCTAATCCATTACTTCATATGTTCGAAAAATGTGTCTGCTCAACAACGTAAATAACGCAATGAATGTTGTTGAACTCTTAATATGAAAGCCACAATCTACTCGTACTCTAAGGGCGAATTTTAAACTGAACGCGATCAGCACATCTGAACCGAGTTCAAGAGCTGTAAGTGTCAACAATCCAAAGAAAAGAATGACACTGACAGCTATTAAACGCGGTTTATGTGCTGATCGCGTTCAGTTTCGTTAGTCAAATTCGCACTGAGTGTATTCATATTCATATATTTGCGTTCCACAAGGTAGAAACCTAAGCCTAGAAGCTAAGAGCCGTTCTAGACCCTGTCAGGGTACAGCAAACATTATTTTAGATACATAGCTAAAATCAAAATAAAATAAAACTATACATGAAAACAATAATTACAATCGCATAAAAGTCAATAACAATAACATAAAGTGTGTTACGCAATTATCCCGCTGATGGAAACTAGGATACGGATGCACGCAGAACCATTACAAACAATAAAGACCTTTGTTGTGATGCTTCCTGGTCCACTTGTTTATTTGTAAATATTTTCATCGTCACTTTATTGAAAGTGGTTTTCCTTCGTATTGTGACATTTGCCTTCATTATGACATTTGCATTCAATATACTTGACATACCACCACCTGCACCGTTTTAACACCATACTGCGATCGCCAACCCGCCTGCCAAGTGTGGCAATTATGGCAACCCCCTCCTTTTGGGGGAGGCCTATGTCCAGCAGTGAACGTCTTTCGGCTGATATGATGTTGATGATACTTGACACAATATGGTGATACTTGACATCTATTCTATTCTATGATACTTGACATATTATGTTTTGTTTTTGCAGCAATCCTATCATACCGTGCGAAGAAATCAAGAAGGTGAATCTGGAAGCGTGGCAGGCTTCAGCAGAACAGCCAGACATTCTGACTCGCACCAATAACTGGCTCAAAAACAAAGTCGGCAGCTCGGGAAACTCCACCAAGTAGATTCTCGCCCTTAGCATAAGTATCTTTTGTTAATCTGCAGTGCAAGTTAGACCCATGTAATTAGTTTTTAGTGTTTAGTTATTACGTCATTTTGGACCATCGAGTACTTAATAAATCTTGATGTTTGGAACTTACTTGCAGATACTTATACCGCGAAGTTCTAAGGCCCCTATTTATAGAGCGTTACTCAGTACTCAAGCATTACTAAAGACTAGATTCAAGCCATTGGATTGGTTGAAACCAGTCTTAAGTAATGCTTGAGTACTGAGTAACGCTCTATAAATACGGGCTTAAGTGTGAATCTGAACACCTACGTAGTTAAGTTAATAGAGAATGTATTAAGACTGTTCCAGCTTGCATTGTAGACGTTAAGTAAATAATTGTAGTCGAGAGATTCAGTATTTTTTTTATTGTGACAGTGTGCTTATTTAGTTAGTCGTAGTTAAAACCACGTTCCTCGATGCTTAAGCGAAAGTGAACTTTAAGTCGTACGACTTTAGTGTGTAGACCATTCGAGTGTCTTCTGAGAATTTGAAATTTCTGTCATTTATTTTGAAGATAGGTTTGGTCGTATCTGCCTGTCGTGTGATTGTACCGTGTCGTACAGTGGCTGTGATATGTGGACGTCAAGTCCACTGCATAGAGAAAAAAGTCTCGAGTTCGGGACGTGAGTTTATGATTCTCGAGATCCATATGTTAAAAGATCCGAGGATTGTTACTTATAACAAAAACAAAAAAAAAACAACATCTAAATAACTCGATATATTAATAGGAATTTGATAATGTTTAACGTACTTAGACTGCAAAGCCAGGGTATTTTCCAGAGGAAAAAAAAGAGATAGAATAATATAGAAAAAAAAAAGTTATCGTTAAAATTGTGCCTACCCTGGCGAAGGGTTGTTAGATGGGTTGTGGTTTTATAAAAGCAACAGTTTTTTCTGTAGACTTAAGATTGTTAAAAACATCTTATGGCTTGTCATGTTTACTGATGAGGAAACAGTCGTAAGGGTGACTAGAGATTTCTTTCGCGTGACGCACGATGCGATCCAAATAAGGATTTTGGCTTTTGCTGACATAACGAGGCTAAACCAGTTTTCACTGACATTTATGTTATCTTGAGCAACATGGTCATTATTTTGATCGTTATCGTGTATAATAACTTATGGTGCATCCAAGTGAGGACTGTCTAGAACTCGACGTAGAAACTCAAATATATTGGTCCCATTATATTTTGCATCACAGTGCTTTCTTTTCAATGTTTCATGTTGTTATCTCGTCTTGTTTTCGAGTTCTTTCTTTTCTCTTATGAGTTGCTTATGTTGATAGTTTTAAGTTTACGGGCATGTATTGTTCTAAATAGGTGTTTTTTTTTCTTATTGACAACGAAATTTAGAAGCGATGCCGCGATGGCGAAAATTAATGCCAAAGATTGGAATGTAACTGATAGCGGCTAGCGATTTTAATGTTTTGTTGTTGTTTGTTAAACTTAATTCGAAATTATCTAAATTATTAGAATACTAGCTTCACTGACGAAGATTTTATAACTTTGAGGTAAAAACATGTCATTGAATTTATATTATATTTTTAATTTTAATACTATTGTGTCTTGATTATTTCTCGAAAACATTAATAAGTATAATCCCGCTACTTATGTCAAATTTATTTTGGTTGCTCAAGAGACATCAGAGATCTTTTTGGGTTTACTAATTATATTCGAATTAATTTATTGCACACCGATCTAGCACAAATTGCTTTTGTTTTAGTATATAGAAATATAATTAAAAAATGTTTTCGTCACAAAAAACGATTCATACATTTATAAAACTGCCAAAACATTATCATAGCTTGCATTGCCTTATTGTATTTAGTATGATGTTATTATGTTAAAGAATTTGTCATTTGCGAACAAAATGAGTGTATTGAAATTAATGTAATTTTTAAATCAGAATGACTTATTCATATTCTTAAGTTTTTTTTATACGTCAATAAATCTATTTACTATGTATGTGAGACTTTTATTTGATGAGTTTTCGACGATGCTTTCTTTTGTAACATAGTTTTGGCGATGACATGATGCCTATTAGCTTGCCTGAATTATGATTTATGAACGACATGGTAATGGGTTCGTTAAGGGTTTTAATCACAGTGAAACAAAAAGGATTCAAATCAATACTCAACAAGAAACGTATTTTAGTTACATAAAAAAGTTGATGATTATATTGCATTTTTTCCCTTCATCTCCTATTATATTCTTATTTCTCTACCGCTCAACTAGGTTTGTTGGGAGAAAACTCGATTTTAAGTTAAGCTCGCCTTTGCACATGGTCTTAAAATTATTCTACGGTGCGAATGTTAAGTATTTATTTTCTTTCACATTAAAGAAATAAGGCCTGAATTTATAGAACGTTACTCAGTACTCAAGCATTACTTAAGACTAAATTCAACCAATCCAATGGCTTGAATCTAGACTTAAGTAATGCTTGAGTGCTGAGTAAAGTTCTATAAATACGGGCCTAAAAATTGTAGTAGAAGCAGAACATGATGCAGTTTTAAATATGCTTAACCTTTGGAACAAAGCACCCTACATAAATCTAAATTATTATTTAGATTTCTATGATGCACCCGCTATTCTAGTGCCTCGATTTGTTCACAAGTTATTTTTTTGCACCCATGTTCCAAGTGTTTACAAAAACTAACTTAAAAGGCACTCATCAGCAAGGCCGTCTTAGGCCAGGCTCTCCTTAGGCACACAACAATTTGGGGCCCCTTTGGAAAGTAAAAAAACCGGTCAAGTGCGTGTCGAACCACGCAATGAAGGGTTCCGTAGTTAGGATGAATTTATCCCAAGAACAAACTTAACATTGTAGTTGAAAGACATGTTCCCTCATACATTCCAACTGCAAATGTAAGCTAGTACGCACAATATTGGGTGATTTACCATGTTATTTTAAGACCATAGACCTCATAGAGGTTTTCCTGTAATCCTGTAAAGAAATATTTTCTGTATTTCATTCAGGGCAATTATTGTATTATTATTATTTTATTTTATTTTTTGATAGGCCCAGCCGTTTCGGAGATTTCGGAGATGAGGGGGGGGGGGAATGGGCAAATACTATACTATTAACTGATTTAAGAAATAGACTAGGTAGATAATTATGTTATTAAATAAAATGCTACAGGTTTGAATTAACCTAAAAGTACAAAAAAAATGTGCTATTGAGTGCAAGCGTTGAATCAGCCTTCCGGGCCCCCCGTGACGTTGGGGGCCCTGGGCACGGTCCCCGTGTGCCCCCTTATGGCAAAGATGGTACTGCTCATCAGCACTTCACACCAAGTTACTTAGTTGTAAATATTGTATCTATAACCTGTTTATATCTATTATGTCTATTAAGTCCGTGACTACCGCCGGACCACAACGCCAATCACTTCCATATTTGGCAAATAATTAGTGCTCAATTGGTGCTAATTAGTGCTCGAACAACAGAATTGGTGCCTTAGTAGTTTTCGAGATAATCGCCTTTGAATGTGGTCCTGCGGTAGTCACGCTCCCTTCAGCAGGACCACCATGAGCGCCGAAAAAGGGGGTATGCTACAGCTATTCTAAGTATACAAATAATTAGTGCTCTTAAATGTGATTCATTTCGTAACAAAAAAAGAACTGAAACATTTGTACTTACCGAGAAATCAACGATGATAACTTTCGCGCGCTCGTTCAGCAGGACCACGACTTTGAGTGTTGATTCCAAGTTTCAGGAGCTAGTCGCTTTCCTCAAACCTACATAGAAAATTAGTGCTCTGCGAGATAAAATTGATACCCAAAATTCAAAATTACTACTCCAGTAGTTTACGAGATATACCATGCCATTGGTGGGGTGGCGGTAGTCACGGTGTTAAATTTTCATTTGAAGATTTCCCTATTAAAAACTCTGTGATTTCTTCCCAAATTTATACAAAAATTAGTGCTCCTAAAGAAGTTATAGTGACCAAAAATTCAGATTCCCAAGTGTTGTATTTTAAGAGAAATTAGCTTTCATTACTTTTCCATACTAAATGTCCGCATATAACCCGACCAAATTAAGTTGTCAATGGTATTGAGCTGTTTATGAGATGTACACTCGTGCACATAAATTGATGGATGTCGGAATAATAACAACAACAGTTCAATATCTATAATTTTTATATGTATATATATTATGTGCACGAGTGTATATCTCATAGACAGCTCAATACCATTGACAACTTAATTTGGTCGGGTTATATGCGGACATTTAGTATGGAAAAGTAATGAAAGCTACCCAAGTACCAAAAGCTTCTATAACCAAGGCATTTTATCACCAAACAGTGATATAGTAACCCTATAATGGTAACCATTGTGACTACTTGTACTATAAAGGTTTTTAACAGAGCGTTTAGATGCTATAAGATTAAAGAGCATTTAAGTTCTATAAGTTAGCTCTTAAAACGCTTACAGGACCATACAAAAGAATCTTTAAAGTGTTGCACTGTAATAGATATGAAAAAAGCCATGATGGTACTATTTAGTACTATAGATGATCTTACTGACACTTGTATGTATCTATTTTGCACTAATAATACGTCAAAATAACTTTTACAGTGCTAGTATTGTAGCAGTATCGAAAATACTATTACAGGATCAATCTGCACTATAAAAGTACCTTGCAAAAACATTACGTAACCTGTAAGCTTCTTAAGAGCTCCTTCAACATCGCTATGGGGTAGATATGTAAAAGTAATGAACACTCTTCTATAGTACTAAATAGCACCATAGCGACTCCTGGTGCAGTTGCTAAATAATTTAAATTCTAAATAGCTCTATTGGTGAGTTTTTGTTACTGCTACGAGACTAAACCGTAATGTAAATGTACTAAAATCAATAATTAAAGGGCTAATTAGCTCTATACTAGATTTTCAGTGTCAATTATATCACTAGTATTTTATAAATGGTGGCACACTGTCGACAGATCTGCTTAAAACTTTAAGTAGCTAAAGGTTTAATAATGGATTTGCAACCTTTGCGTCGGTATAAAGTGAGTGGCAGTTATAAAAAAAGGTGAAAAGTCGATATACACAATCAATACAACAGGCTCATGCCCAAAATGTAAATACTGGTCAAGCGGGTCCAGAAAATATAGCACATGGTTCTGCACAAAATATTTTGATTCTGAAACATTTCTCCGACAATCGTTTTGCCGTTTAACGGTTCGCCGACAGAACGATTCACTATTAATTTTTTCACCGATAGAACGTTTCAATGACGAACGATTCGTCGACAGAACGATTCACTTTTCATTTTTTCATCGATAGAACCAGCGAACGATTCATCGATACAACTGTTCGTCTGCCCCTGGGGTATAAAACATAAGTAACCGACATGTAGTCCTGTTTCCGTTTATTGTTAAAAAAAACACAAAAATACAACAACAACTTTGTCGATGCAATTTTGAATTATTGTGTTATGATTTGTTGTGTTTTTGTTTTAGTATTAATCATGTGTAGGTTAATATAAAAAGTTATTTTTATTTGCCAATATATTTCATTTAACTACAGTTAAATGATAAGCTAGCCGGCAATTATAAAATCCTTCGCAATGACTATGAGTGCAAAGTTTAATTTTATGTGTTTAGTATTATATTATTGATTGTATTTTGTGTGTTTTTTTTAACAGTAAACGGAAACAGGACTACATGTCGATTACTTATGTTTTATACCCCAGGGGCAGACGAACAGTTGTGTCGATGAATCGTTCGCTGGTGAAAGGTTCTATCGATGAAAAAATGAAAAGTGAATCGTTCTGTCGACGAATCGCTCGTCATTGAAACGTTCTATAGGTGAAAAAATTAATAGTGAATCGTTCTGTCGGCGAACCGTTAAACGGCAAAACGATTGTCGGAGAAATGTTTCAGAATCATCATATCTCCTCAGGAAACAATCCACGTCCATTATAAATGCCATTTCTAAAACTTTAGTATGTTACTATGCAGGTAACTCACTGAAACAAACGCAAATATACATTTACTTCCAGCATTATAATAAAATAAAGTTTCAATGGCATAAAATATGGACTGTTGACCATATGACTTTTAAGTCTGCAACTGTTTTACTTATCAAAGAACCGACATTCTTGCGCGGCTGATGGATGATTGGGTCTGCCCGCATGCGATGAGATAGTTAGAACTTTTAGTTTAGTCAAAATAAATTAAGAAGTTGCATTATAGACACACAGGAACATTATTTTTAATGAAACTATTATTTATAGCTACACATTCGTGGAGATTTCGTGACTGTATTGGGCGATAAACTGGAAAATACCTAAAGTTGTGTATTTTCTGTTATAATTCTGACCAAAAAAAACACAAACTGTATGTTAAAACTGAGAATTATTTATTACCATAGTTGCACACACATTTGAAAATTCCACACGGAAACGTGTGGAATTTTCAAAATAATATTTTTTAACAGTTAAAAAAATTATACCTACTTAAGTTTTCTAGGTACATATATATATTCCAAATTATGTCCGTGTGCATTTAATGTAACTCCATACAAATAAATGTATTTTGAATACACTATTTTACATTTGGACAACGAACCCTAATTCGCTTGTGGTGAAAATAAGATGGCTGCTGTTTTCTGCCTTGATAACACATTAGCAGCACGGCTGGAGCCAATATGTACTATAGCAGCCATAGTCGGGACAAGTCCTTATTTTATTAATTAAAATTTTATTAAAACATAAAAAATATGAGGGCGCATCGTCAAATTTTAAATCAGCATAATGATTTTATCGATACAATTATTTTCGCAAGTGCAATTTATGGCAGAGTTACATTTTTTTAGTATGTCCTTATTACATATTACGCTAAGCAAAGATGGCAAATGACATAAAGAATAACTTACCGATTTATTTTATTTTCTTGGGGAACACTCACGACTCTCTGTATAATATATTATGTGTATAGTATACAAGTGTGATAATAAAGATCACTGGAATCGTTTACGGTGCAATATAGCACTATAAACATGTTTTGGTTACTTTAATAGTGCAAATTTGTGATATAAAAGTTGCAGACAGCACTATTTTAGTACTAAAAAGCGTTTCTCGACACTTTTACATTTCAACTATAGAGCTGATTTATCACCGTAAGGGCCTTTATGTAATGTTTTTATAATAAATCAGTGATAAAACTAGGGCCTTTTTGGGGTTTTGTAAACGTTTACAACACCATTATAGTACTAATCTTGAACACTAACTAGCACGTTCTAAAACGTTCTCAGGACTTTTATAGTACCAAATTTTGTTACTTGGGTAATTTCTCTTAAAACACAACATTTGGGAATATGAATTTTTGGTCACTATAACTTCTTTAGGAGCACTAATTTTTGTATAAATTTGGGAAGAAATCACAGAGTTTTTAATAGGGAAATCTTCAAATGAAAATTTAACACCGTGACTACCGCCACCCCACCAATGGCATGGTATATCTCGTAAACTACTGGAGTAGTAATTTTGAATTTTGGGTATCAATTTTATCTTGCAGAGCACTAATTTTCTATGTAGGTTTGAGGAAAGCGACTAGCTCCTGAAACTTGGAATCAACACTCAAAGTCGTGGTCCTGCTGAACGAGCGCGCGAAAGTTATCATCGTTGATTTCTAGGTAAATACAAATGTTTCAGTTCTTTTTTTGTTACGAAATGAATCACATTTAAGAGCACTAATTATTTGTATACTTAGAATATCTGTAGCATGCCCCCTTTGTGGTCCTGCTGAAGGGAGCGTGACTACCGCAGGACCACATTCAAAGTCGATTATCTCGAAAACTACTAAGGCACCAATTCTGTTGTTCGAGCACTAATTAGCACCAATTGAGCACTAATTATTTGCCAAATATGGAAGCGATTGGCGTTGGTGGGGCGGCGGTAGTCACGGACATATGTCTATTAAGGACTACATGAACTCCATGTTGATGCAGAGACAAATTAAAATAAATTAAGTAAGTACAAAATGTTTAATTTAAATGAAAAATATATAGTAGGTAAACCTACCATAATTGGGTGGACAGGATGTGCTTTATCAAGCAATAAATCAAGTTTCTCAAGCAACTTAAAACTGCACATTTCCTATCACAATTTTACATCTTAAAACTGTGGACAGGTAATATTTTGTCTGTAAGTATACAAGATCTGTCAGCGGTCAGGGATCTGTTTGCTCAGGTGGTACCTACGTGAATTTACGTGATCCTAAGTTGCATAAAGGAAAATTTCTTAGGCAGAGATTTATAAACGCTATTTAGCACGTAAATACTTTGACTAAGCGTTTCCCGTCACTGTCGTAAACCTGTTCTGCCGTACATTGATATACGTCACGGGCAATTCTCCAACTGCAAATGTAAGTTGGTCGACTATTACTCGTTAACTTGTAAAGCCTACTTAGCTGTGAAAGTTTTCCTTTTAACTTCGCTTGACTCTAACAAAAATTTTCACTTTAAAGCTTAAATATTACGTAAACGGATCCCGTATCGAAAAATACCACTTTATCGGCGTGATTTATATGTATTTATCTGTTCTGTGTGTATACCCATGCCAAATGACAGCTTTCTAGCTATACCAAGAGTCTCAGCAGAGTTAAGCCGCGGCCAGACAGACAGACAGACGGACATGGCGAAACTATAAGGTTCCTTGTTGACTACCGAACCCTAAAAACGAGCATAATTTGTTTAAGAGTCATCTGACCAGTAAGTTCACCTTTGAATGTGGTGAAACACGCGATAACCATAAAGTCGGTGTAGAACTCGTGAGATTTATCTGAAAGCTAAAAGTTCAACACTTGGGAAGCTTTTCTGATATGGCCGAGCGTCCAGTCTGCCTGATACGGGTACTAGAGAACGATTCCACTGAAGTAGGCACTGTTTGTTTAGCAGCTCGGTAAGAGTCTCAGTGATCGTGTTCCATTGATTGTATTTTGTATTCCAATCATTGGATTCAATTTTAGTGTTCCACACCAAGATTCTCTGATAGTTTTAACCTCATATTATAGAAAGAAGCAGATAGACCGCGCGGAACAATAAAGTGAGGCCCGTTTGTAGACATGTGCGCGTTACAGCCACGTGACAGCACTATAAGAACAGTTGCCTCTATGTGTGTGTACGGTTGCCAGGAGAATGAATAAATTAGCCATAATATTTCATTACATGAAAAAAAAAAATTTTTTTTTTTTTTAAATCTGTTGTTTTTATTAACAGTATACGTCAGATTAACAATACCCATATAAACGATACATTTGCGGTATATTTTTATTTTAAGACACCAACATTTTATTGTTTTTGGTAGCTATATTTACTTTATGGTGACGTCATATAGCCCATGATATAGCAAATCGACTGATGTAATAAGTATTACAAAATCCATTAACTAGTTACACTTACGAAGACACATACATACTTATTTATTTATCAACGTAATAACCAGAAAAGGCGATAAATAAAACACTATTATCGACATAAATATTTTTGTAAATCGGTACTCCTGTATCCTAACCTTACTTATTTCCTAACTTAGGGGTAAATGTTTCAATATAAACTAGCAACACCGAATGATTTTTGTTAAGGTTTTGTGTTTCAAGATGTCACTAACAATAAACACGTAAAATAAATCCAAATAGACAAATAACCAATATTTTACTTATGAAAGATACTCCAACTTATTTCTTTTGTTTATGGGAACAGTTTTTACAATGTTTAAAAATACAAGATGGCATTATTCTGAAATTATTTGTTAGAGCCCGTGACGTACTAACGATGCGACGCTTCGTGCTGTACTGAATCGAGAGTTTTTTTTTTTTTTTTTTTTATGAATCTCGTAGCAGACCTAGAGAGGTCGTGGCTACTTAACCGGATATTCCTGTGGCTGCCCTAAGGTTTTTAATCTTAAAGCCTCCAGCCAGGGCGCAAATTATATATATTAAAACTAAACGACAGCGCACTAAGGGCACCCCCTGTGGGGTACGGACCTCGGCTTAGGGCGTCGTTGGGGGATCACAAAATTAGTAACAATTTGGGGACGGGCTGGATCAACATTTTGATCATGATTATTATCAGGGGATATTATATTTATTGCTACGGCGCTCTCAGCCTCTAACCGGGCGGCTGGCGCATCGACATTCAAGGGACGGGGGGGAGGACTTTTATTACCATTTACTCGGGAAGTTCGCGTGGTACCTCGGCGGCGAGGACGGAAGGTCGGTTTGTGTATTTTGTGCACTGTACTCGTGGCCCTATTGCTTTCCTGAAGGAGAGTGACGGGGTCATCCGGATCTAAGAGAGTATGCCTCGGTCGGCGAGTCTGACTAATGGCAGAAGGCCTGTAGATAGCGGCCTGCACAACCAAGGGGTTGCGATGACGTTCCGCGGATTCGAAAAAGCGCTTTGCAAGGCGCTTCATAAACTGCTTGATGGTAGGCATCTTAAGGTCTACGTGAAGTTGTTCGTTACGAACGAACCAAGGAGCCTTCGTAATTCTACGGAGAAATCGGTTTTGAAGCGTCTGCATCTTATGAATGTGATACGACTTTGCGTGAGCGAAGACTACGCAGGCGTAAGTCATGATCGGTCGAAACTGAATCGAGAGTGTATTCGCTTTTGAATTTGTATTTGCTTTGTTGGCCGCACTCTCGGTGTTCCGCGCGGTCTATCTGCTTCTTTTCTATAATCTGAGGTTTTAACACTTAAATGCACGTAGCTGCTTTCAGTTTCGAGATAATATCTTGTCTGCTATTTTTCTCCTCGAGTTATTTGAGTATTTTAGCTTTATAAATAATTCATGACAATCGATGCTAGCATTGATTTCAACAGACCTACCTGCAGCAAATTCTGCCAAACGCCTTCTACTTTGACTGTGATAGAAAATAATCATATATCGAAACTTGCAATATAATGCTAATAGGCGTATGCTAAAACTTTACCTACAGTCCGGCTGTTGACAGAATGTGTTCCTGACAATTTCTAGTAACTATAAGGATCAAATTCCCATAACACATATTCGTTAGTATGAACCTGACCGGTGTCAAGAACACATTCTCTCGACCTCCGAATTTTACTAAGCGTATTCAAGTGCAATTATTATACCATACATAGGACGCTGACATAAGGTAACAGCTGTCACTGTCAGACTGCATACAAAAGAGAGAGAAGCGCGATGACACAACGCTTGTAATTTTGTGCAAAAATTTAAGCAATCATTGATTTACTCAAAAATTAGTTGAGTAATCGAAAATAAAAAAAAACAACCAAGTTCTGCATACAAATAAGACGTTCTTGTTATTAATATACCAACCGTAAGTTGATATTTAATACAGATATTTTGGATTAAAACTCAAAGTAAAGGGTTAGGTAGTTTACCGTTAATTTGTATCGAGATTTTGTTTCTAAACGTGTTTTGATAACAACCAAGTTCTGAGAAATATGTTCAAGAAAAACATAATTATCTTTTTTTCGCTACCACAAACTAAATAGATTAGGCAATTTTTCTGTTTAAGACAAGCCTACTTTTATCATTTCCTTCTTGTCAGCGCCCAAAATAATCTCCATGTAGTTCTTTACATAAACCTATCGGATATTTCGGCCAGCTACCAACTATCGACTGCTCCTACCTTCGTAACTGGCCTGACCTGACGCTAACCATCCTAGCTTGGAAATAAATTACTAGGTAAGTACGTCGAAATATACCACCATACCAAATCAAATTAAGTCAAAATATTTTATTTCATATGTGAAATAAAATATTTTGCTACATGGGCACTTATGAAACGTTAGCGAGAAGCTAGGTGCACCGTTCCACTTGGTCGTTTCCTATGGAGAAGAGCCGGCAAGAAACTGCACGGTTACTCTTTAAAAAAATAATTGGCTTTTACAATGTTTGCAAATTACAGTGTTAATAGGTATGGGAGGCCAGTGCAGCCCGTCAAAAAGTACCAGGTACTTAACAAAATAGGACATGATCTACAAATCTACAGTCTATTATGCCTTTTCTCACATTCACATAATAATATATAAAGCCGTTCTCACATTCAAATAATTTAAAAAAGAAAACTAGGTAAGTATAAAATATTATTAAAATAATAAAAGTATAAACCTTGTTGAAATTAAATTGTAGGTATTTAATGTCAAATAGGTACGCGCACGATCATGGAAGTGGAAGGATTTACGGTATGCAAAGAGAAAAGTGCTAATTCAGTACATCTTTAATGTTTATTCCAGTTCCTTTTAGCCGTTTCGTCGTCCTAGGTATGTCAAGATCCTGCCAGGGTTACGAGCCTGTCCGAAAGGGATATCGTGGCCCTGGCACACAGGCATTTGAAGGAACACGGGTGGGCTTTAGTCAGTAAAAGTCTCACACGCCCTCCCGCTCCGCCCAGAGCGGGAGAAGTTATTTGATAATTTCCCACCCAAAAAAAAAAGAAGTTATTTCAAGATTTCACGCGTAGTTAAGTTCTCGCTTTCATTAAATTTCTCAAGCTCTATTTTTGCAACGGAGGTACCGTTGGAGGTACTTACAATATTTTTACTTTTAAACGAAAACAGTTCAGCTTAGACTTTGATATTATTATCGTTACATCTAATTGGAATTGAAATTTATATAGGTACCTAAGTACCAACACTTTCTTAAAGCATTTGGGTCAGCCTCAAAGAAATAAAGGTAAAAAACCGGCCAAGTGCGTGTCGGACCACACACAATGAAGGGTTCCGTAAATTTATCGCAAAAACAAACTTGACATTGTATTTGAAAGACATGTTCCCTCATACATTCCAACTGCAAATGTAAGTTTGTAAGCTCAATATTTAGTAATTCACCATACTATTTTTAGACCATAGACTTTTTATAGGGTTTCCTGTAATCTATAAATAAAGAACTATTTTCTGTATTAAAAAAAAAAAAATAGGCTCAGTAGTTTTAGAGGTAAGGGGTATGGTCAATTTTCATCTATTTTGTTAAATAACTATAAAAGCATTTATTTTAAAATGAGTAAATAAATAGATCTGAAATCCTTACAACAAGCCCTTTCATTTGATATGTCACACGGTACCATTTGCAAATATATATATTTTTTCTAATTGGCCCCCAAAAAGTGCCCCCCCCCTATTCAAAATTCATTTGTGTTTTGGTCACAGAAATTCATATGTCTACCAAGTTTCAACTTAATCGGTCCAGTAGATTCGGAGAAAATTGGAACCATAAAAATGAGCATTAGGGTAATTTCAGAGCCCAGGTGCTTTAGTTAGAAAAATTAAAGCACCTGGCAGGCACTGAAAAATCGGTTTTTCACTTATTTTCCCGGTTTTTAAACCGGTCAAGAGCGAGTCGGACTTGCACACCGAGGGTTCCGTACGAATATATGATGTTGATGATTTCTGAAAAACTGTGCTATTTAGAGACATTGTTTTATTTTTCCTGTAATAACATAGGCTTCTATCATATAGAATAATTTCAAATTTTTATCTCTGCAAACTTCGGAGATAAGGGGGGGGGGAACGGTATTTTTTTTTACATTTGTCATCACAAGTCAGAGACCATGCTGCCTAAAAAAAAAAAAATAAGTTTGAGAATGTGCCAACAACGTTCTTTCATAATATTATGATACCTCACATGCTCTAGTAGCCCCACTTCAAATGTTTAAGACCCCCTTTCAGTACCTTTTGCAAAAAATATTTTTTTTTTTTAATAGTCTTTGTTTCTTGAAAAATAGTTGGGCAAACGTCATCAAAAACTATTCTAAATTTCAAGTTGATAGCATTAGTAGTTCTTGAGATCCAGGTGTGACAGACAGAGAGACAGACTTAGTCTCACCATAAGGGTTCCTTTTTACCATGTTGGTACGGAACCCTACAAATAAAAATAAGTGTGATTTTTTTTTTCGCGATTTCAGGGTTGATCCCATAGTAAAAGTCGTTCATAATGATGAGTACAATGACCCCCTTATGAGGTTGTGCGCCGCTATCAAAGGCACATAGATCTAGAATATCCTTAAACACCAATGAATTATGAAATTTGGGACTTTCTCACGCTTAATCACGACTTAACAAGTTACGAAATTAAATCGCGCAGTTTAGGTATGTAATGTACCCTACGCACTTACGTACCAATAAATTGGTTGACTTACGCAACATAAGTAAGGTCGCCCCCGGTCCAATACACGAATTGTTCAAGGCAAGATTTTATGGCAAGTCGAAACGAGGCGAAACAAAATCATTTAAGTCTAACTATCACCATAGATAGACTCGGGTGTTATGTGTCTATAATTTTATGGCATGACTTCCGTTTCTATAGATTAATGATTGTTTCAATGAACTGATTTAATGGAGGGAACATGTTTTCCATGGTCAATCAATCTATCAAGTCTAATGAAACCCACTGTTGGTTCATTTATCGTTGTACAGTAGATGCATGTCGGTTGGTAACACTGACCTTGAGCTGGCTTAGCGTAGTATACGAAGTTTCAAAAGAATGCGTGGTTAGCTTATACTGATTTCGTTGTGATCAAAATCTGATTCGCGACTATAAACAATATTGTTTTTACAGAATTATATTCATTAGAACCATGAATAACTACATCAAATCTCTTTTAGTTAGATTTGTTCTAATCATATTTTGATCGAGATACAACCTGAAACTTACTTGAAAATTGCAAAAAACATAAGAAAAATTGAAATTCACGGGCTAGCACTGCGGATCCACCTAAATTATTAGAGGATTTGGTAAACCAGTGTCCCAGTGCAGTCGGTAAACTCGCCAAGTCTCTCGAAGGGCACAATGCGCACGAGTGGTGTCACTAAATCAGTTCCTATCTTGCAGACCTTAAGTCATGTCTCGAACTGTCTTATAGAAAATCAGATATGTTAGTACAAAATAGCTTAACACTTTCCCTATGTCCTTATGTTTACCTTTCACCTTTTAGTTTTTGTACGCCTTCGGATATCCTCAAATCCAAATTCAAATTAATTTATTTGCTAGAATGTAGGTACAAATCAAGAACTTAAGAATATCGTGGCCCAATTACATTCTACCATTACTACATACGGTGTGCAAATATGTCATAATAACATTAATTTAATTTATTACTAAAAGATAATTTAACAATGCGATTTAAATTATTAAGATCCAGGAACATACATTAATTAACGACAAAATACAAAAAGAAGATAATTAAAATAAAATAAAATAAATATATCTAATAAAATGTCAAATTACAAATATAATGCAAAGTCCATATTCCTTGTAAGCACGATTCAATAATATTAAACATTAAATTAATTATTATAAGGTGTGTACTTTATTAATATAATTTAGTTTGACCTTCTGCACGATATGACATAAATTCGTTTAAATCATAAAAACAATTTTCTTTTAACCATTTGTGTCAACTCCTATTGTTAGTCATGTATGTTAGGCGCCTACTCAGCTGATCCTCGATGCTCGCACGTACCTAAATAAGACTTCCTACACGTGGTCAAGTGGCCCGTAAACATGCGTCAGACAAATTAGGTAAACAAACCAAACAAACAAATTAGGGGTGGGGTTTTGGTTAAACTGAATATATCCACACAACTGTAATAACGTCATATTGTAATAAGCAACCAAAAACGGTAGATATTTTAACTGTAAAATCTTACAACAAAAACAACCGACTTCTAAAAAAAAACACTACAAAGTGAAAAATTACTTTAATTTCGGAAGTCGGTGTCTTTAGATCTGTATTTTAGTTTTTTGCCACCGAAATTAGAGTTGTTTTTCACTTAGTAGTGTTTTTTTTTTGTAAAATATTATTATTTTTCAAGTTTTAGTGGTTCAGTTTGTAATTTATCTAAGTTACAATAGCCTAATGTTAACTACCTATATAACCTATTACAAAATATTGCATTTCACAATGTAGGGACGTTCATTGTTGGGGAGTTCTCCTGGTAAGAACCAGGAGAACTCCTCCATATGCTTTGTGACGAGCATAAATTGCTTAGCAACCATATTAAATTACCTAATCGAATCGCAACCCGTGAAATACTTATTGTTAAGTAGTTCCGTTGGCCATCTGTGGTCTTCATCATCACTTCATCAAACGATGCTTTCCGAGAGCAAACGCACGAGTTACTATAAAAAATACCCAAATCGCGTTAGGTGTGTCTATAAAATTTGAGGATTTCCCTCGATTTCCCTGGGATCCCCTCATCAGATTCTGACTTGGTGACAATAGGACCACCTCAGGAGCATACCCTTTCAAACAAATAATTTTCAAAATCGGTCCGCAACCGACGGAGAAATCGTTGAAAAACATACAGACGAACATATTATATGTTCGTCTGTATGTTTTTTTTTTCAACGATTTATAACATAACTAATAATAATATAATATAACCTCCTTTTTGGATGTCAGTTCATTATCATCATCATTTCGTCCACTGCTGGGCATAGGCCTCCCCCAAAGTGGGGGGTTTGCCATAATCGCCACGCTTGGCAGGCGGGTTGGGCGATTGAAATATGGTGTTAAAATGCATAGAGAACGCTGCTGCCCATTCTCTAGTTAGTTCCTTAGTCGCCTTTTACGACACCCACGGGAAGAAATAGGGGAGTGCTATTCTTTACGTCCGTCATCACACAGACCAAGATTCCGAATTCCACCCATTTGATGTCAGTTCAAATGAGTGGAATTCGGAATCTTGGTATTACCTATCATCTGTCTTGCTTTTCATTATGTAGATTTAGGGCCAGACAGAAACAGATGCGGTTTACTATTAGCATCTAACATTGTATGAAACTGCAGTTGGAATTATTAATTGTGAAACAAATAACTACGTAGATGCAGCTGAGTTTTCCTTTAATTTCTTAGTCACAGCATCATACCACAATAGGAAATCACAATGTATGTAAACGACGTAAATGAATACTGTAATTTCTAGTGATAAATAACCATATTATAGAAGAGTCATTTCAAGTTCGCGAGTTTTTCTCTGGGAAAAACCTCTTTGAAGAGTGAAGTTATTGTATGCTGAGTTTACTCTCTGAAAGAGGTTTAGTCACTAGGCTAGGTATAAATGCTCACGTCACAGGTAACTACCTATATTGGACCTAGCCTCTAGAATTTTCCGACATCTGTTTAACGTCATAGTCTCGCCCGAGCAGGGTCCACCGCATGCGATGGCGTCACTGTTTAGGGAAGCTGGAAGTTGTGCAATTTCCTCTTTTCCTTAGGCACGTACCTACCTACATAAGAATTCCTACACGTGGTCTCGTGGCCCGTAAACATGCGGCAGACAAATTAACATTATAATTAAACTGAATATATACACACAACTGTAATAACTTAGCTAACGATATCATTTTAATAAGCACCCAAAAACGGTAGATGTTTTAACTGAAAAATCTTCTTACAAAAAAACAACCGACTTCTAAAAAAAAGACACTACAAAGTGAAAAATTACTTTAATTTAGAAGTCGGTGTCTTTAGATCTGTATTTTAGTTTTTTGCCATCGAAATTAAAGTTATTTTTCACTTTGTAGTGTTTTTTTTGTAACAAAATATTATTTTTCAAGTTTTAGTGGTTCAGTTTGTAATTTCTCTAAGTTTCAATAGCCTAATGTTAACTACTCGTTTAGGGAAGTTGGAAGTTGTGCAATTTTCTCTTTTCCTTAGGCACTGCAATTTTTCAAAGAGATACCTAGAAAAATAACAAGCTACGCTACGCTTGCCGGGGCTGGTCCGTGGATGGGTGACCATCTTTACATACCGAGACTACTCCGTGCCTCGGAAAGCACGTTAAGCCGTTGGTCCCGGCTGTCATTTGTGAATCTTTGACAGTCGTTACGGGTCGTCAGAAGCCCGAAATGTCACAATTTCCACGCGAACAAATTCAGATGCTAGTTAACAATAAAGATCTACCGCCTCATACAACTATTTATCTTCCTATAATGCAAACTCCTTACACCAGACAAACGGTTATACATATATTATTTGCAGTCCTAATCTCATATAGCATTAGAACAATTGCGAGCATCATTACTCTTAGACTAATAGCTATGAGAACGAGTATAAACGCTAGGAGGTGCTTAATGTTAATAACATGTCTTCTCTCTGCTTACGAGTTAAGGACTAACCACACTTATTCAGCTCTGTTCAGCTTTTGTCCATAGAAAATCATTGTTTTCTATGGATAAAAGCTGAACAGAGCTCATTGTGAGCTGTGAAGAGGACATACGCTTTGGGACCGCATTGCTTCAGATATTATGCCATGTTGGTAGAAATTCGAATTCACGACCAGTAATGGGCTGTCGTTATCTAAATTAAGATGCAGAGAGCAGATGGTGATAACAATGACAGTCTTACTTTAGGTATTTAGAGCTCTGAATTTCTCACTTAGGTGTATCCGTTTTGGGCACGCCAGAATTGTGACGATAAGACCCCTCTTTGAGGAGTGGCTAGAGAGGCGCCTCGGCGTCCTCACCTTCCGCCTGCTGCAGGTCCACACCGGACACGGTTGTTTCGGGAGGATCCTGATCATCATCACCTGATAAGGCAGGAGGAAACGCCCGGGTGTCACCACTGTGTGGATCGCCCGGAGGACACGGTGGAGCATACGGTGGAGGCCTGCCAGGCTTGGGCGGAACACCGCCGTGTCCTCACGTAGGCGATTAGCAGCGGTGATCTCTCGCGTCCGGCCCTAGTTCAGGTTATGGTTCGGAGCGAGACTGCACGGGAGGCCGTCACCTCTTTCTGCGAAGCAGTAATGCTCGCAAAGGAGGAGGTGGAACGCGTGAGGGAGAGGCAAAATTCATGCCATCACGCCCCTAGTCGCCGCAGGAGTGGCCCTGGGCGTCGGGAGTCGCTGGCCGAATCCCGGCCACCGTAGGCGCGGGCCTGCGGACGGTGAGCGATGGGTAGCTCGCCGTCCGATAAGGGCCAGGCCCGGGTCAACGGCGTGTTGTGGTCCACGCGCGCCTCAAAGAGATGTCACGGGGTCCCGTAGGACAACACCTGCCAGGGTTGCGAGTTTGTCTGAAAGGGATATCGTGGCCCTGGCACACAGGCAACTGAAGAAACACGGGTGGGTTTTAGTCAGTAAAAGTCTGACACGCCCTCCCGCTCCGCCCAGAGCGGCAGAAGTTATTTGCTCATTTCCAACCCAAAAAAAAGGTGTATCCGTTTGTCCAAAACCAGCGGGGTAGTTGCGAACATACGCCTGAGCACCGTGCAAATACCCACACATAGCTACAGCCCCGTCGTAACCTTGACCAACCATGTGCGAACATTCAAGTCCATGGTTTTTCAGGGCTGTAGTTATAAGATTTGCGAGGCCGGATCCTGTGACGTCAACAGTTGGAATGTACTCGAGGAAAATCTCCTTAGTTTTTTGATGTTTAACATCTTTTGAATCAACATCATTATCGAAAGCACATCGAGACTTGCTCCAGACGCGCAGCAAATTCAAAATAAATGTAATATTTTATACTCCTCGCCTCGCCTTATTTCAATATACTTAATATTAATGTAATATTTTGAATGGAGGGGTTTGAACCCCCAAAACCCCCTCTGGCTACGCCCGTGAAGCCAATGGATTAGAAATATACTTCAATATCATTCAGATTGTGATTACGCAATTAGGGTGCAATTCGCATGAATTTTGATAAGAAAAGCATTTCAATATTCTAAATGTTTGGTGCACGTGGAAATGCCAAATTAAGTTCTTAACATAATATAGTTAGAAATTATAAGTAACAGGCATTACTGCGCTTTATTTAAAAAAAAACTTTTTCTAATAGAAATCTGAATAGATGTATTAACGCAGATAGATATCTACGTTAATACGAACGTGTGTGTATACAGAGGGCTTAGTGTGAGTTTCATTTTACCATCTCGATCAAACGCATCGACCGCGTTTGGCGCTCCGATTGGAAGCCGGCCGGCCTTCACCGGTGAAGGGCCAATCGGAACGTCGAACGCGCTCGATGCTTTTGATCGAGATGGTAAAATGAAACTCGCACTAGGCCCTCAGGTGACTTTTTACGTACTGTCTAATAAAATTATAATAGCGCTGTCTATGTGTACTGGTTGGCTGTATGTAAGACCTATCAAAAGCTAAGTACTTAATTTGAAAGAGAGAACACTATAAAAATAAAATTTATAGACCGTCAAATAAAAGATTAGTTATAACTATAATGCTTTTGATATTAAACAATATCCCAGAGGTATTTTATATAGTGACCATTAAGTGGCTTGATTACTCATATAATAAGTAATATAAAAGTCATAAATTCTGCTAATGTGAGATCTTTCTAGTCAATAAAATGTAGTTTTATAAACAGGTTGGCCCGTTTACAGTGGTCCAAGAGGATTTTTTTAAGCCTTTTGCCATGCGTTTTCCTAAATACCATGTTCGAGCATATTCCGCGATTACTTATAGTTTTGGAGAAAACTGCTTAAATAGAAACATTTGTTCGACATAATTCGTTCCAGATTTTTTGTCCCTAATACGGTCCAAAAAAGTTTGTAAAACTACTGGGATGTCTTTCCTGCACTTCCTTATAAAGGGACCGAAGAAAATATTTACAGACCTACGAACTAAAAACGTGGACAATCGATAGACCGCGATAAATTGAGTACTGTTCCGCCGAAAAAAAAAGGAACTTACGTTTCATTCGCGACTATAACAGATAATTATGTATTTACAGAATTATAATCATTAGAATCATTAATACATGTCTTTATGTTAGATTTGTTCTATTGAATGACTTTTTCATGCAATCATGACATTGGGGAACAAACCTTACTTAGAGACGTCGCGCGTCATATTAATGATTTTATTTTATATTTTTTTACAAACTTCACTAACATAATGTTTTTCTTATTTGACATGACATACAATTTTAATTTCAACGAGGTTCTAACTTTTATTATTTTAATCGTATTTTTTATTGTCTTTTTGTGAATGTGAGGACGGTTTAGGCATAATAGAGCGTAGATCTGTAGACCATTTTCTATTTTGTTAAGTACCTGGTACTTTTGACGGGTCTACGCAGTCCTCTCATACCTATTAAATTAACACTGTATTAAAAAACATTGTAATAGCCAATTTTCTTTAAAAGAGTAACCGTGGAGTTTCTTGCCGGCTCTTTTCCATAGGAAACGACCAATTGGAACCGTGCACCTAGCTTCTGACGTTTCATATGTGCCCATGTAGGCTTATGTACTCGTAAAATAAAAATATTATTGATTTTGATTATAATTCTGTAAATCTAAATACATATATATTATAGTCAAAAGTAAGAACATTTGAACTTCGCGGGCTACAGCTGCGGATTCACCTTAAAAGAAAACCACGGTTTTCTTTTAAGGTGAATCCACGGTTTTCTTTTTTGTTATGGCGACGAACTATTGATGAAAATGGTCCTAATATGTCTCAAGATAATATCGGGAGACCCATAGTGTAAGCCGATCGCAAATATATAAGATGTATCTATTCATACACGAAATCTCTTAAGGGGTCATTGTACTCATCATTATAAACAAGTTTTACTATGGGACCAAACTTGAAATCGCGAAAAAAAATCTGCTGTTCCCTACATTTTGACGAGTTATGCGAACATAAATGTAGGGAACAGCTGATTTTTTTTTCGTTTGTGTACTCATTTTGGAGTAAATAAATAATTGCTTCATATTTTGCAATAAATTACAAGCGTTGTGTCATCGCTTCTCTTTCTTTTGTATGCAGTCTGACAGTGACAGCGGTTTACCTGTTGTCAGCGTCATAATTATTGACAATTTTTTTTTTTATTATTTTATTTTATTTCCTCAAAAGTGTATTGAAAAACGTCGTTTGTTACACGTGGACATTTGTTATTGCAATTCTTGGCTCAAAAACAACCTCGCCTACGACTCGGGTGTTAATTCCGCCTCGAATGCAATAACAAACATTCTCCACTTGTATCAAAATGTACTATTATCTATCTCTTACGGTTTACGCGGCGCACGCTGGTAAAGCTCCCAGTCAGCATGATTTTTTCCAACATCTTCAACATTAATCGTCATATTTCAGCTAATTTAAGCAAAACCTTAATAAATTATATACTTAAACCTTCCTCATAAATCACTCCGTTCATTGGTGAAAACCGTTTGATAATCCGTTCGGTAGTTTTTGAGTTTATCGCGTTCAGACAGACAGACGCGGCGGGGGACTTTGTTTTATAAAAGAAATAAAATCAACTTACATTGCGCGTCTTTTATCAATCTTTAAGATATTGCTCATTTTAATCTCCTTTGCGTGATTAATAAAATTCATTAGAGCAATTTAACCCAAGCCATTATTGGTAGCGTCCATTTCAAAGTATAATTATGTTTTTTGCGCCCTGGTACCTCATGAATAGAAAGAAGACTTTTTATGGGCACCAAAAATTACATAAGCTGGGTAGCACCATCTTCAAATCTTCAATTAATAACAATTGAACTGCGATCTCCAATTCGTCTGCCCAGCACGTTGATTACAGTAATTTCCATTAAGACCATTCAATTTGGCAGTCATTGAGGCCACATCCACTCGCTGACATGGTTCCAACGAAAATATACAGCAATCAAGATTAAGTAGAACCAAGTTGACTATAATAATACCATAATATGAAGATGAACTCAGTTGCGGGTAAAAGCAGTGCACTGGACAATTTTGCTTTAAATTCTTTGCTAGCTTTAAGTAATTGCTGCCATACACAAAACAGATAAAAAAGCTCCGTATCTCTGCCAATCACAGCTAGGTTAGGTATATTCATCTTAAAACAACTTAATACAGGGTGGCCCGTAAATAAAAGTCAAATTATTTATTTCAAATTGGCACAGCACTTAAAAGGATCATTTGAACGTCAAAATTTACAAAAAAATAATTGCTTCTTGTCGCCGTTCCAAAAGTTAGTTTCATATGGAAAAGAATGGGCAAGACTCCATTGTTACTATTTTAAAATATTTTACAATATTTTATAAAGGTCATTATATAATTTTATACGATTAAAATAGCAACCAGTTTCATTTTGTCTAGACTCTAGCTAGATCTATAGAGAATAGTAGTACAAAACGATTTTTTTTAAGAATTTACTCTTAGCGCTGCCCCCGTCGCCGTTAACTAATACTCGTATGTGATACTGATAACTTTCAAAGTATTCATTTAAAAGATATGATGTCAAGGCATATTTTAATCTAAATTAAATGCCCAATTTAAATGACATACTTTATTGGTTAAGGATTAATATGGAAATATCAATTAGGTATATTTTTATTAAATTGTGAAAGATAAAAATAGTTACTTACTTACTGCATTTTTGTTGAACTTTTTATGATGTATAATCCAGTAAAACATATATTTTTCAATACACTTCCTCGAAAACTGGTTCATATCGCACTACAATTAGGTTCACAATGCAATGTATTTCACACGTCCTCTCAATATGGAGGTGATTTTTTTTTATCTCGGCTTTAAAAAATTAAAATAAAATCGCTTCGCGCTTTGATGCGTCTTTACGGCGTTAATATTTTTGGAATATTTAAATAATGTTTATAAATAGAATACCATGGTTATTACATTAAAAAAAACGTTTATGAACAAATTAACATTTATTTGTGTTCTAAACTCAAAAATATTTGAATTTTCTATTTTTCATATTAGGCTGTTTATCGGCTTTAAGTATACCTTTGCTTTTCCTTCAACCTAGCGAAAGCAAAGGTCGCAGCATTATGCTGAGCGATGGCCGTTTTGCGTGAATGTGACGCATATTTTCCCTCAACTTGTTCTTTCGTGTTTGTGTTTTATTTTTTTTTTCTTTGCGTTTTGTTTACCGCAAATAAACGTATTTTCTTTTAGTTAAAACAGAACCAAATTACAGGAAGGTTCACAAATTCACAATCCAACCTACTAAAGATGGACATTCTTTAGTCAAGACGTAATCTGCTAGAAATGTAGAAACGATAAAACTCAATTTCCAAATCAGCACCTAGAAAGTGAGTTTCTCCGTATTATTAAACGGAAAATTTGTTACTTCCACGGAATTTGTTTACCGTAACTTTTTTTTCCTTTGAACTGTCTTGAATACGTTTCCAAATTATACATCGTGAAATCTTTATCGTTTCTGTGTGTCGTTCAGTGGCTGTATAAGTAGCATCGACTGGCGAAGTGTTTTTTCAATAAGTATAACGATTTCAATATTTTATACATTTGCCATGATTGTGATCAAAATCAAAATATTTTATTTCACATAAACCTACATGGTCACTTATGATACGTCAAAAGCTAGGTGCACGGTTCCAATTGGTCGTTTCCGATGGAAAAGAAACGGCAAGAAACTCCACGGTTACTCCTTTAAAAATAATGGGCTTTTACAAGGTTTTCAAGTTACAGTGTTAATAGGTATGGGAGGACAGTGTAGGCCCGTCAACAAATACTTAACAAAAATAGAAAATAGTTTACAAAGTCTATTAAGCCTATACAACGTTCTCACATTCTGAAATTAAAAAATAATCTATATAAAATATTACTAAAATAATAAAAATCTATTTAAACCAACTGACAAGATTGCCATTACAACTGTAACAAATCTGAATTAATATTCTGTCCACAAGTCAATAATTCATCATCATTCGTCATTAAATTTCTTTATAAAGTGTCATATAATGAGGAGATTATGTCAAGGTATGTAGAAAAAAAAACCCCGGAATTTGGGAAGCAGTTAATAGACATTTACATAGGATATGATGTTGTTATGTGAGTTATGACTTAAGATGTGCCAAGAGTCTGTACTGACTTCATACGAGCGATGAATGTAGTATTCGGTAAAACCAGGGTAGTTAAGTTATAAATTGACTCAATCTGCCCAGCCTTTCCCAAATATGTTGGGGTCAGCTTCCAGTCTAACCGGATGCATCTGACTTCCACAACCCAGTAACTGGGTAATACGATACCCCTGTATTATATTATCTGTGCCCTTGGTAAGATTGGTTGTCAGACTTTCGGGCTCCTGACGACCCATAACGACTGTCAAAGATCCACGAATGACAGCCAGGATCAACGTGGCTTAACGTGCTTTCCAAAGCACGGAGGAGTCTTGGTATGTACAAATGGTTACCTATTTAAATATACTGATTAAATAGACTTTTTCAAATGATTGATCACGTTTTGATAGGAGCATGACATGATGTAGAATTTTTATTGACTAAGAAATATCATTCATACAATATACTCATATCTCACTTAGCGGCACCAACTTTTAGCAAAACAAGTCGTATGTTTCATCATCGCCTCAGTTCACGAAAGCCATACATATTCGCGGAGCACCTTTGCAACACATTCTCTTACAATTTCTTAATAAGTTAAGGGGACGATAACGGACTTTTAATGATTTTATACTGAAGATCACGTCTAAACGAGTAGTGTTAATGATTTGGAAAAAATAGCATTTTCTCAATAACTTAATATGTGAATATTTTAGATTATGTTTATATGACATAGTGAAATTAATTTGTAAAGTTATGTCTAACGCGGATAAAAAACTGAGAATGGCGCAAAATATACCAAGCGTATTTTTCTGACACCTTCACCAATTTAAAGATAATTTAATTATCGATCTTTTAATATACGCGTCTTATTAAAATACCTTTTTTTGTGTATAATAAATTAATAATGCGTTAAATTGGAGAAAGCGCTATTACTGGCTGAACGTACGACGCGTTGCGTGAATTCAGTACAGAACACGCAAGCTAACCACTCAAGGTCACTAGCATATATCTGCGTCTTAAGTGGTTGATACTTTTAACGGATATTTTAGTTTTCCTTCATAATATTCCAAGAAACAAATGTCTTCGTCCGAGCAAAGGTTGCGTAAGCACTTTAACTTCATTAAGTTTGAGTTTATGATATCTTTGTTAACAATCTATTGGAAGTTTTGGATTCAGCATGTTTAATGCAAAATTGTTTGTTTGTGAGGTTGAAGATTTGTGGTTATTGTTTAGTTTTTAGGTAACTACATACTTTATGCCCTTCAGCGTCTCTTACAACTTTAATAAATACCTTGGAGATTTTGTATCTTCGTACACAAACTATATACTCATATATTTAACTCGTCGATATCAGAAGCAGATATTAATTCTCATGTAGTACCTACTCTAGGTAGTATGTACATGAGAATTTATAGCTTCTGATTCGAGGTTTTTTTAAGCTGCCAGATAATGCGGACCTACCTAAAAAGTACATATAATATGAACCTAATAAAATTATAGAAATATCTGCCAGTTCAGAAAATTGTAGTATTTTTTTTTAATCTACCAGTTTTTGAGCTGGAAGCTGGAATCGTTTCAATTTTCAATTGATTTTCTAGAGAAAATTAGTTGAAATTTTAGACGTTCTAAATAATTACTGTTGCATTTAATAAAGTGTACTACAATAAAAACGCAATTACCTGTCGTTGGCAACACAGATAAAATCATTTGCCTCCTTGCACAGTTCAAAGACAAAGTGAGCAAATGCACTTAATTGCATCCTCTTACTCTAAATACCAAATTCTTTGAAGAACGTTAATAATGGAACCTACTATGCAATACTCGTATATATCATTGGATAAATACTAAAGGTTGTTGACACTGCCCTAATATTTGACGAAACGAGACCAGAGGATTTAGGGTGAAAACAAGATCAGCAAAGAGGACGTCGATCGAAAGACACGGTTGGCGCTGTGGTTAGGTAAGCGATTGACTGCTGCGCTGCGTGTCGCGGATTCGATTCCCGCACGGAACAAATATTTGTATGGCGTACAAGTAGTTGTTCTGGGGAGTCATCTGGCTGTTTGTGTATGTGAATTTATATATGTTTGTAAACGCAAGCGAAATTACTAGCGTGGGACAGCGTTTAAAAAAAAAAAAGAAGTTTTTACTAAAACATCCAATCGATCGTTTCTTCTTAACCTTGTTTGACGGGAGAATGAATCCAAAGGGTCATCATCATCATCATTTCAGCCGAAAGAAGTCTACTGCTGGACATTGGCCTCCCCCAAGCGGGGATTCTTAGCACCCCTTGCCTCACCGTTGCTTTGACCACTGCCGTAGCCAAGGGTAGGCGGGCCGCCGGGTATTAGGGGCCGTTCTTTCGTAGTGCTTGTCATTTGAGGGGAGTAGGTTGCCATAATCACCACACTTGGCAGGAGTATTGGCGATCGCAGTATGGTGTTAAAAAGCATAGAGAACGTTGCTGTCCATTCTCTAGTAAGTCCCTTAGTCGCCTTTTACGACCCCCCCGGGAAGAAATGGGATGGTGCTATTCTTTACGTCTGGCACCACACGGAACAATTCAAAGGGTACATAAGTTAAATACATAAAACGTTTAATTAGAATATCAGTTTATAATCATCACTTGAAATATGTGGGAGTAAGAGTTAAATTAATTGTCCTTTAAAGTTACTTACAATATATTAACGAAACATGAACTCTTCTCTCGATCCACTTGTTATGTTAAATTTCGTTTAAATTTTGTACGAGGCAGACATAAAGAAAATTTTGAAAAAATGTGTCGATATTTCTCACTTTTTGGTCACAAACAAATTATTAATATGTTTATTGACTCTTGACCAGGGACCATTTTGGTTACCCATTGAAAGGGTTTTCGATAGGGTTTTTCTAAGCGCTTCAACAAAAACCCATACGATAAGGGTAACCCTTATGAACGGCTTAAATTAAATTTTGGTAACCCATTGAAAGGGTTTTCGATAAAAACCCTGGTGTGGCTAACCCTTTTGAACGGCTTAATTTAAGCCATTCAAAATTACCCACACCGTAAGAGTTTTTGATTAACTGCTTAGAAAAACCCTATCGAAACCCTTTCCATTGAAAGGGTTTTCGATAGGGTTTTTCTAAGCAGTATAACATAATATTATGATTTTTTCATGTTACTGGGTTTCAAGTAGGTATAGAACCCATTGAAATGGGTTATCATGTAAACCTTTCACTGGGTTTCAAGTATAAAACCCATTCAATGGGTTATCATGTAACCCTTTCAATGGGTTTCTAGTATAAAACCCTTTCAATGGGTTACACCATGATAAAGGCTTCGAAAGGCCCTTAACCGGGGTTGTACGGTCCCTACTCTTGACTGCACCTATTATTAAAGTTTTAGATTTTCTGAGATAAAAATAACCTTTTCTCAAACATGCTTGGAAATTCGAGCATTATTTTGACAACCTTCTTCGAGATAAATCGAAATTGGTGTATCTCTCATAGCCACCAAAAGTTGTATGTAAATCCATATGTGTCCTGGTTTAGCGGCCAAATAAATTACATAGTAAACTTATGTCTATCGTGTAATTTAAAAATGGAACGATCTTTTACTCCGAAACATGGCAAACAAGGAGGCTTATCAAAGGTTTTATTTAAATTTCGAACTGGCTTGCAAATAGAAAGCTGTCTAATGAAAAAAAAAAACAAATGATAACATTGGCGCGTGAAAAATTATCGTTGTTCGACATTGAATCTGGAATTTATAAATAATTTATTTAGTATGAATTTCCGCGCATTATTTGAGAAAAGCACTATACAAGTCGTGGCCGCAACTAGGCGTTGATGGACGAACTTGTAAATGTGGGCCGAGGCGAAGCCGAGGCACACATACGTGAGTCCTCATCAATGCCTCTTTGGTGGCCGCTGCAGTTATGTACTATTATCCTTCAGCATGTACCGAGCTACCGTTCTACATTTCAGTATCTTTTTTTAGTTACTTCGTTAAAACTCATCACGTATAGACACAGAAATATCATAACATCACAGAAATATCATATCATGCCTTGTTTCCCCGAAGGGCTGGGCAGAGGTAAGCATTACATAGTACACCCACATTTTGCCAGTTATATTTAAGTCCCATGTAATAGGGGGCAGCCTATTGTCATCAACCCGGCACAAATCAAGACTCCGGGGCCGCTACTGAGAAATTCTAGATGAAACACCCAAAAACATTCTTCCCGATTAGGGAATCGAACCCCAGACCTCATTCTCAGCAGTGGTGCTTGCGACCACTTGACCAACGAGGTGTGAACAGTCTTTTACAAATAATTAGGAATGAAAGCAAGATGCAATCAGGTAGGTAGTAGACCTAGATACCGTATGTGGAGTTCTAAAATAATTTCCATGAAGTAATATCATCCTAATATAGGTAGTTGATATCAAGATAAACGTAGGGAAACTAATTTCCTTTAGTTCATAGAGCCGCTGCTCGACGGTTAGTGTGCAATCGGCTTTGTGGTCTTATTCATTCTGGTCTGTTCAATATGTAGATAGAAAGAAAAGAAAGAAAGAAAAATATTTTATTACAGCCAAATTACAGTTTTCTAGAACTAAGCGTCTCCGAGCTAAGCCCCAGACGGACGGACGGACAGACAGACGGACAGATAGACAGACGGACATGGCGAAACTATAAGGGTTCCTTGTTTACTACGGAACCCTAAAAAGGAGCATTTAAAAAACTAACAAAACTGAAATATTTGTTCGAACAAAATCCAAAAAAATTACAATCTAGACTAGGAGGAGAGAAGGTGCAGAGTGGTCAGTGAACTCGTAGTTGCTGGTAATCATGATATAGGAAGATGTCCACTAAAGTAGCTCATGTGTTCCCACGCCAGGATACACTGGATCTGACCACTAAAGCGTCATCATTTCAGCCGAAAGACGTCCACTGCTGGACATAGGTCTCCCCCAAAAGGGTGGAGGGGAGGTTTGCCATAATCGCCACGCTTGGCAGGCGGGTTGGCAATCGCAGTACGGTGTTAAAATGCATAGAGAACGCTGCTGCTCATTCTCTAGTAAGTCCCTTAGTCGCCTTTTACGACACCCACGGGAAGAAATAGGATGGTGCTATTTTTTACGTCCGGCGCCACACGGTACTCTAGCTACTCTAGCTCTACTATTAAAGCGTAACACACATAAAGTGCCAATCGATCGCTTTTAATTTTGACAGTTCAGCCATGCTTACATGGTTGAGCTTATTTATTTTTCAAAGCTATGAAGCAATGGATTGGGAGTAGCTCATGGTAGTAATAACATCCGCACGGGTCAAATTATTTTGGTATTACGTTTGTATGAACTACGCAGCCTCTTAATAAGACTTTAACATATTGCTCAGTGATCAAAATAATGAAAGAATAGTCGCCATTTTCAAGTTGATATCAATATTATACTAGGCTGTAGAGGAGCTTGTGGCTAAGTAATAACTGCCGATCGATCGATGGTCGATCGATCAGGTTAAGCTACGCTTGCCGCGGTTGGTCCGTGGATGGTTGACCACCTTTACATACCGAGACTCCTCCGTGCCTCGGACAGCACGTAAAGACGTTGGTCCAGCTGTCATTCGTGAATCTTTGACAGTCGTTACGGAGCGTCAGAAACTCTGACAACCAGTCTTACCAAGAGGTATCGTATTACCTAGTAACTGTGGGGTCGGCTTCCAGTCTAACCGGATGCAGATGAATACCAGTATTTCACATGGGGCGACTGCCTATCTGACCTCCACAACCCAGTAACTGGGTAACACGATATCCCTTGGTAAGACTGGTGGTCAGACTTTTGGGCTTCTGACGACCCGTAACAACTGTCAAAGATCTACAAATGACAGCTGGGACCAACGGCTTAAAACGTGCTTTCCGAGGCTCGCAGGAATCTTGGTATGAAAAGATGGTCACCCATCCACGGACCAACCGCGGCATGAGTAGCTTAACCTGATCGATCGACCCTTGCGGCAGTTATCACTTAGCCACAAGCTTCTCTACAGGGTAGTATAATATTGATATTAACTTGAAAAAGGCGACTATTCTTTCATTATTTTGATCACTGAGCAATATGTTAAAGTCTTATTAAGAAGCCGGCGATGGACGCGTAGTTCATACAAAACGTAATACCAAAATAATTTGTAAATCAAACATATTCTTATGGTAGTGTGTCTTCTGCCAGGGTTGCGAGTATGTCCGAAAGGGATATCGTGGCCCTGGCACACAGGCAACGGAAGGAACTCGGGGCGGTTTTAGTCAGTAAAAGTCTGACACGCCCTCCCGCTCCGCCCAGAGCGGGAGAAGTTATTTGATAATTTTCAGCCCAAAAAAAAAAAAAATCTTAGTGTGTCTTTATTCCGATTTTTTTTTTTTCTTCTTTTTTTTTTTTTTTATTTTTATTTATTTCCCAAACAAAAGTTATGGGAACAATAAGTTTTCTACCTATAGAAATTTTAAATTCCTCATATCTCGTCTTTATATCATTGTCCTTTCAAAATATATATTTGGGAACATAGATATTCTGTAATCCAATCGAAATAAATATACAGTACCTTAAGAATATGTTTGATTACAAATTATTTTGGTATTACGTTTGTATGAACTACGCATGCTACGCCGGCCCCTTAAGGTATGGGTCAACGCAGGTACGTTATTGGAGCCTAATTTGTATGACACGTTGTGAGCTGATAATATCTTATTTTATTCATGGTTTATTATACAATTCTATTTTATTATTAGGAATTTCTCAGTAGCAGCCCGGAGTTTGGATTTGTGCCCGGTTGATGGCAATAGGCTCGCCCCCTATTACGTGGGACTTATAAACATAACTGGCGACTGACGGGTGACATAACGACTGTAGGTACACCCCTGCATAACCCTTCGGGGATTACAGGCATGATGTTATGTGTTACGTTATGGTATTACATATTATTTATGGAGACGGTTTATTGACAAGAAAATCACCCTTAGGCTCAATTTACACTGCCGCGGAACGGAATGGAAGCGAATTTAATTGTACAATGTATAATGAACTTTATGTCTATAGTTAACGTACAAACTAGATTGTACATTTAAATTCGCTTCCATTCCGTTCCGCGGCAGTGTAAATTGAGCCTAACTTCGCATAGTAATAATGCTTGTACATAAATGTAAAAAGGGTAACATAACGTAATGCCCTGCTTCTTTTAATGTAAGGATTTTTCTCGTAACTTCCTGTTTTTTCATACTTTATTAAACATTACAGGCTTGCGAGTGATGGGAATGGGGGTTCCGTACCTCAAAAGGAAAAAAAGGAACCCTTATAGGAACACTCGTGTGTCTGTCTGTCACAGCTGATTTGCTCCAAATCTACTGGACCGATTAAAGTGAAATTTACTACACATATGTATTACTGTATGATCCATTCTAAAATTTTGAAAAATATACAGAAAATAGAACTTGACTTATAGATTACAGGGAATCTATAGGATGTCTTTTTTTTTTTTGTTTTCGGTGGGAAATTATCAAATAACTTCTCCTGCTCTGGGCGGAGCGGGAGGGCGTGTCAGACTTTTCCTGACTAAACCCCACCCGTATTCCTTCAATTGCCTGTGTGCCAGGGCCACGATATCCCTTTCGGACAAACTCGCAACCCTAGCAGGCATTGGCCCTAACGGACCCCGTCAGTTGGTGCTGACAACTCTTTGAGGCGCGCGTGGAATACAACGCGCCGTCGACCCGGGCCTGGTCCTTATCGGACGGCGAGCTACCCATCGCTCACCGTCCGCAGGCCCGCGCCTACGGTGGCCGGAAATCGGCTTGCGATTCCCGACGCCCGGGGCGTCTCCTGCGGCGACTAGGGGCGCGAGGGCGCGAACCTTGCCTCTCCCTAACGCGTTCTGCATCCTCCTTCGCAAGCATTACTGCTTCGCAGTGGGAGGTGACGGCCTCCCATGCACTCTCGCTCCGAACCATGGCCTGAACCAGGGCCGGACGCGAGAGATCGCCACCACCGATCGCCTCCGTGAGGACACGGCGGTGCTCCGCCCAAGCCGGGCAGACCTCCACCGTATGCTCCACCGTGTCCTCCGGGCGATCCACACAGTGGTGACACCCGGGCGTTTCCTCCCGCTTTATCCTGAACAGGAACCTCCCGAAACAACCGCGTCCGGTGAAGACCTGCGTCAGGCGGAAGGTGATGACGTCGTGGCGCCTCTCTAGCCACTCCTCAAAGAGGGGACTTATCGCCACTGGGTTGCGACAATCGCACTCTCCATGCCGCCATGAGAAACCTATAAGAACAATCTTAAAATAACATTGTAAATCACTCAATTTTGTGCGTACAAACTTACATTTGCAGTTGGAATGTATCGGGGACTATGATTGCATTCCTGAAGTCGTAGGACTGACATGATTTTTTTTAAGAAATTCACCGATTGAATAAAAACTACGCGATATTAACATTTTTTGCAAAGTCACGCAGATTTATGAAGTCAAAACTCCTAGTTTATTCCTTTGACTAGTCTCTCGCACGTTAAGGCGTTGGTCCCAGCTGTCATTCATGGATCTTTGACAGTCGTTATAGGTCGTCAGATGTCCGAAAGTCTGACAACCAGTCTTACCAAGGTGTATCGTATTACACAGTTACTAGATTGTAGAGGTCAGATAGGCCATGCTCCATGCAAAATACTGATATTTAGCGTATCCGGTTAGACTGGAAGCCGACCCCAACATCAGGCTAGGCAGAGACACATTAACCAGGCTCTTGTCTTATTTTACAGTGATCAGCGGGCCGAGCACGGGCGTGTCAAGACGTTTGTGACAAGACATGATAAATTATGTCATGTCAGTTTGTACTAGCATTTTCTGACAAAACAGTTTATCGCTTAAACTGTGATAAAATGTTTGACTCGAGTCAAGTCCCAGTAGGCCGTGCTCGCCCCGCTGTAAACTTTTTTTAAACACATACCCCCTTATTACAAAACAAGGTTTATCTTCAGACCCAGGTATAAAACATGGAGCCATTATTGAATTTCGAAGTTTATTCCGACTATGGTAAAGTTCCTAAACACAAAACTGACAACTTAGTACCGAACTAAGTTTTAAGTTTTGTATAAAGAACGGTATTTCAATGACTGTTACGTTCTTATTACAAAAACTGGCTCCATGGTTTAAGCCATGTCAAAATATAAATCTTGTTTTGTAATAAGGCGGATACAATTTATCTCAGGGGGTTTAAATCCATTAAACAAATAGGGGTTCTTAAATCTATACCTTCGTTTCTATAAATGAATTTTGAACTGTAAGAAAGCGCCAATGTATACTTGGTTCAAGAAACTATTAACGTTAAGAGGTAGGTAAGTAATAAAACATTTTCTTGTCTTTGTTTACGGGGTGCAATGTGCCTTGAAAATGTATAGTTTTTGTACGTCTGGTTAGAAGTTTACTAATAGGTATGTTAAAAGTCAGTTCATTATACTGTAGGGCTTGAATATGGTGCGTATTGTTCCACGCGCGCCTCAAAGAGATTTCAGCACAAACTGACGTGGTCCGTTAGGGCCAATGCCTGCCAGGGTTGCGGGTTTGTCTGAAAGGGATATCGTGGCCCTTGCGCACAGGCAACTGAAGGAACACGGGTGGGTTTTAGTCAGTAAAAGTCTGACACGCCCTCCCGTTCCGCCCAGAGCGGGAGAAGTTATTTTTTGATTATTTGCCACCCAAAAAAAAAACTGTTTTTACGTTTTTTTACGTCTGGTTAGAAGTTTACTAATAAGTAGATAAATGTTAAAAGTCAGTTCATTATACTGTAGTATCCTATTCAGACATGAATAGGGTATGCAGTATAATGAGAATAATAAATTGCATCTAAATTGTGAGGCGTTTTAAAGAGGCTCAACAGAAATGAGAGTGTATAAATCTTAAAACTTGTGCTAGTTTATAAAATAAAACTGCACATCCGCAGTTCCTGCCTTGTGGAATAATAAAACGCTAAGATGCGGGATCTTTTCGGGAAAAGTTTCCGCAAAAAATGACCGTAAATCTAGTGAAACATTTAGTTTAAACGTTGATTTTAGTAGAGCTGAGATACTTTACGTCCTTAATTATATTTTTGGTGTAAGTACCTAACTATGAATATTGATTCCCCGTTTCTCATCCAAACGAGCTTCTGTAAAAAAGTTTCAACTAAATGTGGAAGAAACTCGTGCATACCGTAATTTTCATTGGATTTTATGGCCCGAAAACTTTGTTTTAATGATAATGGATATGGAGCAGCTTTGCGTGAAACATGATTTAAACTCAGAAGTCTCGAGTAGGTGCCTATTATAATTTAAGAGTTCCTAAAGGAAATAACTTTAAAAGCATACTGAATTTCACTGGTATGGTCTCGTAAAATTGTTGTTTTTTTCAGTACGAGATTCTGAACAGACCTTTCGTAATAAGTCTCCCACAGACAGTCACGTCGCGATAGCGCGATGCGACTCTAGGTAGAAAAAAATCTATGAAAACTGCATGGAAAATGTTCTATCAGAATCGCGTCGCACCGTCGTCGTCGCAGCGCGCCTAACTGTTATAGCTTACAGGCAGTTTTGCAAAAACTTTAAATTAGAAGGTATAATAATATCTGGTTCAATCAATCAATCAATAGTCTTTGTTTATAAACATAGGTTACAAAAGTGTGCAAGATGTTACAATTGTTAGGTATATTACAGTTTCTCTGTTTTGCCATTTGGTGTACAAATACCTATGTATTTGTACACCAAATGGCAAAGTATTTGTACACCAAATGGCAAAACAGAGAAACTGTAATATACCTAACAATTGTAACATCTTGCACACATTTATGATGATTTTGTTCATATTTTGCATAGATATTTCCTATAAGTCTGCTCAGTCTATACTTTTAAATGATTATCATCACGCTATACCTTTACGGAGCTAAGCAAGTAGTCAATCATGACACATACAGTTGTTGTTTTATTGTTTGATTCTTTCTTGTTGTTTTATTCTTTTTTTTATCATTTTTTTTCATTCTTTCCTTTTTGTTCATACAAGAAAATGGTCTCAAGAGACCATCCAATTACAAAAAAACTTTTTTTATTGTTACTGATCCTGATTCTTCGAAAATAAGATCAAAAATCTCTATCGGGCCAACTGAGATTTGAGTACCTACTAGAAAAGTCAGAAATCGCAAATAAATTGCTGGATTGGGCTGAATAGGGAACAAAATCAAAATCAAAAGTCATTTATACAAACCAGACAGCACTTTTCGAAAGTCAAAATTACATAAGACAAAAAACCACCGAACAAAAACGCCCAAACCAAAAAACGCCGCAAGCAGATAATTACAGATTTACCCTTTTAAATGATTATCATACTTTTATGGAGCTAAGCAGTCAATCATGAAATATATAAGAACGGCTATTTTAGTCAATTTTCAACAAAGCAAAGTGCATATCGGACCACGCACAATGAAGGGTTCCGTAGTAGGTTTGGCCATGTTGAGAGGATGAGTGACAGGCGACTAACAAAAGGTATTTATAAAGCAGAGGTGAGTGGAAACGCTGGGTGGGGACGCCCCAGGAGGACATATTATAGTGACCAAATTGGTGATGTTCTTGAAAATGGTCAGGTGCGTAGTACCTACTTACTCCCAACGGGGGCATGTATGACTGAAATGAAATGAAATCGTTTATTCTGTAAATAATATATTAGAATCACTTTTACACGTCATATAAAAAATAAAATCTAGATGTAGCCGACATTTCCTATCTGACTACCCCTGAGAAGAAATGGCGAAACAAACTCAAGGGTCAAAGTCTCTTTTAAAGTCCAGACATAATATTGGTCAGATCATGTGAGGACCATGTATATCGGTGTCTGAAATGGTCTTTTGAGGAAAGAACCACACAAATTTGAGTGGACCCTGTCCAATCAGTGCCAGCATTTGTCAGTAATCATGCAGCTCAACTCAAGACTCAAGAGCTCAACGAATCGACGAACAATACCAAAGAAAGGACATTTGGGTATCCCACATAAAGCGCTCAAAATGCCAGACCATCATTAAAAATAACTGAGAACAATAAAAAAAATTAAAGAAAAAAAAAAGTACCCGCATAGTGCTCACATTCACAATAAATTAAAGCAGTAAATATAATACTTTTCAAAGTAAACATTCATGTAATATTGTATATAATATTCTGCAATGTCAATATGTATATAAAATCATGCATAATAATTAAAAATGACAAGTTTTCCAGTTTTATCACATGGCTAGCAGAGCGAGCAGCTCAATCCCAAGCTTTTAACTAGATGTATGTACGTAGGCGAAGCAAAAGGAGTATGTAAGGAGCGTAGCAGGTGGCGTTCTATAGTTTCTGCCTACCCCCATGGGAACAAGGCGTATGTTTATGAATGTATGTAAAAAAATGTATATTAAAAATTTTCCTAACAAGCATTTGATGTCACAAGGTACGGTTTGTAAAACTGAATTTTTTAAATTTCTAATTTTACACGCTAAAGTGAACCCCATATTCGAATCATTTATTTACGGTACACGTTAGTGTTTGGATTACAGAAATTCATATGTGTAGCAAATTTCAAATTAATCGGTCCAGTTGATTCGGAGCAAATCGGCTGTGACAGACGGGCAGACAGACTTTTGAGGTACGGAACCCTAAAAATTTCTATCTATGATTAGGTGACTGTTTATGAGGAATTCTGTGAGTTGACAATCTACAGTTATATTATTTTAGTGATTAGTCAGAAATATTCTGTACAAATGCGTTAGTCAGCTTATATGTTATGTTCATTATTATATAATAGATAATACGAGTAGTATATTATGCAGGAACGCAGGTGTTCATTAATTCACTAAAACTTCATAAGTAATGGAAAATTTCTACTCAAGGCTGCGGGTGTGGACCTCAGGACGAGCTGCTTCTCACACGGACAACTGTATGTCACTTGCTCCCGCGTCACCAGTCCTGACTCACTTTATATTTTGGCTGCTGAGACCAAAACTACAAACAAAAGTATACTGCAAAGTTTTAGTGGCTGTTATTTTAGTATATTGCAGTGTCTTACGACTTCCACGCGGACGAAGTCGCGGGCATAAGCTAGTTTAGAATATATTTCGAGAATGCAAGCGTCATTGTTACGTTGACTATAATTATAGGGTTATCCATTATACATAAAATAAAGTCCATATTCAAAGGTGCAAATTTACGTAACATAATTATAATTATGATGCAAAACTGATGAATAGAAGAGGTGTTAAATAAAATTAAAGTAAAAACATTAGTGTCTATACGATTACCAAGGTAGTGTGTTAGTCACACCTCGTCGACCAGGCCCGGGTCGACGGGGCGTTGTATTCCACGCACACGCGCCTCAAAGAGTTGTTAGCACCAACTGACGGGGTCCGTTAGGGCCAATGCCTGCCAGGGTTGCGAGTTTGTCCGAAAGGGATATCGTGGCCCTGGCACACAGGCAAATGAAGGAATACGGGCATACGGTGTATGCTTTGTGTATGTATGTATTTATTGTATATGTTAATTGGTACACCACTGGGCTCCCCTAAACACCGCCATTTCAACCTAGCCCATGTCCAAGAGTGGACGCCTTTCGGCTGAAATGATGATGATGTGGTATACCTACAAAGTAATACTTTTCGGACTTTTCCTTTACCTTGCTTCTTGCTAAATTTTATGATTCTAGGTCAACGGGAAGGTTTTGAATTTATTTGCGAGTATCAAAATCTGTCACATAAATGGCCGTATTTTTTATTGCGTTGACTTAGAAGCTCGATTTTTTTAGAACTTTATGGGACTGTAGACTTACGTATTTGATATTAATTTCAACTTGATACCTCTTCGAGTTCCTAAGAAAAAAAAGGGTCTTGACTGACAGACAGACGGACGGACGGATAACGGAGTGATCCTATAAGGGTTTCGTTTTTTTCCTTTTGAGGTACTTCCTTAACAAGTAACTCTCATTTCCCACAAAATGTATGTGAAAAGATTTTTGAGAATTCTGACTCTTCTAGTTCTCAAACCGTTGGTCTCGTAGAGTTTTTTGATCCTCATAAGTATTAGGATCAATAGTCATCATTTTTTTTTTGGGATATTTGCTCGTTTTCTTGCTAACAGTATTTTTTTTTTCGAAATATGTGTATGTAGTTCAAAATGTCTTAAGGACAGTCTCCTAAGACCGATTTTGTGTAGCTACAACGGTTAAGGCACATATCCTATTACCCCATCTCAAAAATCTCCCTGCATATTGTGTCATGATGATAGTCCCATATAGATGTAGCGGGATGATTAAATCTGTAACTATCTACAATGTTGTAACAGTTTGGCTCCTCTTTTTACAATTTGCTGTAAACTATTGAGGAATACAAACATATTGCAATATTGCTCACCCCTCATAGCAAATGGCGTGGCGTGATATGGCCTACCGACCGGTCAGACTTATAGGGAATGTCTATGCATTTGAACAGAATCTATCCTGTAGAATTTGCGTGATGCTGGAACTGGGACATACATTCAGACAAACATTCTAAAAAGTATAGTTTCGGCATTGGAATCGATCCCAGACCTCGTAGTAATTACTAAAATGAGAATGAGTTACCGAGAGAGGGCACCACTATATAGTTGTTTAATTTTGCTTATTTTGTTGATTTCAAATTTAGTTGTTGGATAGCAGTACCTGCGCGTTACTAAATAGTTTTCTTGATCTCGAGGACAGAGCAGAGTGTAATTTGATGTGATTAGCAGTAAAAGATTCCAAGCTTTTAGTACGATTATTCCCGGTTGATTGAATGCAGGACTGTTTTAAAGCGGTAAAAAATGTGTTCTGATGTTTGTGCCGCAATATCTAGACATAATATTTATTTGTCATCTACCTACAGTCTTGATTGAGGAAAATAAGAAGCTTTTCCCAATCTGTAGAACAGAAGAACACGATGACTCATTATTTTCATTACTTAATAAATACTCAGAAAATAATTTCGCTCTATTTATATAACCTCATTCTCGAGATTATGTTTGTGTTGTTATCACCATCTTTAGAAACAATGGAGCATAACTCCGGATATTCCGGTTATTCACAATTTGAACTCAATCAAATCAAACGTTTATTTGATAAAAAATCATTGTTTTGGTAAAGCTGAGGTCATAGACCCTTAAGTGTCATTGTATTCTGGGGCCTGGTGACCTGTAATACAGGTTTTTCTAAAACCTACTTCAGGCACCAGCTCTCATGATGTGAATTTTTCAAAACTGTTAAGTGCTACAAAACCATTGTGAGAAAAAATAAATAAACTTAATTTTATTATTCTGCCTGCAAGCAAGCGTGCAAATTTATATTAAGTATACATACACTCTTATTATACGTATTACTATTATTATTATATACCTACACAATTACAATGCATTAATTAAATTATTTTAAATAATTGTTATTATTCAAATAATTATACACATTTTATTTTTTTTTATGTTCCATACTATAAAAACAACACTTTAGAAGCCATTTGTCAATTTTATGTGCGGATTCCCTTAAACAGGTTGTTTCTTAATGAGATGTTAAATAGATGATTACATTCCGGGAAGGTTTTTTTCTTATTAGATTTTATCGCTTTTTAATTGCATAAGATCTAATTGGATTAACGAAAATGTTGGTGTGCCAAATCGAACAAAACAAAAACCAAAATCAGGAACGGTGCCTGGTGCTCTAATAAAAACTATAGAAAGCCTTAAAACATTGAGGCATTAGGGGAGTTTTTAGGTGGCCGTAGTGACAATAGGCTACTTACTTCTCATTTCATGAAAATAATTTCAATCTCACCCGGTCTAAATCATTATACACGTGTAACAAAAACTCTGCTCAATCTGTGAGGGTAACTAATATACTTACTATACCTGTATACACAAACCTAATAATATATATATATACACCTACACATAATAATTATGCACCCAACTAAACACATATTAATAATTTATAATAATAATGAATTGCTTGAATTTTATTGTTACTTTAGCCCTCTTCCTCTCTCCTAAAGTTTGCTGTGCCCGACAGGGTCCATATTGATCTTTTACTTTTTTTTTATACCATCTATAAATACATATGGAATGCAATAAAGAATTGAGAATTGAATTGAGAATTAAATCTATTTTATGTGGTAATTTTCAGGAAAAAAAGAACCCGCATTTTTTTTTAATGGGGTTTTTACCTGGATATTATTACGAGGGGCGTGGGCGGCCGTCGTTTAGCGGGTTTCTACAAGTACATAACTTATGCTCCTCTGTTGAAAATTTGGTATTTTTTAACGGATGTTGTACTAAAAATGTGAATTTTATATAGTAATACTTAACTTTTTTTTTCAATAATGATAATACGATTTTTTATTATTTTTTGGTATTATTGCAGTACCTATGTGCCCCTTTCGGATCCGGCACGGTTTTTGTTACATGTTGTACAAAAGTCGTGTTGTGTCGTGCATATATTTTGATTGGATCTTGCACATTAACCTATGTTTTAATTTTATTTTAAGAAGCTTTTTAATACTTAGTTTATGTACTTATTTTTTTTGTTGTATGTAGTCTAACTGGTAGTCTTTGCTATATTTCACAATATCGTTTGTTTGAATTATTTACCTAAATTCTTATGTTACCAAAGAAGTAGCTAAAAATAATTAAAGGTACTTAATTATTAATTCATAGTTTGATTTACAAAAATCAATCATTGTTACTTTCCTAGAATAATTAATTTACTTCCCAAACTGATTGCTTATTTTTAAAGTGAAGTCATTTCAATATTGTATCCCCGCTTGGTGGCTGTATATATTCGCAAGAGCGCCCTTCCCGTGGCTTAGTTGTTTGAAGTTCGCGCATTGGCAGCACCGTAGACTGTATGCGCGTGCGCACGCGCGAAAGAGTTTCACGTTCCGAAAGCGGTTACAATTAAATTTTAAGTAAGTGTAAAGTGGTGTGATTTGGAGATACGTTGCTTTATGTGAACAGGTGAGTTTTGTGAATGAATATAATTAAATTATATTTAATTATTAATTATTAAATTATAGTAGCGAATTTGGAAAGTTTTATGTTCTTATTTTAAATTAAATGAAAGAATCCTTGTTTTTTAACTAAAGGTAGGTACATCATGCCTTGGTTAATAAATTAGTAACAGCAGGCGTATGTAGGAACTAAGTATCATTTAGAAAAGGAATGAAAAAAAAAACAATAAGTAATAACATTAATTAAATCTTAATAAGTCTAACCTAACAATAAGTGCGAAATAAGAAGTTATCGCTTACACATAAATATTGCCCGCTGTAATTAATTATATAAGAGTGTTGTCTGAGATATTTATCCGAGTGTGGGAAAAATAACTAAATAAGGAGGTGGAGGTAAGGAGTGTAGGTATTAATTACACTTTGTTTGAAATAGCAATTATATCTCGCTTTGATTGATACAGTTCTGTTGATGATAAATAATTATTAGATTGATACGTTGATATAATAAGTAGTTAGTACATGCATAAAAATATTTAAATATACTCTGGTTTAAGTTATTGTTTCATAATTGGTCCACTTTCTTTAAAACCAGCGCCAATCATAAATTGTAATACCATAATAAGCGTCTTTCGAAACATAAGATTGTAAAGTCTGGTCCAAACTGCACCGGTTTTGTATACGCATGGGCAATGTAACGTATTGTTGCGTATTGCGTACGAAACAATAAAACATCTTAATGTGATTATACTCGTAATAGGCCGCAGAGTAAAGTTTATTTATTTGTATAGGTTGTAGGTAGATATTAAAAAAAAAAACGATTGCATTCTTTGTATAATCTACATTAGATTAGACAAGCAAACATTATTGAATTAAGTCAAACGGGTACAATTAAGTCAGTGAAACAATTAAATTTGTAGTCGTAAGTCATTCAGTTGGTTCACTTACCGACAAGACAATGTCATTAAGATACCTCTATTATTCGCCGGTTACAATGACTTATTATTTTTCTCTATCGCACGTTTTTCCTCGACTCGGTTGGTTACGGTAAAAACAACTGACTGTTGTGAAATACGATAACTAGGTACAACCGACCTATTCTGTGAAAGAACGCACCGTGAATTTTTTGGTGAAGTGAGTTTGATGTGAGCTTTCGTTCGACGATGCTAGAGATTGCCAAAATTGATCACTTCAGCGACGTTTTCAGGGTAATATTTTTATTTGTGACCCTCCAAGCAAAAAGGGTCCAGTTCTCGGCATTTAGGCCCGTAATTCAGAACGTCACTCAATACTCAGCCTGCATGCCTGTATGCTATGCCTGCAGAGTAAGCAAGCTGAAGTGGCAGTGGTCTGGCCATGTTTGTCGAAGGACCGATGGCCGGTAGACCAATTATTGTAGTTGTAAAGTTTTATTACTTTAGAAGTGTTGAACCGTTACTAAAGTAGAATTATTAATTCACTGGAGTAATCTGACATGTGCCAGCTGTCACTTTGTGTAATAACATTGTCATATTTATTGTAATGGTGATCGTTTAGTTAAATCGATTTATGTATACTTAAGTGTAAAATAAATGGTGCCGTGTGGTGCCGGACGTAAAGAATAGCACCATCCTATTTTTTCCCGCGGGTGTTGTAAAAAGCGACTAAGGGACTTACTTATAGAATGGGCAGCAGCGTTCTCCATGCATTTTAACACCATCTGCGATCGCCAACCCGCCTGTCAAGCTTGGCGATTATGGCAAACCCCCCTTGTTGAGGCCTATTGTCCAGCAGTGGACGTCTTTCGGCAGAAATTATGAAAATTATGAATAAGTGTATAGAATACAATAAATATGACCAATAGATTAGGTACATGTGACAGCTAGCACATGTCAGATTACTCTAGTAAATTAATCATTTGACTTTAAAGGTAGACACAGGCCAGAGTGTGACTAAATGTAATTACCTAAGTACCTACACTGTTTTGAAATAGCATAAATCTAAAACTCGTCTGTAAGATAACATAATTTACATAAAACCTGCATTAAGGAACAGTAGATTATTTATCATCTATTGTTTACTGATTTGCATTCAATTCAATAAATAATAAATATATTATTGTCTTTAACAACTGAATATGAATCACTGTGTTAGTACGTATTTCAGTGATAATAAGACCTTCCTTCTATGTTCCCTTTCATGAATGCAATAGGTACCTAGCTTATACAACATGTCCCGGAATTAACACACAACCTCTTAAGGGGTCATTGTGCTCATCATTATAAACAACTTTTACCAAACCTAAAATCACGAAAAAAAGTCAGCTGTTCCCTACATTATTTTATGTCCTCATAACTCGTTAAAAATGTAGGGAACAGCAAATTTTTCAGGTTTTTCGCCCCATATTACATGGGGCTTAAAAAACATAATTGGCGGAATGTAGGCGTACTATAGGTATACACCTCTGTCTATCCCTTCGGGGATTACAGGCGTGATGTTATGATGATGACGAATAACTACATAGCTTACACATTTCACTGATAGCTTTCACTTTTAAGCATCCTTATATCCATATTATAAAGCTGTAAAACATAGTCCCTCGCCACGTCTGCCTGTCTGAACGCGCTTAACTGAAAAACTACTGAACTTTTCAAACGGTTTTCACCAACGGATGAAGTGATTAATGAGGAAGGTTTAGGTGTACAACTCATTAAGGTGTTGTGTAAATTCGCTGTAATATGACGATTATTGTTGAATATGGCGGAAAAAAACACGCCAACTGGGAGCTTACTGACGTGAGCCGCGTAAACCGTAAGAGATACATATAATTAATGTTCAACCTACAGGATTGTACGTCTTCAAAAGTTCAACAAAAAAGTCCGTGATAGCATATGTCTATCTTCTACGGATGACCCACAGCAACAACTTTTATCTTTCAGAATTTATTTAAAAAAAATCATTGTTATTTTCGAATCTATTTATTACATATTATTAATCCTTATCCAATAAAATATGTTATATAAATTGGGCATTTAATTAAAATTAAAATATGACTCGACATCATATCATTTATATTATTAATATAAAAGATATCACAGATTCAAAATTACGCGTGACAAAATAATTACGGCTGAACGGAATTGAATGAAATTTGGCACACAGATAGTAACACTTATGATAAATTAATACCAGTAGTACGTTTCCGTGGGACAATTTCCGACCTCCACGCGGGCAAAGCCGCTGGCAAAAGCTTGTTTATTATTATAAAATTTGGAAATGTACAAAACATGCAATTTAGACATGTAAGTATTAGTAAGTAATCGTAAGTAGTGATTGTTTATTATAGGTTACATAAAGTTAAGAAGAATAAGTTCAAAACATGATGGTAGGTATAAAGGCTTCTGCAGACCGGCGCGACTCGCGACGCTACACAAAGGCACCGCTCGTCGCCGCGCCAGTATGTAGAAGCCTTAATGAGTGCTCTAAGATTATGAAATGATGATCATCAAAGTAACTTAATGATTATGATATTAATTAACATTTGTCATAATCACAACTCCTAAGTGCTATAAATTAAATGATGTTAATCGTGTTATTTTTACGACTTGAAAAAACATCGAGATTTTTTTATTATAATTATGTGTTTAAGGTGAATCCGCAGCTGTTGCGCGTGAAATTAATTTTTTCTTACGTTTTTGCAATTTTCAGGTCAGTGTCAGGTTGTATCTTGATCAAAATATAATTTGCGACTATAACACAATGTTTTACAGAATTATAATCATTAGAATCGTTCATACATCTCTCTAAGTTAGATTTGTTACATTGAATGACTTTTTCATGAAACCATGACATTGGGGTACAAATCTAACTCAGAGAGATGAATTAAGGCTCGTGCAGACTGGCACGATATCGCGGGCGCGATGCGACACTAGTAGCACAATTTATATGTCGCTGTCTGTCGCGCCCGCGATATCGCGCCAGTCTGGACGTGCCTTTAATGATTCTAATTCTGTAAATACATATCTGATAAAGTCGCGAATCATATTTTGACACTGACCTGCAAATACCAAAAAAACGTAAAATAATTTGAATTCCGCGACAACAGCTGCGGATCCACCTTAATAAAAAAAAATATTATACAATAACCCATTCAATTAGCAAAATGTTGGTGAAAACTGCATCCGGTGCATAGTTTAAATGGAAGAACAACGCGGTCACAGACAGACATGAAGAGTAACTTTCATTTAATATTATGATATTATAATATATCGACGGCCACAAAGTACCTATACAACATTATTTTTAGTATATGCGAAACCCGAAATACGTGTCTAGTATTTTTATGTAAAGAATCTATATATAAAATTTTTCCAAACTGTATCATGAAAAATCAAAAGGTTGTAAGTTTGTTATGTCACCGGGTTGTCCGTACAAAAACATGCTAACGGCGCCCCCGCGCTCCAGGGTCGTTTTGCGTATATTGATAATAATTTGGCGGTAATTAAATGGTGATAACATTTTCCATCACACTTAGATAATTTTGGGACAAAATATAACACTGTGTAAAAATTACTGAAATCGATTCAGTTCCTTATTCTGAACAAACTATATTCAGTTGTTAGGTTATCTACAAAATCATGATTATACAGGAGAGGGTTTTGAATGCAAAACTCTGATAATAATTAATATAAGAACAATGCTATCTTCTCCTATTTTACATCATTTAGTTAATAACATTACCAAAGAAATGGTTAAGGCCAATATTACTGTAATATTGTTTTTGTTCCAAAATACGGTACTTCAACACTTTGAGTTTTTTTTTGTAGTTGTCTTTATACAAGTTTTCCCAGAATGAACGCTCAACCTCTTAAGACGCAGATACATGCCATTGACCTTGAGTGGTTAGCTTGCGTGTTCTGTACTGAGCTCACGCAACGCGTCGTACGTTCAGACAGTAATAGGACTCGCCCATCAAGGAGCGCTGTCCCCAATTTGACGCATTATTAATTTATTATACACAAAACAAACGGTATTTTAAGAAAACGCGTATACTAAAATATCAACAATTAAATTATCTTTAAACTGGTGAAGGTTTCAGAAAAATGTGCTTCGTAGATTTTCCGCCATTCTCAGTTTTTTATCCGCGTTAGACATAACTTTACAAATTAATTTCACTATGTAATATTAACATAAACTAAAATATTCACATATTAAGTTATTGAGAAAATGCTCTTATTTATCATATATTTCATTCAAATCATTAACACTACTCGTTTAGACGTGATCTTTAGTATAAAATCATTAAAAGTCCGTTATCGTCCCCTTTTTTTTTTTTTTCTGGCTGGGAAATTATCAAATAACTTCTCCCGCTCTGGGCGGAGCGGGAGGGCGTGTCAGACTTTTACTGACTAAAACCCACCCGTGTTCCTTCACTTGCCTGTGTGCCAGGGCCACGACATCCCTTTCGGACAAACTCGCAACCTTGGCATACATTGGTCCTAAAGAACCCCGTCAGTTGGTGCTGCCATCTCTTTGAGGCGGGCGTGGAACACAACGCGCCATCGACCCGGGCCTGGTCCTTATCGGACGGCGAGCTACCCATCGCTCACCGTCCGCAAGCCCGTGCCTACGGTGGCCGGAAATCGGCTTGCAACTCCCGACGCCCGGGGCGTCTCCTGCGGCGACTAGGGGCGCGAGAGCGCAAACCTTGCTTCTCCCTCACGCGTTCCGCCTCCTCCTTCGCAAGCATTACTGCTTCGCAGAAGGAGGTGACGGCCTCCCATGCACGCGTTATCGTCCCCTTAAGTTGTCATTTTACTCATCATTATGAACAACTTTTACTATGGGCCCAAACCAAAAATAGCGAAATAAAAATCATCTATCCCCTACATTTTGACGAGTTATTCGAAAATAAATGTAGGGAACAGCAGATTTTTTTCGCGATTTCGGGTTTGGTTAATGAGTACAATGACCATTTAAAAGGTTGTGCATTCATTCTGGGCATGTTGTATATGTATGTGACTTAATATCAGTAAAAATTGAGAATCAAACAGAAAAAAAACCTATGACAAAAAAAAAACTATTCTGAGTCGAATTATGTAAACGAGTGAATTTCGTAAAAAGTGCAGTTGGATCTTTTTACTTTGCTGCCGTCGATATTATGATCTAATAAAGTATGAAATTATACTGTTTTGTTATTGATTCCGCGTTTCTAATGTAATATTAAAATAATAGCTACCATTTTTGTGGGGATTAGTATTTAATAATAATATTTCCTTTACATAACATTTTATTTGTAAATGTACATTTTTCTTTAACATTTCTAAAAAAACCGGCCAAGTGCATGTCGGACCACGCACAATGAAGGGTTCCGTAGTTGGGATGAATTTATCCCAAAAACAAACTTAACATTGTAGTTGAAAAACATGCTCTCCCATACATCGATATACGTTACGGTCAATTCTCCAACTGCAAATTTAAGTTGGTCAACTATTACTCGTTAACTTGTGAAGCCTACTTAGCTCTGATAGTTTTCCTTTAAATTTAGTTATATATACTATTGCCATGAATTTTTTCACATATCCAAAACCAACCATTTAGCCGGTAGGGGGGGGGACACTTGACTCTAACAAAAAATAGCACTTTAAAGCTTAATATTACGCAAACGGATCCCTTAATTGAAAAATGGTTTTGCCAAACCCACAATATTTTTGAACGGCCTATCCAACCATACCCCACACCATGGAATAGACGAGAAAAAAAAATATCATCCCCATTTCACGTGTAAGGGAGGTTACCACCCTAAAAACAAATGTTTTTCATAATTTTATTTTACCATTTTTTTGGCATGATTAATATGTATACCTATGCCAAATTACAGCTTTCTAGGACTAAGCGTCTCTGAGCTAAGCTGGGGACAGACGGACGGACGGACAGACAGACAGACAGACAGACAGACAGACAGACAGACGGACATGGCGAAACTATAAGGGTTCTTGTTGTTTACTACGGAACCCTAAAAAGGTGTTTGCTGGAATCATGTAGATAAATAAAATAATAAAATAACGTTTTCTTGTTTACTTCCTCAACTTTGAACTTTTTCTCGCTTCAAGACCCGGAGGATGGATGTGGTTGGAATTCAAAAGGATTCTTTGTAAGGAAGTAAGTAAGTTACTGTTATCCCGGAAGATTTGATTTTGCGGAAACGGGGTGTTTATTGTTACAAGTAGTAGGTACGCAAAGTCGTATCCTCATGAATTCTGTTTTTGTAGCGGTTCATTTTCAATAGTAATGGATAACTTGATACGAATTTGAAAGTAAGTAGGTACCAACAAACGTTTTAAGAGCCAACTAGTCGCGGGCTCGAACTCACTGGCGGGCGCGGCCAAAAAGCACGCTATCTCACCTAGCATCGTGTCCGACAGAGATAGCACCAGTGATGAGCAGTTAGAAGCTAGTCTACACGCATAACGTCTAGTCGCACGCACACCAACACAGTGCACAACGATTCATACGAAACCGCGCGCGTAAAAATATACGAAAACTCCTTTGGAAGGTGGGGTTTTATGAAAAAACTACTGCATACATCAATTACGAATAAAGTTTATTATAATCTTCGACAATTGAGCCTTGTCGGAACGAGCTTTGTTTTTGAGATTTTATACTTCTTTTATTACTTATTTACGCCCAAAGTTGCGTTAAAATTAGCAGGAAAAACGAATCTTTGTTGGCTCATAACTTTTTAATGCCTTTGTCTGTACAGAAGCAGAATAGTAAAAACTATTCTGCTTCTGTACAGACAAAATTAATAATAAGACAAAACGATATCATGTTTTACTTTAGATGTACTCAATGTGTAACAGTGGAGTAAAACCCCCCCGAAATTTGTATGGAAAAAGTATCGACTAGTTGCGCCTTAATATCGTCGCTCGCATGACTTAAAATTCCTATTTAATTTTTTAGCTGAAAAATGGCTGATGGTTAGTGAAAAATGTAAAGAATCACGAATAGAAAAATATGTTAGGACAACTACAAACTAATACTAAAATATTCTATGAACCCATCGGACCTTGGGATCGACCCCAAGACCCCATGCGCCGCAGTCGCGCTTGCAACTTTATTTGTTTTTTTCCGTGTTGGAAAATCGTCATGAAGGTCCTCCCCAGGGCGGAGGGGTCTGTCAGACTCTTTTACTGACAATATTCACCCCAGTGTTCCCTTCCCACACTTGCACCGGGGATCTTGGGATCTAGTGCGACTTCCGCGATCCCCGCCTCTGCGGGCCACCTCAAGTCTGGGGGGGGGGTGAAGTGGTTGACCCCCCCTACGTCTGAAAGGGGCACGTGTGGAACACTACGCTGTACGGCACACTGCCACCTAGGGTCCTGTATAATAGGGGGCGGTGGACGTCCCTAAGTCCGCCGTCCCTGGCCCCATTTAGGGGGGCCGAAAAAGGGCGTTGTCAGCCCTCTGCCAACGCCTGGTGCGCCTGCTGCGGGCCGGGTGAGCGGAAACGATCTCCCGTTCCCTTTCCGCAGCCTCCTTCTGCGACACGTCTGTTTCGCAGAAGGATACCACCTTCGCTGCCGACCATCGAGTGGACCACGGCCGGCAGCGACAGGTCACTGCCTACTCTTGTAGGCCAACGAGATGGTACAAAGTGTTGTTGAATAAAATATCATGCAACACGCACGATACATATTTCCCACGATTTCACACCCGATCGAGTTGGAGAACTCATTACTTAATTAAATAAGACAGCCAGGCAGTAAAACTATGCAAATTATGTGAAAATTTGCAAGAAACCTCTTCACTTACTTTGTCGAGTATTTTGCGAGAGAGAAATGAGAAGCATGTGACAATTTTGATTGTATCTTTTTAGTGCAGATCTTTTTATTTTGTGTTAATGCTCTGGTTTTTCCCTTTTGTGCCAACCAGTCTTGTAATGACTGTTTCCAAAGTGGCCAGTGAACTTCTTGAGTCATGTTTAGTGTTAACGAACTAAAGTACCTATTTTTTAGGGTTCTGTACCTCAAAAGGAAAAAAGGAACCCTTATAGGATCACTCGTGTGTCTGTCTGTCTGTCACAGCTGATTTGCTCCAAATCTACTTGACCGATTAAGTTGAAATTTGGTACACATATGAAATTTTGTGACCCAAACACGGACGTAATGCGTAAATAAATTAATTTTGAATATGGAGGTCACTTTTGGGGGGCAAACTAGAAAATTAAAAAATAAAGTTTTGCTGACTGAAAACTGTTTTGCTGACCGTGTGATATATTAAATGAAAAAGTTTGTTTTAAGGATTTTATATATTTATATTTTTAAAATACATACTTTTGAAATTATTTAAGAAAATAGATGAGAAATGACCATTCCCCGCTTTTACCTCCGAAACTACCGATCCTAAAATTTTGATAAAAATACAGGAAATAGTTCTTTACTTATAGATTACAGGAAAATTTATAAGAAGTCTGTGATCTTAAAATAACATGGTAAATCACTCAATTACATTTAATTTTGCAGTTGGAATGTATGGGGATCATGTTTTTCAACTACAATGTTAAGTTTGTTCTTGGAATAAATTTATCCCAACTACGGGACCCGTCATTGTGCGTGGTCCGACACGCACTTGGCAGGTTTTTATTAAACGTTATTATATTTAAAATAAAGGATTGCTAAACTTAGGGTACTCTAAAGATGATAAGTAGATACAGATACAATGTATGGATCCTGCCAACGTTATAATTAATTTTTAAATTCCGAAATGTAAATTCACTTTCGCTGTACAATCAACAGTGAAAGTGAATGTACCTATATATTTCGGAATTTTAAAATCTATTAACTGTCAATATCAACTTCTTCTTTTTCATAACTTGCACCAATTCAATTTAATTTCCGTATTGAAAGTAATTTAATTACCAGTACTCAAGTACAAAAAAGAAAAAAAAAACACAAATTGCATCTCTCAGTTCACCGGTTCTTATGCACAAATTACGTACGGAATTAGACGCACGCGATATTATAAAACCGTACATAAAGGCTCGTACGGACAGTCCCGACGCGGTATCGGTAGAACAATTTCCGTGCAGTTTTCATAGAAATTGTTCCGTGCCGCGTCGTACCTGTCTGTACGAGCCCTTAGCTAGTCCAGCTTAAAATAAATATTGTTCAGTGCATTGATGTATTAAATAGGAAGATAGGCCACTCTCTAACATCACGTAAATATTAAATGGACCCGATGTCGTGCGTCATGTGCTCGACAACCGAAATAGATAGACATAATTTACGCGGGCTATAGCGGGAACGAGATCGCAATAATTGTCACTGTTACGTACCCATAACAACTCGTAAACAAACTACGATTCGGGTATTCCCCGCAAACCGGGAGTAATGTAGGTCGATTGTGTCCTTTCCCCTAATTTATGCGGTTACCATATCTTCCTATTTAATACATCAATGGTTCAGTGTTATGCAATAGAATCCCAGTTCCCACGGTTTACAAAACAGATTGGAGTAGAAAGAGCAAGTTGGAAACCGAAATTTTTACCTGAAAAAGTACAGATAGCTTATGCATACCTAAGTATAATCAGCCTAGATACCTAATGTTCCCACTGTTGGGACACAGGCCTCCTCTCTGTGAGAGGGAGTGGGCCGTAATCCACCACGCGGGCCCAGTGCGGGTTGGTAGATGTCAAAGACACCGACTTCTCAAATTTATGTTATTTTACACTTTGTAGTGTTTTTTGGAAGTCGGTTGTTTTTTTAGGGTTCCGTACCCAAAGGGTAAAACGGGAACCCTATTACTAAGGCTCGACTGTCTATCTGTCTGTCCGTCTGTATGTCCGTCTGTCACCAGGCTGTATCTCATGAACCGTGATAGTTAGACAGTTGAAATTTTCACAGATGATGTATTTCTGTTGCCGCTATAACAAAAAATACTAAAAAACAGAATTAAATAAATATGTAAGGGGCTCCCATACAACAAACGTGATTTTTTTGTTCGTTTTTCCTCTATATTGATAACGGCAACAAGTAGACGCTTGAAATATTCACGGAATATTTCGTTATTTATTCACTTTAAAAATAAATAATTACACTAAAATAAAACAAATATTTAAGGTTCCCATACAAAAACGTGATTTTTTGCCATTTTTATAGATCATTGGTGGAACCCTTCGTGCGCGAGTCCTAGGACATGCCGATTTCCTCATGATATTTTCGTTCACCGTTAAAAAAAAAAAGAATGACACCTCGAAAAAGTACAGATAATTAATGTAAAGCTAAAAATGAAAGCAATAAGTTTTGGTGGTGACACCGACCGTTGAACACAGAGCGTTTGCTTAACGGTTATCTTGCCTTTTTATAGCAGTTCTTTTGAGGACGACGACGATATATTGTTACCGTTTCTGCGAAAGGTAAAACTGGAACTCGACGATTCTCCACTTATAAAATCCTTGAAAAAGTACGTTTTATTATGTTATTTGAAGGAACGGTATCCAAATAAGTTATAATATAAAGTTGTAAAGGCTAACAAAAAAAGAATTTACTGCCTTTATTTACTTTCATTTTAAAGATACAAGCTTTAAAAACTTTTCGTATTTTTTAAATAATTTTACGTATTCGTTAACGGGCACAGATTTATTGTCCCGAGCAATGAGGAAATTTTCACAGGTATTCCGTCATCATGCTTTGCTCCAATTAAAATATCGCGTGGCAGATAAATTCCCAGGATACCTTTAACGAGTAAGCGTAAATATAAATACAAAATTGTCGACAGTATAAATAAATTATTGAATGAAACCATAATTTGGTAAGTGACTTTTATTGCACACTAGCCACCCGGCCCGGCTTCGTACGGGTAGAAGAGCATAATATATTGCCTATAAATTTTTTTCTGTGATAGTGTCGTATATGCCTGTTGCGTCTAGCATGTGGATTAGATTAAAATGTAAGTGATGTTCTTCCTACTCGGAGTATTTTACATCGTCATATTTCAGCCAATTTACACAAAACCGTAATGAATTCCTCATGAATCACTCCGTCCATTGATAAAAGCCGTATGAAAATTCGTTCAAACAGACAGACAGACGCGGCAGTGGACTTTGTTTTATAATATGTAAAGTGATTGTTTACACATTAAAGGCTCCTGCAGACTGGCGCGGTATCGTGGGCGCGACAAGGATCGCGCTGTCTGTCACGCACTATACTCGAATAAGCTTTTCTTAAACCTCTCAATGTACCTATATCACTATTAACTACATTATAATTAAGCTCCAAAGGCTTAATGATGGTCCTTCGAGCCGAAAGTGTATACAGAGTCTAATTAAATAGTTAGCGAAACTGCAGGCAGTCATGGGTATCGATATCTAAACAGAACAAATAAAATAGTACATTACGATACGTGTGACTTAAGTAGTTCATTATTGCACGGCGTGAAACGCCATGCATTCATTAATAGACTAACTTAAGTAACGAGTATTCCAACCAGTTGGTAGCCCACAAATTTGATGGTGCGTACTTTTTTGAGAGTTGATCAAAGTCCGCCAGTATTAAGTCCTGTCACGGTCACCAGATGTCCAGCAAGCTCACGGGCGCGCAGTGTCCGTCACCGAATCTCTGGATGTTTTTAAGTATATTTCAGGTTCGCAATTGTGGGTTTAATAATATTTAGGAATTTGGTGAATAAAACATGTCCGTTTCTTTGAGTCGTTTTTAAAAGCCTCCTCCCACTCCTTTTATTCAAAATCAACTTAACAACTGACGTTTCGTTCACAAACTATTCTCAACAACATCATCGCAAAAATAATTTGATCTATTCTCTTTACGCCATTTATTAAATGTCACCGTATAATTATGAACTTCGTTAGTTTATAATCTGTCGGTATTATTTCCGTTAGACTATAAACTGCAACAAACCATTTACAATTTAACGCATTCTTTTTTCGATAGTATATAATCTATCCATGGGAAACCGACAAATTGTGAACTGGTATCAAACTGGTTTCGTCTGAAATTGCGTAGTTACTTTTTTACAGCATGAAACTGTTTTAGGCGAAATGCTAACCAAAGAACATTTAAAAGTATCTTCTCTTGTTTAATAGCATTTGTGAAATATGTAGATTCATTTTCTCACGGTGTTAAAATGGACTACTTATGTCACGGAGAAGCTTGATTTGTGCGCGTTTAGGTAAAAAAAATTGTGTAACTGATATTTCAAACGTAACTACACCATCTACGGTCGCTGACCCCAAATAATAAAATACAATTTTTTTTTGTTTTATCATGTTTTGATATCGATATCCATCACCATCTTCGGAGTTACGACACCACCAAATCATCAGCTCCTTTCACAACTATGTTGGGGTCAAATAAATCCGACACCACCAAATACAATACACTGATGTTTCGGTACAGCACCATCGACCTTTACGCTTTTTTAGGACATTGGATACGCTTAGCGTTATGCAATAGTCTAGACATGACATGTGTTAGCGATACAATACAATATCGTAGTTGATCGTCGCATCATCGTGAACAAATTGCTGTAACGAAATGTATCCGTCTCATGTGAGATACACCTTCCATTACTTACTCTTTCTTACGGTCTATCGATTTGATAATATACAACAACCTCTTAAGGGGTCATTGTACTCATCAACTACTATACTTATGAACAACTTTTACTATGGGACCAAACCTGAAATCACGAAAAAAAATGTTCCATACATTTATGTTCGAATATCTCGTCAAAATGTAGGAAACAGCTGATTTTTTTTTCGCGATTTCAGGTTTAGTTCCATAGAAAAAGTTGTTCATAATGATAAGTACAATTACCCAGATTAATAAATGAGGTTGTGCGTTAATTCTGGGACATGTTGTATACAGCGTGTATTAGAAAGATGTGGGCATAAAAAATTATCAGCTGTTGCATATTTGATTAGGATGTTTGGTCCCATAGAGAATGTTCTTCAGTTTGATGGTCTGTTGTACGACACTCCTAAATATAACCACACATTTCTGATTATGATATAAAGATACAGACCATTTATTTGTCCAAACATGAGCAAACACACACATGGCACGCAAGATGTTACAATAAAATTGTATCACAGTCATGTTTTGTCATGTTTTTACCTAATAAAGTAAGGAAGTAGTTGTCTCATGGGTAATATCTATTATTTATGTCACGATAAATGTTTATATATTTTTTATGGCTATAAGATATTGTTGGCTGTTACGCTTATGGTCAGATGCTCTATTATGATTAACAATAGACATTTACGGAACTCTGTTTCGACCAAAACAAATAATGTTCTGTCGGAGATCAAAGCAACAACAAAAGCGCCTTGTAAACAATGAAAAAACAAGATTTTCCTCAATGAGTCAATGAAAAAGCCTTTACAAGCCATTTTTCTTATTTTTAGGGTTTCGTACCTCAAAAGGAAAAAACTGAACCCTTATAGGATCACTCGTGTGTCTGTCTGTCACACACTCACTCACTCTCTCTTAATTTGCTCCGAATCTACTGGACCGATTAAGTTGAAATTTGGTACAAATTAGTTTTTAATATGGAGGTCAGTGGGGCAAATTAAAAAATTAAAAATAAAAGTTTTGCTGACTGTACCGTATTACATAGCAAATGAAAGGGCTTATTTTAAGGAATTTATAAAATTTATTTTAATTTATAAAAGTTTTGAAATTATTTAAGAAAATCGATGAAAAATTACCACCCCCTTATCTCCGAAACTACTGTGCCTATAATTTGGATAAAAATACATAAAATAGTTCTTTACTTATAGATTATAGGAAAACATATAAGAAGTTTTTGTTAACCTATTTTAAAAGATCACAGATCTTAAAATAATATGGTAAATCACTAAATATTGTGGGTAAAAACTTTGCAGTTGGAATGTATGGGGGATCATGTTTTTCAACTACAATGTTAAGTTTCTTCTTGGGATAAATCCATCCCAACTACGGAACCCTTCATTGTGCGTGGTTCGACACACACTTGGCCGGGTTTTTTTAAATATTCTATTGCTGGACATAGTATGCCCCATTGCAATCTAATATAGATTACATTACAGTTGGCCCATTATATCACCGCATACCACCCCTATTCCATAGTAAATTACAATGTAAATCTAAATACCTAGTTTAAGTTGACAATGCCATTAACACACGTATGCATGGTTCAAATGAACTAACGACTGACTGAACGCAATTGATAGTGCTTCAATCAATCATTCGAGTTCTTTCTATTTGTTTAGTTTCACAACCGCTTGAGCACTTTTTGTGGCAATTTATTTTGCATGATCTTTTTGTATGTAACACCATAATATATTAAGATTAATTGAATGAAAAGCAAAGATCATATTCACTGATTGCTTTAATTTTTTGAAACGATCTTGGATGGATCGCATTTTGGTTATAATTTTCAAACTAAGGGTTAAGGCTTCTACAAACTGGCGCGACACGCGACGCGACACAAAGGCCCCGCAATCGCGAGACGAGCGCTGCCTTTGTGTCACGTCACGAGTCGCGCTGGTCTGTAGAAGCCTTTAATTCTAATCATTGTCATAAAACAAGTAAATTATACCTACTTATTTAAGTTATGGCAGAGCGGAGTCTCCTAACAGGCTGATCTTATTTCTGCATGAGGGGGATGCGCTAAGGTAGTCTATTAAATAGGTAATTCTGTAAAGCCATATTTGTTACGGCTGCGAATCATATTTAGATCAACATAAGTACAGCCTTTTACTGACCTGCAAATTGCAAAAAAACGTAAGAACATTTTAATTTTTACTTTATTTTTTTCATTCTCCACTTGAACTTGGGTTTACTCCATTTGAAATAAGATTAGAAATTTAAATAAACTTTATTACCGTCCGTTCAACCGATTTTGACTTGTATTCCGTAGGCATAAGGATGGCATTAAAAGCAACAACGTGGTTACAATACCAACTGTTTATTACTGCTACCGTTTGTCATGCCACCAACGCAATAGAAGTCAAAATCGGTTGAACGGACTATAAAAAAGGTTTATTTTAAATGTCTAATCTTATTTCAAATGGAGAATAGTTAAGTGATGATCTCGTAAAATACGAAAGTGCTGTTTCGTAGTCACAGTCACGAGAAATTACAATTGACCCGATTGCAAAGCGTGGTAATGATAACGATGGGGGTGTGTACGGCTATAATTCTTCAAGTTTTTCCATTACTGTGCCGTGTAGTCTTTATAAAGAAAAATTATCTGCGGTGGGCGTTTTTAAGAGACTAAGATATGGCTGAATAGATTATTATGATCAATTTCTGATTATTATATTAATCCCTCTCACAAAGACGAGGCCTTTTTTTTTTGCTTGGAAATGATCAAATATCTTCTCTCGCTCTGGGCGGAGTGGGAGGGCGTTTCAGACTTTTACTGACTAAAACCCCCCGTGTTGTGTGTGTGGCAGGCATTGACCCCGTCAGTTCGACATCTTTTTGAAACGCGCGTGGAACACAACGTGCCGTCGCCCCGGGCCTGGTCCTTATCAGACGGCGAGCTACCTATCGCTCACCGTCCTCAAGCACGCGCCTACGGTGGCCGGGAATCGGCCTGCGACTCCCAACGCCCGGGGTGTCTCCTGCTGACAGAGAGGAGGCCTGTGTCCCAGCAGTGGGAACATTATAGGCTGATTATGCATATTAATCGTAAATGAGGAGCTCGTGGCTAAGTATAACAGCCACACGGGTCGATCCAAGTTTACGCTACGCTTGCCGAGGTCAGTCTGTGGATAGGTGAACACCTATTATCTACCGAGACTCTTCCGTGCCTCGGAAAGCACGTTAAGCTGTTGGTCTCGGCTGTCATTCATAGATTTTTGATAGTCGTAGTCGTTACGGGTCAGAAGCCCGAAAGTCTAACAACCAGTCTTGCCAATGGTTACCGTGTTACCCATAAAACTGGGTGATGGAGATCAGATAGGCAGTCGATCTATGTACAATACTGGTATTCAGCTTCCCCAAGATAGTTGGGAAAAGGCTAGGCAGATCATGATGATGATTAATTTCTGATGCAAATAATGCGGTTTACGAAAAGTGGATTTAGGAGGATAAGAATTGAGTACGAGGTTTAAAGTATGACGTTACATAAAAACCAGTAGGTAAATCGGTCCTATATAGCCTGTAGGCTCTCTTCACCAACTTAAACTGTTTATGGATAAAACTCGACTGTTATTGTTTAATATAGCTCCAAGCGTTAACTCGAGTATCAGTTGGTGGTCAATATATTATATAGGTAGGTATCTATCTATATATATAATAAAATCCGTAGCGAAGTCACAACTGTACATTATTTTTATTTTTCATTTTGTCATTTCTTCAAGGTCTTGGACTGATTCTAATGACGAAATATAGTTTTTCGAATTATTGTTTTTTTTTAAATCTGTAATTTTCACTGTAGATACCTATTATCCGTAAGAAATTGCACCTCCCTTTAAGGGGTTAAAGGGAGGTGCAATTTCTTACGGATAATAGGTATCTACAAAAAGAAATGAAACCCCACTAAAAACATTTCATGTAAAGTAGGTTGCCAAGACTAACGCTTTCACTGTTAAAAAGTTAAGAGATCTAATGTAGAGTCAAGCTCCTAACTCTACAAGGTACAAGCCGTACATTTTGACCAAGATGAAAGGTTTGTACATCTTATAAAACATTACATAATGAGTATGACAACCTTATGATGTTTTAATTTTTAGTAAAATTTTGGTAGTTGCTCTTGGGGAATGCTCAGATGGAGCTTACTAGTGTAACAATAGTCCGTCAGTCGATCCAAGTCCACGCGGAGAAGATAGCGATCCTGAATGCTATGAATAGGTCTAAGGTCATAATACTTTATGGTCATTGGTATATAACAAAAATTTAGAATGATGAAAACAGTTACCAATATTATTTATAAAGATAATGAATAAAAGAGGACCGAGAACAGAGCCCTGTGGGACACCAGATGTAACCCGAGCCACATGAGAGTAGTATCCGTTAATAACAACCCGTTGACAACGGTTAGTGATGTACGAAATGAACCATCGCAACAAGTTACCACGAATACCATTGAAAGCAATTCGGTTCAGCAACAATTATTCATGATTTAACCTGTCAAAAGCTTTTTGAAAGTCCGTGTATACTGAATCAACCTGTATACGATTATGTTATCAAATAGGTCACTGGAAAATAACAATAAATTAGTTGTCGTGGATAAAATCGCTTTTTCACAAAACCATGCTGTTCCAGTTTTTCAAAAAGCTTCGACAAGGTAGATAAAATAGAAATAGGTCGGTAATGCTCAACACTACTCTTATTGTTTTGTGAAATGTATTGAAAAAACAAGATGGCGGCGAAAGTTTCAAATTTGGCCACACGCCAAACGAACATTAAACCGATGTCCACTATACATTCATTTTAACATTATTATGCATTTTCTTTGAGAATGAAGACGAAACAACAGTTTATACATACATGATATAAAATACTTTCAAACGACTTGGTGTATAGTCTTCTAGGTATCATCATCATCATTCATTTCAGCTGAAAGACGTCCACTGCTGGACATAGGCCTCCCCCAAGCACCACCACTTCGACCAGTTCTGTGCTTCCCGCATCCAGCGAGCATCCTTCTAGGTATATTTTGGGCTAATTTAATTAACTATTGTTTTACAATAATAAATCAATTCTGCTCGTGAAGTAGCAGGTAAAAAACATGTAAGTACCTATGTAATAAATAATGCTTTTAACTGTGTACGAACTGGAACCAACATTTAATTTAATAGGCTCGAATCACGTGTAGGTATGATATTAATAACAATTAAAATAACTGCGACACTCCATTTTGCAATTCGCTTTCAGAAATTAACAATATTGTTGGAGCGGGCCAAGGTTTTTGTCGTTGGCATGACAAAAAAATAATTATGTTTCTGTTCCCGTCGGATTGTTGAAATACAAGTCTTGTTACCGATTCAAGAGATATTATCCTCATTATTATTTTTTAATTTAGAACAAGAAGACTCTTTTTCTGATCTGAGAGAAGACGCATTCAGCTGAAACAAATGAAATTCAGAATGTCGATTGGAGTTTCAAATGAATACATAAATATTCAAAGGTTCATGGCATATTTCAAATTGGAGCATTCTGAAAATATTCTTAACTATTGTGTTCACATTATTTAATTTTTAACTGTCCCGTTGCGCTACTGTCGTGTGTTATTGGGTTTTTCCATTAGGAATTTCTTAGTAACAGCCCGGAATTTGGAAGTTGGAAATCGGACTTTATGAGTGAGGGAAGAGAGTGCACCTGTGTCTCCCCACACACATGTGCGCTATAATATCTCCCGCGCCGAAGGCTAGTCTCCGCTGAGATTGGTCATCATGGCCGAGATTCGGTCTGGACTATTTAATTTTAATATTTTGTGTAAAGGCTTGTCCAGACTGGCGACATATCGCGGGCGTGACAAGGGTTATTTTTTTTTTTTTTTTGGGTGGGAAATTATCAAATAGTTTTCTCCCGCTCTGGGCGGAGCGGGAGCGAGTGGCAGACTTACTGACTAAAACCCACCGTGTTCCTTCAAATGCCTGTGTGCCAGGGCCACGATATCCCTTTCGGACAGACTCGTAACCCTGGCAGGAAAAAGCCAACATCACGTGGTGTTCTCAGGCGGTCACCCATCCAAGTACTGACCGCGCCCGATGTTGCTTAACTACGGTGATCGGACGAGAACCGGTGTATTCATCGTAGTATGGACGTTGGCGGGCGTGACAAGGGTCACGCTGCCTGTCACGCCCGCGATATCGCGCCAGTCTTTACGAGCCTTAAGTCGAATTTATGTTCACATTCTAAGAAATATTTTTAACATCACAAACCTCACCGTGCTCTCATCGTCACAAAACTGTAAAAGTATTATCGCTTATCCCAGCCCCGTTTAAAAACGATAAGATGCAATCTGGTCTAACCGGAATAGTAGATATGTTTTTAATAAATTTCTAATTATAGCTTTTTTATGAATCAATCAGGTTTTCTCGTAATTTTATTAAAAGGATATTAATAACGTGTTCTTGGTATTCGCGTTGCTAATGCTAAAGTTGGACCAAACAATTAAAATACCTAAACAATATATATTTTTTCGTGTTATTTTTGCCATGGACACGCTAAGAAAAGGAAGTGCAGTTTATTCCTATTAACTGTTAATAGAAACGTATTACTGTGGAATTTAAATTTAAATTCGATTCTAATAAATTAGAGGTACTGTGATTAAATCTTTTAAACTAGATTGCTTTTCTTACCTGATACCTAAATATATTTTCAGCATAATTATACATCATGTACATGTCCCGGAATTAGCGCACAACCTATTAAGGGGTCATTGAACTCATCATTATGAACAACTTTAACTATGGGATCAAACCAGAAATCGCGAAAAAAAATTCGCTGTTCCCTACATTTTGGCGAGTTATGAGAACATAAATTAATGTAGGGACCAGCAAATTTTTTTGTGATTTCGGGTTGGGTCCCATAGTACATGTTGTTCATAATGATTAGTACAATGACCCCTTAAGCGGTTGTGCGTTAATTCCGGGACATGTTGTACCTAGATGTGATCATTTCATTATTGTTTTTTTTTTACCGATAACTACGAGAAAATCGCTTTTGAATAACACCAAATGAATAAAACTTTTAGTACGTGACTGCAAGAAGTTTATAACTATTAGTAGTCGAGTTTAGTTGAGTACGTGTTACGAACAAATCTCATGTGATATCATCCATCCGAATCTGTGACCAAATTATTAAATAAAAATAAAACCTCCATGCAATAATGAAAGCGAACAAGTTAAACGTGAAACGAGTTTAATGTTATAGAATATAATACGAGGCCATTGATTGCTTTTATTTACTTTTATTACCATTGAAATAGGCGCAGAGTCTCAGAACTTATGTGAACCTGCTTTCTGCTGAAATGCGGTCAGTTATGCAACGATTAGATAAAGTCGAGTAAGCGCAACTTAAGGTACTTATTGTAGACTGCGGTTTCCGCCCGAATATTAATAAACTTTATTTCTACCCGCGACTTCATCCGCGTGAAATTTCTTGTTTCAAAATAAAATACAGCGGCCCACTACAGTGGCGACATTAATTAGACACACTGGTAGGGCTAGTGGCCAGTAATCATAAAAAAGTATTTTTTTTATTTTATTTTTTTTAATATGTAAGTCCTTTATTAATATAAATAATTATAAATTGAAAAATAAAAAAATCAAACAAACTAAATAATAAAGCTCTTTCCTTCAATTCGCCTACTCCTTGCACGATATTGTTTTAATTTCATTGATCCGATGTTATGATCCATGATCCCGGGTGCTACAGTTCTTTAAGTACAGGTTGCTCCAAGATGCTATTTTAGAAAATTGTAAATAAATCAATAAATAATAATGTTTAATTAAATTAAAATATTTTCATAAAACGTAAAGGCGTAACTGTTTACGTGTTTTAAATTAATGTCGCCACTGTAGCGGCACGCTGTATATCCCAGCGGGGCGAACACGGCCTACTGTGACATGACTTCGAGTCACACATTTAATCACAGTTTGAGCGATAAAACTGTTTTGTCATAAAATGCTAGTACAAATTGACATGAAATAATTTATCACGTCTTGTCACGCCCGTGCTCGGCCCGCTGAACCCACTGCTTCGTATCGCATCGCCCCACGAAAACGAAGTAATAGTGCGGGCGCACTATTACTTCGTTTTCGGTTAGCGTTCTTCCTGTCTTTTTTTCTTTTTGCTCGCCTCCTAAGGGTCGTAGCGTGATGTAAAATAGCCTATAACCTTCCGCAATAATTGGGCTGTCAAATGAAAAAAAAATTGAAAACCTATGGGCAGTTCCAGAGATAAGCGCGTTCAAACAAACAAGCAAAAGCAAATTCTTCAGCTTTATTATTAGTATAGATATATAACATAGATTGTTGATTCGTCACACGTCGTTTGCATACAATTATGAACCCTACCTTTAAATCACGGTCAGGGTTGGATTTCAGATTGTTGGTGTTTAGTGCATCCTCTAGCTAGAGGTCATAACAGGCTGTGTTCTTTAGAAAAGCCTTAATTGTGCAATTACGCTTTGGGATATAATATTTGGAAGGAATCTAGAAGGTCAAATTAACTTAGGTGAATAAATAAATTAGAGAACTAGACTAGAGTTGACTAATTCAGGCTTTTCTAAAGAACATTGCTCGCGAACTTCATGTTTTTATCAGTCTGTCAATCACGGAACGGCTTTATTCCAAAGTACAAAATATACATTAAGGTACATGGACATTGGATGGATTTGATGGTATTACATGGAACTTAAACATATATGGCTAAATATGGGTGTACTATAGGCACGGCACACCTCTGCTTAATCCATCGGAGATTACAGGCGTGATGATAATTATGTTATAATTATGTACAAAATAGATTTACAATAAAAAGTTCAACTGTAACAAAAACGAAGCTGTGTTCTTCTGTGTAAACTCATTAACGGGTAGTTGCAGGTTCGTTTCTTTTGAGGGATGAAACCGTTCCTTTTTTTTTGTTTTTCTTGGTAGTTGTAAATAGTTGGCTGTGTTTTTAATAACGGCTGTACATAATAGGTACATATGTGAGGCCCGTATTGTACAAGTTGTGAATGTTGTCGGTAGTACAGAGAACAACATAACAATTAACGAAAATAACGAATTACAAAAATACAAAAAAAAATAAAAAATTGGTAAGGCGTTATAGATCAAAATCGAGATTCTTGCTTGAGCATCGTCACGAATATGGACCTGTATGTTTTCATTGCCACTGAAAGCACCATGTATGATCAATATAAAATGTTCAACACTATTTACATTGAAAGCTCCATCAAAAGAGTTAATTACACTCTCCACTCCATTCATAATTACTGGTTTGTAAAGCTCACGTTTTCAGTCGTACTCATAGCTGTTTCAGTTCAGCTGTTTCAGCTTCATGGGTAATTCAAATGACCAGCATTTTAACTTTATTAAACGTTATAATAATATTTTTTTTATAATAGGTAATCTTTCACTATGTAATAAACGATATCTTAACGTGGTTTGTCTGTTTCATAACTTTACTTGAACAATAGGTAGGTAATGAGTTTAATAATCAAACGGGAAGTATTCTATAATTCAACTGCATAATAAATATATATATTAATGATCTATTTAAACACATAATACATACCTAGTAAATAATTACATAATTTAATAAATAATGACTCCTTTTACGTATTGTTTCGTGCGCGCTCACTAATTATCTGTCAAACTTTATTAATAATCATGTAGGTACAGTCACAAACACACACTTTAGAATCTTTCAAAAATAATTTTCTCGTACTATAATGATGATCCGATGATGTTCCGTTGGTGCCGGACGTAAAGAATAGCACCATCCCATTTCTTCCCGTGGGTGTCGTAAAAGGCGACTTAGTCCCTTAGACTTACTAGAGAATGGGCAGCATTTTTAAAACCATACTGCGATCGCCAACCCGCCTGCCAAGCGCGGCGATTATGGCAAATCCCCCCCCCCCCCCTTTGGGGGAGGCCTATGTCCAGCAGTGGACGTCTTTCGGCTGAATGATGATGATGATGATGATGACTATAATTATTGTAATTTTTTTTTGTAACTACTATGTTCGAAACATTGTAGTTTAGAAACGTATGTTATTATGAAATAGGCCATATCTCGAAAGTATACGTCGTTATTCCACGGGTAAACCGCTTCTTATCTTTGCTAAGTGTATATAATGTTACCGTATAATTATGAACTTCGTTAATTTAATCTATCGGTATTATTTCCATTAGATTATAAACTAGAAAAATTGTGAATTGCTACAATCCATTTACAAATTAACGAATTATTTTTCGATAGATTATAAGCTATCCATGGAAAACCGACAAATTGTGAACTGGTATCAAACTGCTTTGACCTTGCGCTAATACTAAATAGCCTGCCTAGCTGCGGGCAACTTGGAAATAAGTAGCACTCGCCGGCCACTACCGCGGCACCGCTCCCTTCGCTCTCTCGGGTCACGCGTGGTTTTTTTTACTAACCTAACCATTTCACCCAGTTCACAATTTTTCGACAGCTTATAATCTAAACAATACCGATAGATTATAATAAACTAACGGTTTTCCCAATCTTACTGTGACATACACATTTGTGCTCGTGACTGTACTAGGGTTACATAACCAGTAGGCGTTTAAAACCAAACACTGGCCACCGGCCTTGTGCGTCATATGAACTGACCTGAGGCAAGTTAACAGCTGGTATGTGAGGGCTGTTATTCACATGACTAGGTTCCTTTCTTTGACCGCACCTTACCTTGGCACCACATGTTAAGTCACGTGCTTTGCTTTCGATCATACTAAAAATGATCTGTCCTTGCATGTTCTACAATCGACTTTAAGGCCTATTAATAGTCGTCATGAATAATTTCGATACCTGTTTTAAGTCCATAAATCAAATACTCAATTATGATGATAGGTAGATTTATCATAGATACGAAAAATAAAGTATTGAAATTGTTTGTGATTTATGTTTAACTAGCTTCTGACCTCGACTTCGTCCGCGTGAAGTTTCTCGTTGTAACATAAAAATATATACTATGACACGAGCGGCAATATTGTAGCTTCCCATTACCGGAATAATTTTCGGAATCGGATTAGAAGTTCCGAAGATTACCCCACATACCAACTCACATTTTTTTCCAATTTATAAAATTAAGCATAAATAAACAACAACACAATTCTTAATAATTACAAAGGCAACTTTTTACCATTATATTCATGAAATTAATAAATGAATTTGAAAATTATTCATTTGATTTTTCGTTGTCTTTGAGGCATAGGTGGCTGTGCGAAATAAAACCTTTTCGTGTCCTTTGGGCGACGAGTTCAGGCCCAATCCCACCAATCCTAGAGAAAAATAAGTAAGTTAGGACTTAGAGTACTAACACTTATTTTTTCAATAGTATTCTCTACTTACAAATCTTTAAATTATTAAAAATAACTTTAATTTCGGAAGTCGGTGTCTTTGGATCTGTATTTTAGTTTTTGCCACCGACTTATTTTTCACTTTGTAGTGTTTTTTTGGAAGCAGGTTATTTTTTATTTTTTTAAGTTTTTTTTTTCACTTTTTAGTGGGTCAGTTTTAAATGTATCTAAGTTACAATAGCCTAATGTCAACTGCTCATCACCTTTTACAAAATATTGCTTTTCCCGATGCTGAACCGTTTTTTGTTGAGGATGAGGATATGCATTATGACGAGCATAACTTGCTTAGCAATCATATTAAAGTACCTAATCGAATCGCAACCCGTTAAATATTATTATCATGTTGTTCCGGTGGTCATCTGTGGTCTCCATCATCAGTTCCACTTCACCAAATGGTGATTTCCGGGAGCAAATGCACGAGTTACTATAAAAAATACCCAAATCGCTATAGGTTTGCCTATAAAATTTGAGGGTTTCCCTCGATTTCCATAGGATCCCTTCGTCAGATTCTATTTTGGTGGCAATGGGACCTCGGGATCATACATTTTCAAACAACAATAGAATTTTCAAAATCGGTCCTTAGTCAACGGAGATATCGGTGAACAGTAAGGACGAAGAAGAAGTATATGTTCGGCTGTGTATAAAATGTGTGACTCAAGTTATGTCACAGTAGGCCGTGCTCGCCCCGCTGAACTCCACAACCCAGCGGGATGAGCACGGCCTACTGTGACATGACTTGAGTCATACATTTTATCACAGTTTGAGCGATAAAACTGTTTTGTCATAAAATGCTAGTACAAATTGACATGACATAATTTATCATGTCACGGGCATGGTACGCCCGTGCTCGGCCCGCTGATAAGTACTCGGTAACACGATACCCTAATAATAGGTAAGACTGGTTGGCAGACTTTCGCGCTTCTGACTACACGTAACGACCGTCAAAGATCTACGAATGACAGCCGGGACCAACGGCTTAACGTGCTTTCCGAGGCACGGAGGGGCTCGGTATTTAATGGTCACCCATCCAAGAACCGACCGATGCAAGTGTAGCATAATCTTCGATCAACCCGTGCAACTGTTATTATTACAAAAGTCGGTACTTAAAAAAGATTTGGGAATGACCTTGCATGAAAATTAATAAGGTTTAAAAACTTGTCTGCCTAAGTTAGCAATGTTCTTAACTTTAATAGGTATTTTTGTTGTTATGAACAGTTACTTTTTCTAACACCCACCCACGTGCTTAGCAGTTAAGTTGTGCAACAGATCGTGGAAAAATTTGGTACTTAAAAAAGATTTGGGAATGACCTTGCATGAAAATTAATAAGGTTTAAAAACTTGTCTGCCTAAGTTAGCAATGTTCCTAACATTAATAGGTATTCTTGTTGTTATGAACAGTTACTTTTTCTAACACCCACCCACGTGCTTAGCAGTTAAGTTGTGCAACAGATCGTGGAAAAATTTGGTACTTAAAAAAGATTTGGGAATGACCTTGCATGAAAACTAATAAGGTTTAAAAACTGGTCTGCCTATGTTAACAATGTTCCTAACATTAATAGGTATTCTTGTTGTTATGAACAGTTACTTTTTCTAACACCCACCCACGTGCTTAGCAGTTAAGTTGTGCAACAGATAGTGGAAAAATTTGGTACTTAAAAAAGATTTGGGAATGACCTTGCATGAAAATTAATAAGGTTTAAAAACTGGTCTGCCTATGTTAACAATGTTCCTAACATTAATAGGTATTCTTGTTGTTATGAACAGTTACTTTTTCTAACACCCACCAACGTGCTTAGCAGTTAAGTTGTGCAACAGATCGTGGAAAGTTGAGTTTTGCAATATGTGCATACAAATTGTATTACGCACTAGGATATTTTACGATTTCCGTTCACTGTCTCTTGGTTGATGTTCTAAAGGAAATTGCATTTAACTTTGTAACGCTCATAAATACTCTTACACGATGTCTTTCTAGTGCAAAGTGATGTAATAGCTGTATAATGATTTTCAATGAAACCATTTAAGATTCTCTCGGGCCTCGGTTTAAAAGTATTTCCTTTACTTTCCACATGCGCTATACACTGACATTTCTTGCGTTTTTCCTGTGTTTCTGTAATTTTCCGGACAATTACAAGTTAGGGGTTTTCAAATCGATTAGGGTTTAGGTGTAGGTAGGTATGTGCAGCCATAAATCATTTACTATCAGATAGGCTTGAGTTCAAACCCCTGTCAGATTTATTAGTGAAACATATTTACTCGTCATATTTTACGAACAAAAAGTGAACAAGATTAATCGAATAATAAATAGGTCGGACCGAAACAATCAATCATATTATTCTTAATTTTAAACACTGATTTCCCCGAAGGGAGTGAAAAATAGCACGACATCAACAGTCAGACAATCGACACCTGGGGGAGTACTCCGAAGCGATAGTCTGAAGTATCGGCCAAATGTTTAGCCGTTTCTTGACTTCCAAAGTTTCCTTATTTGACTTTGAGTCATACTTTTGACTTATCTATAAGACTGTCGTTTTTTTTGTTTCTTTCGCCGTTGTCTCAGTCATTAGCCGTAGTCAGGAAACGGCCGAACATTCGGCCGATACTTCGGATTTAACTGCAAGTTAGGCACAAACTTTATTCTTTCTTACTTTATTCTTTATTTGAAATCCTTTTGACATTATATGTACTGTATTTGACATAGTGATTATTTTATAATTTTTTGTATAATGTAAGAAGACCAACATTTTATTTTATTTTATTAATAAGCTTCGACTATTGTAACTTAAAAATTTGCACGACTAGAAAGTCAAATATAGTGAAACCTTATAACAAATTTTACCACATACAATGTGAGAGGGGGTGAGGGGGGGGAGGGTGTGTGTGTGTGATGTGTGTGTGTGTATATTCTGGCAAATAAAGAATACATTCATTCTTATTTCGCATTTAAATGGCTTTGCATTTCTATTCAGAGAAATATAAATGTTCTTAAGGTGAATCCGCAGCTGTAACCCGCGGAATTCAAATTTTCTTAAGTTTTTTGCTATTTGCAGGTCAGTGTCATATTATATCTTGATAAAAATATAATTCGGGACTATAACAGATATGTATTTACTTTAAAATCATTAATACATCTCTCTGAGTTAGATTTGTTCCCCAATCTCATATGATTACATGAAAAAGTCATTCAATGGAACAAATCTAACTTCTCGTATTAATGATTGAATACATATATATATGTTATATTCGCCAATCATATTTATATCAAGATACAACCAAGAAAATTTGAATTTTGCAGGCTAGAGCTGCGGGTTCACCTTATTTTTTTTTTAAATTTTATAACATTGCCCCACTCTAGGAATTTCTCCTGTATCGTGGGTGCGTTTACAAACATTTAAAACTCACATACACAAACAGCCAGACCCGGAACAACTACTTGTAGGTCATACAAATATTTGTTCCGTGCGGGAATCGATCCCGCGACACGCAGCACAGCAGTCAACCGCTTAACCACTGCGCCAACCGTGCCGTCGTTATTGTTTGAAGTTTGAACGTAAATGTTTGCTGTTAGATTTTAAGTTGCCAATTAACATGCCTTAGATTCAATAATGAAGGGCAAATATGGTGACCCTAAATGTATGTAGTACTACTCGTAACATGCTATACAAGCATTAACACTACTAATTAGCTTGAAAATTATATTTTGATTACGTCGAAATTATAGGTTCTATATAAGCAATTACGGTGCTTAACACCGTACTTTAACATTTATACTGGTTTCATATAACATTAACACATAATATTTTATGATCACGCTTAAGTATCCACTTAGTTATTATTACTTATTAATTTATTTAGTTTGAACGCCTGTACATTGAAGTTATGTATTATAATGTCAATAAGGAAAATTTGCTATAAGTTTGTGTAAGCTTTAAATATGAGTACTTGAGCAGATTGTGTAATGATTTATGGTTAATTATTGTTTCCGAATTAATTTAAAGTATCCGAACAAGTTTATTGAGATTTGATTATCTGTGGGATTCGGCCTTATGGTCCTGTGCCGGGATTTTGGATTATTGGACACACACAGAAAATATAGAAGTACATGGCATTGATTGCATTGTTAAAACCATAATTGTAAGATTGCGAATAATAAACCAGATGTATTACCAATTTATGTGGTTTTCATACAATTATTAAGTATGTATTGGCCATGGCCACGGCCCTGTTACTACCTCATGTTTCGATCCATAATCCATTTTACTCCCACACAAGATTTCACCGAAATTCATTCATCCGTTACAGAGTTATTGAGTTACAAACTTAAAACAAAACAATATCTAAACTAAACTACTCTAAACTCAATGCTATAATATTAGTGAGGGCTGAACAATGTCTAACTTAATTATGCCTTTGACCACTACAATCTTCTGTCGCGAACAAGGACGGTGGTTCATAAATACAAAGGTACTCTGAGAACAAACTTTTTAATTAGCAGAACCGTCATACCACAAGCAGAGGACACAAAAATACGGGCTCTTTAATTAGGGAAATTCCGGGGTCCTTTTTTTATTAAATCTGAGCGAAGATTTTGTAGCTTATAACTTATATAAAGCCTTTGTGGGTTTCCTGCGCAAAGGGAGGGACAGTACTTCCTGTATAATTAAAAATTTCCCACACATTCTTTTCTAATGAAAATATCTGAAGAAAAATCATGCTTATGCTTGCCCGTGTCGGTAAGGCGGGCTCAATCTTTGTCCATTTTTAAGATTCAGGTAAAAAAACACTTCCTCTCTCCATAAACATCATCATTACATAATACAGTTCCCTGCTCTTGTTTCATGTGTATTATTGTATATATGTATATATTTATTAGATAAGTGTATGCTTTGTGTATGTGTGTATTTATTGTATATGTTAATGGTATACCACTGACTACCTGCAGTATTGTCACTCCTGCTCCCTTTAATCCATCCAAAGGTTGTCTGTAAAAGATCGCTTTTAGCGATAAGACCGCTCATTGTGTCACCCTATGTAAAATTTAAACATTTATATCTGTAACTTTTATGGTGTACATAATAAAGAGTATTCTATTCAATTCTATTCTTATAGGTACATTAAAGCAGAATATAAGATACTACGTATCTACTGACACTCCATAGCGTAAGTAAGAGCTGATTCTACTTGTTTCTTTGACTGAAACTTGGGGTCTACTTCGAATATAAATCCGAAGTATTAAACAAAAGCGGTCAAGAGCGAGTCGGACTCGCGCACCGAGTGTTCCGTACGAATATATGATGTTGATGATTTCTGAAAAACTGTGCTATTAAAGAGACATCGTTTTTCTTTTCCTGTAATCTTTACATAAGCTTCTATCATATAGAATCATTTCAGATTTTTATCTCTTCAAACTTCGGAGATAAGGGGGGACGGTATTTTTTTTTAAATTTTTCATCAAAAGTCGGAAACTTTGCTGCCAAAAAATAAAATTTTGAGAATGTGCAAACAACGCTCTTTCATATGATACTCCACATGCCCTAGTAGCCCCACTTCAAAATTTTAAGATCCCCTTTCAGTCCCTTTAGCAAAAAAGGTATATATTTTTAAATGCCCTTTCTTGTTTGCAAAATAGTTGGGCAAACGTCATCTAAAACTATTCTAAATTTCAAGTTGATAGTATTAGTAGTTCTTGAGATATCCAGGTGTGACAGACGGACAGACAGACTTAGTCTCACCATAAGGGTTTCTTTTTACCATTTTGGTACGGAACCCTAAAAACGACTATCGAAGAAGAAAGCCAAAGTAAAAAATGTGACTTGAAGTCGGGTAAGGATTCAAAGTCAAATAAGGAAACTTTGGAAGTTATAAAACGGCTGAACATTCGGCCGATACGACGAACGCTTCGTAGTAGGCCCCTTGGTTAGGCGATTAACACACGGCACCGCGCACCACCGTAGTTTCATATGGTGAGAACACCGCTCAACCGCGCAGTCGGGCGGTGTACGTGTGTTAGGCATCAACGAATTTATTAGAGGCCAATGCGACATTGAGATCCGCTTCACCGCCTACCGCGGCGGTGCGCGGTGCCGTGTGTTAATCGCCTTACACAGTAAACGGCGGAACACAGAATGTCAATAAATTAAACGCAAATATTAGTCGTCGAGAAATTTTTTGGCCGCCAGACAGGGTCATTGTCTTGTTGAATCACACTGTTATGCAAATCGACTATAATGTCTGACAGACAATTTAAATAGATACGAATGAAGTTTATTAAAATTATAGTTTTTTCTGTAGGTAGGTACACATTGTTTTGTTATAATATAACATAAATTATGAGTTAATAATGTGTTGTTTTTATACCATGTAATTTCAGATACAATTTATTGTTCATGAATAAATGACATATGACTTGTTGCAGTTGAGTTAATAAACTGATTTCAGTTGCGATTAAAAAGGTGCCAGCATGTGTTAGTTTGTATGGAATAAAATACGTTGCTGTTATACTAGTTTAGTTCCGTGTGGTGCCGGACGTTCACCATCCTATTTCATCCCATGGGTGTCGTCAAAAGCCAACTAAGGGACTTACTAGAGAATGGGCAGCAGCGTTCTCTATGCATCTTAACACCATACAGCGATCGCCAACCCAGGCGGGTTGTCACCAATCACCACGCTTGGCAGGCGCCAAGCGTGGTAATTATGGCAAACCCGCCCCATTTTGGGGGAGGCCTATGTCCAGCAGTGAACGTCTTTCGGCTGAAATGATGAATGACTTAATTTTATAAAGGGGTAAAATTTGTGTGTTTGTATGTAGGGGGTAATCTTCGGAACTTCCAATCGCCAACCCGCCTGCCAAGCGTGGTGGTTATGGCAAACCCGCCCCATTATGGGGGAGGCCTTTGTCCAGCAGTGAACGTCTTTCGGCTGAAATGATGAATGACTTAATTTTATAAAGGGGTAAAATTTGTGTGTTTGTATGTAAGGGATAATCTTCGGAACTACCGATCGCCAACCCGTCTGCAAACCGTGGCGATTATGGCAACCGCCCCCCTAAATGTCGGGGGAGGCCTATGTCCAGCAGTGGACGTCTTTCGGCTGAAATTATGATACTTACTAGTTTAGAAAGAATAAGTAAGAAAAACGAAATTATACTCCTGAATAAATTATATTGGAATAATTTATTCAGGAATAAAAAATTTGATATCTCTGTTTTCCCAATTTTAGGAAGCACTCACCATTCTCTTGCCCTTATCCCAATTTATTTGGTGTCGGCGCAACATGTCCCTTTCTTCCATACTTCTCTATTAGTCCTCATCTCGGTAGTCACTCCCTTCCTAGTCACATCATCTTTCATACAGTCCATCCATCGTTTCTTTGGCCTAAATATTATAATAAATATTTAATCATTATAAATCATTAGACAAAAAATAGAAGGCTCCAGGTTATTTTTAACTTACCTACACGTGTACAGCCCACAGAGTAATGACATCGAACGAAGTTAATCACTGGAATATAATATTCATAATCATACATTTAATGTGTAAAATGTGCATCAGTTATTTGTCTCGTTACTGTATTTATTTTTTATTTTGTTACTATACGTTGTGTTTTGTAGAGTTACATCAGCATTTGAAACCACCACTTATGAGAAAAAATATCAAAACCGGTCAAGTGCATGTCGGATCACGCACAATGAAGGGTTCCGTAGTTGGGATGAATTTATCCCAAAAACAAACTTAACATTGTAGTTGAAAAACATGCTCTCCCACAAATTTAAGGTGGTCGACTATTACTCGTTAACTTGTAAACCCTACTTATCTGTGATAGTTTTCCTTTTAATTTCGTTATATATACTACTGCCATGAATTTTTTCACATATCCAAAACCAACCATTTAGCTGGCAGGGGGGGGGACACTTGGCTCTAACAAAAAAAAGCACTTTAAAGCTTAATATTACGCAAACGGATCTCAGAACTGAAAAATGTTTTTCACAGACCCATAATATTTTTGCACAGCCTATCCAACGATACCCCACACCATGTATTAGACGAGAAAAAAGAATATCATCCCCGTTTTACGTGCAAGGGTACCCTAAAAAAAACTAGGACTTAGCGTCTCTGAGCTGGGGGAGCGGGGACAGATGGACGGACGGACAGACCAACAGACAGACAGACAGACAGACGGACATGGCGAAACTATAAGGGTTCCTTATTTACTACGGAACCCTAAAAATGAACATATAAACTAAATAATAAAGCTCTCTGCTTCCTTTAACTTGCCTAATCCTTGCACGTTATTCGTTTTAATTTCATCAATGCGATGTTATGATCCATGACCCCGGCAAATGACCTCTGCGCTACAGTTCTTTAAGTACAGGTTGCTCCAAGATGCTATTTTAGAAAATTGTAAATAAATCAATAAATAATAACGTTTAATGAAATTAAAATATCATCATAACGTAAAGGCGACAACACCGTATACGTGTCTTAAATTAATGTCGCCACCAAAGTGCCACGCTGTATATATCCATGGGAAGTAGCATGGCTATATAATGTACATAATTATATAGGGAGTTGTTTTCGGTTAAAATAACCTTTCGGCTCTGCCTATTCTTAAAATAGCCGCAATCGTGGAGACATGTCTAATTTATGCCCAAGAGAGTTACAGAAATAAATCTTAATCGATTCTACGTCGCTTTGGTTTCTCCCAACGTTTCTCTTTAGGAACACAGAACAAATGAAATTGTTTCTAGTGATAAATAAACAAGTTTACTCTGTTATGAAACAAATTACGGCCTGAAACTGTAATTAGCAATTTCATGGCTTAAGCTAATGAATTATAATCTTTGAAGTTTGTAAGAGACCTTTTTGTTGTCTCTACAATAATTTACAATTTATATTTTACAGCTTTTTATTTCACGTGTCTGTTTTTTTCTAAAACTTATTTAAATATTTATTCTAACGTAAGGGTTTGTTTAATTTAATTCAACACAACGAGCATAAAACACGAAACAAATTGAATGGGTAAGTAGAAAAGAAGAAAGAAAAATATTTTATTTGGGACACGCACAAGAAAAATAGGCTCCCGTTTTACCTTTTGGGTACGGAACCCTAAAACTGACTTGACTGCCTTGTTGGTCTAGTGGTCGCAACCGCTACTGCTGAGCATGAGGTCCTAGGTCCTTTGGATACGGAACCCTAAAAAAGGTTCACCTGTGCTAAACTGGACTTAATTAGAAGCTACCAATTTCGCGACCACAGTCGTGACAGGATACTTCTGTCTTCTCCCAGTTTTTGTTAAAGGTCACCGATTAATATTATCAGCCTCCCTTCTGGATCACAGAAGGTCATCACCAATCCTTCTGCCAAGCGTGATGTGTGTGGCAGTATCTCTGTTTGATTATATTAATTACAGCGATGTTTCGACTATCAAAGGTTATATGCCATGCGAACCATTGATGCGAACCATACAACATGGATGACCCTTCCTTCAATAGGTTATTAGGAATCTTGTTAAGTACCTTATAACTGTCCCACGCCCCGCCTTCCGTTGCCCCATGGAGTATTGAGTACCATTGTGTTCCAATGATAGTCGATTCCTCGAGATTTTCTACGATGTTATAGGTGACAGTTAGATGTTCCTACGCGACGATGAGGACATGGACAGGGAGCGGTAGGACGCTGTCGATCAGAGCAAAATCAAAATCATCAATATCAAAATATTTTATTTCCCATGGGCACTTTGGAACCGTGCACCTAGCTTCTGACATTACATATATGAAATGTCAGAAGCTAGGTGCACGGTTCCAATAGGTCGTTTCCTATGGAGAAAAGCCGGCAAGAAACTCCACGGTAACTCTTTTAAAAATAATTGGCTTTTACAATATTTTCAAATTATAGTGTTAATAGGTATGAGAGGACAGTGTCGGCCCATCAACAAGTACCAGGTACTTAAGAAAATAGAAAATGGTCTACAAATCTACTGTCTATTAAGCCTACAACGTTCTCACATTTACAAAATATAAAAAAAAGATATAAATATTATTAAAATAATAAAAGTTTTTAATACCTTGTTGAAATTAAAATAATTGTAGAGCCATCGTCAAAATAACACTGTTCATAGCGCATTGTACATCTTTATACACGAGCTGCTTGTAAAAAAGATCATCCAGTGCTCTGCACGTCCAATATAACAACGCTTTCATGGCGTTGTTGGGGCTGCCGCGCTGGTGCAGTACGTCGGGCTTGTTCGCGGACGCACACGTTGACGGCTTCCACGCCGTGCTCCGCAAGCGATGCGCCGTGGTGCTCTGTACGTTGTGAGCCAGCACCAACAGCATCCTGGCTGTTATTGCGGATAGGCTGGACACGCATTACGTCCAGCACTGGGTTTAGTACCCACATTAGGAAATACGTAATTATAATTTACTAACACTATTTAGCTTCTACTGCCTGAATTCAAAAGTTTTTTTTATTTAAGTATATGTGGCCAATCAACTAAAAAAAATCCTTTTATATTCTGAGATATATGTTCATGATAGGTACCTAAAATCTCATCAAAAATATTCTACTACTTTGCATTGCTTATAGATCCGTTTATCAGGTAGACGAAGACCTGTCCCACCTGAGTCTAAGTACATAAAAAGGGTACTAAAGTACTAAACCATACAGTAAAACAGTAATCATGAAACATTAGGGACGAAGTTTAGTTCGTTAAAACTTAATTTACGATCTGGCTTAATGAAATGAGAAGCACGTGATTGGAATCCTTCCCTACTACATACATTGCTACAAACCGTTAACATTAAACCGAGTAAAAGTAATTGTAGCTTTTCCATCGACCGTTGCAAAGTGAAGATGTACAGTAAAGTCTTGTGTATCGTTCAATGTATTGCAATGGAATAATTAAAGTGATTTAGTCACGTTGATTGATTGCAATGTGTACGGGGTTCTAGAATCTGAGAACAAGTTCATTACTTGGGAGTGATAATTACATTGAGATCTGTATCTCAGGCTCACCCTTAAGGTGATAAACTGTATAGAACGATTTTAATAATTTTCGCTATAAAGGACGCATTAATAGTCATATAATAGGTACTTACCTTCAACTACCTACTGTTATCTTCTATCTTTTATGTAGATTCCTGAAATTAGTCTGAAGTTTAAACCTAGACAGAAATAACCAAAATTTGTCCTGACAATTTTGCCGTGTTATACCTAGTTTGGCGAAGTTAGGAAAAAAATTGTCAAAAATCAAATCAAATCAATTTTTAATTCAAACAATTTTACACAATGCACAGTCCATATTCATCATCATCATCATTTCAGCCGAAAGACCTCCACTGCTGGACATAGGCCTCTCCCAAAGGGGTGGGGGGGACTACCATAATCGCCGCGCTTGGCAGGCGGGTTGGCGATCGCAATATGGTGTTAAAATGCATAGGGAACGCTGCTGCCCATTCTTACGACACCCACGGGAAGAAATGGGACAGTCCATATTATCACAGACCAATATAATAATATTGTAACATTATTTAACCGATTATAATTTTTTAAAGATAAAGTGGTAAGATAATCTATCTGATTCTGATCTCATTGTTATGTTAGTCCTTAATCTACAGGCTTTAGTAAATTTTACTAAAGTTGTCAGAAACAATGCCAGAGGAGATTACAGATTTCATATCCGTTTTAAAAGTTAGTAATTTAAAACCCTCTTTGCACTTTATGCGACCGAGCGTAAATCCAATAAATATCATAGTAGGTATTGACTTTAGTATTATAAAGTAGCTATCCTATTAACATTAATATCCTCATGAAACCAATATATTTTTACATTGATGTATTAAATAAGAAGATAGGCCACTCTAACATCACGTAAATATTAAATGGACCCGATGTCGTGCGTCATGTGCTCGACAGCCGAAATAGAGAGACATATTACGCGGGCTATAGCGGGAACGAGATCGCAATAATTGTCACTGTTACGTACCCATAACAAACAAACAAACCACAACAAACCAACTACGATTCGGGTATTCCCCGCAAATAGTGTAATGTAGGTCGATTGTGTCTTTTCCCGTAATTTATGCGGTCCACATCGAGGAGCGCATACAATATCTTCCTATTTAATACATCAATGTATTGTTACCACAATTTATCGGACATGGCTACTCTTTTCATTAAAATACGAATCAAAATAAAAGAAAAATATAGTTTTCTTTAGCTTAGATATGTGTGTAATTGCAAAGCTACGTTTGCCTGATGTTTTAGAACTAGACGTGCATTGCTTTGGAAATATGGGAACTGAAAGTATTTTCACTATTATCTAGTTTCTAGAACAATAAAAACACTATGTTGGGTTCATGCAATCACTTGGAAAGTTTGTAGAGCGTCCACTGTCAGTATAAACTTCATTCAGTAAGTCCACATTACGAGTACAAACGTAGGAATCGGTTTAACTACACTTTTTAGTCTGTGTTTGTTACTAGTTCTGTCCGAGTACCAACTGGGCCAGCAACCTGACAAAGGTCCTTTAAAATTAATGAAAAGTGTTAAAACAATGACATTGTGACATTATGTATTGTATTGCCTATTTCAAATTATTTACTGAATTTCATCTTGACAATGGTAAACTTGTATTAATTTTATTGAATGTGTTGATAATATGATTGTATTAAGTGGATCTTTATTAATATAGCATAAACTGTTTGCATGCCCTAGTTAAGGTAGTTAGTTAAGAATCATTTTAAACTCAACATTTGTAACATGTACTTTCTGTGCAATTAAAGAACTATTGTATTCTATTCAATGCGGTGTTAAACTCTTATATTATCTATATTTCAAGAGAAAATTTGGAATATGCAATATTTTTCTACAGGCGGTGTTGATAATCAATAGCGATATTTTATTTTTAGGTAATTTTTATAAAGTGCCAGTTTTCACCCATGATTATTTATCATTATTTTTAGTATAAGTACGGGAAACCTGAATATATGTAGATTGTTCAGAATAAGGAACTGAATCGATGCCAATAATTTTTACACCATGTTACTGATATTTTGTCCCAAAAATATTTAAGTGTGATGGAAAATATTATCACCATTTAATTACTTACAATACAATCGCCGTACGGTTAGGTACCTACTGCCAAATTATTATAAATGAGCGCGGGGGCGCCGATAGCATGTTTTTGTACGAACAACGCGGTAACTTAACAACCTTATAACATTGTAATTTTTCATGATACAGTTTTGAAGTTTTGTACATACTTAGATTCTTTACATAAAAATACTAGACACGCGTGTTTCGGGTTTCGCATATACTAATATTGTATGTGTCATCCTTCGGTCTCTTCCGATAATATCTTGTGTGTATTCTCCCATCACAATAAGAAAGAAAATTTAATCTCATCCAAAATTGCACAAGTTTTATTGCAGTGAGCCGAGCAATAAAGCTTGTGCAATTTTTTCTTTAGTGAGAAACTTATAAAAGCAAATATATCTGCAAGTAGGTAGGTACAGTCGCTCACAGATAAATATGTGTTTACTTGGAGAGGTCAGTCCGCAGGTCAAACCGATACAATAAAACTTCATTGTCCATTGGAAAACAAGGTACGATTCAATTATTTTTAATAAGAACCTGTATCTTATTTGATATCGGTAATGTGATAGGTTTTACTGCAGCTGGTACGGGAAAATAATGCAATTCTACGACTTTAAAAGGTTTAATTATTATTTATTTAATTCATGGTGGTTTCTAAAAATTGTATAGGTACCACAAAAACATGCATGTTAAATATTTCACAACTAAATAAAATTATCTATTTTCGACAATTTTTGTCCATGTGTCTAAAATGGTTCAATTTTAAGCAGACTTTCTCTTGTACAGTAACAAATGATCTGAATTGCTCGATTATGTCTCAAGGGCATTTTATTTGATAAATTACACAAAACTCAGCGTGTTGTGTAATTTTATTCATAGCAAGATAGATAAAATACTCTATAATATGTACACAATGAAAATTACAGATATAAATGTAGACATTTTACAAGTACCTAGTGACAAAATGGGCAGTTTTATCGCTAAAACTGATCGATAAAGCGTTCATTAGAGCTGTAAAAAAACAATTTTGTAAATCAGGAAAGTCTCAATCAGATTTAAATACATATAGCCTTAATTAAAATCAATACAAATACCTTACAAGATAAGCCTGTTACCTGTCAAATCGTGAAGCTATCGATCACTCTATCAATCAGCATGTTAATTATGTCTGTTAACAGACAAAATGTCTGCTTTAAGCAGTATAAGCGAGAATTTGTAATTAATAGCAACCGAACGTTCGATTTTAGCGTCATTATAGCAAAGTAAATAAACACTGAATCAATTAGAAGAGTTAAGAGTTAAGTTATTTGATAATTTCCCACCCCAAAAAAAAAAGGCACTATATATTTACAAATTGATATAAACTGATTTTTAACCGACTTCACAAAAAGGAGGAGGTTCTCCAGTCGGCTGTATTGTTTTATTATCCTTACAGTGTTCTTTGGTAAACATTATTTGTTTTTGATTGATTGACGTGCTATATTTTACTGTTTAACTAATAAAACTTTTTGCGGATGCACTTCATATTGAACACAATTAAAAAAAAAACATCGGAGAATAACTTGCGAAATTATTACGCTCGACGCACGAAGTTGTGTTAAATTACACGCAATAAGTGCAGTACTTATTTTTATGAGATATCCGTGTGATCCCGTTGAAGGTGCGGGCGATGACAGCGCTATGCTCGCCTGTACCGCCACGCTCCGCTTCCGACAACTCGTTCGTTCAGACGATTTTCCACGAATATGTAGACGTAATAACTAGATGTACCATTTATTTCCCAGAAGTGTCTTGGTCTTGATTAAAACTTTTCCTTTAAAAATCCATTAGAAAGTAGACGAAATGCTTTAGGCAAATGAAGTCATCAAATTATTTGGAACCAGGCTTGTGGTAGCATTGACATAAAACTAATACTTTTTGAGATTTTTAGGATTCCGTACCTCAAAAGGAAAAATGGAACCCGTAGGATCACTTCGTTGTCCGTTCGACCGTCCGTCTGTCTGTCTGTCCAAACCATTTTTGTCAGAAACGCGTAAAGGTATCAAGTTAAAATTAATAATGATCAAATACGTAGGTCTACGGTCCCTTGGAGCTCAAAAAAATGAAGCTTCTTAGTCAACGATATAAAAATACGGCCTTATTTATAGGCCACATATTTTGTTACTCGCAAATAAATCAAAACATATAGGGCACTCCCTGTTGACCTAGAGTCGTGACATTTGGCAAGAAGCCTAGGTCTGACACAAAAGTTCGAAAATCGTTAATTTGTAGTTTTAGCACATATGTTTATTTTTTTTGCGATTACCAACTTACATTTGCAGTTGGAGAATTGACCGTGACGTATATCGTTGTATGGGAGAGCATTTTTTCAACTACAAAAGTAAGGTTTGTTCATGGGAAAATTCATCCCAACTACGAAACCCTACATTGTGCGTGGTCCGCATTTTAATGCAATTTAAATTGTTTTTCGGGACTATTGACAGCTAATAATTTCTTTTCAAATGCACAATTTACTTTTCACACAATATTTAGGCTTCCTATCTTGACTAGGATTTTTTTAAGATTCCTATCTTAATATCTTATTATCACGGGCTATTTATCCTCTATCAGTAAACATAAAGGCTTCTACAGACCGGCGCGACACGCGACGCGACACAAAGGCCCCGCGTGTCACGCGACGAGCGGTGCCTATGTGTCGCGTCGCGAGTCGCGCCGGTCTGTAGAAGCCTTTATGTTTAAACCATGGAGCCGTTATTGAATTTCAAACTTCATTCCGTCGATGGTAAAGTTCCTAATACAAAACTGACAACTTAGTACCAAACTAAGTTTTCAGTTTTGTTTAGTGAACGGTATTTCAATCACAGTTACGTTCTTATTCCAAAACTGGCTGCATGGTTTAACCATGTCAAAATATAAATCTTGTTTAGTAATACGACGGAAAATAATTGGCAATAATATACCCTTTCAAATTAATAATTACCAAAAGAAAGAATTCATGAATGACAGCAACTTTCACAGAGAAATAATGCGTGTCAATGTCAATTGAGTGTTCTTAATTTTAAACCAGTTCGAATGAAATTATAACATTTATAACGAAAAAGTTTGCCTTTTTTAACGAATCATTGGCAACAAGCAGTAAAAACTATGTTGTGTTTGTTTGTTTTGTTTTAAAATGATACAGGGTTAAAATAAATTAGCTAGTGAAACTCCTCAAACGTGATGGTTATCGATATCTAAACATGATAAACAGATAAAAATTATGATTTGATGTTTTTTTTTTAGGAAAACAACCGCAGGTTGTGTAGTTAAGTTACCTTGAAGATTGAGATTAGAAAATTGTTTTTTTTTGTTTTATTTGGTTCAGATATCCATCATGTTTGTAAAGTTAACACAAAAAACGTTCGTTGACTCCAAAAAAAAACATTTTTTTTCCTTATTTATAAATACCCATTATCTGCGGAGTTTCACACACAAAAAAACAACAAACAATTAATGCATGTCAAGTTAAGAAACAAAAGTTTTAAATTGGAAACATTGACAAATCTAGCAACAAAACATCTTTGTAAATATGAATTTCTACAATTCGCATTTTTTTCCACAATGCAATTCGGTTAATTAGCCACTTGTTCTAAGCAAGTGTAATGAAACGGCTTTTCAGCACGAATATTTCTGTATTTATGTTCTTGCATACATACAAACTTGGTATATAGCAATTTTTTATTTATCGAAACAAATTTTAAGTTTAATAATCATAACATAAAAATGTTGCCCCGCAAAACCGTTTTCACGGTTTGTCTGTGGGAACAGAACAAACAGTATTCCAAACAAGGTATATTAGTGCGGACACTTAATTTTCACTTATTGCACATAAAAAGTACTTATCTAAAATTTTTTTTTTTTTTAAATTATTTTTTGTAATTTATACCAAATTACATATCTTATAAAAATACTTAATTACTTTACTTAACTACTCCTTCCAACAATCTGCAAACCATTTTGCTAAGAACATCGCTTACAAACTCCTGAAAGAGAACTGCATATATTATAATAACTTGGCAAATATACCGGTTATTTAACGAACTTTTAAATTAGGTACTCAATATAATATCAGTATAGACTTTAGACTTCTTGAAGAGAACCTTTAGGCGTCGGGAGTCGCAAGCCGATTTCCGGCCACCGTAGGCGCGGGCTTGCGGACGGTGAGCGATGGGTAGTTCACCGTCCGATAAGGACCAGGCCCGGGTCGACGGGGCGTTGTATTCCACGCACACGCGCCTCAAAGAGTTGTTAGCACCAACTGACGGGGTCCGTTAGGGCCAATGCCTGCCAGGGTTGCGAGTTTGTCCGAAAGGGATATCGTGGCCCTGGCACACAGGCAAATGAAGGAATACGGGTGGGTTTTAGTCAGTAAAAGTCTGACACGCCCTCCCGCTCCGCCCAGAGCGGGAGAAGTTATTTGATAATTTCCCACCCAAAAAAAAAAAAAAAAAGGTTCCGAGGCTCGAAGAGACTTATTAACTATGTGACGCCCCAAATATTATGTTTCCTTTCCATTCTGTTAAAAAAACCAGTACTATTACCGTAACTGTCAAATGAGATACTTTTAAACTTCATGACTACCCTGATACAAAAATCATTTGAAGCAAATAACATACTTAAAATGTTATATTTAGTATTTAAAGTCGCTACAAAATAATCTTATTTATATTTTGAAATTATGACAGAAGGTTCAGTGAAAGTATAGCGGTCTGAACATCTGTTTTATGTAATTGAGAAGTTGAAACTCTGCAGTCACCTATCACAATCTGCGCAATAACCCCGCAGGGCTTTAGTTTTAAATTTGGCAGCACCTAAAACTTGAACAAGTTTTTAACTTTCTCTTGAGAACCATTACCGTTTTAAAAATCCAATAAAAAATATGATGAATAGTAAAGTAAATGCCTATGGCATTAAGTCCGCCTCTGCACATTTTGTGTGCTTAAAGTGTTAAATAAATAAATAAAGTAAGGACAATTCATTGTTAAGCAAATTGACTACCTACTTAAATTGTCCGTATATTCATATCACAACTGTTATTATTTGACAGTTGTATGAAATGTAAACACGGTAAATTGACGTAGGGTGTCAATTTGTTTAACAATAATTTTTCTGACTACAAATTTTTACATGCTGCACTATTCAGGATCTAGAAATAGTCTTCACATTTTTTTTACTAAAGTAATGCTTGTGAAGAAACCAAATGCAATAAAGCACAGACAAAAGTATATAACATTTTTCGTAAAATTTTCAAAGCCTTTACTGGCCAGTATCCAGTAGATGTGTAGCCACATCAAGCTATACATATCCAGTTTAGGCTGATCTCGCATTGTATAGGATTGGATTTGTACAATGAGAGGCCAGCTTATACTGGAAAGTTACAGCTTGATGTGTAGCCGTGTGTACGATAAAGAATATGAATGAGAAAAATCTGTAAAGATAATAAATTCACACACTGGAAGCATTTTTGCTTTAAGGCTTCTAGATACCGGCGCGACTTGTCGCGCGACGCGACGTGGCACAAAGGCCCCGCGTGTCGCGGGACGAGCTTGAAACAAGACTTTTTTAATCTCTACGCTCCAAATATTGCTTTGTTTCCGCCGCGGTTCCAGTTAAAATCCCTTTTGTTACGATATTTTCATTACGTGTTTCCGTTTCATGACTCCTAAAAGCGTCCAATAGTCAGCGTCCAAATGTCCAGTGTTTAAATGATGACCTCAGAGTACCTTTGAGATGTACATACGGCTACACATCAAGCTATACAAATTCAGTTTACGCTGATCTCGCACTGTACGGAAATCATATACAATGCGAGACCAGCTTATACTGGAAATGTATAGCTTGATGTGTAGCCGTCTGTACCTCAATTAAAAACAAAAGTGTGAGGCTCAGTAGATGTTCAGTTGGTTGGTTCTAGTAACGTTGTTATGTAGAATAGATCGACCGGCCTTAAGTCTGCTATTACAATAGTGTCAGAATGGTCGATCATTGATTTCATAATTGTTGATTTTGACAAGTTTGGTAATCTTGTGTGTAAATTATGACTTTCCAATGGTCGGCCACTGACACTACATTGAAAGAAATTGCATTTATTGGTAATCTCGTACATAATGACAAATGAATGACATTTCTACTAATGGGTTTTATAATAATGGCAATACGACAATGCCATTATAAGTAACACAATTCTATTACGAGAACATTGACCGACCAATGATCGACCATTATGAATTTAGCAGATTACGAACTTTTAGCAAAATGACAATGGGATCTTGTTGGAATGACTCAATTTATAAAAATAGCAGACTTGGGGCCCAGGTGTCACGAAGTTCGGCCGGACTACCGCCATGGGATCTGGAGGCAAAAGTCCTCGCGCACGTCTGGGAGTGGCGCGAGGAGGTGAAACGCCGGGGTGAAACTCCGCTGCCGCGAGAAATCACGGCACAGCGGACTGAGCTCCAGCGGGATCTTATGGCGGCGTGGACAGTGCGATTGTCGCAACCCAGCGCTGGGCACGCCACAATTGTGGCGATAAGTCCCCTCTTTGAGGAGTGGCTGGAGAGGCGCCACGGCGTCCTCACCTTCCGCCTGACGCAGGTCCTCACCGGACACGGTTGTTTCGGGAGGTTTCTGTTCAGGATAAAGCGGGAGGAAACGCCCGGGTGTCACCACTGTGTGGATCGCCCGGAGGACACGGTGGAGCATACGGTGGAGGTCTGCCCGGCTTGGGCGGATCACCGCCATGTCCTCACGGAGGCGATCGGCGGCGGCGATCTCTCGCGTCCGGCCCTGGTTCAGACCATGGATCGGAGCGAGAGTGCATGGGAGGCCGTCACCTCCTTCTGCGAAGCAGTAATGCTTGCGAAGGAGGAGGCGGAACGTGTGAGGGAGAGGCAAGGTTCGCGCCCTCGCGCCCCTAGTCGCCGCAGGACATGCCCCGGGCGTCGGGAGTCGCAAGCCGATTTCCGGCCACCGTAGGCACAGGCCTGCGGACCAGGACCAGGCCGTCCGATAAGGACCAGGCCCGGGTCGACGGCGCGTCGTATTCCACGCGCGCCTCAAAGAGATGTCAGCACCAACTGACGGGGTCCGATAGGGCCAATGCCTGCCAGGGTTGCGAGTTTGTCCGAAAGGGATATCGTGGCCCTGGCACAAAGGCAAATGAAGGAATACGGGTGGGTTTTAGTCAGTAAAAGTCTGATACGCCCTCCCGCTCCGCCCAGAGCGGGAGAAGTTATGATATAAGATAATTTCCCACCCCAAAAAAAAAAAAAAAGTCACGAAGTTAAGTAATAAGATATTGCTTAATTATTGCATTATAATTATGTATAATATTTACAATATTGCTAATGTGTTAAAATGTGTATGGAATGTTCATGTTCTTTTCTTTGCTAATAATATAATGTTTTTATAATTCCAAATAATGGTCCAAGAGATAGAATTAACTGTTGAGATAATGATAATTTATGGAAATGTAAGAAATATGTTGATACTGTTTTCCATGGAGTTTCTTGTCTTTCTTCTCCTTGAAGACCAACTTTTGCGGACGGACCACTAACTTTCTGACAAATCTAATTAAATAAATATCTAGCCTTGTCGTTCTGTGCTTTACTTCCCTTTGGGGTGTATTAGAAGAGGCGGTACAACCTGTATACCAATGTATAGATATTACCCAAAATGGCAAGCTTTGAATGAAAGAAGAAAAAAAAAAGAAAGAAAGAAAATTTGTTTATTCTGCACAAACAAAACGACAGAACCCACTGACTGATGTCGAATAATGACAGAATAGATTGGCTACTAGTTATTTACTGTGCATGAAAGTTCTTATGAATTTGTTTTGTAATTAATTTAAGATTAGGCATTAGATTAGATAAGGATTAGGCATTTCTTTCAAAACCCTTATATTGTGTCATAAGTGTTAATGCAATTAGGGTGTCGGTCGGTTGTAATTGTTTCTATTATTATTTTATTTAAACAGTTTTTCAGCATTACTGTGTTAGTGAAGATGAGTTTTTCATAGAAGCGGTACCTCTTTTTTGTATTTCTATAATTATTATTCCGAAATTCCATAATCGGGCTGAACTTAATAATGATAAATTATTACCTATCCAATAAGTCAGTGTCAAAAACCTAACTAATCTGTGGTGTCAAACCAAATAGTTAATGACAGCTGCGGACACAGATTACAATAAGCCGGGGCGCGGCGGGCGGCGCTCGGCGCTTGAGTCGTTGCCGACGCGACGGTACGGATTGTTGCCATTTTAAATATTTTATTTATGTAACCATTTAGACATCAAGGACACTGAACTAGACACAATAGAAAGTTTTATTGTTATGACGCCTAACAATAAAACTTTCTATTATGTCTCGGTCAGTGTCCTTGAGCTACTACCATTGTATTTTAGGTAGGTGTTATAATGGTGATTTAAATAAGGAAATAAATAAATATTTTTTCATGAAAAACCAGCGCAGGGGCTCTGTCTCGCATAGGGTCGCAGCATAATGCTGAGCTATGGCCGTTTTGTGTGAATGTGACGCATTTTTCCTCCCAACTTGTTCTTTCGTGTTTGTGTTCCTTCTTTGCGTTATGTTTCCTGCAATTATACGTATTTTCTTTTTTTTCTTTCTAACTACTCCATGCTCTATTTCACCAAACTAGACTCAACTAAACTTGAAATCTGGGTCAAACTTTTATCCAATGAAAAATAAGCTTTACAGACGCATTTGTAAATCAATAAGCTTATAGGAAAAAGTTTATTGGCCTCGCCACTCATGCACGAAGATGTCGGTTCAAACCCGGGTAAATACCAGTGCGATTTTTTCAATTATTATGTACTTTCTCCGCCTTATTACAAAACAAGATTTATATTTTGACATGGCTTAAACCATGGAGCCAGTTTTTGTAATAAGAACGTAACTGTGATTGAAATACCGTTCTTTATACAAAACTGAAAACTTAGTTCGGTACTAAGTTGTCAGTTTTGTGTTTAAGAACATTACCATAGTCGGAATAAATTTCGAAATTCAATAATGGCTCCATGTTTTAAACCGTGGTCTGAAGATAAACCTTGTTTTGTAATAAGGGGATCTGAGTATAGTTCTTTTTTTTTAGTTTAATGGTTAGACCTGCTGTCTTCTATGGATCAGAATGTTGGGCCACAAAAGGGATGAATGAAAGGCAATCGCATGTAGCTGAGATGAGAATGCTAAGAGGGATGTGTGGTGTGAGTGTGATACGAATGGATAGAATAAGAAATAAGTAGGTACATAAGAGAGAAGAAATATTAGAATATAAAAAATATTTATAAAAATATAAAAATAACTGTAGCCCACCGGTATCGGGAACCGGTCCAAGCTACCGGCGCGTGGCGGTCAGGGCTCATATTATTATTATTACTATGTTATCTATTGTATTTATGTATTGTATGGAAGAAGACAGTGCCGAAAGCACCGTAAAACACGATTCCTACCGGCTTCCCTTCGAAAATGCAACCCCTCTATCGTTATTTAAAAATGGTACACAGTCAGTAGTGTTTAATAATGCGAAATAAAATAATAATCACATTGTAAGTATTTAATACTCCATACAATTAAAACATTACAAAACGCCTACATTAAATTTTTTGTCTTTATATCCCAACAATAATACATTTTGTTCTAAAATAACTCAGTGAGTTCAATTTCTATACAAAATCCACGTCATGACGAGTTTATTTTGTGTAGAAAAGTTTTTTTTTTGCTCCGGCTTAACTCACTTATAAAATCACCCTTCGCCACTGGACGAAGATAACTATGCTGCAGCAATAGGGGCAGTAGAATGAAGACTAAATTGAAGCATTGAATACTTGCGTGGCATCCAATTAAAACTACTGTCTATACACATTATTAATGATCTAACTGGATCGATTAAAACGCAGTAAATATTTACAATGTATTATTTAACGTCGTTATCCAATACCGGACGGACTGCGGCTTACCGAGGTATGAATTATAGTCAGTCAGCGTGGCTTATTGAGTTAATTATCTGCTAGATAAACTGTAACATCGGAACAGGAAGTTGGAGAGATCGCACGGTACGTTCCCACGCTCTTTTGTGTGTTATTATCAATCAATAATGCTGTAATAATACGACATAAGTTACGTAATATGTTTGATACTTTTAGCTTTGTTTTCTTTTCCGTGTGGTGGTCATTGACCCCTGGGTTCAATCGTCGGGCAAAGTGTTATTATATTATTTATCTACACCCATGCTATAATTCCTCTATAAAAGTTTCTGAAACAGTTAGCTTATTATTGCCAACATTAAAACAAGCAGTGTCATTATAGTAACCATAAAATTATCCAAACGAGTCGTGATCTAATGTTGTACTAAATTGTATTATGCAACTCCTTTGCTTTTTCGATCCCTTCCTTACTCATCACACGGCCACATTCTCTCTACTCAATTCGTGGTATCTTTATGAATTTCAAAAAAAGAACATTTTCATGCACGCGCGTTTCACTACCACTGTTCAACACCAACTATGGTTTCAGAACCTTTTATAGAGGATTCATTTCATGCCCCTAGTCGCCGCAGGAGACATCCCGGGCGTCGGTAGTCGCAAGCCGATTTCCGGCCACCGTAGGCGCGGGCTTGCGGACGGTGAGCGATGGGTAGCTCACCGTCCGATAAGGACGAGGGGATCTAATCCCTGAGTCCGTCAACGAAAATAAGGGCCCGTCCGAAAGTAGTAGATCCGTCAAAACAAGATCCAAATTCAATTTTTCATACAGGCATAAGCATATCGGGAGTAGGGCTAACTGCTAAATCATGTTGTCTTTCATTTTTAGTTCAGAGCCTGAATTTCCCACCCAAAAAAAAAGGAAAGAAAAAAATAGAGAATAGAGATATCATGGGTGTAGATAGTCTTGTGTGCAACTGTACATAATAGATAATAAAACACTCATGTGATACTATTATTACACTCGGCTTAGCCTCGTGTGATAAACCCACATTCGTGTTTCAATATCCCTTATTAAACAATAGTTGCATGAATCAATATTTGACGGCACAGGAAGTGCCGCCGCCTAGTTTTGTTACGAAGTTACTGGAATCACCAAAAAGATCGGATATTAGTGATACTGGCTGCTGACAGTCAGTCTAGCAGAGCGTCGCATCGATGGTTGCGTGGCGGCTGTTCTGATGCCAAGATGATATCAGGGAGCCACTGTCGTACCAAGTTCACGACGAACTGCTATTATTCCGGCACAATCCTGATGATATTGAAGCACTAATACGATGATCACTTCTGGCAAAGCTATCCTGCGCCGTTATATTTATGCTGAAGCATAAATATAACGGCGCAGGATAGCCTAAAGCGTGGAATACACATGCTACCTAGTAGTACAAGTTCAACAATCAAACTCAAAACATTTATTTCAATTAAACCTATTACAGGCACTTTTGAATTGTTAAAGATTCGGTCAGTTAGTCAGAAAGTTGAAGCTATTTGCCTATTCCAAAACGTAGATCTCTATGGAGAAGAATAGGCAAGAAACTCCAAGGACACTCTTTTAAATCAAGATATAAGAGCATGCTACTTTCGAGCAAATGCTACTTAGTAGCATTCAACTAGCTTGTGTATACGCAAAGAGCATGAGTATTTTACAGGTACAGAGAGCTTGCTCCTAATGAGCATGTTACCTAGTAGCAAACAAGCATGCTTATTCATGCATGTGTATTCCAGGGGGTCTACTCCGAAGCGATAATCCGAAGTATCGGCCAAATGTTCGGCCGTTTTATAACATCCAATTTTACCTTTTAGGGTTCCGTACGAAAATGGTAAAAAGAGGGTTCCGTACGAAAATGGTAAAAAGGAACCCTTATGGTGAGACTAAGTCTGTCTGTCTGTCTGTCACACCTGGATATCTCGAGAACTACTAATGCTATCAACTTGAAATTTCGAATAGTTTTAGATTACGTTTGCCCAACTATTTTGCAAACAAGAAAAAATCTGAAATTATTCTATGTATTAGAAGTGTATGTAAAGATTACAGGAAAAATAAAACTATGTCTCTAAATACGATAGCACAGTTTTTCAGAAATCATCAACATCATATATACGTACGGAACCCTCGGTGCGCGAGTCCGACTCGCTCTTGACCGGTTTTATTTTTTTGGTCGTAGTTTGCCATAGTTAGCCGTAGTCAAGAAACGGCCGAACATTCGGCCGATACTTCGGATTTATGTTCGGAGTAGACCCAGGCTTAATGCGATTAATTAAGCGAGTTGACAACTCTGAAAGGAAACTAGCTTTCTTCCATGAAAAAAAAATACTTACGCAGTAATCCTAACTAATATTAAAAATGCGAAAGTAAGTTTGTTTGTATGTTTGTAACGCTTTCACTATAAAACGGGTAAACGGATATGAATGAACATTGGCACATGGGTAGACCATGACCTGGGTAGGTAAGGGCTTGTGGATAAGTAATATCAGCCGCACGGGTCGATCGATCAGGTTAAGCTACCCTTACCGCGGTTGGTCCGTGGATGGGTGACCATCTTAACATACCAAGACCCCTCCGTGCCTCGGAAATCACGTTAAGCCGTTGGTTCCGGCTGTCATTCGTAGATATTTGAAAGTCGTTACGGGTTGTCAGAAGCCCGAAAGTCTGACAACCAGTCTTGCACTGTCAAGGTCATGGCTACGATGTGCTGGTAAAAGGGAAAGGTGGTGGACGATACGCTGCGCTGGGATGTTTGATTGTGTACCTAAGGGTATCTTATTACCCAGTAACTGGGTTTAGGAGGTCAGATATTGAGTACAAACTGATACCCTCTCTCACACCCATTAAATTGTAGTAATTTAAATAAATGTAATTATAATAATAATACTTTAAAAATGGTTCATCAAAATATACAGGGTGTGATAGGTAAGGAATTAGAACTGGAGCTGTTCATGAACTGTAGTTATATCGATATCTTATGTGTAACTGAACATTGGTTAAAAGTCCACCAGTTCATGTTCAGCTTTAACAACCACCAGGTTGCCAGCTCATTCAGCAGAGTTAATATGATACGCGGTGGCTCTTTAATAATTGTTCGTAACAATATGAAATTTAAAGAACGTAAGGATATTGTGAGCCTCTCTGTTGAGCGAGTTATTGAAATAGCTTGCATTGAGCTTGAGCAGTTCATTGTAATGAGCATATACAGGCCCCCATGTGCTTCATATGATATTTTTGAGAAATATATGGAAGAAGTATTATTAAAGACTTGTAACAGTAATAAAACAGTTGTTGTCTGTGGAGATTTCAACATTAATATACTGGAAAAATCTGCTACAGTAAATAAATTTATAACCTTATTAAAGTCATATAATTTGTACAATACATTCTTTGAGCCGACTAGAATAACTGCCACTAGCGCTACCTGTATTGACAATATTTTTACAAACTTAAGACCTTCTAGCCATTTAATTATAAACGAGTTGGACTCTGATCACTGTGGCCAGTTAGTAACTTTCCCTCGGAAAATAGTCAGAGCTCAAAGAAAACTAGTGAGTTATATTCCTGTAAACAAAAGTCGCTTAGAACAATTTAAAAATAATTTAATGGAAAAACTACCGGGTTTGCCTTATCACACCGACCCAGATCAAGCATATACTTTACTATTTAATCTCATTAATTGTGAATTTAGGAAGGTGTTCACCTCAAAAACATTGCCTGTTTGTGACCACGTAATATTTAGTGATTGGGCAACACCAGGTATTTACAAAAGTAGGCAGAGGTTATATGAATTGTATGATGAAAAAACATATAACCATGATGAAACTTTTAAAGAATTTGTTAAAAAATATTCTAAAACTTTTAAAAGAGCCTGTTCCTCGGCAAAAGCCATACACATTAAAAATAAAATAAAATCTTCTGGAAATAAAATTAAAACAACTTGGAATATTATTAATTCAGAAATGGGAAGAACGACAGTACGGAATCGTGACTTCCATCTAAAAATCAATGATGTAGATATTAAGGCAGACATGGAGGTGGCAACTGAGTTTGATTTTTTTTTCACTAATATTCCTATTTTAACAACCAAAACTCTGTCATCGTCGTCCTCCACTTCTGCTTACTCAATATTAAAAGAATGTGTACCAGAATGTGATAAACACCTTAAATTCACGGTCGTTACCGCTAAAGACATTATAGAATCTTTTAAAGACCTTGATATAAAAAAAACTGCGGACCTTTGGGGGTTATCAGTACATACCATGTCTTCAATAATTAATGTTATTTCACCCTTTTTAGCAATTGTTTTTAATTCTTGTATTGCATCTGGTGTATTTCCTGATCTGATGAAACTTAGCAAAGTGATTCCTCTGTTCAAATCTGGCAGCACAACTGATCCTACGAATTTTCGGCCTATTTCGATATTACCTACATTGAGCAAAATCTTTGAAAAATTAATTTTGAAACAAATGTTAGGACATTTTAATAAACATAATCTACTACATCTGAAACAGTTTGGTTTTACTAAGGGTCGTTCAACTACAGACGCGGGCGTGGAATTACTGAAGAGCATATTCGAGGCCTGGGAGGAGTCGCGGGATGCTCTTGGCATTTTCTGCGACTTGTCTAAGGCCTTCGATTGCGTTCATCATGATACACTCATCAGAAAACTGCACCATTATGGTTTGAGGGACAGTGCTCTCGACCTTCTGACTTCTTATCTGAACAACAGAATTCAGAGGGTTGATGTTAATGGCAAGAGATCTGCAGGATCTGCGGTCACTATGGGCGTTCCGCAGGGTTCAATTCTAGGTCCATTCTTGTTTCTAATTTATATAAATGACTTACCTTTTCACATAAGGGATAATCACAAGATTGTATTATTCGCAGATGACACTTCACTCATTTTTAAAATCAAACGTCAGCTAGTCAATTTTGAACATGTTAACGATGCACTCTCTAAAGTTGTCCATTGGTTTAATGTAAATAATCTTCTCCTGAACGAGAAAAAGACTAAACTCATTAAATTTTCAATGCCAAATGTCAGGCAGCTAACTACTAATGTTCAACTTAATGGAATAGAGTTGGACCCTGTTGAGTCGACAGTTTTTCTTGGAATAACTATTGACGGTAAATTACAATGGGGCCCACACGTAGAAAAATTGTCAGGAAGGCTTAGTTCGGCCGCCTATGCTGTTAAAAAAATTAGACAGATTACTGATGTAGATACTGCCAGAATTGTTTATTTTAGTTATTTTCATAGTCTTATGTAGTATGGGATCCTTCTCTGGGGAACATGTGCGGACATTAATAATATCTTTATTTTACAGAAAAGGGCTGTTCGAGCCATTTACAATCTAGGTCCAAGAGATTCACTTCGTGAAATATTCAAAGAAATAGATATTCTGACTGTAGCCTCTCAATATATACTTGAAAATCTATTATATGTACAAATCAAATTTTAAGAAAATGTCCGATATTCATAGTTTAAATACCAGGAATAAACACAATCTTGCTGTACATCGCACTCGCCTCCACAGAGTAGGCAACTCTTTCATGGGTCAATGTATACGCTTTTACAACCAACTTCCTACTGACATTCGGAACTTACCCATTAAACGATTTAAAATCTGTATTAAAACTAAACTTTGTAAAAAAGGGTACTATAAGATTTCTGATTATTTAGAGGACAAAAAAGCTTGGGATTGAGCTGCTCGCTCTGCTAGCCTTGTGATAAAACTTGACATTTTAATTATTATGCATGATTTTATATACATATTGACATTGCAGAATATTGTATACAATTTTACATGAATGTTTACTTTGAAAAGTATTATATTTACTGCTTTAATTTATTGTGAATGTGAGCACTATGTGGGTCATTTTTTTTTTCTTTAAATGTTTTCCTTTCTTTTCTCAGTTAAGTTTTAATGATGGTCTGACATTTTGAGCGCTTTATGCGGCCTACCCAAATGTCCTTTTTTTGGTACTGTTCGTCGAGTCGTTGAGCTCCTTAAGTTTTGAGTTGAGCTGCACGATTACTGACAAATGCTTACACTGATTGGTCAGGTCCGCTCAAATTTGCGTGGTTCTTTCCTCAAAAGACCATTTCAGACACGGATCTACATGGTCCTCACATGATCTGACCAAGATTATGTCTGGACTTTAAAAGAGACTTTGACCCCTGAGTTTGTTTCGCCATTTCTTCTCAGGGGTAGTCAGATAGGAAATGTCGGCTACATCTAGATTTTTTTTTTTTATATGACGTGTAAAAGTGATTTTAATATCCTATTTACAGAATAAACGATTTCATTTCATTTCATTTCATTTCATTTCACCCCCTTATTACAAAACAAGGTTTATCTTCAGACCCAGGTTTAAAACATAGAGCCATTATTGAATTTCGAACTTTATTCCGAGTACGGTAAAGTTCCTAAACACAAAACTGACAACTTAGTACCGAACCATGTTTTCAGTTTTGTATAAAGAACGGTATTTCAATCACAGTTACGTTCTTATTACAAAAACTGGCTCCATGGCTTAAGCCATGTCAAAATATAAATCTTGTTTTGTAATAAGGCGGCAATAGTTTAAATAGGTTTTAATTGTTATTTTTTGGTAATATTTTAAAATATAGTTTTTTTTTAAATTTGTGTATGTGAGGACGTTGTAGGATTAATAGACTGTAGCTTTGTAAACCATATTATATTTTGTTAAATACTTGGTACTTGTTGACGGGCCTACACTGTCCTCCCATAACTATTAACACTGTAACTTGAAAACATTGTAAAAGGCCATTATTTTTAAAAGAGTAACCGTGGAGTTTCTTGCCGGCTCTTCTCCATAGGAAAAGACCAATTGGAACCGTGCACCTAGCTTCTGAGGTTTCATAAGTGCCCATCATTGATGTATTAAATAGGAAGATAGGCCACTCTCTAACATCACGTAAATATTAAATGGACCCGATGTCGTGCGTCATGTGCTCGACAACCAAAATAGAGAGACATATTACGCGGGCTATAGCGGGAACGAGATAGCAATAATTGTCACTGTTACGTACCCATAACAAGTCGCAAACAAACTACGATTCGGGTATTCCCCGCAAACCGAGAGTAATGTAGGTCGATTGTGTCCTTTCTCCTAATTTATGTGGTCCACATCGAGGAGCGCGTACCATATCTTCCTATTTAATACATCAATGGTGCCCATGTAGGTTTATGTGAAATAAAATATTTTGATTTTAATTCTGAATATATGTAGGCAGTCGTTCCATGTTAAATACTGGTATTCAGCTACATCCGGTTAGACTGGAAGCTGACCCCGACATAGTGGGAAAAGGCTGGGTGGATGATGATGGGTAGACCCTGACCTAGTTTAGGAGATAGGATGCTTTTTTATTCCGGTAGTACAGTCAGTCCCTTGCATAACCTGACCCCCTTTCCTTTCTTCTTATTTGTGAAAGGGGTCAGGTAATGCAGAGCACCGACCGTACGTTCCCGTGGCATAATTTCCGAGCTCCACGCGGATGAAGCCGTGAGCAGAGCTAGTGATCGACGGCGCGTTGTGTTCCACGCGCGCCTCAAAGAGACGTCAGCACCAATTGACGGGGTCCGAAAGGGCCAATGCCTGCCAGGGTTACGAGCCTGTCCGAAAGGGATATCGTGGTCCTGGCACACATGCATTTGAAGGAACACGGTGGGTTTTAGTCAGTAAAAGTCTGACACTCCCTCCCGCTCCGCCCAGAGCGGGAGAAGTTATTTGAAGATTTCCCACCCAAAAAAAAAAAAGAAGCTAGTGCTGAAATATTCAATTTCAATTCAATTTATTTTATCCAGTAACAATTCACATTGCGTTCGAATATAATCCAGCAGGAAACATACGTATTAGATATTTCAGGGGTGTAAGAGCAGAATATGCAGCATTTACATAAATCACAGCCAGGCAGTCTCAGCGTAGATAGACGTTTCAGGATTCTCTTCGTAGGATTTATGTATTGCACAGTTTTGTACGGTAATATAATATTTTAATGTTCCTTGTGTACTTGCCAAAAAATAAAAAGGCATTGGGTTTACTTAAAAAACTTTGTTTATGGTTATGTTTAGCACCAGATAAGTACTTTCGTAAGTAGCTGGTACTTAACTGACAAAATGTGGATGGGCTATAGGGTCATTGAGGTAGGAATACTATGGAGATGGCATATTCTAATAATTATATAAATAATAGTTATACAAATATCTATCATATCGACACAGACATGTCATAAAATGTTTTGTTTATTTCTAACTAATCAAGAGCTACATATGAAATAGAAAGACATCTAAATGTTTGTCAAGGAATAAACTTGGCAAGACTTTTGTGTGACGTCAAAATCATGTTATGCATGACCGGTCGCCATGTTTAGTGCGAAGTTTTGTGGTACAAAAGTCGGCAATGTGCTGTCAAACGGTTGCTTGCTTTCTCTCTCGCACTCGCAGTTACAACCCTACGAAAGGCGGCCATTTTAAGTGCTCGATTTTTGTGGATAGTCACGCTAATTTTGTAGTTATGGCAAGTCCATTGGTTTATAAGTCAATGTATAGGGTACAGCTCTGCCTAACCTTTCGGGGATTATAAATAAACGAGCGATTCCTAAGAGCGTTTACACCTTACAGCATTTCATACAATCTTTCAAGCCCTTGTTTTTCGAAATGACTGAACCAATTTTAATGAAACTTCATACGCATAAGCAGGATACAAAGGTCTAAAAAGTTAGTAAAGAACATTTTCGAAAAATTGTGTTACAGACAAATTAGACCGCTTTAAATTTTCCATAGAAACAGAGATTTCCAGTTATCTGCTAAATGAAACATTTCGAAAATGTTCTTCACTAACTTTTTAGACCTTTGTATACTGCTTATGCGTATGAAGTTTCATTAAAATCGGTTCAGTCATTTCGAAAAACAAGGGCTTGAAAGTTTGTATGAAATGCCGTAACATGTAAACGCTCTTAACGTACTCGCATAATTATGATCACATCTGACATCTCACCTTAGTAATAAGCAACTGAGTAGCTACAGAAATTAATCATACAATTTAATAAAATTTAAATACTGAAATATTGATTCGACTAATTTTACATTTAAAAAAATATTAATTACCTACTAGTGGTCGTCCACTGGTCGAAATTCGACCCCCTCTACTTAAAATTTATACTCGTATAGTACTTAGTAATTCCATGAGTACTCTATTAGGTAAATGCTTTTCAAAAGTACTTACTTATTCCATGCTCAAAAGGGACGAAAGTGTGTAACAAGAAGTGACAGCCACTTCTTGTTACACACTTCCGTCCTTTTTCACGAAATCACCGGCATAGAAAACGATAGGAAAGAAGTTACACAAAAAAGCTAAAAGTTTCTGTTTACTAAAGGTTTTACACTTATACCCATTCAAGAGTCTTTTTTCTTTTTCAATGCAGCGATCCCCGATAAACATCCAACACAAATTATTATAAAGAGCTTTCATCGCGGCACTGGTTTTACTACTTTTTAGTTCACACCAGATAAATCGGAATTAAAAGCGGTATTTCAAATAAAAAACGAGAAACATTGATAGTTAGGTACATTTACGTTAGGTAATTACTTTTTCAATGAATAGTAAAGGCCTTGTGATTGCAATGGTGTCCTTATCACTCAGGTAATTATTTGTTACAATTGGGTATTGTTATGACTTGCGTGATAAAGTACGTGGTTGCTCAGTACCTAGGTTTTAGGTAGACTTTCTGATCTGGTAGACACTTGTAGATGTCTAAGATAGATCTAAGACCTGTGATATCTTATTATAAAAGTGAATGTTTGTTTATTTATTTATATCGAACCTCCGCTCAAATACTGTCGTAAGTCAAAAAAATCAGTCATACCTAAGTATGACACTATTTGAGATAAGATTTTGAAGTTTTCTGAAACGAATGGAACATTATAAGAGAATTCACATTTTTTGAGTTGTGACACTACTTGAGCGGAGGTGCGATATGTTTGTTTGTTACGCTATCACGCCAAAACGGTTGAACGGATTTTTTATGAAATCTGGCACATGGGTAGACCAACACCTGGATTATGACATAAAATACTTATCCCGATATTTCCACGGGATCGCGACTTATGTGGGTGAAACCGCGGGGTTCAGCTAGTTATCTAATAAAATCCCTAAGTCATTGCCAGTGACAATAAAATTGTTATCAACATTTTAAATCAAGTGTTTTAATTAGCCACAGCCAAGTACAGCTACGAGCTTGCCTAACACCAGGAAAAACGAGGAACAAAACTAAAAATGCTATTATCCATTGAATCACATTGCCTCATTGTCGGCCTCGTGTTCTACATAACAATAGCGCAAAAAATTGACTTAAGTACAGTACAGTGATTTGTAACAACTGGTGACTTAGTTCGTTGTGCTGAAAAACTTAGCTGGCAAGGCACCACGCCTTACCAACTGGTCATGTATGACGACCTCCTTGAAGAGTTGATTAGGGGTTACATTAAAAAATTGTTGAATGTCGATACTTTAATAATGCAATGCCACTTAATTGTTAGGTTTGTTAAGGTGGCTACTCACTGACAGTACAGCAAGCATGCTTGATCGTTTATATTATAACTTTCGTCTCGTCTTTCGCGTCCGGCCCTAGGGGTCTACTCTTAAGCGTTAATCCGAACTATCGGCCGAATGTTCGGCCGTTTTATAACTTCCATAGTTTCCTTTTTTGACTTTGAATCCTTAACCGACTTAGTCACATTGTTATTATTATTATTTATTTATTTTTTTATTGACTACGTTTACAAAAAACTTAACATAAGGACTTTGCCTCGCAAAACCGTTTTCACGGTTTGTCTGTGGGAACAGAAGACATATACAATTTTTATTTATAGTGCGGACACTTTAATTTCTCTAACTGAACCAAATATGTAACTATGAATTATCTAATCTTATGAATTAATTATTTTAAAATATCCCTAATCACTCATCCGCTCTTCCCCAACAATCTGCAAACCATTTTCCTTAGAACATCGTTTACCTCTTTTACTGTCGATTTTTTGTTCTTTCGCCGTAGTCAGCCATAGTTATCCGTAGTTAAGCAACGGCCGAACATTCGGCCGATACTTCAAATTTATGCTCGGAGTAGACCCTGGTCAGGCCATGGTTCGGAGCGAGAGTACATGGGAGGCCGCCACCTCCTTCTGCGAAGCAGTAATGCTCGCGAAGGAGGAGGCGGAACGCGTGATGGAGAGGCAAATTTCGCGACCCCACGCCCCTAGTCGCCACAGGAGACGCTCTGGGCGTCGGAAATCGCAGGCTGATTCCCAGCCACCGTAGGCTCAGTACTGCGGAAGATGAGCGATGGGTACTTCGCCGTCAAATAAGGACCAGGCCTGGGTCGACGGCGTGTTGTGTTCCACGCGCGCCTCAACGAGATGTCAGCACAAACTGACGAAGTCCGTTAGGGCCAATGCCTGCCAGGGTTGCGGTTTAGTCCAAAAAGGATAATGGGGCAACGGAAGGAACACGGGTGGGTTTTAGTCATTATAAGTCTGACACGGCGAGCGGAGAAGTTATTTGACAATTTCCCAACCTAAAAAAGGTTGCAGTAACGTAGATAAGTAGAGCCAGCTTTAGGCCGTGGGAGAGACCCATGTAAAAATAAATTAAAAAGTTTTGTACATTAGACATGCACTTAGTGGAATTGTCTGAAGACATGAAATTGACGGGTAAACGTTTTTAATGTAAGTTGTTTTGTAAATCCACTTTATCTTTATAGGATCGGAAAAAAATTCGATGAAAAAGCTATAGGTACTTACATACAATTACTGTTGTTTGATGTTTGATTACATGGAATGTAATAAGGAGTAAGAATCCTCTATTCCTTTCTCAGAATCCTGTATGAAATATTTTGGCTAAAGAGCCAAAACCCCTATTTGGTTTTGGATATCGCATACAGACTACCCGTTCCTATATTATGTTAGTTTACTTAATTCTCCTAAACAAATAAAATATGAAATACTAGCTGTTGCCCGCGATTTCGTCTGAATTCCAGGACAAAAATAGCCTATGTTCTTACCCAGGTCATAGTTAATCACCGTTCACGGTCACCGTTTTATCGTGATTGAGTAACAAACAAACAAAATCACTTTTAATAATATAGCATTTTATAGTATTAGTTAGGATTTCCACCTATACTCCGTTGGTTTAGATAGTTAAATAAAGGTCAACAAAAAAAACCTCGTGACGAGAGAGCTTTCAAGTAACCGACTAAACGTAATACCTGGTACTTCAGATATCGTGCTAAGTCACAGTTGTACTTTTCAATTTAGCATCGTTTTATTTCGTTGACGTTTAGAGAACCTGTCTTGTTGGGCTCTTTACAATAGACAGATGACAAAATATTACAGTACCTACTCATTAATAAAAATCTAACAAAAAAATTGCGCTCAAGCAATTATATCTACGAAAGCTAGTTTAAGTATAAATGATAAAGTTTAACATACAGTAATAAAAACGAAACTACCGTAAAAAATAATTATAAGGTATAAGTTTTTTGAACAAGAACGTGTCATCTATAAAAACCCTTTTTATGATTTGTGTACCTTTATTTAACTACCTAAACCAATGGAGTACGAGTATAGTAGTCTCTATTGCTCACGATGAAAGGTAGGTAATTCAATTTTCTTACAGCATTATCAAAAGATATATAATATACATTATAAAAAGAGAGAACAAAAGAGGAAATCATACTGTGCTCCACGTGTTCCTAAGCTCACTTTATCAAGGCACGTTTGCCTTCATAAAAGATTTGAATGACTTTTCAAAGAGCACATTCCTCAATCAAAAGGCGGAACGTGCTTCACGAATAGACTTTTCCAATAAGTACTTACTTACCTAGAACTCCTTTTAATACTTTCCCGGAGCAAAGTGCTAGAATCTTACATCTTTGTTGCTGAACATTACAGAAAACGCAAATATTAGAAATATCTGTCGTAAAACCTGTAATGAGAAATAGGATTTTTTTTTAATGTAATATTATTTACTAGTTGCGCCCCGTGGTTTCACCGACGTAAGTCTCGATCTCGTGGGAATATCGGGATAAAAGCCTTTTTGTTAATCCAGCGTGTCAGCTACATCCACACAAAATTTTATTAAAATTGGTCCAGCCGTTTGAGCGTGAAGAAGTAACCAACACACACACACACTCACAAACTTTCGCTTTTATAACTAGTGTGTGTATAATTTATACATAGATGATTAATAGGGAGGGGACGCCCTAGGAGGACATATAGTGACCTAATTGGTGATGTTCTTCAGAAAAGTCAGGTGCGTAGTACACGCAATCGGCGTGCGTGTATGACCAGATGTATGAACGTAGCCGAAGCAAAAGGAGTATGTAAGGAGCATAGCAGGTGGCGTTCTATAGTTTCTGCCTACCCCCATGGGAAGAAGGCGTGAGTTTATGTATAGGTATGTATAATTGTCATAATGTCATTTCAAATTCACCGTATGTATTCTCTGCAGTCACATTTTAGTTTAACGTTGAAGAATTGTTGAAGTAGCTTTAGCTTTTGAATTTCAAGTAGTTTGTCTGATAGAAATTCCGAGAGCAGTCTACTATATGCCTGCTTTGCTGCTTTAAATATGCTAGTTTCCTTTATTTTGTTAGAATTATGAGAGTTTGTAAACACCTTGTAGTATTTTGGCACAAATTTCATAGTTTTATCTGTTTGTCTTTTAAGGCGATGATAACCGACTTTTAATGTTTTTATACTGAAGATCACGTCTAAACGAGTAATGTTAATGAGAGTAGAGAGAATGGCGCAAAATCTACCAAGCGTATTTTTCTGAAACCTTCACCAATTTAAAGATAATTTTAATTATTGATCTTATAGTATACGCGTTTTATTAAAATACCTTTTGGTTTGCGTGTAATAAATTAATAATGCGTCAAATTGAGGACAGCACTCCTTGATGGGCAAGTCCTATTACTGGCTGCACGTACGACGCGTTGCGTGAGCTCAGTACAGAACACGCAGGCAACCACTCAAGGTCACTGGCATATATCTTCGTCTTATACACACCATGTAGTGTCAATCTGTCCAGCCTTTTCCCACTATGTTGGGGTCAGCTTCCAGTCTAACCGGATGCAGCTGAATACCAGTATTTAACATGGAACGACTGCCTATATTCAGAATCAAAATCAAAATATTTTATTTCACATAAATATAAATAGCCCGCGTAACATGTCTCTCTATTTTGGTTGTCGAGCACATGACGCACGATATCGGGTCCATTTAATATTTACGTGATGTTAGAGAGTGGCCTTTTTTTTTTTTTTTTTGGGTGGGAAGTTATCAAATAATTTCTCCCGCTCTGGGCTGAGTGGGAGGGTGTGTCAGACTTTTACTGACTAAAACCCACCCGTGTTCCTTCCGTTGCCTGTGTGCCAGGGCCACGATATCCTTTTCGACCTCCACAACCCAGTATCTGGGTAATAAGCTACCTCTTGGTAAGACTGGTTGTCAAACTCTCGGGCTTCTGACAACTCCTAACGACTGTCAAAGATCCAATAATGACAGCCGGGACCAAAGGTTTTCGTGCTTTCCGAGGCATGGAAGAGTCTCGGTATATAAAGATGATCACCCATCCACGAACCAACCCTGGCAAGCGTAGCTTAACCTGTTGGATCGACCCGTATGGCTGTTATTACTTAGCCACGAGCTCCTCCCCATGTAGGGTACAGAGGTGGAATGAAAATCTCCGGCATTTTTGTCCGTTAACCTTAGGGTGATGAAGAGACAACCAACTAACTTGTATCACCTTCAATCAATTAATCATCTCAGCCTATAACAGTTCACTGGTTATACATAGACAGATATTATACATAGATATACATAGCCTCTCCCAAGCTACGCCCCAACACCCTGTCCTCCGACTTCCGCATCCAGTCTGTCCCAGCCACCTTTTTAAGGTCGTCGGTGCACCTAGCTCCGGAGGCGTCCCACACTAAGCTTGCCGATATGCGGTCTCCACTCCAGGACTCGTCTGCTCCATCGGCCATCGGTCCTTCGACAAACCCGGCCAGCCCCGTCGGCTTGCTTACTCTGCTGAATTATCACCTTACCTAATATTTATTATGTCAAAAATTATTAATACACATTACTGCAGTACCTACACATAAAACACACAAAGCACACATACACAAAATAAAAAATATACAAAAAACATTAAAAAAAAAACCATAATATAAAATAAAATCATGTATTTATGAAAATATCGAACGACCTGAGGGTTGAGTAATCCGTTCCAATTTCATCCGTCATCCAGTCTAGCTGAATATACTATATTATTATTTGTAATAGTATATTCAGCTAGCCTAGATACAGATCTATCGGATGAATGTGGTCCTCGATTAAATTCTTCCTCGTCGAATTCGCTTGTCATGTCTCCTTTTCTAGGTGAATCCGTCATGTTCGAATCCTCAATATTTGGGCTCAGGGCACCGTGACGAGGGGTACCTGTGATTACAGAAATTTGAATCAAGTCACGTACCATAAGAATTCAGAATCATTCGCCTGAAAAATATATACCCGCCTACTTTTTTATTACGATCGTAAGGACTGCCTGTGATACTCACGGGACGTGGTCACGTGGCACATTTACCTGAAACCTGAAATCATAAAAAATATGTATCACTGTAACAAATGATGTTGTGGGAGAGGTTTTTCTACGTGTGACTTAGAATTTAACAAATATTTCGTGTATGTTCTAGTTATTCCTGAAACCGAACAAATAGTAAGGTTATTTTCAGCAAATATTATTTAGTTCAATGTTTTGTAAAAACGAGAAACCGTATTTCATGCTGTGTAGGTACTTCGTTTTCTTCTTTCATTGAACAATTTAATCGAGATTTTATCGATGAAATGCAGCAGCGAATCGGATCGGTATTCATAGCAAACATCGATGTTCGCCCCTGGAAAATTATATTTACCTTTGTGTTCGTGCAGTCGTTAAATTTATGATCCTTCCTTTTCAGGAAGATTTCTTTTAAATTTCATAAAAAATGGAGATTAAAAAAAAATTAAAATGCTTAACACCAGAGACGTAAAGTTTTTACGGTTGTTTTTATATTTGCTATTGTTTTCAACACGTTCCCAGCAGATTAAATTTTCTTATTCTGAACACCTCTATCGTCAAAGGACCAAAATTCAAAATCCCTGAAGAAATATAGAAACTTTGACCTTTCTCTTTTGATATGGCGATCTTTAAAACTAATTTGAATAACTTAGACAGTTCTAGATCAAATGGAAATATTCTCAAGTCTAGACTTTACTCTAAAAACATCTGGAAAAGTACTCCTACAACATTTTTCAACTGACAAAATTTTCTTATAAGGTACAAAAAAGTTTAAAAGTTTATTTTTATTTTTCAGGTGATCACGGACATCAGAAAACAGGTTAGTTTTACAGCATTTTTTTTATTTTTTTTTATTTAGGATGGGTTTGCTCTTGACCTTAGTCTAGGTGAGAAGCGACAGAGACAAAGTCGACGATGGAGTGAGCTTACCCAGAAGGAGCCTGTTCCCTCTAACTTTGAAGAGATTAGGGTTGTTTACGTTCGGAAACACAGACGCAGGTAGAGAGTTCCACTCTTTTGTTGTGCGCATTACAAAAGACATTTGGAAACGCTTAGTGCGAATTGGTGGAATAGCAACCAGGAAAGGATGGTAACCTGCGGTGCGTCTAGATGTCTGATAATAAAAGGGGGCCGGTGGAATGAGGTCGTGGAGTTCTTGGGCACACTCACCGAAGTACAACCTGTAGAAGACCGACAAGCAGGCAACTTTGCGGCGATGGGCCAAGCTGTGAAGATTGGCATCCACCAGTTTTACGTCGCCAATGAGCCTAACATCGGCCTAGCTAACATTGAAATGCCTCTCTACTTAGCTGTAAACACTGTCGGTATACTTCATCTTTAATTATTTCATTGTGAAATATTGCAGCGAGTAACAAGACGGTATCCTTCAGAACAGGAAAAAAAACTCTTTTGACTCATTAAAATACCAACAAAATGTTTTTAATAAAAACTAATTAAAACACGACCAAAATTGCACAGATTTTTCGAAAGGAGACAAATTATCCGCGGCCATGATTCTGATCGCGGGCGAGAGGAGTTTAAGGCAGTGACAGACGAGCGGGATGCAAGTCGTTCAAGGTCGGAAGGAAGGGCGTGGCCTTGACTTGGGCGATTGCTTCCCCCTACAACAGCTGCGAACTGCAGATAAAGAGAAAGTGGCTCTACTTTGTAATCATGTTGTTTAAAATGTTTGAGTTGCAGGGTTTTAATGGAGCGCTTAAGTAAAGTATTGTTTACGTTAAAATGTTAATTAGTATTTTATTGGTTTGGTTTAATTAATGCTTTTTACACGTAATATCCGGATAGTTTCTTTTTCTTCGATTTTTATTAAGTTTAATAAGACTGTATGAGTAGTTAGTGCATTTCACAACGTAATGGTTAATGAAATAAGTATTTTGATTGATTGATTGAGTACGGTATCTAAATTACCTAGGCGAAGGCATAATGTAGCCTAATTTCCTGTTATAATATCTAATAATGCGGTAACTCTGGAGGAAGTAATGTATAAATTTCAATTCTGAAAGTAAAAACCTATATCTACCGCTTTCAACAAGGTTATTAAATGAAGGCAAAGATGGGAAGGTTGAGATTGTTTTCCATTTCTTGTTTAGTATTCATTAGCTTCCTTCATGCATAGATGCATGTCACATACCTAGCTACTTAGAACAGTCTGTCTATGATACGTTAGACGCACATATAGATTGGTGTATGTGGCAGGGAAATTGGTCGAAAAAATTATCTTACCGGAATATATTTTTTTTATTATCTAAAGTAATACACTACGGACTTTCTCAATTAATATGAGCGTTCAATTCACTGTCGTTTAATTATTATTCATAAAAAACTAATATACGACTGTGTATTTTTTTGTATATCTATCTATTTATTATAGTTTTTTTTTTCTCACCCTATAATTATGGCGCCACTAAACCATAGCAGAGTTTTCTGTATTTTTTTTAATAATTGTTTTTTATAATTGTTTTTTATATTTTTTTATTATTATTTATAATGGTTTTTTATTTTATTTAATTTGATTAATTATCTTATTGTTAGAAGTAATAAGAAAAAAACGACGTGAACGTTCTGAGGCGTGCACTTTTAGAATTTACAATTTTTAAATTTCGAACCTTTTTCTTACATAAAACCCTGACTGGATATTCGATCTTACCGCCCTTGATGGTTTCTTTGGCGACTCATAGCTGCAAGTACACATTTTCACCAATAAAGTTCATGGGGTTAAAGTAGCCCTTTCCTAAGAACAACTTTGGCCCAAACTTTAATATAAAAAAAAATACAAATTACGCCTAACATATTTCTAAAATACACTTCGGATGCTTGAGCTTCTTTATAACATACAAGAACACTAAAAAGATAACACCAATAAAAACTACAGATCAAATTATTTGAAAAAAGTAGCTAAAGTAACCCGCCATTACGGTACATTTAACTTTTGGTAGACACACAACCCGCGGCGCGCCAGTTCATGTTTGAAAATTAATCGCCAACATTAAATATAATGAAGGAACTTATCAGACAGTAGTCTGACACATTTCACTCAGTTGCAGAAAGCTCACCATTAACACTTCATTACATAAAGCAGCATTATCGCTAATAAATTCATTACTTTAATGAAGTTGCACAAACAAATTTTAGATGGCATTAGACATTTTGAATGCCACTTTAGTTAAAGAAGACTTTAAACAATATTGCCAGGAACAAATTACCATATTGAACGAAAAGAGTGAACATTTGCGTTCTGTTATTATCCGTACGTACAAGTACACCACAATTTTAGCATAAAATAAAGTAAATGTAGTTGATTTATGTGTATTCAGTGTACTCTGTGGTTTAATCTAGTTTAAATAATCTGGTTTAAGGTGGATGCGCTAAGGTAGCCCGCGAAATTCAAAATTACCAACGTTTTTTGCAAATTTTATACTTCTGATTCATATTCTAATGATTATAATTCTGTAAAGCCATATTGGTTATGGCCGCGAATCATAATTAGATCAACATACAACGTGTTAAGGTTTCTACATACCGGGGCGACTAGTCGCGCGACGCGACGCGACACAAAGGCACCGCTCGTCCCGCGACACGCGGGGCCTTTGTGCCGTGTCGCGTCGCGCGACAAGTCGCGCTGGTATGTAGAAGCCTTTACTGACCTGCAAATTACAAAAAACGTAATAAAGTTTGAATTTCGTGGGCTACCTTAGCGCATCCCCCTTATTCTAATAATTTTAACATGTGTGCAGTCTAGAGCTCCTGCCATACGTGGAAATACATCAATTTCATAAAAACCTTCTGCAACTCTACGTAGTTCCGTCCGGTCTGGCATTTTAATATAGAGGTGGCTTAATTTTACTAGTTCACGGGATACTTTTTGTATAAACAAACTGACAAACAACCCGACCCAACCTGTTTCCGACAAACTGTTGATTTATTTATGTTTAATAAATCACCCAATACTTGCTGGAAATATCCAGTGGCGAAAAATCTCAAACATATTAAAGCTGTGTCAGGCCATTAATGGATTTATTTCTTTGCGTCACTGGTTCAAAATCTTAATCAAGTAGGTTACAAATTTGAAGAACTGCCTCCTTGGAAATTCTATACCTTACACGAAACTCTTCTCCATCATGTTTTAAAAATAAATTCACTCGGTCTGGGATTCGACGGCGAGGTAAATCTACTAAATAAGAATCAGATAATGACGAAAGACTGGTTAAAGACATCTTTCAATTACAGAAATGCATTCAAGTACCGTAGAAAACACTAATGTTGCTCTTTAATGGATGCTTTTCGGCCCATTAAAATTAAAAAATCTGAAATGTCATACTTAAAGTTCACCACCTGCTAATGGGCGCTAATGAAGTTACGTGCAACGTAAAAGTGTTTAAAATGGCCGGTTTCATTAGGTTTGACATTTCATTAGTTAAATTTAATGGAGCATTAAAATAAAATAAAAAATGGTTTTGTGCAATGATTTAATGCTACATTAGTGTTTAATGTAGTCTTTAAAATTTAAAGATCGTTTCTGCAACTGAGTGAAAGTGTTTACCAGCGCAGACTTTTTGTGCGCCACAGATTTGATCAAACAAATTCTGCCATCTACTTTGAAACACTTTTTATACAGCTACTTCTAGAGCACAGAGATTGTAATTTTACGACGTACGTCATTTCATACAAACTTTCAAGCCCTTGTTTTTCGACATGACTGAATCGATTTTAATGAAACTTCATACGCATAAGCAGGATACAAAGGTCAAAAATAAGATAATTAAGAACATTTTCGAAATATCTTATTTCAAAACAGATAACTGCAAATCTCTGTTTCAATGGAAAATTTGAAATCTTTCATAGAAACAGAGATCAGAGGTCTAATTTGGCTGTAACACTATTTTTCGAAAATGTTCTTAACTAACTTTTTAGACCTTTGTATCCGGCTTATGCGTATGAAGTTTCATAAAATCGGTTCAGTTATTTCGAAAAACAAGGGCTTGAAAGTTTGTATGAAATGCCGTACGTCGTAAACGCTCTTAACTGGCAAAGCGTTTAATTTATTACAATTTATATTATTATAATCACCCTTCATGCAGTGTAATGCATTATAATAACGGAACTCGCCTCATTCCAATGATTACAGTTATGCTGCATAAATTATCCCATTACAGCGTCGATCAGTAAGTACCCCAAGTGTAAGTTTGCAAGATAGTCAACGTAACTATTTCGTTTGCGTTAAAATTTGACCGATAGATCATAATGCTAAGAGTATATATGAGTGAGAATAAAAATCTTAACGCAAACGCGCTAGTTACGTTTACTCACTTGCAAACACTCGGGGGTTTTTTTTTTTTTATTGGGAAATTATCAAATAACTTCTCCCGCTCTGGGCGGAGCGGGAGGGTGTGTCAGACTTTTACTGACTAAAAACCCCATCCTTGTTCCTTTAAATGACACTCGGGGTACAGTTGCCAGTATACTATAGTAGTCTTTGGGGTACAGTAATGATCGTGTAACGTCGTAACCAGAGTCGCGTGCGTAGTACGTAGACCTGCACGTATTTACGTAATGCTAATTTTGAACGCAACGGCTGTTCTTGTGACGTCAGCAAGGCCATATTTGTTCTTATTGTGACATTGATAATGATTTGTTTTGTTGGAGCTTTGCATAATGCTATATATAGGATCTGCGTCTTCCAGCAGGGCCTCCTTATGTACCGACTGCTAAGGACGAACATGTGGTTTCATCAGTAGGACCGGAATGCCGAAATGGTACGTATTCATGAAAGCAAAAGACCCATAGGATATACACAAACAAGACTTTTGTTTTGTTATTTTTAGTTTCTTTTGTTAATTTAATTGATTTTGCCCTGACTACAGACCAGTTTGCCAATATTTAAGTTGGAATCTGTGGAAAATGTAGTGGGTAGTATAAATGTTAAGTTACGTTGTTTATTTTTAATATACTACTGTTTGTTTTCCCTAATGTAATGAATAAATAAAACCTAGCAGTGTTCTTTGTAATAATTACAGAAAACTCACTGAGCAATATGAAAACACAGTAATTTCCCTATAAATTTTTCTTTTGAAATTACAAACGAAGGAATTTTCAGACGTTTTACATGTCATTAAAATCGTGATTAACGAAAGACAACTTTTTCTCCAATTATATTGTGATCATTAAATCTGACTCCCTTTTAACAAGCTGCCAGATTATTCACTTAGTAAAGGCATATTTTTGATGACGGCTTTAAAAAAAAAATCCTGCCCTGAAATTGTAGTGGCCAGTTACAGTTATTGTACTGTTGAAAAATAATAATACCATGTATTAGGTCATCATCATTCCAGCCCAAAGTTTATCCCGGTATTACGGTCCCAGGCTATAATTTCCAACTTCCACGGGGATGAAGCCGCGAGCAAAAGCTAGTCTTACATGAGTGTAAGGGTGAGGTTTGACGGGGTGAGGTTTGACGCCACGGTTGGCGCAGTGGTTGAGCGATTGACTGCTGCGCTGCGTGTCGCGCCGCACGGAACAAATATTTGTATGACCTACAAGTAGTTGTTCTGGGTCTGGCTGTTTGTGTATGTGAGTTTAAATGTTTGTAAACGCACCCACAATACAGGAGAAAATCCTAGTGTGGGGCAACGAAAAAAAAAAAAAGACTGGACTGTACTAGATACTGCGTATCGACTGTCAAAGCTTTAAAAATGAAAGGTGTAAGATTCTGCTCGCTGTGAAAACAGCCTCATTCATGCGAGAATTTGTTACTAGCTCGTAAAAAATCGCCAGAAGGCACTACTCAAAAGCCAGTTTCTTGGTGTTATAAGTAGTAGGTATAGCCCGATTCAAACTTTATGGCCTGCCAGGGTTGCGGGTTTGTCCGAAAGGGATACCGTGGCCCTGTCACACAGGTAACTGAAGGAACACGTGTGGGTTTTAGTCAGTCTGACACGCCCTGAGCGGGAGAAATAATTTGATGATTTCCCACACAACAAAAAAAAAATGGCGGCTTGGAACACGAGCAACAAATTCACGTGTCAGCGGGGATGAGGGGCGCGGTACTGCGCAACGAACTAGCGCACATCAGAGCAGCCATCAAGTTTGAATCAAGCCCAATACATTCTGTTCTACAACCAGCCTCGTGTGACAAATCACATAATTACCGCCACGACATCGCATTAGCCAATTTCCGTCAAATGATGACTTGCGTAAGATACCACACTACTTTTTCATTAATTTTGTAATTTCCTCTTTAGATTAACCTAATTTTTTCGTAATGAGTAGGCCTCATTTCATTATAGCTACTGACAAACAAACAACTTACTCATACATAACTGGTATTATTTTGTAACTATTAATGAAGTGGTTCTTTCCTCAAAAGACCATCTCTGACACCAATCTATATGGTTCTCACATGATCTGACCAAAATTATGTCTGGACTTTAAAAGAGACTGTGTGACCTCTGAGTAGAGAATAAACCTATTCAAAATTCAAAATAATTTATTTCAATCCATATAGGATCATTAAAATTACAACCTATGCCTACGTCAAAACGGCTACCATTTTTGAACACCTCATAACTTGAGCACAAAAGTAAAATTTCTAGGTGAGTCCAAGTTTTTATTTTTAGGGTGAAATAATACCCTATGTAGCAGGTAGTTTATCGATGGTAAAAATTCAAGTTAGAGTCTCATTTCCTACGAAATGTATGGGAAAAGTTTTTTTGCGATTTATGACTTTTCTAGCACTCAAACCTCAATTGGTCCGATAGAGATTTTTGATCCTTATAATAAAGAGGATCGATTGGCGTAAAAAAAGTTTTTGTGAATATTGCCCATTTTCCTTCTGACTGTAATTTTTTTTCAAAATCTGTGAATGCAGAACAAAATTTCTCAAAAAGATAAGGACAGTCTCTTAAGACCGTTTTCCTGTAACTACAACGGTTAGGGTAGGTTACTGCCCCATCTCAAAAATCCACCCTGTATATACTACTGTATGATTGACTTGTAAAAGTGTTTGTACAAACCTACTTACAGAAATAAAATGTTTTGTCATTTATAAACAATCACGTAAAAACGGTCTAAATCGACCAAAAAATACCATGTAATTGGTTCATTCAATAGTTCGGTAAGGACTTTTTTGAACGGTGTACTCGTACCCAAAGCCGTGTCGAATTGAACGCCTTCCCGTCTGAAGTGAAGGTTGGCGTTCAAAATATTTGTATACAATACCTACTGCTTTGTACCTAGGCATTTTGGTCGCGTGAAATTAATTATGTTACTAAAGTACTAATTATTGTTTTTTGATTGGTTGACCTTATGTTGTAATGGAACTTTATCTAAAATTAGAATCAATCAATTGTCAGCACATTGTTTTCCTCTTTTGATTTTGTGCGAATAGTCTCAGTACCGCTAGCCGGTACTTATATTTACCTACTAATTGCATTTTGTAAAAGGAGGATATTATTTTAAATCTACATAATATCTAACTTTTTGTTTTTTAGGCGTACTTAAATAAAATGTAGGTATCTGAATATTTATTTTTCCTGACAGACAGAAAAATGTCATGTCTCGATCTTTATGCTTCAGCGAAAGTTAAATAAACCTTTGAGCAGGACAGAACACGGTATTTTTAAATACTTATCAAATGATTTCCTTTAAGACCGTTCTCCATTAATCAACAATATTTCGGGCATCTCATTGTAGCCACTTTCCAATAAATAGCTACAATAACACCCACGCAAAACTGACACTAACTTTTTTGTAAGTACTTACATTATATTTTTCCAAGAACCAACTAGGTAAAATTACCTCAAAAATAATTACCCTTAGATGTAAAAAATACGGATTTTAAGTACTGTTTACATATTAATTAACCGGTATTTATTCGTTAATTAAAACCAAAACAGTTGTTAGGAGTTTTTAGGTAGATTATATTGTAACAAAGCTTGGGTTTGTACAAAGGGTTCAGTGAGCCGGGCCGACCTTTGTTTGTCACGACAATGATCGCCCACGCTTTGCTTTATTGCATTAAAACAATCAGTTCCTTATTTACTATTTACTCCAAATACTTATTGGCTATTATATTAGATACTCAATACTTTTTATTGCATTCCACATGTAGGTATTCTTAGGTGGTAAACTTATAATCACGTGTGTGTGTTTGTTACTTCTTCACGCTCAAACGGTTGGACCAATGTTGATAAAATTTTGTATGGAGGTAGCTGACACCCTGGATAAACAATATAGGCCATAATAATATAGGACCATCGTGGACATAATAATATAGGCTACTTGTTATCCCGAAATTCCCACGGGATCGAGACTTACGCGGCTGAAACCGTGGGGCGCAGCTAGGTAGATCATAATAATATTATCGATAATATTATTAATAATAATATTGTTGGGCACATCAAAATAAGTGAGTTGGAGAAAGGAAGCATTTGTTAATTATATAACATTACTTAGCAAAACTACAATATTATAATAATGATATTGGTATTTTCTGAGATAGGCTAATAGCTTTTATATAAAATATAAACAGGTTGAGAGATGTACTAATCACACTATCATACTAATATTATAAAGGCGAAAACTCGTGTTTGTTACTTCTTCACGCTCAAACGGCTGGATCAAGTTTGATAACATTTTATATGGAGGTAGCTGACACCCTGGATTAACATATAGGCTACTTTTTATCCCGATATTCCCACGGAATCGAGACTTACGCGGGTGAAACCGCGGAGTAGCGCTAGTAATTTATAAATCAAGTAATATTTAAAATCTCGGGTACTTAAGTTATGACTTTATAAGTTTTTTCTATCAGAAACTCAGTAGCAGCCCGATTCAAACTTTATAGCCTGCCAGGGTTGCGAGCCTATCCGAAAGGGATATCGTGGCCCTGGCACACAGGCATTTGAAGGAACACGGTGGGTTTTAGTCAGTAAAAGTCTGACACGCCCTCCCACTCAGCCCAGAGCGGGAGAAGTTATATGATAATTTCCCACCCAAAAAAAAAAAAAAAGCCTGGATGTGTACCTACCCGGTTGATGGCAATAGGCTCGCCCCTATAACATGGAACTAAGACATAACTGGTGAAATGTAAGTGTACTATAGGTAGTTAGTTACACCTCTGCCCAACCCTTCTGAAATAACAAGCGTGATGTTATGATGTTTATGTTACCTAATTGGCTACGTAGAAATAGTTTTCAGGTGTTGTAATTAGGTGGTTAACAGTTGTTTTTTGTTTCTAAAATAAGATGATTATTTAAAACGTGGATAACGTCGTGAGCTACCCATATGTAGGTAATCTCTTTTTTTCTCTCTACCTGTTTATTAAGATCTTTGTGTAAATGTTTGTTTTCCCGAATTAAATAAATAAATGAAGTAAACTCATACGCAAACAAGGCGACTTTTTTGTCGTAGATTGATCAGCTATGCTCTATAGTTACCGCACTCGACCTGTATTATACAGGTTGAATGTTAAGGCGGCTCCCTGACCAAAACCCCGCGCTAGCCGTTTTTTGCACAGTTTTTAGGAGCTAACTACTTGTTATTTAAAAAGAAATATCAACTAATAAAAATACATTAAATTTCTACATAATCTTGAGTCCAAACGGATCGTTTTTTTTTTTTTTTACATATGTATACGTTTAATTAATCTGCTTCCAACGAAACCTTAACAATGTGAAATAATGATTGATAAAATGAATCTACTCGTAAAGTAAACATTATTTAATTTTGCTACTGACACTGATGGATAGGCAATTTAATAACGAACATTTACAACGTTTTTTTTTTCAAAATACCAAATTTAGATTTTATAAAGATTTTATTCCAAAATCTGGGCGTATTCACTACTGTAACTCATGCGCCCCATATCGGGATTCAGTCTGCCGCAAGGGCTCGAGGGTGAAACGCGTATCGCTTGTCACCACGTCGATCACGTGACTCGTCACATTATCAGTAGATAATAGTCTATGTTTATAGTTTGTTATTGACGTTTGTTTTGGTTATAGATTTTTGTGTTAGTTATTTATTGTGTTATTTACTGCGAAAGGACGCTTTGTGTGTGTATTTAGAACTATTGAATTTTGCGAAAGGACGCTACTGTTGTGTAAACAATCAAAATGCCAAAGTGCAAGAATGTTGTGCGACAAAGACGTGCAATAATGGCTAAGATAAATGAAGTTCGGTAAGCTGTCTCATAGTAGGTATTATTCTAAATAACAGTGAAATTATTTATTTATCTAAGTATCGTATATTTTAAATTACTATAAAATATATTTTTATTAAAAACAATGCAATTTATTTATCTTTTTTTTTTTTTTGTAGCTGGGCTAAAAGAAAAGGACAAAATAGTTATGACGTAACACCAACAACATCTACACATTCTCAACAAAATTTCGTTGATGGCGGGTATGTACCTACCTACTATAAACCTAATAAGTACTGTTCTAAGGTGTGAGTAAAATCACAAATCTCATCATTGACATATAATATTTTATCAACAAATAAAAATGAATCTTCGCGCAAATCTTCGTTATCATGCGTGTGCCATAGAGTTATGAAACTACAGACATGAACATTCACATTGATTCAGTACTTACGTGGTTCAGTGCTTGTTATGTATTGATTTTATTTATTTGAGATTTATTGTTTTTAAAATAAATAATATTTTTTAGGTTACAAGATAACCAAAGTGATGCACCTCTAATGGAAATTTCGAATATACAACCGATGAAAATAAGCAATAATGAGTAAGTATTAGATAATATAATACTTTTCTCGGTTACGTAGCGTTTACAGGGTAAATTTCCTTTTTAGCATGCTAAAGTACAATTTTATTACATGTCGTACCTACTAATTTTAATTGGCGATAAAAACAGAACTTTCATTTCATAAAAAGTAGCACATTCCTATTACACACCCTCTGTGTGGGCGGGAAATACTAGCAATTGTGAAAGTACCTATTTGCTAGTCGGGCGCTGGCTGAGAACTGGAATACACCAGGAATACTCGCATAAGAAATCCATTCATGTCTTCATACAAAGAAGGAGCACAATCATATTTTCAAAAAAATACTTTGATTAAAAAAAATACTTTGATTAAAAAAAAAAAAAATTTGCAATAGCGATTATGCTCCTTGTTTATATAGCAACAAGGATCGATTTCCTATACAAGTATCTCTGGTAGCCGGCTCGTGGCGTTCGGCGGCGTTCGGCGGCGCGGGCAGGCGCTGCCGCGCTGGTTGCGAGTTCGGTGCCCGTGCCCGAAGTACCCGCTCGGTCCGAAGCTGCCCGAGTGCGTCAAGAAAATGAACCGCAATCTGTGTAGGTACTTAATTGCGTAAACATTATGTTTATTCGTAACTTTAGCTAAGCGCCTCAACTTCTTTTAGATTAGTTCGCGCCAATTATCCTCACTTCTGTACAAATAAGACACATTATACGTATAGGGCGACTGGTAATTAGTGACCGATACTTAAACACGTGACTTTACTCATCATTATGAACAACTTTTACTATGAGACCAAACATGAAATCGCAAAAAAAAAACAGCTGTTCCATACATTTTGACGAATTTTGCGAACATAAATGTAGGGAACAGCTGACTTTTTTCCGCGATTTCAGGTTTGTCCCCATAGTAAAAGTTATTCATAATGATGAGTAAAGTCACGTGTTTAAGTCACTAATTACCAGTCACCCAATATACAGTATGTTAACTAACAGGGGGCGTTCTCGTTAACCCGCAATAGTATTGCGTCCATACATGCCAGAAAAAATATTAAAATCGAAAAAAAAAACTTTTTTTATTTTTTTATCATAAAATATTCACGAAAAATATTTATTTCATACGTAAAACTAACTCTGTACACGCGTACTTGTCGCACTTGTCTTTCCAAGCTGAAAGACAAGTGAGCGTGTACAGAGTGTTACATTTACGTACAAATAAAAAAAAAAAAAATATATATTCAAATTTTTTTTTTTTTTTTACTTGCATGAATGGACACTATACTATTGCGGGTTAACGGGAACGCCCTCTGTTAGTTAACATACTGTATTATAAAGAGGTAAAATTTGGTTGTTTGTTAGGGGGGTAACCACCAGAACTACCAGTCAGATTTTAAAAATTCTTTTAGCGCTAGATAGCCCAATTCTTGAGGAAGGTGTGCTAAAGCCGATAGTGAGGTCAAATTCAAATCCAAGATGGCGGCTGCGAATATTTTCAAATTTTTCGTCACGGGTGTCGCTTTCATTGTATTTGATGGAGCTAAACCCGATAGTGAGGTCAAAATGAAAATCCAAGATGGCGGCTGCCAATGAGACTTATGCTACCAAATATTTTCAAGTATTTTAAAACCTGGTTTTCCACCCCGGTATTTTTACATACGTACCCGCACTTACAAGCCCTGGTATTTTGCAAGTATATCTTATCCCTGTCACATATAGTCACCCGAAACTTAAAAATCTGCCATCATTATGCAAAATATTTTTCTTTTGCAGTTTACGAGAAGACTTTACAAGAGACTTGACAGAAGCTGAAAACACTGAAGAAACCAATAAAAACATTGAAGAGGTAAATTTCTGATACCTTCCACGTGTGTTTTGAACTTCAATAAAAATAAAAGTTTGAAAGGGCATTTATGTTTGAAAATAAATAACAGTTTCTACTTTTGGGTACCTACATAATAAAACTTGTTTTTTTTTTTAGTTACAAGTTTCGTATGAAAAGGAACCAGAAACTTACGAAAACAATATAAACAGAAGAATTATTGATGTCAGCCACTTCCTTTCTGAATTAAAACGCATTTCAAACCATGGACCACTTGGATGTAGCTTCACAGAACTTGACCTCGTAGCTGAAACCCTAATTGGTCTACAGTCAAAAGATGATACATTCTGGAAGGAGAAAATGAAAAAAAATCTTACATCATTTTACGTAGATTGTTTGTTGCCAGAATTAGTCGACCCCCGCTACCCTCGAGGTATGACTATAAGAAATCCTTCCTACATTGAAGAGGCAATAACAAGCAAAAAAAAAGGTAGAGAAAATATTGATCCTCAATTAAATGAAGAGATTGAGTTACCTGATTTAGATAGAGTTCTCCTATCTAAATCAGGTAACTCACCTGATTTAGATAGGAGAGTTCGTAACTCACAGTCACTTTCAGCTGAAAGTGACGAACCTTCTGACCTTAACATGTACATGTACACGTTATTTAGATTTTAGGGATATGTAAACTAGAAAAAGTTACCTTAATAATAATTTGTATATGCCTGCCTACTCTAAAATAAATGATAATATCATTGACTTTGTTGTTTTTTTATTTATTTATTTATTTATTTATTTTACAGTTTATGTACACACATATATACAGACAAGAAAAAAAGAACAGAAAAATACGTACAAAGGTGATGCTTATTTCTAAAGAAATCTCTTCCAGCATACCTGCGACAAGGAAAGTAGACAAAGAGATGTAGACAACGTGTGTAAGATTAAAAGAGAAAACATAATACATAAAATCAAAATAAAAAACTTACTAATATTATTACTATACTAATCACTAATTTAAAAATAAACACACAATAAGAGGAGCTAACTAACCTTCAATCTAAAAAATAAACACCGCATTATGTTTCTGATAGAGTACCATGAAGCACACTTAGCGTCCACAAAAATCATGGAAATGAGGCACATGACGAAATTTTTTTAAATTTTCGCAGCTGCCATCTTAGATTTTCATTTTGACCTCACTGTCGGCTTTATTACCCTCAAATACTCTAAAAACGACACCCATGACGAAAACTAGAAAATTTTTGCAGCCGCCATCTTGGATTTACATTTTGACCTCACGGTCGGCTTTATTACCCTCAAATACTCTAAAAACGACACCCATGACGAAAACTAGAAAATTTTCGCAGCCGCCATCTTGGATTTGCATTTTGACCTCACTGTCGGCTTTATTACCCTCAAATACTCAAAAACGACACCCATGACGAAAACTAGAAAATTTTTGCAGCCGCCATCTTGGATTTACATTTTGACCTCACGGTCGGCTTTATTACCCTCAAATACTCTAAAAACGACACCCATGACGAAAACTAGAAAATTTTCGCAGCCGCCATATTGGATTTGCATTTTGACCTCACTGTCGGCTTTATTACCCTCAAATACTCTAAAAACGACACCCATGACGAAAACTAGAAAATTTTTGCAGCCGCCATCTTGGATTTACATTTTGACCTCACGGTCGGCTTTATTACCCTCAAATACTCTAAAAACGACACCCATGACGAAAACTAGAAAATTTTCGCAGCCGCCATCTTGGATTTGCATTTTGACCTCACTGTCGGCTTTATTACCCTCAAATACTCTAAAAACGACACCCATGACGAAAACTAGAAAATTTTCGCAGCCGCCATCTTGGATTTGCATTTTGACCTCACTGTCGGCTTTATTACCCTCAAATACTCTAAAAACGACACCCATGACGAAAACTAGAAAATTTTCGCAGCCGCCATCTTGGATTTTCATTTTGACCTCACTGTCGGCTTTATTACTCAAATATTAAGAAATCGATACCCATGACGAAACATTGGAAAATGTTTGCAGCCGCCATCTTTGATTTCATTTGACGAAATTCAGTGTGAATTCGAAAGAAGAAAGTCGCATCGAGGGGGCATATAAGTATCAACGCATTTTCGCGTGACGATTTTTACTAGTCAACTTCTACCGCAAACAGCGCTTTATAACTTCGTTCCAAAAAAATATCGAATGCCCTGTCTGTGAATTCTAAGGTCAGTGATTGTTACATTCGTTAGTTGTTCGCCAGGTGGCGCTAGCAATGTTTTACGAAGTATTGTAGAGGTGGGGTGCGGCAAAGAGGGCACGTATGCTCAAGGTTTCTTGGTCGGGGTACCGCCTTAACATGTACAAATAAATGTACATTAAATACGTTCATATAACTGAAATAGAGCATGCTTGCTGGTAAGATTACTCTCAGAAGTTTTCACCTTCAAAATACTTAGGCACTGAATGTATGAGTTCATAGCCCGCATTCATATCTGATACTCATACAAGAGAAATACAAGAAACACGAACTCGTGCATGCTTTCAAGATTTACGTTCAAATGAACTCAGCACCTCCATATTCTGCTGAGAAATAAGATTTATTGGCAGTTTCTGATATCTTTCCATTGAAGGATATGCTTTCGAAATGTTTTGATATTCGCACCGTATTATATCTACAAAAGAAACCTTTCGTTCGCCATCTTTATTGTCCAACTTCCCCGTATTCTCGTTTTGGGAAAATAAATTATGTTTTATCTTTTTTTTAGGGTTCTGTATCTCAAAAAGAAAAACGGAACCCTCGTGTCTGTCTGTCTGTCCGTCTGTCACAGCCGATTTATTCCGAATCTACTCTACCGATTAAGTTGAAACTTGGTACACATATGAATTTCTGTGACCCAAACACGGACATGAAATTTGAATATGGGGGTCCCTTTTGGGGGGCAAATTAGAAAAAAATGGTTTTGCAATTGGTACCATATGACATATCAAATGCTTGGTGTAAATATTTCATATATATTTTATTAATAATTTTAAATTAAATACTTTTAAAGTCATGTAAGAAAATCGATGAAAATTCACTCAGCATTACCCTAGTTGACTGGTAGAAAATGCCTCAGGCATTAAGTCCGCCTTTGTACAGTGTATTTTTTACTTGTGCATAAAGTTTTATTAAATAAAAATATATAATAAAATTGACCATTCCCCCTTATCTCCGAAACTTCTGAGCCTAAAATGTTGAAAAAAATACAAAAAATAGTTTTTTACTTATAGATTACAGGAAAACGATAACGATTAAAATAAGTCTATGGTCTTATAATAACATGTTAAAACACTCAATATTGTGCGACAAACTTAGATTTGCAGTTGGAATGTATAAGGAAACATGTCTTTCAACTACAATGTTAAGTTTGGTTTTGGGATAAATTCATCCCAATTACGGAACCCTTCATTATACGTGGTCTGATTCGAACTTGGCGCTTTTTTTTTAATATAAAAAGAGAGCCCACGTATGGCGTTATTGAACTGCCAAGGTGACCCAATGTTTATTTTTTATTGTTATGATACGGCATTTACCTTGGTTAGTTTTCGTTTAAATGGAGAAGATAAATATCTAATTAGTATGGTAAATGCTACTATTACGAGGGGTTAATTATTATGTAGGTAGTTGCAATGACGTGACTAATTGTTTTGTGTCCTATGTAACATTAATGAGCATTTTTTTAAGTAGGTATGTAGATTTTTTACTCGTTTAAATGTAGAAAGTTGAAACAATAAGTAGTTATTTTAACTTATCATGCCATAAAGCAGTGGTGACCCAGTGGTAACGGCTCTGACTAACGAATTGTAGGTCCTTATCGGCCGGCGAGCTACCCATCGCTCGCCGTCCGCAAGCCCGCGCCTACGGTGGCCGGAAATTGGCTTGCGACTCCCGACGCCCGGGGCGTCTCTTGCGGCCTAACTTACTGCGGTCTTACCCGAACCTGAAATCGCGAAAAAAAATCAGCTGTTCCCTACATTTTGACGAGTTATGAGAACATCTATGTATGGAACAGCTGATATTTTTTTTCGCGATGTCAGGTTTGGTCCCATAGTAAAAGTTGTTCCTAATGATGAGTACAATGACTCCTTAAAAGGTTGTACGTTATTTATGTTATACCTTGTATATGATTATGATGAACATGCAACCGGGCATAAACAGTACAGACTCCGGCCTGCTACTGAGAAATTTCAGATGGAAAAACAAATAACACTTTGCCCGACCCGGGAATGAACCCAGGACCACATGCTCAGCAGTAAATCACTTGCGACCACTAGACCAACGAGGCGGTTATTTTATGTTTCAATTATTGATGTTGGTAAATTAGTATTTTTTGTTCAACTTTCAGGTTCAAGTCGTCATGTAACTCTTTCTGATTGTTATGCCGCAATATATTCTCGTCCCACATACCGCAGTGTCTCAAGACGAAAGTCTTTGACCAGTGCGTGTTGCCAGTGATGACCTATGGCATTGAAACGTGGTCACTCACAATGGGCCTTATCAGAAGGCTAAAAGACACCCAAAGGGCAATGGAGAGGGCTATGCTTGGAGTTTCCCTACGTGATCGAATCAGAAATGAAGAGATCCGCAGGCGAACTAAGGTAACCGACATAGCCCGAAGAATTGCCAAGCTTAAGAGTGGCAGTGGGCAGGGCACATTGCTCGCAGAACTGATGGCCGATGGGGCCGAAAGGATCTGAAGTGGTGACCGCATACCGGAAGACGTAGCGTTGGAAGGCCTCCTACAAGGTGGACCGATGACCTTGTGAAGGCCGCAGGTATCCGCTGGATGCGGGAAGCACAGAACCGGTCGAAGTAGCGGTGCTTGGGGGAGGCCTATGTCCAGCAGTGGACGTCTTTCGGCTGAAATGATGATGATGATTGTTATATAAATTCGACTACCATAAATTAGTTTCATCTTGAATGAACGAAATGCGACCCGACCCCAGCGTGGTTAAACCAGACTCGATTACTCGAATGAACCCCTGGCGCCTCATGTTTCATGGGACTATAGAGACCATTGCATATCAAAGAGTAGACCAGGGGGCGCGATAATGGTAGGGAAGACGTGCCCTTGGGATATGGAAGGATTAATAGAGCCTACCGGATATGCATCCTTGAGCTTGCATTGGAATAGTGGAGAGACGGGTTATATTTATCTATGGGTGGGCATCTTTTAATGACGTCGCCGCCAAGTTTCGTTCACGTCCAGCTTCGCCGAATCTTGAATGGTGAATCTTTTGGCGGGGTTAAACTGCTTTCTCGACGCTTTTATATGTCACTGCTATGCTGTATTACACGTTGCTGTTGTCAATGTCTTCATCCTATCGAAGTATCGTTAACATCCGTTTCTGGTTTTTTGGTGTAGTAGTAAGTCGCAGTTAATAGAATATAATGACATCCTACTAATACAGGGTGTTAAAGAAACTGCGTGCCATAGCATAGGGATAGGTTCAGTATCAATAAAGGAACCCAGGAAAAAAAATGAAAAAATAAATAAATCTAAAATCTATGGGTCTTTTAATGGCGTCGCCGCCAGGTTGCGTTCAGGCCCAGCTTCGCCGAATCTTGAATGGTGAATCTTTTGTGAATCTTTTGGCGGGGTTAAACTGGTTTCTCGACGCTTTTCTATGTCACTGCTATGCTGTGTTACACGTTGCTGTTGCCAATGTCTTCATCCTATCGAGGTATCGTTAACATCCGTTTCTGGTTTTTTGGTGTAGTAGTAAGTCGCAGTTAATAGAATATAATGACATCCCTCTAATACAGAGTGTTAAAGAAACTGCGTGCCATAGCTTAGAGGTAGGTTCAGTATCGATAAAGGAACCCAGGAAAAAAAATGATTGCAAGATTAACCTTATTTAGTACCTACTAACTTAAAATAGCAATTGTTTAGAATTAATATGATTTTATTTATAAAAAAAAAATCTTAGAAAAAAATCAACTACCTACTAACTAGCAACTAACCGTTAACCAAAAAATAGCAACCGTTAGTAGGTACTAAATTAGGTTGATCTTGCAATATTTTCTTTGTTTTTATTTTAATTTGTTTTTTTTATTTTTCCTGGGTTCCTTTATCGATTGTATAATAATTTTCAAAACACCAAGCTTACGTTTATTTATTTACCTTGCCTTTCCTCCAAATGTGTTAGAAGTGATTCCTTGAATCGGTTTGTTTTCCATTTATCAAAGCAATAAGTAGGTACATTGGCCATTCCCTTACATTGCCTATGAAAGATGGAAACAAAAATGTTAAACGATAATAAAAATATATTAATTTTATACGGAGAGTGCGGAGAACTCTTTCATAAAAAAGAAAAATGTCCTCTAAATGGATTTTTATACTTACTTTATGTGACAGTAAAGAGGAGTGACTGTAACTGAGGGTAATGTGTTATTTTTGAAACATTACTGTTTTAGTCCTACCTCAGATACAACATGTCCCAGAATTAACGCACAACCTCTTTATGGGACATTGTACTCATCATTATGAATATCTTTTACTATGGGACCAAACGTGAAATCGCGAAATAAAAAATCAGCTGTTTACATTATTTTATGTTCGAATAACTCGTCAAAATGTAGGGAACAGCTGATTTGAGAGAATGACTGTAAAACTTGTTCATAATGATGACTACAATGGCCCCTTAATAGGTTGTGCGTTAATTCTGGGACATACAACATATGCCAGAATTAACGCACAACCTATTAAGGGGCCATATATATGTATATAATATTTCGTAGCTAACAAACACTGTTCAAATCCTGTAAATCCTGGTATGAAATGATAACCATTACTGGTTTCTGAAAGGAAATTCAAGACAATAAGCTGGCATGCTGTCAATGAAATGACGACGTGGAGATTGATGATATAAACATTTAGCTACATTTTGTAAGGATTTTTCTTTCAAAAACCGGGAGTCAACTTGTATTAAACATCTTTCTCCGTTTCAATATTATTCTGAATTTTAGCTACGCTAGCATTGAATTGAAGCCACAGTTGTCACAGTCGGTTCGTGGATAGGTGACCATTAATCGAGACCCCTCCGGCCTCCATGCCTGGCCACGTTAAGTCGTTGGTTCCGGCTGCCATTCGTGGATCTATGACAGTGGTTACGGGTCGTCAGAAGCTCAAAAGTCTGACAAACAGTCTTACTAAAGGGTATCGTATTATCCAGTAACTGGGTTGTGGAGTTCAGATAGGCAGTCGCTCCATGTAAAATTTTGGTACTCAGCTGCATCCGGTTAGGCCCCAACATAATTGGAAAAGGCTGGGCAGATTAATTGAGAATCATCCAAGCGTTGATTCGTTTTCTCCTCCACCAATCGTTATTTCTCCTGACACTTTTTATTTTGTAGTATGTATGTATTAGTATATATTTTTGATTTTCGAGTTAGCTATCCCGTGCGATGACGACGTGCGGGCGATGCAGAGACAAACCCTGGCAAATGCAACGTGCATTTGCCAGGTTTTGTCTCAGCATCACCCTACGGTTGACTGGTAGAAAATGCCTCAGGCATTAAGCCCGCCTTTGTACAGTATTTTTTTACTTGTGCATAAAGTTTTAATAAATAAATAAATTATTCAGAATCATCATTCTCCTGCCCTTAACCCAATATATTTGCGATCGGCGCAACATGTACCTTTCTTCCATACTTTTAGTCGTCATCTCGGATTTAGAATAATTCGAATATTTTTTTATTAATTAAGCTCGGTAATTGATTATTCCGAATATTACCTATCTTTGTTACAGATTAATTATCCGTAATTCGCAGAATTAATTTGGAGGCCAACTTACACCGCCTTATTACAAAACAAGATTTATATTTTGACGTCTTAAACCATGCAGCCAGTTTTTGTAATAGGAACGTAACAGTGATTGAAATACCGTTCTTTATACAAAACTGAAAACTTAGTTCGGTACTAGGTTGTCAGTTTTGTGTATATGAACTTTACCATAGTCGGAATGAAGTTTGAAATTCAATAATGGCTCCATGTTTTAAACCGTGGTCTGAAGATAAACTTTGTTTTGTAATAAGGGGGTCAAAGTCTAGGAAAACAACCACCCAAAGGTTTGATAAATAAATTTTGTTTGTGTCATTTTCAATGGATTCTCTCTCGAACGAATAATTCAGAATAATTCGAATATTTTTTTATTAATTATTCTCGGTAATTGATTATTCAGAATATTGATATCTAATTAAATCTTCGTTACAGATTAAATAACCGTAATTCGCAGAATTAATTTGGAGGCGAACTTTCAAAGTCTAGGAAAACAACCACCCAAAGTTTTGATAAATAATTTTTGTTTGTCTCATTTTTAATGGATTCTCTGAACTCGAAAAGTTCGCGCCGATACATACCGATTAGTAAACTGTATTGACTTACAATAAGTGTATATTTTAATCAAATTATGCTCATCGGTCAATGAATTAATTAAAATTATGACAATGAACAGTCATGCTGTGTTCAACATTGGCTATTTAATTGGCTGAAAGCTTTTAATCTATTCCAATTACTATTTAAATGAATGGCTTTGAAACTCGTTAAACAATATTAGATACAAAGCTAGTGAAAGTAATCATTTTGAAAATCCGAAATATAAATTGAAGCCACATAACATCACGCCTTGTATCCGCGAAGGATTGGGCAGATGTGTAGGCTTACATACACCCACATTTCACCAGTTATGTTAAGTCCCATGTAATGGGGCGACCCTATTGCCATCAACTGGCCACAAATCCAAACTCCGGGCTGCTACTGAGAAATTCCAGATAGAAAAACCCAATAACACTTTGCTCGACCTGGGAATCGAACTCAGGACCTCATGCTCAACACTAGCGCTTCCGAACACTAGATGGACCAACGAGGCAGTTAATTCAAACAGTACTCAATTACCTACCCATATCAAATATATGACGGCGCAGCAAGTGTCCGTCTGTTTTTGTTATACGAAGTTACTGGAATCACCAAAAAGGTCGGATGAGAGTGACAGTCACTCTACCAGAGCGTCGCATCGATGGTTACGAGGCGGCTGTCTACTGATGACAGAGGAAGATGTGAGGAGGGGAGCCGCTGTCGTACCACGTCCATAACGAACTGCTATATTCCACAATCCTGATGGTATTGAAGCTGCTGTACCACTAATATGATGATCACTTCTGGTAAGGGCTATCCTGCACCGTTATTTATTATACAATAAAACAAATTAAAAAAAAACAAAAATTTTAACGTTTTTAACTACGTATCATGCTAATGATGGATTGTTATGTCAAAACTGATGTATACATTTCGATAGTTACACATCAATTTCACCACATAACGCTATCAATCTAATGCATTGTTATGCATAATTATGCAACATGGTGTAATTGCTCTGTGTTCGTGTAGGGCTAGTTACACTACATTGCATTCAATCAGACACAGTGTACAATGAACATGATTATTGTAGATCTTGCATAATATTTGAACCAATCACGAAGTACAGGCGGCGACAAAAGCTGATAGATTTTTTAGGACCAAAATAAGTGTACTGATTGTAAAATACATAATAGTTATCCCGTTATTTTGTATCACATTTTAATCCGTTAGTAGTAATTGTCTTTGACTCATTGTCAGTATAACAGGGACATACATATTATATACCCATCGACATTTCGAGAGTCGATAAATTAAACAATTCTATCCGTACAAAAAAGTGACGTCAGTGCGACAAGATAATGGGGTCTATACATAACATCACTTCGGTCATCCTCGAAGGGTTAGGAAGAGGTGTACCTATGTACACCCACATTTCGCCAGCAGCAAACACACAAAAAAAAAAACTATAATTTAAAGGCTTTTACATACCAGCGCGACACGGCACAAAGGCCCCGCGTGTTGCGGGACGAGCGGTGCCTTTGTGTCGCGTCGCGTCGCGCGACAAGTCGCCCCGGTATGTAGAAGCCTTAAAAGCTAATGTGTTAAGGCTGTTAACGATCTGGCATTTTTAACACCGTTTACTAATGATGAAATTAATAATATTATTTCGATATTATGAAGACTTGCAATTAATTAATCAGGAGAGCGAAGCTTCCTATTCAGGAGTTAATTTGAGAAATTTGAAGGCAATCAGTCATTAATTTCAGAAATGCTTCGTCTGTAGGACTTTTGATGTCGACTGTAGGAAGTCTACTCAATAAATCGCGTAGAAAGTGAATAAAAGAGAATGTATGTCAAAATTAGCATGCCAATATGGTAGGAAGCGAAGATGGTTTTATTACTATATTAACAGACATAACTACTTAAGTCTGTTATTATAGTAATAAAAACAAATTGTTATCTCTTGTTGGCGTCCGTACGTAGGTATATACGCGTGAAGATGTTATTTCTCTGACTATTTAATCATAAAGGCCACCGCAGAAAGGCGCGACGCGACATTATACTTGTCAAAAAATAATATGCCCGTTTTGACATATAACTTGAATCGATTTATCGTGAGTATCTAGTACCGAGTCGTATGGTGATGTAGCCGCATCAACATCGCCACATGCGAACTACGCGTCACACTGACGTCACGCAAAATCCTGGATCGCGCAAGCAGAGTTTACCGCGCGACTAGCATATATACAACATCCCGACATCAACCGTCGGGCAGTTGCCCACCAGACACGACAAACTCAAACTCAAACTCAAAGCATTTATTTCAAATAAACCTATTATAGGCACTTTTGAATTGTCAAGGGGTCAGTCAGTCAGATGAAGCTAGTTGCCCATTCCAAAGCGTAGTAGGTTCCTATGGAGAAGAACGGGCAAGAAACTCCACGGACACTCTTTTAAATCAAAATATTGTTACATAGTATTGGTTACATAATTTATGTTGAAATTATATATGTGAGAACAATGTAAAAAGACGTGCACGTTAAAAGCGTCCGTAACAAAAATATAAAAAGCAACTAAAATACTAAGTTAAAATAAGCCGTGGCAGCTAAGAAATTACCAGTCCCTACTGACGGCGCCCGTTCACGAACATGACGCATGGATCAGCACCATTTAGCTCAACCATTTTGAAGGGAACTTAATGATCCAACACATACGCCACCATCAGCTAGACATTTTAGTGAGCATGACACTCTCAGCCGCCATGGCACATTCAAGTCAATAAAAGACGTACTCAGAAAATGGTAGGTACATAGTGCTCACACATGTGCTATGCAATTATACCCGTCTGGTCGGAGGATCCTCCCTTTACTATAGAGGATGAGTTAATTTAACACCCTGTTCCTCATACCTCTAAAGTTACTTCATCAGTTACGTACCGATGGCCATCGGTACTCAATACTCACGATTAATCGATTCAAGTTAAATGTCAAAACGGGCCTATTATTTTTTGACAAGTTTAGTAGCACAATCAATCTGCCTAGCCTTTTCATCAACTAGGTTGGGGTCGGCTTCTAGTCTAACCGGATGCCTATCTGACCTCCACAACCCAGCAGTAACTGGGTAATACGATACCACTTGGTAAGACTGGTTATCAGACTTTCGGGCTTCTGACGACCCGTAACGACTGTCAATTATCCACGAATGACAGCCGGAACTAACGGTTTTTCGTGCTTTCCAAGGCAAGGAGGAGTCTCGGTATGTGAAGATGGTCACCCATCCACGGATCAACCCCTGCAAGCGTGGCTTAACCTTATGGATCGACCCGTGAAGCTGTTATTACTTACCCACAAGCTCCTCCCTCCTCGACTTGACATAAGAACACTGAAAATTGCCTTAGACTTACGTAAAATTAAGTACCTAAAACCTCGGCAAGCGTAGCTTAATCTGACCAATCGACTTGTGCGGCTATTAGTACATAGCCATCACCCTTTTCCTTGTTATTAATTCATTTAAAACCCCTTTTACTTTCTTCCCCCCGTTTCTTATCCCACAATTAATTGTATTAGACTAAATGAATTTTTTTTTTTTCAAAATGCATTTTGCTAATTTGTAAGTAACTTATAGATCCATAATGGACAGATGGATGACCCCTGTAACACAGGTTTTTCCTAGCATGTTAAATTAAGTGTCACCCTGTATAAATATACTTTTATGTCAAATAAATTTATTTTTATTAAGTATTATTATTAATTTCTATGAAAACTTAATGGAAAGTGTCGCGCTGCCTGTCGCGCCCGCGATATCGCGCCAGCCTGCACGAGCCTTTATAATGGCACGACCATTCAACACAGTAAAAATATCGATAGCCATTGAGAAATGATTATGCATTTCGTCAACAAATTCGGCAAACGCATTGTGAAACAACTCGTCAAGAATGAAGGATCAATGACCTGGAAGCTGACGTAATGTGGCAGATGCGACTGTCGGTCATATTAATATATTATACATATTTTTTGCACTTTTATTTAATACTAGCTGCTGCCTGCGACTTCGTTCTCGTGGAAGTCTTAAGCTCAACACACACAGCACACGCTCCCGACGGTGTCATTCATATAAATACATGGAATTCAGCCCGCCGTACTGCCGTCCCGACCCGCGACCGTCCCGCACCCGCCTTCTGTGTGTGTTGAGCTTTAAGACACCACAATATACTAAAATAACAGCTACATTTTTATAAAAATTGGCTGCAAGCGCTACTGTTGAGCAGAGGTCCTGGATTCGATTCCCGGGTCATGCAAAGTATTATTGGTTTTTCCATCTGAAATTTCTCAGTAACAGTCTGAAGTCTGGAATTGTGCTCGGGCTCACCCCCTACTACTTACATGGGACCTAAATATAACTGGCGAAATGTTGGTGTTCTTTAGGTACACCAACATTTCGCCAGTTATACCACTGCCTAACCCTTCGGGGATACATGCGTGATGAAAGGTTATTTTAATAAAACTTCCCTGTATACCTACTGCGTTCGTAGTTTTAGTCTCAGCAGCTAAAATATACAGAGACTCGGGACTGGTGACGCGGGAGCAAGCAACGCAGAACCAGTTGTCCGTGTGAGGAGCAGTTAGACCGGTCGACTCCGCAGACTTCAGTAGCAATTCCCCATTGCTTGCGAAGTATTTCCGTCTAGTGAATTAGTGAACGCCTGCGTTCCTGCATATACTACCAAATGTCACAACACTGACTGATGGACTGATGCATTCTAACAGATTATTCCCGACTAACCACTATCACTAAAATAATATAACAGTAGATTGTAAACATTTAAGACTGGCCGCTAAAATGAAGACTAGCTGAAAATGAACAAAATTTTTAAATTTTGTATTTCGAACGAATACGCGTTATAATTTGATTAGCTATGAGAACAGAATTTAGATATTAGGTTGCTTGTGATTTCTGAAATTAACAAAATAAAAAAGAGGACCTCAAATAATTTAAAACGTTTAGACCTGTAGAAATGGGTAGGATATGATATGACTTATGACTTGAATAATTTGTTCCTTTTGTTCATAGAGATCTCAGCGTTTAAACTCGAATAAAATACCCGATTTCTGACTCTTCTAGTACTCAAACCGGTCTAGTAGAGTTTTTTTTTATTCTCTTATAAAACAGGACCTTACTGGCATCAACTTTTTTTCAAAATCTGTGTTTGCTGATCAAAATGTATCAAAAAGTTAAGGACAGTCTCCTTTTTTTTTTAGGGTGGGAAATTATCAAATAACTTCTCCCGGTCTGGGTGGAGCGGGAGGGCGTGTCAGACTTTTACTGACTAAAACCCACCCGTGTTCCTTCCGTTGCCTGTGTGCCAGGGCCACGATATCCCTTTCGGACAACCTCTCAACCCTGGCAGGCATTGGCTCTTGGTCGTCAGTTGGTGCTGACGTCTCTTTGAGGCGCTAGACAGTCTCCTAAGACCGATTTCGTGTAGCTACAACGGTTAAGGTACCCTTACTGCCCCATCTCAAAAATCCATCCTGTATATGTCGTGATGATTGACTGCTTAGCCCTATAAAAATATAGCGTGACGATAATTATTTAAAAGGTTCAATTTGTAACTATCTACCATGTTCTAACCACTAGGCTCGACTTTTTACAATTTGCTGTAAACTATAGAGTAATACAAACATAATGCAATATTGCTCATCCCCCATAGTAAATAGTGTAAGTCTACCGACTAACCAGACATATTATAGGGAGTATCGATGCAACATTTGAACAGAATCAAACTGGTAGAATGTGCGTGATGCTGGAACATACATTCAGACAAACGGACAAACAGACGAAAATTCTCTAAACTATATTTTCGGCATTAGAATCGATCCCAGACCTCACAGCACTAGACTGAGCTAAGATTTTATTATACGATCTTTGCATACCTAATATATATTAGGTATGCAAAGATCACACCAATTTATCACACTAATTATACACTTATTCATCTAATTAATATTATAAATGCGAAAATGAGTTTGTTTGTTTGTTACGCTTTCACGCTAAATGGCAGAACGGAGTTGTATGAAATTTGGCTCATGGATAGACCATGACACCAACACCAACACCATTAATTACAACAGCGTTATTTACGTTGTCTGGTATTTTTGCTGAACTAAGCCTATTTGGCGCAGCCGTGGGGAATATGTTCCTGCCTTTTCAACGGGTTATTCCCAAAGTACTCCAAAAAGTGTTCCCAAACTACTCCATGAAAAATATAATATATTTTTAATTAGGTTTCATTCTACTCCATGATTATTTAAATGTTCTCAAAGTACTCCACTTCATTTTAATCAAAAAGCTAATTTAAGACGTTATAACAAAATGCTAAACTTTCTTTTAAGAATTTTTGTGACTGACTGTAATTAAATATAATTATTTTTTTATTATTATAATTTAAATAATAATATGTATTTTACAGGTAATTATGTAGGGAGCAGTTTGAGAATTGATAACGAATAATCGGTGGAGAACTTTGAGAATAATTCCAGATACCTATGGAGCAGAATGGGCACAAAATAATAAGTATTTTTAAATAATAATAATTCCTTGGAGTAACTCGGGAATTAATTTACTTTTTTAGAACAAAAAAATGGAGTACTTTGGGAATAACCCTTTTAACGGAATACAGTCTTTTTAGGGTTCCGTAGTAAACAAGGAACCCTTATAGTTTCGCCATGTCCGTCTGTCTGTCTGTCTGTCTCTCTGTCTGCCCGTCCGTCCGTCTGTCCCCAGCTTAGCTCAGAGACGCTAAGTCCTAGAAAGCTGTAATTTGGCATGGGTGTACATATTAATCACGCCGAGAAAGTTGTAAAATGAAACCATGAAAAACATTTTTTTTTAGGGTACCTCCCTTGCAAGTAAAACGGGGATGATATTTTTCTCGTCTAATACATGGTGTGGGGTATCGTTGGATAGGCCGTTCAAATATTGTGGGTCTGTGAAAAACATTTTTCAATTCTGAGATCCGTTTGCGTAATATTAAGCTTTAAAGTGCTATTTTTTGTTAGAGTCAAGTGTCCCCCCCCCCCTGCCAGCTAAATGGTTGGTTTTGGATATGTGAAAAAATTCATGGCAGTAGTATATATAACGAAATTATAAGGAAAACTATCACAGCTAAGTATGGTTTACTAGTTAACGAGCAATCGTCCACCAACTTAAATTTGCAGTTGAAGAATTGACCGTAACGTATAAAGATGTATGGGAGAGCATGTTTTTCAACTACAATGTTAACTTTGTTTTTGGGATGAATTCATCCTAACTACGGAACCCTTCATTGTGCGTGGTCCGACACGTACTTGGCCGGTTTTTTATTTTGTTTAATTTTGTAGATTATGATATGTGCTTTATATACTAAATATATGTATTTTCTTTCTTAAAAAGTTTGGACTCAACCTAACTTTCAATTTATACTAGTGATTTATGGAGTCCCTACATCGTACTTAGTCATATTTTTTCAATGTTCAAGTTAGCTCAAAGTAATTTTGAATAAAAGTTATGGGTAAAAAAGGGTCTTGAATAAATTACGGCCATATTTTCCTCACCATTTACCCCAAATTATGATGATAGGTTTTCATTCTTTGAACTTCAAATATTTGGCGGATGTCGATTTATAACGTAGTTCCTTATCTGTTCGTTAGGTACCATTTATATCGATAGTATGGAAATTACCGAAAGCTTACAATATGTAAAGTCAGCGAAATTAATTGTTTATCAAATTGACCACTTACCGCCTTAAATTGTCCGTATATTCAAATCACCACTGTAATTCTTTGACTGTTGTATGAAATAGCTATATTACGGCAAATTGACGTAAAGTAAACTTTAGTAACAATCCCTGACTTTATAAGATTTTCGGTGTCTTATGTGACAAATAGAACTAATGGGCGAGAGGTTTAAACCACTCCATTGTAAAGGTTGGTTTTATAGCAATTAATTATGTCGACTCATTGAGCATTAGCAACACCCACTTTTTGTCTCTAAAGCTTTGTACTTAAAAAATCTTATTAAGCAGAGATGAGAATTAATTTTCTAGAGTAGAGTTTATTGATTCAATCACTTAGGTTCATACAACGTTTAAATAAAAAGTCAATTGATTTCTAAATGAATTGATCATTAATTCATTGTATAAATTAATTAATCAAAGTCATCGTCAATTCTACCTTAAAGTTTTTAGCGAGCCACTTTTTACTATTAAAGATTTACTTTTCAAACAAAAACAATTATTGCGTTCTACCAGCCTTGATCTCAATTGCTTAAATACTTGAGATTAAAACTATTGTAACGTTACGACCATCAAACTTCATTAATATTAAAATAAAATATTGTTTTAATTATTATTTCGTGTCGTACAATACGGCCTGTGAGTTATGGCCGATCCGAACTTTGCGCAGAAGGCTGCACAATAACATTTTTTAGGAACCAAAAGGTGACATGAGGCGAAAGTTCGGAGAGCCTATGTTCAGAGCGGCCATCATTCATCGGCCGTATTGTACTGTAATTAACTTCTCGTAATAATAATCTATAAGTCTATCTCTATTCTTTCTTCTATATTGTCAGTGAATTCCTTACTGAGAAAGAGTTTTGTATAGGTATTGTGTAGTATTTTTGTATTTATAAGTATTGTGTAGTATCTTTATGAAGATTTTTTTTCAATGTATTTTATAATTGCCTTTATTGTTTTAGCGTTAAGCTTAACTTTTGCATGCAAAATATGACTGAACCTATCTATTAATCAATTTATCACCATGCACTGTACCCATATTTGCAGAATAAACTACTTACTTAATATATACAACACGTCCCAGAATTAACGCACAACCTCTTAAGGGGTCGTAGTACTCATCATTATGAACAACTTTTAATATGGGGCCAAACCCGAAATCGCGAAAAAAAATCAGCTGATCCCTACACTTATGTTCGAATAAAGGCTTCTACATACCGGGGCGACTTGTCGCGCGATGCGACGCGACACAAAGGCACCGCTCGTCCCGCGACACGCGGGGCCTTTGTGCCGTGTCGCGTCGCGCGACAAGTCGCGCTAGTATGTAGAAGCCTTAACACTACAGCAACTACAGCTGATATTTTTTTCGCGATTTCAGGTTTGGTCCCATAGTAAAAGTCGTTCATAAGAGTACAATGACCCCTTCAGAGGTTGTGCGTTAATTCTAGGACATGTTTTATAACGGGCAAAGCGTGCCAATAACATAGGACATGATGCGTTCCCGATTTCAAAAGACGCTCGTAATACCATAATATATAGCTTAGGCTAAAATTCCACAGCACAAGTCTTTATGTAACATCAATTTAAATATGTACATAATAAATTACCATTAATAGTTCCGTGTGGTGCCGGACGTAAAGAATAGCACCACCCTATTTCTTCCCGCGGGTGTCGTAAAAGACGACTAAGGGACTTACTAGAGAATGCGCAGTAGCGTTCTCTATGCACTTTAACACCATACTGCGATCGCCAACCCGCTTGCCAAGCGTGGCGATTATGACCCCCTTGCCCCTTTTTGGGGGAGGCCTATGTCCAGCAGTGGACGTCTTTCGGCTGAAATTATGAATGAATGAATAAAATACCTAACGGCATAAAAAAATAACTAAATGATAAAATATTTATTAAACGGCTTGGAAAATGACTGGTCGATAAATGCTATTACACACTGAATGATTTTTGTAATGTCATCATTCCGAATGGGATGACTTTCACCATTTAATAATGTTTTTTTTTTTTATTGAATTTTTAATGGTAGGTATAATTTGTAATGACGTATATCACAAATTAATGATATTATTTATTTAAATTGATTACTTTTCTAATGATGACCGAATATATCCTATTTTTAAATTAAGACGAACGTAAAATTAATTACTATTTACTTAATGATTTTAAAGTATGTTACTTTTCATATTGTATCTATTAAATTGTTGTGCCCGACCCGATGGCCCCACCATGTGAACTTTGTACCTAAATATTATTAAGATCTTGTACACACATGAGATATGCAATAAATATTTGAATTGAATTGAATTGAACATATTATTTACATTAGTTAATGAAAACGTGCTCTGAATTTTTAAAGTACTGAAATGACATTAAATGCCCTAGTATTTTCGTAGTAGTTCATATAAGGTTAGTCAATCATTTTGACCTTTTATATACTGTGGGAAATATCGCGGTGACATATTGACCTGTAACTATCCCATTCAATAACCAATGATTTACATACCTACAATTAAGTTCAACAATACTGTTTTCTAACAGATAATTGGGTTACAGATTTATTTTAGAACTTAGGTACAACTAAATTATTAACAGTCTCTAAATCAAAGAGCGAAAACGGAGAAGGATTAGAAGCCTTCAACGCAGATTACATAAGCTTTCTCTCGATGAATACCTAAACCTTTTAAATATACATTCTATTTTAGCTAAAACTTAAGCATTTTCTCGCATAATGATAGATAGGGTCACCTTTGCGTTCCTATTCTGCCAAGCGGCATTGTGTTACCTAGTTGAATTATGGAGGTAACAATATTTAGGTTAGGTCAGCGTATTATGCTTCTAGTAAAGTATCGGCTGAATGTTCGGCCGTTTCTTGTTTCTTTCCTTATTTGATTTTGAACCTTACCCGACTTCAAGTCACGTTTTTGACATTGACGTATCTCTTTGACCATTTGTTTTTTTTAGGGTTCCGTAGCCAAATGTCAAAAAACGGTACCCTTATGGATTCGTCATGTCTGTCTGTCTGTCCGTCCGTATGTCACAGCCACTTTTTTCCGAAACTATAAGTACTATACTGTTGAAACTTGGTAAGTAGATGTATTTTGTGAACCGCATTAAGATTTTCACACAAAAGTAGAAAAAAAAAACAATAAATTTTGGGGGTTCCCCCATACTTAGAACTGAAACTCAATTTTTTTTTCATCAAACCCATACGTGTGGGGTATATATGGATAGGTCTTAAAAAATGATATTGAGGTTTCTATTATATTTTTTTCTAAACTGAATAGTTTGCGCGAGAGACACTTCCAAAGTGGTAAAATGTGTGTGTCCCCCCCCTGTAACTTCTAAAATAATAAAACTAAAAAAATATATGATGTAAATTACCATGTAAACTTCCACAGAAAATTGGTTTGAACGAGATCTAGTAAGCAGTTTTTTTTAATACGTCATAAATTGTAAAACTTTGAGTTTCAATCCAAAATATCTGTATTAAATATCAACGTACGGTTGGTATTTAATTAATAACAAGAACGTCTTATTTGTATGCAGAACTTGTTGTTTTTTATTTTCGATTACTCCACTCATTTTTGAGTAAATAAATAATTGCTTCTTAATTTGCAATAAATTACAAGCATTGTGTCATCGCGTTTCTCTTTCTTTTGTATGCACTCTGACAGTGACTTAGAGAGTTTTTAATGCAATTTGCAGTGTCTGGTATGTTGGTATGCCCCGGGCGTCGGGAGTCGCAAGCCGATTTCCGGCCACCGTAATAGGCGCGGGCCTGCGGACGGTGAGCGATGGGTAGCTTGCTGTTCGATAAGGACGGCCCGCCTCATAGAGATGTCAGCACGAATTGACGGGATCCATTAGGGCCAATGCCTGCCAGGGTTGCGAGTTTGTCCTATAGAAATATCGTGGCTCTGGCACACAGGCAAATGAAGGAACACGGGTGGGTTTTAGTCAGAAAAAGTCTGACACCGGAGCGGGAAGAAGTTATTTGATAATTTCTCACCCAAAAAAAAAGGTATTTTGATATAAGAGAAAATAAGATTCACGACCGTAATATTATAGATATTTGTGTAGAATTATAATAATAAAATATCAATACAACTATCTTAGAAATCTATGATTATATGTAAATTAAAACATGTTCCCACAAAAACAACTTCATAATCTCCTAAAACAGGGCTTCCTCTCTCGGACCCTTTTTCTGTGCCCTACAGGGTCCATAATGATCTAAATTGTATAGTTACTACCTAAGTACACATTATGGTAAAGCAAAAAAGGTACCTATTGAGTATTGAGTAACTTATAATTGGCCTCAAATATCATGATTTCATGAAAAAGTCATTCAATAGGATAACTTAAGCGGCCTTATTACAAAACAAGGTTTATCTTTAGACCCAGGTTTAAACAATTGTGTAATTTTTTAACTTCGAACGTTATTTCGTCTGAGAGTTAATAATAAGTTCTTAATAAAAAGTTGACAGCTTAGACTCGGGTACAAAATCTCAGATGGTTGGATGGTTTTTAAACCTGGCTCTAAAGATAAACGTTGTTTTGTAATAAGGCCGATAGAGTTGTAAATAAAATCTGTATTTGTTACGGTCACGATATTTTGATCGTCATACAACCTTATAATGTCCTGTAAATTGCAAAAACTTAAGGCGACGATAACGGAATTTTAATGATTTTATAATGAAGATCACGTCTAAACGAATAGTGTTAATGATTTGAAAATTAATATATGTTAAATTAGAGTATTTTCTCAATAATTTAATATGAGAATATTTTAGATTATGTTTATATTACATAGTAAAATTAATTTGTAAAGTTATGTCTAACGCGGACGAAAAACTGAGAATGGCCCAAAATCTACCAAGCGTCTTTTTCTGAAACCTTCACCAATTTAAAAATAATTTAACTATTGATCTTTTAGTATACGCGTTTTATTAAAATACCTTTTGTTTTGTATATAATAAATTAATAATGCGTCAAATTGGGGACAGCGCTCCTTGATGGGCGAGTCCTATTACTGGCTGAACGTAGAAGAAGAAAGAAAGAAGAAAGAAAGAAGAAAGAAAGAAGAAAGCAAGAAGAAAGAAAGAAGAAAGAAAAGATAGAAAAATAATTTTGTTCGTCACAGAAACACGTGCTTAGGAAAACATAAACTCGAGCAAATAAACATTAAAAAAAAACCTATCTACATTATAATCACGAGCACAAAAATAACAAAAAGTCGGAAACTGCACGTCATGACTGTGACAAAAAGGCTTGCACTCAGCATGATGCTGTGCTATGGGGGACCCACAACACAGCGCTGATTTTCAGTTGTTACCCGAAAAACGTACGACGCGTTGCGTGAGCTCAGTACAGAACACGCAAGCTAACCACTCGGTCTTAAGTAAATTTGAAAGTTGCAGACCCTAGCACTTTCGCCTTACATACTGAAGTACTCGTACACTACGACGCTCACATGATCGTCCGTCGTTAATCTTTCACACTTCCTTGTGGATGTACGTATCGGTTGTTCCAAATTCTAATGGCTTTCTAGGTTATGAAGGAGGTTATGAACATAACGTTACTTTATGATTAATAACTCTTCTATCTATGATTTTAAATTTATTTAAGGCCTGTCCTAACTCCTACTTAATGGCTGCGTAATACGTTTTGAAATGTGTTTTTACATATGGCTTAAACGATCGGTAAATGGACTAGCTATGATATATGGTTGAGATTTGTAGATTACGACGATTTGAAATATCAAAAGGATACGTTAGGTTAGCTAGCTATTTATGGAAGTGGAAAGCGACCTGTCGCTGCCAGCTGTGATACATTCTATGGCCGGCGGCGCAGCGTCGTGGGACGCGGTGATCTCCTTCTGGGAAAATGTCATGTCGCAGAAGGAGGCACCGGAAAGGGAGAGGGAGATTTTGAGTGCTCTCCCAACCCACAGCAGGTGCACCGGGCGTCAGCAGAGAGCAGATAATACCCTCTTTCGGCCCCCCTAAATGGGTCCAGAGACGGCGGCAAATAATATTATTTTTTCTGTGAGCGATTCCCGTTCTCTATATATTTTAACACCATACTGCGATCACCGCCGCCGACCCGCCTGCCAAGCATAGCGATTATGGCAACAGATAAAAATAATATTATTTAAAAGTCGATTCGCCCGATTCAGGCGAGTAAATAATTCATGTGAATCGACCAATAAACCGGTTGTCAATCTTCAACACAAATTGTACATACCAACAAACAATAGGTACTACATTTACATACATATTTTAAGGAAAAAGTTAAATTGATTGCAAAGGGAAGGTGTGTACCCGGATTATATTTATCAAAAAAAAAAGGTTATGGTAGTGTTCGGTACAATATTTGCGACCGAACAGCTCAGCACTTTTGCTTGCATGCATTTTTCCATAAACCGTTGTCCGTTTGGTGCCGGACGTTAAGAATAGCACCCATTTCTTCCCGTGGTTGTCGTAAAAGGCGACTACTACTTACTAGAGAATGGGCAGCAGCGTTCTCTGTGAATTTTAACACCATACTGCGATCGCCAACCCGCCTGCCAAGCGTGGCGATTATGGCAACCCCCCCTTAAGGGGAGGCCTATGTCCAGCAGTGGACGTCTTTCGGCTGAAATAATGATGGTGATGATAAATTTATGTATTTACTTATCCTCTTTTTATTTTAAACATGTGCGTGTATATGTGTTGTATTTTTTTATTATTAAAGTCTGTTAACTTACAGTACATTGTGCACTACACCTATACATCTTATCTTAGTACTAAATATATATATATTTTCTGTAACGCAGCTCATAAGCTCATTTGCAGCTCATTTATTTCTGGTAGAAAAATTGTGAACTCGCATTGCAAGTTACGCTGAAAAATAAAATGATGTTACAAAATGTAACAGTTTCATACGAATTAGATGAAACATTCTTGTTTTAAATCCCATTCCCCGGCGTAGTGTTGACTAATTCAGTGTAGAACTGAATTAATTTTAGAGTTACATTTCACTCGTGTATCATTATTAATTATGCAATTCCACAAGAATACAGTTGGGAAAAGGCTGACGACGCTACAATACGATAAGCAATTTATAAGTAAGGGATTTTTACTATTAAGACGCTGACAACAGGTAAACCGCTGTCACTGTCACAATACATACAAAAGAAAGAAAAGCGCGATGACACAATGCTTGTAATTTATTGCAATATATGAAGCAATTATTTATTTAAGTACTCAAATATTAGTTGAGTAATCGAAAATAAAAAAAACAACCAAGTTCTGCATACAAATAAGACGTTCTTGTTATTAATTAAATACCAACCGTACGTTGATATTTAATACAGATATGCTCGTGAACGGGCGCCGTCAGTTGTGACTGGTCTTCTCCTATCTGCCAGGGCTTATTTGTAATATTTTATATTGTTTTTAAATAATTTATATTTTTACATTGTTCTCACATATAGAAGCGACAAGAATAATGTACCCAGGATTTTGTAATATCTTGATTTAAAAGAGTGTCCTTGGAGTTTCTTGACTATTCTTCTCCATAGAGATCTACGTTTTGGAATGGGCAAATAGCTTCAACTTTCTGACTAACTGACCGACTCTTTGACAATTCAAAAGTGCCTGTAATTGGTTTAATTGAAATAAATGCTTTGAGTTTTGATATTTTGGATTGAAACTCAAAGTAAAGGGTTAGTTTACAGTTAATTTGTATCGAGTTTTTTTTTCTAAACGTGTTTTGGTAACAACCAAGTTCTGAGAAATATGTTTCAGAATATATATGTTTACATATATGTTTTCCGCTACCAAAAACTGTGTAGATTTGGCAATTTTTTTGTTAAAGACTAGCCTACTTTTATCATTTGCCTCTTGTCAGCGCCTTAACATTAAGGCGAAAGCGTCAGGGTAGCCCGCGATATTAAAATTTTCTTATGTTTTTTGCAATTTGCAGGTCAGTATTAGGTTGTATGTTGATGGAAATATGATTCGCGGCCTGTATTCTTGACTACAGAACCCTATAAAACATACATATTTCAAGTAAAACCACTATAAGCGGTCGCTGAACTAAAAAAAAATCATCAAATCTTTTTAATTTTATCGTGTTTAGATATCGATACTAGTGATGCAACGATACCGATACGATAATCGTATATTGGCGATTTCATTCGCTATCGTAAACATTAAGATATTCAAGATGAAATAAAAAAATCCGGCCAAGTGCGAGTCAGACTCGCGCATGAAGGGTTCCATACCATTATCTATAAAATTGGCAAATAATCACGTTTGTTGTATGAAATTTAAATATTTGTTTTATTTTAATTTAATTATTAATTTTTAAAGTGAATATTTAACTAAATATTTTGTAAATATTTCAAGCGTCTAACTGTTGCCGTTATTAATATCGAGCAAAAAAGTCTCGTTTGTTGTATTTGTTGTTATAGCGGCAACAGAAATACATCATCTGTGAAAATTTCAACTGTCTAACTATTACGGTTCATGAGATACAGCCTGGTGACAGACGGACAGACAGACAGACAGACAGACAGACGGCGGAGCCTTAGTAATAGGGTCCCCGTTTTACCGTTTGGGTACGGAACCCTAAAAATCACGTTTGATGTATGGGAGCACCCTTAAATGTTTATTTTATTCTGTTTTTTAGTATTTGTTGTTATAGCGGCAACAGAAATACATCATCCGTGAAAATTTCAACTGTCTAACTATCACGGTTCATGAGATACAGCCTGGTAACAGACGTACAGACAGACAGACAGCGGAGCCTTAATAATAGGGTTCCCGTTTTACCCTTTGGGTACGGACCCTAAAAACTATCTGAAGACTACTAATTTAGAGATGGACGTTAGTGTCGCTGACAATTGGCACAATAAAGCTACAGAGTAATTGAAAAGGATACCCCATAACCTGCAAAGGTGCCATCTGAAAGATTATTTTTCTCAGCAGGGCTGGTACATCGTGATGAGATAAACCAACTTAAGACTGAGATATATGCCAGTGACCTTGAGTGGTTAGCTTGCATGTTCTGAACTAAGCTCACGCAACGCGTCGTACGTTCAGCCAGTAATAGGACTCGCCCATCAAGGAGCGCTGTCCCCAATTTGACGCATTATTAATTTATTATACACAAAACAAAAGGTATTTTAATAAAACGCGTACACTAAACGATCAATAATTAAATTATGTTTAAATTGGTGAAGGTTTCAGAAAAATACGCTTGGTAGATTTTGCGCCATTCTCAGTTTTTTATCCGCGTTAGACATAACTTAACAAATTAATTTCACTATGTAATATAAACATAATCTAAAATATTCACATATTAAGTTATTGAGAAAATGCTCTTATTTAACATATATTTTTTTCAAATCATTAACACTACTCATTTAGACGTGATCTTCAGAATAAAATCATTAAAAGTCGGTTATCGTCGCCTTAAGTGAAAACACTTATAACGGAAATAAACTACGACTATATAGTCGTAGTTTATTAAAGGCAAATTCTTATTGAGAAAACACAATTTTTACAACATTATTTTTAGTAGGTATATGCGAAACCTGAATACTTATAATTTGCTCAGAATAAGGAACTGAATCGATTTCAATAATTTTTACACCTTGTTATATTTTGTCCCAAAAATATTGAAGTGTGGTGGAAAATGTTATCACCATTTAATTACTTACAATAAAATCGTCGTACGGTTAGGTACCTACTGCCAAATTATTATCAATGAGCGCAAGACGACCCTAGAGGCGCGGGGGCGCCGCCGCCGCTGCCGTTAGCATGTTTTTTTTTGTTTTCATGATACAGTTTGAAGTTTTGTACCTAGATTCTGTACATGAAAATACTAGACACGTGTTTCGGATTTCGCATAAACTAAAACTAATATTGTATAAACAACGTGCCGCCACAATGGCCACATTAATTCAACACACGGGTAGGACTAGTGGCCAGTAGTCATAAAAATATATAATAACAATATAAAATAATTATAAAATGAAAAATCTCTCCTTCCTTCATTTCGCCTTCTCCTTGCACGTTATTCGTTATAATTTCATCAATGTGATGTTATGATCCATGACCCCGGCAAATGACCTCTGCGCTACAGTTCTTTAAGTACCTACAGGTTGCTCCAAGATGCTATTTTAGAAAATTGTAAATAAATCAATAAATAATAACGTTTAATTAAATTCAAATATCTTCATAAAGCGTAAAGGCGAAATCGTATACCTGTGTTAAATTCATGTCGCCACCAAAGCGCCACGCTGTAGATATACTTGTTAATTAAAGTAAATAAAACAATTAAATAAAAATGCGTAAATTATTGGGTTAGGCCCATCTCTTCCCCTTCCCATCTCTTCCTCTAGGTGTTTATACCAACAAAAATTTCCTTTTCATGGTATAAACGTATAGGGGAAGAGATGGGAAGGGGAAGAGATGGGACAAAGCCCAATTATTTTGTGTTTTCGTAAGTCTTAGTATTGATATAATAACATACAAAGCTTTAAGTCATCATCATCGATCGCAGTATAGTGTTAAAATGCATAGAGAAAGCTGCTGCCCATTCTCTAGTAAGCATCAAATAAATTCAATAAAATGCTATTATACAAACATCATAATGCATTCGTATCGTAATTCGTTATCGTATTTGTCCATTATGATATAGTAGATATTGTTGCATCACTAATCAATACCCATCACGTCTGCGGAGTTTCTCTAGCTAATTATTACACAACTTATTATTTAAATGACTAACTAAATATACAAATAAACACAAAAACACAAACAAAAGAACAGTTAGGCCCGGCGCCCATTGGCGGCCAAGGTATTTTACGCGACGAATAAAAATATAACTTAATAGCAAAAGTTGAAATTTCAATCTTAAGCATACTGCGGTATTGTTTTTGTACTTACGATCGTTAACATTGGAATTTCAAGTTAATTTCCATACTTTTAAGTTATAGTTTTGTTCGTCGCCTAAAAATACCTTGCCATGCCGTGCCGCCAATAGGAGGCCTTAGGCGTCGAAGTACTCCTCGACATCGCTGTCATCCGGAAACGTGTCCAAGACTGGCAGCATTGCCACGTAAAATACGACTAATATGACGGAATATTTTAAAACAATGTCTCTTGTTGGTATTAAATGCAAAATCACTGTCTTTTGGTTTTGAAACCACTGTTGGTCCCTAATAAGGAAGTAATTTGTACATTTTTTATCTATTACAAACCAATTGTACGCCGCAGACACATAAAGTTTTATTATAACAGGCAAAGTGACTGTTCAGCAAACGTAAGATATTGCATTAATAATAATAAATGCATAAACCTCAATTACCTTGTTTATTTATAGAACACAATCTTGAGATAGCATACCAGTGCGTTACGACTGCAATTGTGTGTAATAATAGTTGCAAGAAAAATAACAAAGTTACTTAGATTTGATTGCATAAAAGTTTACAAAAAAGTTCATCGCGCTGAAAAAAAAAAGGGTTTGCTTTAACAAAATGTGATCACGCATCTTGACTCCATACGAGCCTAACAAGATCTTGACTTCTGAAGCTAGGAGAACTTTGTTAAATTATCATAGTTCCGTCTACTAAGTAATGAATTACTTAGTTTAATTATGGGTAGCTATTTCACCACCATCACCATTTTAGTCGAAAGACGTGGGAGGGAGGGAGAGGCCTGTGTCCGCTGCTGGACATAGGCTTCTCCCTCTCCTATAATTATGGGTAGTTATTTAATTTAACTCAAATGGTGGCCAGTTTGAGACAGGGACCGTACAACCACGGTTAAGGGTTAAGCCTTTCGAAGGGGTAACCCATTCAATGGGTTACCTTTATCATGATGTAACCCATTGAAAGGGTTTTATACTAGAAACCCATTGAAAGGGTTACATGATAACCCATTGAATGGGTTTTATACTTGAACCCCAGTGAAATGGTTCCATGATAACCCATTTCAATGGGTTCTATACCTACTTGAAACCCAGTAACATGAAAAAATCATATTATTATGTTATTTCGATATCCGCCCAGCACGCGTAGCAGGACCAATTCTATCTATATTCTACCCAGGGACTATTTTGGTTACCATTTAAAAAAAAACCCATCGTGAACCCTTTCAATGGAAAGGGTTTTCGATAGGGGTTTTCTAAGCAGTTAATAAAAAACCCATACGGTGTGGGTAATTTTCAATGGCTTAAATTAAGCCATTCAAAAGGGTTACCCACACCGTATGGGTTTTTATCGAAAACCCTTTCAATGGGTTACCAAAATTTAATTTAAGCCGTTCATAAGGGTTACCCCTATCGTATGGGTTTTTGTTTAACCGCTTAGGAAAACCCTACCGAATACCCTCTCAATGGGTAACCGAAATGGTCCCTGGTTTAAGAATGATATAATGCTAACAAGTTGCTTGTTACCATCAACTTAAATAATTATTTGATATACAAAAGTGAAGAAGTAAAATCAAACAAAGCATGTATGATGTAACAAAGACCGGTGATTATTCTATACATGTCACATTGTTGATATAAATAAAATGAATTTGATCTGGCAAATAATATGCTATCTTGTTTATAGTAAAATAAATAAATAATGATTCCAAACATTTTAATGCCAACTAAGAGAAAATGTATCTTAGCTCGCATTTTTTTCAGTGCGTGATTTGTTACTAGGTAGGTACTTTTTTCATAAGTATCTAATGAATACGTCTTACGATATGTAAAGTACACGAAAACAGTAATATATAATGTATTACTGTTTTCGTGTTTATTAATTTAATAGTTTTGTAGAAATATCGGAACGAATATTAATTTTTTGTTTCCTATAGTAAACTCTCGAGCACCATACTGATGCTCGAGAGTTCCATAAAGGCAACTATACTCCATTATTGTTTGAAAATATTGGAATATTAACACACCTGTGTTCTTGTTCGAGTTCACTCGTTGGCATACTAAATACCTACTTCCAATATGTTCCTACCTGAAATATTAGTCAGTTTTCGCGGCTTCCGACTTGTCAGCTCCAACGCAGTTTGCAATAAAGTTTCACAAAGATAATAATCTATGACCGTGTTCCCATTCGCTGAGAATCACAAGCAAATTAATTTTGGTCCATATTTGCGAATCTATCCGTTGATATTTTATTGGAAATGTATGAAAATGTCTGACAACCAGCAGCCTAATTGCGTAACACAGTTTGAATCACAATCGGAATGATTTTGAAGTATATTGTTAATCCAATGCTTCTTATGTTAGAAAAAATTGTCTGCTCAACAACGTAAATAACGCAATGAATGTTGTTGAACTGTCAAATTGAAACCGATTCCTACTGTACGTGTGTTACGCAATTAGCCCGCTGTCTTACCAAGAGGTATCGTATTACCCATACTGGTTTGTGGAGGTCAGATAGGCAGTCGCTCCATGTAAAATACTGGTATTGCAGCATCCGGTTAGGCTGGAAGCCGACCCCAAAATAGTTGGGAAAAGGCGGGCAGATTGATTGTATTAAAATGTCAAAAAAGTCGAAAACAGACGCGTTCATCGAAAATTGGAAAGATACGGTTTGAACTGGCAGGGCCGGATTTAGGGGAGGGCAACCGGCCCCGGGGCCTCCACAAACGGGGGACCCCCACAATAGAGACTTCGGAAAAAAAAATCTTTCAAATTCCAACTAGTAAACATCTTTTCCTTTGATAATTTTTTTTGCTCTTTTAGCTTTACCTACAGTACTTTGTACATACATGATTATTTGATTATATTAATCTTAAATATTAACAGAAATCATTGATCTATATTTGTTCACTCCAATCAGGCAATCAGTGAAATATCAAAATCTCAAATCGCCCTGATAAGCACTTGCAATTTACTACTCATCTTGAGGGAGTACCCCAATAGCTCAATGGCTGAGTGGGGTGGTACTTTAATTTCAGATAATTCTTGTTTCCGATTATATTTATATGTGTTTGTTAAATACTAAGAGAATCTGCTTGGTTTCCCAATAAATTATTTATTGAAAAACTCGACTGAAAAAAATTGTTCATTTTATTTAGAAAATAATTTGGGGCGAGGGGGGGGGGCCCTGGAAACTGGATTGTAGTAAAAGCTGTATGGTGTGTTTAAATTAATTTTATTTCCTTAGTAAAACTAGCGAGTTTTATGGGAATCGGTAAAAAGTACTTATAGCTTATGGTAGACACATATCAGCCAGATTAACGGAAGATGTGAGATTATTTTTTTGCGTAAACTGTAGGTACTGAAAAGATGATAAGGCAACGTTTAAGAAAAATCTGCATTCAGCAGTGGTCTGCTCTAATAAATTAAAAAAAATTGGCAGTAATGGGGACCTTGGGAATGCCTGCCAGGGTTGCGAGTTGGTCCGAAAGGGATATCGTGGCCCTGGTACACAGGCAAATGAAGGAATACGGGTGGGCCGGGTAGTCAGTAAAAGTCTGACACGCCCTCCCGCTCCGCCTAGAGCAAGAGAAGTGATTTGATAATTTCCCACCCAAAAAAAAAAAAAAATTGGGGACTGCCGACAGAAGAGAAACCTTAAAACTTTGGAATAACATCCTAACTTTCTAACTAATATTATACATGTGAAAGTAAGTTTGTTTGTTTGTTTGTTAGTTACCTTTTCACACTTAAACCACTGAACCGATAATCCTGAAATTATGCATATACGTTGTCAGGTGTACAGAAACGGACATACGGTACCTTTTATTCCAAAAAAAAAACTGTTTCCGAGGAAAACAACAATAAAGTTCTTATGATAATAGTTGGCGCCACGTGTCTTTCGAATCATGATTGAATTATATTAGTTTTATGCCGGTAGTTCCCGTGGGATAATTTCCGACCTCCACGCGGGCGAAGCCGCGGGCAAAATCTAGTAAATAATATATACAAGGTGTAACATAAATAACGCACAACCTCTTAAGGGGTTATTGTACTCATCATTAACTTTCTACTTAATAGACCATCGACCATAATACTATCAGAACTGCACGAACTGTCAAACTCTAAACTCAATAGAATTAAGGGGAAGTGGGTGAACAATCGATCACCTGAAACGAAAGACAGACAGATTTGAAACTGAATGAAAACGTTTACAATTTTCGTATTCAACTTTTAGGGTTCCGTAGTAAACAAGGAACCCTTATAGTTTTGCTATGTCCGTCTGTGTGTCTGTCTGGGCTTAATTAGTTGGAAATGACCTCTTGTTTAACCCCTTTCAAGGAATAGGTCGAATTTTCGACCACACTGTTTATAGAAAACTATCACAGCTAAGTAGGATTTACAAGTTAACGAGTAATAGTCGACCAACTTACATTTGCAGTTGGAGAATTGACCGTGACATATATCGATGTGTGGGAGAAAATGTTTTTCAACTACAATGTTAAGTTTGTTTTTGAGATAAATTCATCCCAACTATGGAATCCTTCATTGTACGTGGCCCGACTCTCACTTGGCTGTTTTTTGTTCCATTTTAGGGACTGTATTATATACCTTACCGATCCTATCAGTTTTACCAACCCTTTTTATCAATAAGAATGTTCTAACCGAATGATTCTCACGAATTGGTAGTAAATAATCAAATTGTGATTATTTACTACGGATTCGTGAGAATCACACTCAGACGTGTGTTTTTTTTAAATTAAAATGTCTAGGTGAAGACAGAATTCTAAGAAGAGTTTTTGTATTAAACATGGATAGAAATATCTTCCTACGCGTACCTAAGTACGCGTAGGAAGATATTTCTATCCATGTTACGAAAATGAACATTTCACTGGATAAGTATTCTTGTGAAACATTTAGACTTGAGACGAGTAATAATATTCGTCTCCATTTCTTAAGAATTGGGCGAAAAGAAAAAACAAACTTCAGACTTTTAATAGGTTTTATTTCTAACAATTTGTATAATTACCAACGTATGTTTGTAATTATACAAACCGAAACAGACCGGTGCAACACGCGACGCTACAAAAAGGCCCCGCGGCCGCGTGTCGCATGACGAGCGGTGCCTTTGTGTCACGTCGCGAGTCGCGCCGGTCTGTAGAAGCCTTTATATAAAACAGTCGTAAAAGAAATTAGAATTACGTTAACAAGCAATAAACTGTTACCGCATCATGATGCAGCGTTACTTGTTCAGTTTTAGCACACAAAAGGCAGTTCAGCTTTGTCTCTAGAATTGCAAAGATCTGTAATACCTCTGATTTTTCAGATGCTCATAGGTGGAGATGACCGCTTAATTCTGCAAGAGCCTTAACTTAACCTAGTGGGCCACCAGTAATTTTTTCCAACCAGCACAGCATAGCTATTCACAACGATACGATTTGCTACCGTATCTACAACGGCACTTGTTCGATAACCTGATTTCTGAACCGTAGGACTGGCAAAACGCTATTCACAGATCCGTGTGGAAATGATTTTTTGAAAACTGACTGTAGGTGTGCTTATGGGGAACGGTAAAAAATGGTAGTAAATAGAAAATTGTGGTAGAAAATGTAAAGTTGTACATAAATGATTTTTAATGGGTATTTTATTAAGTTCAACTATAGAATATGCATCGAGTAACTATTAACCAAAAAAAGAAACAGTAAACAATGACTTTAACTTAAAAACAATTTACCTGATTTCTATTAAACTTGCTTTGTAAACTTCAACTTTGAGTTCATTTTGGTATTTGTATAACTTTGAACAAAAAAACTCTGACTATTAGTTTATTAAAATGGGTGTGGGTATTATATCAGTATGTAACAATTACTATTTCTTGTTAATTGCTCATTTTCAAGTTCTAAAACGTAGTTAAAAATGCATATTTGCAGACAAGATTGTCAGGGGAGCAGCGGCAGGTGCTCATTGCATTCATGCAAGGGCATTTTATGGGGGATGCGCTAATGTAGCCCGCGAAATTTTCATTACAACTCTCTAAGTTCAAAAAATCCTACGGAATGTTAGTTTCTGAAATAATCATTCAGTTGGATTTTTTTTACTTAGAGAGTTGTAATGCTGATTCTAATTCAGTAAATCCATATTTTTTATGGCCGCGAATCATATTTAGATCAACATGCCTGTTACTGACCTGCAAATTGCAAAAAAACGTAAGAAATTTGGAATTTCGCGGGCTACCTTAGCCCATGTTACGGACGAATGTAACCACCTAAAATTGTATTATCTTTGAAATATAATTATTATAAATCAAATATGAGTAGAAGCATGATTTAAAATAATAGACATGATTTTAAATATCTAGTAAGCGTTATCAAAGTGGACGACTTTTGGCTGAGATGACGATACACACACCCTATCACTATACGCTACTATTTAATCTGTATTTTTTGCATATTATGCTCAGTGCATAGTGGGTAAATATGAATCAAAATATTTTTATCATATCTAATCTAAAGTGTTAAGGCTTCTACATACCGGGGCGACTTGTCGCGCGACGCGACACGACACAAAGGCACCGCTCGTCCTGCGACACGCGGGGCCTTTGTGCCGTGTCGCGTCGCGCGACAAGTCGCGCTGGTATGTAGAAGCCTTTATACATAGCTTTGATCTATTCAGCGGTCAAAACAATAAGAAAACTTTATGAACCTACATTATGTATAGGCACTTACTTCAGATAGTGCCTAAATTCGTTTTTTTTAAACAATATTCATTGTTCGATATCACTTCCGACAGCAAATACCTGTCGGAAGAATCGATGTGTTCATACCGTATTTGAACTGTCAAAATTGTACGGTTTCGGATTTGTGAATAGCGTTTGGAGGACTTCGTCGATAACACTGACATTCGATACGGCACGAAACCGTATCGTACCTTTGTGAATAGTTATGCAGAAGGTATATTGGCCGCCCAAGAAAAAAGACTCCAGTACCCCAAGTCTAAGTTTGCAAGAGAGTAAACGTAACTATTTCGTTTGCGTTAAAATTTGACCGATAGATCATACATAATGCTAAGAGTATTAGAGTGAGAATAAAAATATTAACGCAAACGCGCTAGTTACGTTTACTCACTTGCAAACCTAAACACGGGGTACAGAGGGCCTAGTGCGAGTTTCATTTTACCATCTCGATCAAAAGCATCGAGCGCGTTCGACGTTCCGATTGGCCCTTCACCGGTGAAGGCCGGCCGGCTTCCAATCGGAGCGCCAAACGCGGTCGATGCGTTTGATCGAGATGGTAAAATGAAACTCACACTAAGCCCTCGGTCTCGGCATTTAGTTTCCGAGATATACGTAGTTTTGTAAAGTTGGTTAAAAAATTGCATTTCGCGATTTTAATTGATTATTAATTAATGCTCAATTATCTACAAGTTCATATAATTTTCTCAAATCAAGCTTTTTCAAAGATTTAACTACAAATGTCTGATAAAAAAAATAAGTACAATAAGTAAAATCTTTATTTATTGTTCCGTTTGGTACCGTACATAAATAATAGCACCATCCCATTTCTTCCCGTGGGTGTCGTAAAAGGCGACTAAGGGACTTACTAGAGAATGGGCAGCAGCGTTTTCTACGCATTTTTAAAACCATACTGCGATCGCCAACCCACCTGCCAAGCGTGGCGATTATGGTAAACCCCCCCTTTGGGGGAGGCCTATGTCCAGCAGTGGACGTCTTTTGGCTGAAATGATGATGTTAATCTTTATTTCTCTGTTCACAAGGGTTCACTCATATAGACAGAGACAAGAATTATAACGTTTTGACAAAAATGCATAAAATATGATGCTTTGTGAGAGACTGGCGTCCATACTAGGATACCCTGTGTGACGATTTTTAGGGTTCCGTAGTAACCAAGGAACTCTTATAGTTTCGCGATGTCTGTCTGTCTGTCCGTCCGTCTGTCCCCGGCTTAGCTCGGAGACGCTTAGTTCTAGAAAGCTGTAATTTGGCATGGGTGTACATATTAATCACGCCGAGAAAGTCGTAAAATAAAACCATGATAAACATTTTTTTTAGGGTACCTCCCTTGCACGTAAAACGGGGAGGATATATATTTTTTTCTCATCTAATACATGGTGTGGGGTATCGTTCGATAGGCCGTTTAAAAATATTGTGGGTCTGTGAAAGACATTTTTAAATTCTGAGATCCGTTTGCGTAATATTAAGCTTTAAAGTGCTATTTTTTGTTAGAATCCCCCCCCTGCCAGCTAAATGGTTGGTTTTGGATATGTGAAAAAATTCATGGCAGTAGTAAACATAACGAAATTAAAAGGAAAACTATCACAGCTAAGTAGGGTTTACATGTTAACGAGTAATAGTCGACCAACTTGAATTTGCAGTTGAAGAATTGACCGTAACGTATATCGATGTATGGGAGAGCATCTTTTTCAACTACAATGATAATTTTGTTTTTGGGATAAATTCATCCTAACTACGAAACTATTCATTGTGCGTGGTTCGATACGCACTTGGCCGGTTTTTATATTATCAATTGACTATTCTAGATACCGAATCCAGTCTTAACTCAATACCCCACTACTGGACCCTTTTTGCTTGGACGCCCACATATAAAAATCGTTTTCATAAAGATACTGTAATCTGTCATTCCGAAGTGTCTGTCGGCTCATTTAATTTGTAAAACTTAATTCAGAAGCTACCTTCTATCGTATCTTACATAATTATTCACTGAAAACCGAGAGAATAAAAATTAAGAAAAGAACCTTCAAACCTTAAATTTCTTTTGTATGATACTTACTAAGTTGCGAATACTTTTTAGACGCTTTAGTATCTCAATCTTTTTTCTTTCTTTTTATAAGAATTCTCTCGAGTGAAACAATGTGTTTGTTTCTATAAACATGTGACTAAAGTAAGTGATAGGAGAGCTTTTCTTTATTGTAAGACTATACTATATATATTTAGACGCCTTATAAACTATTTATTAAAGTAAAATAGGCTTTATGTTGTAGCCATGTCGCTTTTAAAAATGACAGCTGTATTGTTTCAAAATAAATTTTTTTCTTTCACTCGTTATGTTATAGATTTGCTGAAGTTCAACGCCTCACGTTCAATACATCAGTATGTTCAATGCATCACTATGCAGTAATGCATCATATATATTCAGTATACCTACTGAATATTTCTCCTCCTCCCTAATGCATTTTCGTTTAAGTTCTCTACCCCTGCAATATGGTAAACGTAAAGGAAAGGTCTTTGGTTCTACTCTTTACATAAAGCAGGGCATGCAAAAGGTATCTGAATGTTACATAGAAGCTCCTGGATGTTTTACATTTCTTATACGATTTAATCACAATCAGAAAGTTTTGATGGATAATGCTAATCCGTTGGTTTGAATTCAACTGCTAAACAAACAACGTTATAATAACGCAAGGAACCATTGCGATCAATTGTCATTGTGTGTTACGTAATTACCCCGCTGATCCCGAAATGTCAAACTGCCTTATTCGAAAGGTCGTCATTCTAACAAGGTATACCTCACACTTCGGGTATCGGCTGTCCACTAATGGATACTCCATATGTGAAATAAGGAAAAGTGAGAGTAAGATTATTTTTCCCTTGAAACAATACCTTTTGTTATAGGCCATTTTTATTTCGAACGCAAACATAATTTGCTCTTATAATAGTCGTATTCATTCGTTTTGTAAGCAAGCATTTTTCGTGTGCGTAAACTTGAATACCTGCATGAGGCAACACACTTAAAATAAGCTTATAAGCATTGTCTTAATTACATTGCGTACAATTATTTTGTGTGAAAATCGAAGTGTAGATTGCAGATAGAGGTCCGTGGGAATTCGGAACGTTTGTTGACACGTTGAATGGACGCAAAGCGGCGTTCAAACTGCGGGAAACGACTCGTTATTTTATAAATCAATTGATCTGTCAATTAATGAGATAAAACCCAAGTTTCTGAAATACAAAAAGTAACCTACGATTGGTTAGTACGATTCCTTAGTTACCAATCATTAGCAGTAGAAATTGAGACTATAAGCAATCAAATGAGCTTATAAGTAGTACCTACACTTATTATTTAGTTCATGAAATAAGCTTTTGCAAACTGGGACTCAACTGTTTATAAATCTGATTTGAAAGCCTAATTAATTTGATTATGAAATAATTAAAGATAAGGTAATGTTTACACTATACAACACGGAACCCCTTGATTAATTATAATGAATCAATGATATCTTATTCATGTCTTGATTCATATGTAAGTACTAGGTGTGATAATTAATCTACCATTACGAATAAATATTTACTAATGTAGTTTCTTAGTAAGAGCGTTGTCACACTGACGATTTGCCAGCGTGTTTCTAGCGAGGTGATCTGGGCCCCAAGTCTGCTATTTTTATAAATTCTGTCATTCCAACACGATCCCATTGTCATTATGCTAAAAGTTCGTAATCTGCTAAATTCATAATGGCCGATCATTGGTCGGTCAATGTTCTCGTAATAGAATTGTGTTGCTCGCAATGATCGACCATTCTGACACTATTGTAATAGCAGACTTGAGGCCCTGTGAACGTGGTCTCCGTGGGTGCGAAGCGAGCTAACCGCGACAACGCGATGTGTTCTCCGCGTTTCCACAATATTGTAAACTCACTTGTCTCGCTCTATTTCGTATATTTACGTCAATCGCTCTCGTTACGCAAAAGCGGCGAAAACGTTGCGCATACGTGGCGTGCTCGCTGCGTATGCGTAGCGAGCACGCCACGTATGCGCAACGTTTTCACCGCTTTTGCGTAACGAGAGCGATTAAACAACCGCCTCGCTGAGAACTCGCTCGTATATCGCCAGTGTGATAAGGCCCTAAGTTACAGTCTCACATGCTACGCATATGAAATCATAATTCTAGGTTGATGAACTTTAATAAAGGTATGTTATTTAGCAGTAAAGGGTTGCTTAACCGACTAACCTTCATTAAATCTGCAAGGTGACAACGCTTACTGTTAAAAGTCAACTTATTCATGATTATTGTGAAAAAGCTCACTCGAATTCAATAAAATGTTCTTTATAGGTACTTGATTTTTGGTGGAATGTTTACTACAAAACAACTTTTTTATATGCTAATAAAAATCAAGTTTAAAGAACATTCTGAACAACACAGAGTTACAGGAATATTAATTTATGGTATCGAGAATTGGATATTATATACAGGTCCGAATTTAATTAATCAGCTCCGTAGATTTGATCCTCCGGAAATCGGTATAAATGATTTAAAAAAAACAACAGATTTTCTCAACTCATACTTCAACTAAATACAACACCAACCAGCGATCGATGACCCCAAAAGAATATCGATGACCCCAAAAGAATATCTCTAAATCTTTTTTTTTTACATAACAAACAGACCCCAGATAACTTAACAAGGTCATCCAACGAGTATATCGTGGAATTTTCGTTATAGAACACTTAAAAGGATAACGTCGAAACCTTTCCGCTAATCGGACGGCGTTCTGTAATTAAGACGTGGTACTAAATGTTAGGAATCTTAACCACCACTATTAAAACGTTTGATACAAATACTGAACATACGAGTATATGTGGGCGTCCAAGCAAAAAGGGTTCATTTCTCGGCATTCAGTTTCCGAGATATACGCAGTTTGTGAAGTTGGGTGAAAAAATTGCATTTCGCGATTTTATTTATTTTAATTTTATTTTATTTTATTTATTCGGGAAAACAAACAATTACACATTAAGAATTACAAAGAGATAGGATTCAGAAATGATACAAATGTGAAATCAAACACGTTCTCCACAGATACACAATGAGACAATTTGGTAAATTAAAAGACTAGCGTTGTAAACAATAAAAAAAAGGAATATTAAAAAGACGAATATAAAAAAAAAGAATATTAATATCAATAGCATAGTATGATATAAATAATATTTATATAATATATATTCATATTTTAATTGATTATTATTATTTATCTACAAGTTCATAGTAAATAACTTTGTAAGTGTTTCTAAGTCCCAGAGATTTTAAGAGAGAAGTTTCATAGAAAGGAACCAATAAATCAAGCCTTTTCAGAGTTTCAATTTCAACCAAAAAATGCCAGATAAAAAAATATGTGTCAGCTTTTGAATATTTTTTTTATCCTTATTATCAATTGACTATTCTAGATAACGAAAGTAGTCTTAACTCAATACCCTACTACTGCACCCATTTTTTCTTGGACGCCCACATAAATTCCTACCATACTTACATGTTACATTACTAGACGGCTTACTCTATTTTACGATTTCCGCACTCTGCCATTTCGGAAACAACAATAAGATATACATACCTACATAAAGTTCACATTTCCTTTGATTACGGAATCGTAAACTTGTGCTTCAAAGTTCAGTTGATCTTACACATTAAAGTTAATGTTATTTTATATGTTTCTTAAGCTTGTCCAATGGATTTTATTGTGAAAAATTCAGGTGGTCACCAACCGCCTGCCAGGGTTGCGAGTTTGTCCGAAAGGGATATCGTGGCCCTGGCACACAGGCAACGGAAGGAACACGGGTGGGTTTTAGTCAATAAAAGTCTGACACGCCCTCCCGCTCCGCCCAGAGCGGGAGAAGTTATTTGACAATTTCCACCCAAAAAAAAAAGGTGGTCACCAATTAAATTTCTAAAATTTTTGAAGTGAATACTTATTTAGGCGCGTTGAGCACTTTTTGGGTGAACAAAAATCATGGAACTTGCGTCATCGTCACCCAACCTTTTCCATGAGCTATATGCATACTGTTTTCACTTCTATCGGCAGTCCCCACATGTTTTTTTAGGGTTCCGTACCCAAAGGGTAAAACGGGAACCCTATTGCTAAGGCTCCGCCGTCTGTCTGTCTGTCCGTCTGTCACCAGGCTGTATCTCATGAACCGTGATAGTTAGACAGTTGAAATTTTCACAGATGATGTATTTGTGTTGTATCGTATGTTCTACAAGGTAACCAAAGTGATATTTTGAAACCAACTGGTCCAGTGCAGTAGTTGTATCCATAATCTGCCTTTACCTCAAAATGGTGTGACTTTGAGGCCTATTCCCTGACAAAATAGTTGATAAATAATATTTTACCATTCATTGTTTGTACAACATTTTCTTTAATATAACAATAGATCTATTTCGAGTAACTTCACATTGACATTCTATTACAAATTTTTGTGTGTTCGGTGTCACAATATGGTCACAATAGTGTATTTTATAACCGTATACCGTTCTCTGTCTGTTTGTTTGTGCAGTAATTGTGCTGTGACACAACTTCAAGGCTGTCCCACATAGTTTCATGCCCTACTGACTCGCTTGACGATGCAGACGGGCGGTCGAAACGCTACGTTATTAACGACAGATGTTGACTTCTTCGGATGAGGAGCTCATGGCCAAAATAACAGCCGCCCGGGTCGATCTGGATGAGGAAGTCAGAGGACAGGGTGTTGGGGCGCAGCTTGGGAGAGGCCTATGTCCAGCAGTGAACTGCTATAGGCTGAGTTGATTAATTGATTGGAGGTGATACAAGTAGGTTAGTTGTCCCTTCATCACCCTAAGGTCATCGGACAAAATGCTGGAGATTTTCATTCAGCCTCTGTACCCTACATGGAGAGGAGCTCGTGGCTAAGTAATAACAGCCATACGGGTCGATCCATCAGGTTAAGCTACGCTTGCCAGGGTTGGTCCGTGGATGGGTGACCATCTTTTCATACCGAGACTTCTCCGTGCCTCAGAAAGCACGTTAAACCGTTGATCCCGGCTGTCATTCGTGGATCTTTGACAGTCGTTACGAGTCGTCACAAGCCCGAAAGTCTGACAACCAGTCTTACCAAGGGGTATTGTAACACCATCCACTAACACACCTCACTAACACACCTTCTTTAATTTAATTTTAATTTATGCTGTACGGTGGAAGAGCAGATTCTCCTAACAAAGGCATTATCTGCTTAAAAGGAGGCTCCAAACACTATTCAATATAATGTCAACTGTAGCATATTTTTTTTATTTTTTTATTACCCAGTAACTGGGTTGTGGAGGTCGCTCCATGCTCCAAAATACTGGTACTGAGCTGCATCCGGTTAGACTGGAAGCCGACCCCAGCATACTTGTGAAAAGACTGGGCAGATTTTATTTACTTCTTCGAAAGTTTTACTAAGAAATATTAGAAAAGAATATTAATTATGTTTTTAATATTAATTATATTGCCTCGTTGGTCTAGTGGTCGCAAACGCTACTGCCGAGCACGAGGTCCGGGGTCCAATTCCCAGGTCGGGCAAAGTGTTATTGGGTTTTTCCACTAGGAATTTCTCAGTAGCAGCCCGGAGTCTGTATTTGTGCCCGGGTGATGGCAATAGGCTCGCCCCCTATTACATGGGACTTAATCATAACGGGCAAAACGTGGATAGGTACACCTCTGCCTAACCCTTCGAGTATTACAGGCGTGATGTTATGTTATACTATTTTACTAGCTGTGCCCCGCGGTTTCTCCCGCGTAAGTCTCGATCCCGTGGGAATATCGGGATTAAAAGTATCGCTTAAAGCCTATACGTTAATCCAGGATGTCTGCTACCTCCATACAAAATTTTATCAATATTGATCCAGCCGTTTGAGCGTGAAGAAGTAACAAACACACACGCCTTTATCATATTAGTTTGATTAATATTATTGCGGTTTTTTTAATTTAGAATGAATGTTGTTGAACTGTCAAATTGAAACCGATTCCTACTGATAGTGAGTTACGCAATTAGCCCGCTGGGTTAGGACAAATCATACTTTTTTTTTGCCTTTATCGTTATTGTGGAAGTTGCGGGCAACAGGTAGTAAGAAAATAAATACAAAAACTGACAAGCAAAAAACAACAGAGCATCTTCTGTTCAAACTAGAACTGATTTGTTCCGCTTTCGCCCCACAAAGTTTGCCCTACATTTGATTTTTGATTTTCGCCCCACATTTAATTCCTTTTTGGCCCCAAAAATAATGTGTTTTATTTCATTATTATTTTCATATTTAAGAAAAAGCTTAGCTTATGAGTACAAGCACATTCAGTCAGAATGTAAGCATAACAAAAAGTATGGCGTGGAAAACTTTGATCGTTAAATAATATTTGAGGCGTTTTAACAGTTCGTGTGTCCATTTTGTCGTGGAGGAATTATACCTCAGTAACTATATCGATGCCGATTTAAAAGTTTGTTCATATCCTTCTGTCAGCAAATCAGGCATGAAGTGGGCTAATGACAATTTTTAGTTCATGCTTTAGTAGGTACCTACGTAATTACTTTTTAGGTCGTTGGTTAGTACCTAATTACTTCATCATCATCATCATCATCATATAAGCCGAAAGACGTCCACTGCTGGACTTAGGCCTCTCACAAAAAGGGGGGGATTTGCCATAATCACTACGCTTGGCAAGCGGGTTGGCGATCGCAGTATGGTTTTAAAAATGCATAGAGAACGCTGCTGCCCATTTTCTAGTAAGTTCCTTAGTCGCCTTTTACGACACCCATGGGAAGAAATGGGATGGTGCTATTCTTTACGTCCGGCACCAAACGTATATTGTTCCGAAATCACATATATTGGAAATTCCTACTTGGGTTGGGTTGGGTTAATGTCGCCGGGAGGACACAGCGTGGCATACGCTGGCAGAGTGTGCCGCTTGGGAGCAGCCACGCCGTGCCCTCATCTCAGGAGTAGGGACCTGGGAAGAGTCGTGGGACGCGATGGTATCCTTCTGCGAAACAGTCGTGTCGCAGAAGGAGGCAGAGAGCTGACCAGAGGGCCACCTCTGGTCAGCTCTCTGCAGAGGCCAGCCGCCACCAGCCGGTGATCGCAGAAGTCGGTCTTGGTCCCCGGTGTAAGTGTGGGAATCACTGGGGTGGTTTTTAATCAGTAAGAGTCTGACGGACCCCTCTGCCCGCCCCAGGGCGGAGGACATCCATAAGAATTTTCCGCCCGGGAACAAAAAAAAAATGTTGGCTTATAATATTATAACCTAACCTCGCTCAGCAAACACGCACAGACCTGCCTTCGTCCTCTGACGAAGATCGTCTACTACTGAGCTCACCTTTTTTTTTTTTTTTTGGTACTGACTTATTGCAGATGGCTCCGAAGTGCCTTTTCTGCTTAACCGATCTTTGGCGGGGCCAGAAGGGCCTCTCGCCGTGTTAGAGAAATAATTTAAATAGCACAGCTAAGGGCGTCCCATAGTGGGACTCGAACCTAGGCTTAGGGCGCTATTGACTACTGAACCATTGGGGGTATGCAGTATCTGATTATACTGAGCTCACCTCACATTGAAGCGCCTTATATACCCATTTCATGTGTCGCGTAGCGCGACAAGTCGCGTCGCGCGACTAGTAGCGCTACTTGAATAAAGATAATTTATTCCTTTGAGCATGCCGACTAGCCGGCAAAACCAAGTACCTAAGTCATTGCAATGTAACTCTTATCTCTTTGCAATAAGGTATAAATTAGGATGATTGACATTTGCAAGTCTTATAAAACTTGAAATGTACTCTTGTGTCGCGCGGCGCGTCGCGCGACGTGTCGCGCCTGTATGAAAGGGGTTGCGTGTCGCAATATCGCAGAATCGCCACGCGACGCGTCGCGCGACAAGTCGCGCCAGTGTGTAGAAGCCTTAACTCTAATCTCCATGTTCAATCAGTAACCTTTTGATTGCTTCCAAGTTCTGTAGAAAATGAATGATAAACTTCCAACAGAGAATAGCTCTAGTTATTATTAGATATTGATTGATATCGAATATCTGGCAACACCGACGTATGACATTTACGAGCGTGTTTATTGAAGTGACAATGTTCTACCGATATTATGAAAAATTGAAAGGGACGAGGGTCCAGTGTGCATTGAGCACAATGGGAGATGTTAACAGGAAGCGATGCTGATGGTAAAAGGGTGAGCGTGAACAATGAGGCTCTCTAAAAGGAAAATATTATAGACAGGACCTTTCATGTATGTGCGTGACAACCATACGTTATCGCCGCAACTGACGATATAAGGCTTCTACATACTGGCACGACTTGTCGCGCGAAGCGATACCGGTAGAACAATTTCCTAGAATTTTTCATAGAAATGGATCTACCGGTGTCGGGTCGCACGACAAGTCGCGCCAGTATGTAGAAGCCTATTTAAAGGCTTCTACAGACCGGCGTGACTTGCGACGCGACAGAAAGGCACCGCTCGTCGCGCGACACGCGGAGCCTTTGTGTCGCGTCGCGTGTCGCGCCGGTCTAGAGAAGCCTTTAGGCGCAGATATATGAAACGACTTTAGTGACTTTTAAATCTGTTATTACGGCTTCAAGAATACATGTAAGTAATCCAAAAAATTAATGTTAAACTAGAACGCATGAACTCAAATTCAAACTCAAAGCATTAATTTCAATTAAACCAATTACAGGCACTTTTGAATTATTGTCAAAGAGTCGGTCAGTTAGTCAGAAAGTTGAAGCTATTTGCCCATTCCAAAACGTAGATCTCTGTGGAGAAGAATAGGCAAGAAACTCCAAGGACACTCTTTTAAATCAAGATATTACAAAATCCTGGGTACATTATTCTTGTCGCTTCTATATGTGAGAACAATGTAAACATATAAATTATTTAAAAAACAATATAAAATATTACAAATAAGCCCTGGCAGATAGGAGAAGACCAGTCACAACTGACGGCGCCCGTTCACGAACATGACATCAGTCAGCACATCAGTTCCATACGTGATTATGTGCGTATTGTAGCAAAATACTTCATGAAATAAATTCAGGAAGTAATGTCTACCTAAAGCATAAATAACGATATTACTTTCAAACAACTTCATGATTTTTTTTTGGAAGAACACAGTATTTTATTATCTATAATTCTATCTGGGATTTTTATCAAAAATTCATATATTCGTTACTAAAAATAAATATTCCTATATGAAACTGGCGGCGGCACGGGCCGGGCCGAGCGGGATGCGAATTTGTATGGCCAAGGTCAACGGTGATTACCCGACCCTTAATGAAAGCTGAATAAAAATGTATGTTGTTGAGTAGCCGTAAACAAAAGCAATTGTTCATGGCGATAGATGGGACAAGTGGGATTATCTATATAGTTTAGACGCGAATCATTCTGAACATCAATTAAACAAAATTAGAAACAATAAGGCTCTTACAGACTCACGCGCTATCGCGGGTGCGATAAGCAGCGACATACAAATTGTGCTACTAGTGTCGCGTCGCGCCAGCGATATCGCACTAGTCTGTACGAGCTTTTAGGGATATTTAATTTCGGATAGTAGCTAACATAAACATAAACTCACGCCTCCTTCCCATGGGGGTAGGCAGAAACTATAGAACGCCACTTAATACGCTCCTTAATCACACCTTTTGCTTCGCCTACGTTCATACATCTGGTCATACACGCACGCCGGTTGCGAGTACTACGCACCTGACCTTTCTGAAGAACATCACCAATTTGGTCACAGTAGCTAACCATTTTTCAAAAACCTGTTTTATGCAGAAAATATCTTAGAAAGAACTCGTAATGTATGTGGTTGTTATCTATAGAATATGCCTATAACAGTTGCATCGTGAACTTGAGCTATAAATCTGCCTAGCCTTTTTTACTCTCACCTGACGCAGCTGATTCCAGTATTTTACATGGAGCGACTGACCTCCATAAGGTTACTGGGTAACTCAATACCTCTTGGTACAGTCAATGCTCTGCATTACCCGACCCCTCTTCCCCTCTTCTTCTTTGCAGGAGGGGTCAGATAATGCATAGCACTGACCGTACGACTGGTTGTCAGATTTTTGGTCTCTGACTATCCGTAACGACTGTCAAAGATCTACAGCCGGGACCAACGGCCTAACGGGCTTTCCCATCCTCGAACCGACTGCGGTAAGCGTAGCTGACGTTGGTAGCACACCTCCGCCGCGAAACCATAGCAGCGAAACCGCAGTTGTTCAATTGTACAGGGGGTCTACTCCGAAGCGTTAATCCGTAGTATCGGCCGGATGTTCGGCCGTTTTATAACTTCTATAGTTTCCTTTTTTGACTTTGAATCCTTACCCGACTTAAAGTCACATTTTTGACTTTAGCTTATCTCTTCGGCTGTAGTTTTTTTTTTCTTCGTCGTAATCAGTCATATAAGTATGACTGATTACGGCGAAAGAAAAAAAAAAACGGCCGTACTCAAGCAACGGCCGAACATTCGGCCGATACTTCCAACTTATGTTCGGAGTAGCCCCTCTGGTTCACGTTATTGCTACTCGCATCCGATTCGAGTAGCGGAACATGACGCGAACCAGTACAATTGAACGACTGCGGTTTCGTTGCTATGGTTTCGCGGCGGAGGTGTGCTATCAGCGTGAACGTTTGCTCGGCCCGTCGCCGGCGTTTCGCCGTCTGATTATTTAGCCACGAGATTGAACTATAAATAGATTGAACTTACTTACGAGTTATTTATGACAATATACCATAGTCTTTGTAGTCTCATGAAACGTGAGGCTTCAGGCAAATAGCATTTATAATGGTAATATTTGTAATATTTTTCTTGTAAAATTCTTACATAATTGTAAGTTTTATTAAACAGCACTTATCATACAACTTTACAAATATGTCACTTATTTACAAAATTGGCGGATTGTAAAGTTTATTAAACAGAGCCCTGGTGTGATTAGTTGTGGTACTTCTTAATAATTAAAGGCTTCCATGATGTTTTCATAGAAATTGTTCCACCAGACTGTCGCGCGTCGCACCTGATTGCGCCTTAAAACAATCCCGCATTGGGCGCGGGATTCACTTCGGTATGGCGCGGGCGAGTGCTTTTAATAGTACTAACAATTAATGTTTTATTGTTATTAGCATTGAACCTGCTTATATGCTCTTAATGAGCAATCAATTTTAGTAGCTAAACTGCGATAAAACATACCCTAAAAGACAGTAAACAAAAATAAAAAGATTTGAATACTGTTTTCTATTTGTTGGGACGTTATCCCTTGTCCAAAAGTTTTGAACGCTTTTCAAGGAAGTTGCGAGACTAGTTTTTTTTTCCATTAGCTCTCTGAGCTCGGTAAAAGTTCTTTACGATGAATAAAAGCCCTGAAAATAGAGCACTTACATAAAATGCATTATTCATTGTTGATCCGGGAAATTATGCAACAACGTTTGTAGACATCAAATCGTTGTTTTTACATTTGTCCCTGTTTATTGTCATTAGGTTTTATTCTTTAATTAATTCCTTCATAATTTGCCCTTCTTTTTAAAAATGTCAATTATGGCCGCTTTTTCGATCTTCTGGTCGTAGATCGTGGTTTATAATTATAAATAACATAAACAGTCTATATTGTTCCCACAGCTGGGACATAAGCCTACTCTCTTCGAGAAGGAGTGGGCCGTAATCCACCACGCGGGCCCAGTGCGGGTTGCCATGTCTTCGAATTTTTGATTCTAGGACATGCCGGTTTCCTGACGATGTTTTCCTTCACCGTTTTGAGAGCAGTGGTGATGAATTTTATAAATAATGGCATGAAAATAACTGATGCTTTTTTTTTTTTTTTCTGGGTGTGAAATTATCAAATAACTTCTCCCGCTCTGGGCGGAGCGGGACGGCGTGCCAGACTTTTACTGACTAAAACCCACCCAAAAAGCCGGAGTCTGGATTAAAATTACTGATGCCTAAATATTAATCGGATAAATCATCTCATTGGTTAACGATAGACGGACGTACCAGTCACTGTAGGAGTCACGGATCAAATTGAAATTGATTCACTACGTCAATTTGCTGCGTTATAGCCATTTCATAGGTACAACAGTCAAGGAACGACGGTTGTCATTTCAACATACGGTCAATTTAAGTAGGTGGTCAATATAAACAATTAATTTCCTTGACTTTGCATCTCAGAAATAGACGTGTTATAATACAACGTAGTCTCAAACCAGACCTCTATTGTATATAAAAAGTCCGTCTCCAAAGTTAAATTGTTGACAATTTAGCACACCTGGCGCCTAGTTCAGCGAAATTTCTTGTAAGCTTCGAGCTATTTTGGTCCGCAGTTATTGCTTACGAAATTCCCGTACAAATTTCATATTTAACATGAGGGCGTAATATTTCGAAGGGCGTCGAAGTAATTTCAATTTTATGGTAGCACGTCAGAGGACGTTAATGTTTTGAGGAGCAAACAATGGCGTTGTGACAGAGGTCTGATAAATACGTTTTCTCAAACATGCTTGGAAATTCGAGCATTATTTTAACAACCTTCTTCGAGATAAATCGAAAATGTTGTACTAGGCAAATACATGAGAGCAGCCTAGGCGGCCGGCAATATTAGTATGGAAATCCATAATTATCTGTCGTGTTTAGCGGCCGAATAAATTACTATAAAACTCATAATATCTGTCGTGTCTTTGTCGTGTAATTTAAAAATGGAACGATCTTTTTACGTCGACACAAGGCAGCCAAAGAAAAAAAACTATTCCCTACATTTTGACGAGTTATTCGAACATACATATAGGGAACAGCAGATTTTTTTTTCGCGATTTCAGGTTTGATCCCATAGTAAAAGTTGTTCGTAATGATGAGTACAATGACCCTTTTTAAGAGGTTGTGCGTTAATTCTGGGACATGTTGTATATTTTCACCACTTTGACTTCCATCCGATCAGTTTTTACACCCCTTTAGAACATAATAAAAGAACAGAATTTACGAGGTCTAGATTTTACGTTTACTCTGAGATAAGTGTCGTTAAAATATAGGCTTGGAAAAGTCCCCACAAACTTTTTTGGGTCGTCGATAAAAACCTCACTCTTAGCAATAACGACAAAAGTGAAATAAATGATCGTAAAAATAAGTGCCACCTACCAGCACAAGAAAAGTTTTTACGCATTGCGGTTTTAAGCAAAAAAAAATTGAAACTCTAATTGGAAGAATCGTCTAGATGTGAAATTGCGATCATTATCGAAGTAACTACTAGCGTTAGTATTGCTAATGAGCGAAAGCAATGAAGGATGGAGAAGTGAGTAAGAACGTGCAATTTTTTTTTGTCACTAACACTATCATCATCATAATCAGCCTATAATGTTCCCACTGCTGTGACACAGGCCTCCGCTTTTCGAGAGGGAGTGGGCCGTAATCCACCACGCGTGCCCAGTGCGGGTTGGTAGATTACTAAATGCTACACTAACACTAGACGGCAGCTAAATGAATGCCTAAATAAAAGCGCGCTGTTGGATTTTCAACTTTCGGCGCTAGTGTCGTTATGGAAATTAATTGTTAAGCAAATTTATAACTTAGGTCAATTTGCCGTGTTATAGCTAATTTATATAATCACAATACAAATATCACAATGTATAAAATAACAGTTGTTATTTGATTATACGGACAATTTAAGCTGGTATAGTCAATTTGCTTGACAATGTTTCCTGACTTTGTTAAATTTTATTTAAAAAAACAAACTTTGCGGTTATTGGGTTCAATCGTAGATCAATAATAAATTGTGCCAACGCCACATCAAGGTAGAAAATGAAACTGGTAGGATTCATATCTAAAACCGTATTGCAACAAAAATAAAACTTGAATATAAGTACGGACAATTAAAGCTGGTATAGTCAATTTTCTTGACAATTTTTCCTGACTTTGTTAAATTTTATTTTAAAAAACAACTTTGCGCTTATTATGCTTCAATCGTAGATCAATAATTGTGCCAATGTGGTAGAAAATTAAACTGGTAGGTTTCCTATCTAAAACCGTATAGCAACAAAAATAAAACATTGTAGTGGACATGTAGTGGAATAGTGGAAATTAATGTTCACGCCAATGAACGACTCTGACAAGTCTGTTTGATACAAGACATGTCATAGTTCATTGGAATCTTTTTAGATAAAATATATTCTAGTCGTAAAAATAAACTGAGAAAAGAAAAACATGACACGTTATTGATACTTATCTATTTTCTACATTACGAACAGAAAAAAAGGTTGTCACAAATGTTTACTTTCCGATAGAACGATCCAAATTCATTCGTAGGTGTAATGATGATGGATTTGGTTAAAGGAGCACCTTTCGCATGGAAACTGGACGTGTATTTTATTTTAAAACTAACGAACCCTGCATTAATGTGGTAATCTGTGTGACAGGGTTTACTAGTGCAGATACCAGTCCCCCACAAAGGAATTATTAGATAATATAATAAATAAATAATATTCATATTTTTAAGGCACGCTTTTTAAGAAATAAAATGTTTATTTAAGTATTTATTGCGTAGTTTAGAAGAACAATCCAGTAACACAGAGAGACACGAAAACCGAGTTTAATTTTATAATATGTATAGATATAGAAGGTTTTTTAAAGGGGTAGGTTGGTAAGCTCTGAATAAGATAGCGAAACTTGTCCATCCACAGCCCATCAGTAACTGGGTAATAGGACGATAATACCCTTTGGTAAGACTGGTTGTCAGACTATCGAGCTTCTGACGACTCGTAACGACTGTCAAAGATCAACCGGCTTAACGTGCTTTCCAAGGCTCGGAGGAGTCTCGTTATGTAAAAATGGTCATCTATCCACGGACCAACCCTGGCTACCGTAGCTTAAGACGCTGCAAACAGGCTATTGAGACTCGATGTTTTGGTATTTTAGCCACCCCCACTATTTCTCCGATAGCCTAGCGCCATTCTTGAAGAGTGGTGATACAGCGAACTACCAAATAAAAATCGAAGTGATGCGGTCAATAATAAACAATGAACCAATAGATGGCGCTCTTGTATATTTATTGTTTTGTAGGAAGAGCTAACTAGCTAGCTTGTTTATTTATTTTCAATACACTTCCTCGAAAACTAGTTCATATCGCACTACGATTAGGTTCACAATGCAATGTATTTCACACGCGTGCGATTTTTTATTTTCCAACACGTGTGCGGGAATAAAAATTGCCACAGATAACTTATACCTATACTTAGTCCAAATTGTTCAATGCCACTTCTATTCAGACCGTCTCACGCCAGAGACGGTCCTCTCTATTCGGAGGTGATTTTTTTTTAAATCTCGGCAAAGATCGCTTCTTTACGGCGTTAATATTTTTGGAATATTTAAATAATGTTTATAAATAGAATACCATGATTATTACAATAAAAAAACGTTTATGAACAAATTGACATTTATTTGTGTTCTAAACTCAAAAAATATTTGTATTTTCAATTTTTCATAATAGGCTGTTTATCGGCTTTATACCTTTGCTTCTCCTTCAACCTAGCGAAAGCAAAGCGCGGAAAAAAAGAAAATTAAATCATAGTTTCATAATAATTCATGACAAGAATATTTTTCGTTATTTTATTTAATTTCTTCAAAAGTGAATAGCAAAACGTCGCTTGATACACGTGGACATTTGTTATTGCAGTTCTCGGCTCAAAAACAACCTCGCCTACAGCTCGGGTGCTAATTCCGCCTCGAATGCAATAACAAACATTCTCCACTTGTATCAAAATGTACTATTTTTCAAAGTCTGTATTTAATATTATTTTTTTTTTCAATAAAACATGAATACTTTTATTATTGCGTATAGCCGATGGATCAATCCGTGCGGCTGGTATTATTATTTAGCCACGAGCTGACCATGGAACCAATACGGGACTAAATCCAATTTTTTTTTTCACATTAGCTCTCAGTTACTTATGCTTAGTCAATAATAATAAATTAATGAATATTCATTCATTTATTAGGGTTCCGTACCAAAATGGTAAAAAGGAACCCCTATGGTGAGACTAAGTCTGTCTGTCTGTCTGTCTGTCACACCTGGATATCTCAAGAACTACTAATGCTATCAACTTGAAATTTAGAATAGTTTTAGATGACGTTTCCCCAACTATTTTGCAAGAAAGAAATTAAAAATATATATCTTTTTTGCAAAAGGACCTGAAAGGGGGGTCTTAAAAATTTGAAGTGGCGCTACTAGAGCATGTGGGGTATCATAATTATGAAAGAACGCTGTTTGCGCATTCTCAAAAATTTTTTTTTCTTAGGCAGCACAGTGTCCTTTGATGACTGACTTTTGATGAAAAATGTAAAAAAAATACCGTTCCCCCCCTTATTTCCGAAGTTTGCCTAGATAAAAATCTGAAATTATTCTATGTGATAGAAGTTTATGTAAAGATTACAGGAAAAATAAAACGATGTCTCTAAAAAGCACAGTTTTTCAGAAATCATCAACATCATAATATACGTACGGAACCCTCGGTGCGCGAGTCCGACTCGCTCTTGACCGGTTTTATTATTGCCTAAGCCTGTCACTGTCAGCGTTGTCGGTAACGCAATAATTAAAACGCCTGTTTGTAGTAGGTACAACTGGGATAATTATTTGGATCTTTGAATATTGTTATATTATTATATTTTTATCATAATATGCGCTTGTCAGCTCAGTGAGCCGACTCGCAGATCTTTTCTTTTTTATTGTTCTAAATATAAATTAAAATAGCTTTTGCTCGCGGCTTCGCCCGCGTGGATGTCGGGAAATATTCCACGGGAACGTACTACCGGGATTAAAAGGAAACGAAGAAAGAAAAAAACAAAGAAAGAAATAGGTAATTAATTTTAAATCTGTGATATCTTTTAAAGTTGTAATTTAAATGATAAAATGTAAAGTCGTATTTTAATCTAAATTAAATGCCTAATTTAAATTACATATTTTATTGGATAAGGATTAATATAATACCGATTAAAATAGCTTCGGAAATAACAATGACATTTTTATCCAATTCTGAAAAATAAAAATGGTTACTGTGGGTCATCCTTAGAAGATAAATACAATATTAGTTTTAGTATAATTATGTGAAACCCAAAACAAGTGTCTAGTATTTTTATGTAAAGAATCTATGTACAAATTTTCAAAACTGTATCATGAAAAATCACAAAGTTATATGGTCGTTATGTTACCGGGTTGTCCATACAAAAACATGCTAACGGCGCGCGGCGCCCCCGCGTCTCCAGGGTCGTCTTGCGCTCATTGATAATAATTTGGCAGTAGGTACCGTAACCGTACGGCGATTGTATTGTATGTAATTAAATGGTGATAACATTTTCCATCACACTTAAATATTTTTGGGAAAAATATAACAAGGTGTAAAAATTATTGAAATCGATTTAGTTCCTTATTCTGAACAAACTATACAGGGTGTATGGGACAGCCCTCCACAAATTGACAGGGTGCATTCAGCTCCTTATTTTGAATCATATTCCACTGAAAATTTTCTCAGGAAAATTGTAATATTTTTATCGTAATTTCAGTTACTATTCCTTTATTTCAATGTAAAATCACATTCTCTGTTCACAGTACTCCATTAATGTAAATAACACAGCTAAAATAAAAAAATCAGCAATGGATGTTGAAATTCTCTAACGAACGACGCCTGAAATCAGCGAACGCGCGAATCCTGAAATAATTTCATGTACCGGTCATCTTAGTACGATATACTGAATTCACCACATCAGTCTGCGGAGGGCTGTCCCTTACACCCTGTAGGTATTCAGGTTTCGTGCGAAACCTGAATACCTTTAGTTTGTACTAAAAATAATATTGTATACTATATCGGACTTGTTTGTTGAAATTTTAAAGATAATTCTGAACTTAAATTTTATGTATGTCGTACAGTTTATGCGGCGCACGCCAGTAAAGCTCCCAGTCGGCGTGATTTTTACCGACATCTTCACACTATAATCGTCATATTTCAGACAATTTACACAAAACCTTAGTAAAAAACATAAAAAAAAAAAATAGTTTATTGAAACAAAATACCTTTTGTATACAATTCAATACATTTCACAATAGGTTGGAACATTTGATTTAGGGAAAAGGCTGCACAAATAGTGAAAAACCCTGCCTCCTAAACTAGGGGAACCCTGTGACCTAGGAGTCAGTGTTCTACTGTAGCTTCGTGGACAAAAGAAACCTTTATAAAAGTGTGTTGATAAACCCATTATGACCTGATTTAACTATGAATATGTGAGTATGTGTCTAAAAGGGGGTGTGTGAGTGGATGGGGGGGGGGGGGGGTAGGTGTGGTGTGGTGTATGAGAGGGGACGGGTGTTTTGTGGGTGTGTGTGTGTGTGTGTGTAGTCGTGTAAGCTGTGTTCATGTGTTTCTGTATCCGTTTTTGCAGAATGTAATAATTATTACGTGCCTAGTAACTTATACACTTTTAACCTTTCTCACGAATCACTCCGTCCATTGGTGAAATCCGTTCAGTATTTTTTTAGTTTAACGCGTTCAGACAGACAGCCTGACACGGGGCGCGGCGGCGCGGGCGGCGGCGGTAGGAGTTTGTTTTATAATATGTAAGGATTTTTTTCTTGTATTCATGCCATGAAGTTGTATGCTACTAACACATTCTACATGGAAAAGAGATTTATTGTTAACGTTATTCCCTTAACTTGGCGAGTGTACTAGAGGACACATGAAAATAAAATATGAGTTTCGGCATGTGACAGAAAGAGCACGGGTCTGTTTAAAGAGAAAACAAAATAAATATATTAAACGTCAATGTGTTTTAATAATTTTAGCCACCCTTTGGGGCACTATTTTAAAGTAACAAACTAATATAAAAAAAAAAATATTCATTACAATGTATTTAAGCTATTTATAAGCTATTTAAAAAGAAATAAATTGTTAATTTGCAGTTTTATAGTTTGCCAGAATACTGTACAAACATGTACTTTGCATTTTGCCAAGTTAAGGGACTAATAGTAATTTATTGATAAGGGTTTACGTAGTTGTATAAGGTGCCGCCTATTAATCTTGGAAAAGCTATAAAGTCACGTTAGGATTTTAGAATAATATTATTGGTAACACCTTAACGCCTAGTAGGGTACGCGCGTTAGTCAGGGCTTTCGCGAATGGCTAAAATCTACCACCTAACCGAGCTACTGTTACAGTTCCTAGATTTATAGACTAGGGTCATAAGGGCCAGGGCTAGGGACTAGGGTCATGCTAGGGGACAAGAAACATTAACAGCCCTGGATTTATAGACTTTAGTTTATACAGCGTGGCGCTATGGTAGTGACATTAATTTAACACACGTATACGGTTTCGCCTTTACGTTTTATGAAGATATTTTGATTTCAATAAACGTTATTATTTATTTATTTATTTTCAATTTTCTAAAATAGCATTTTGGAGCAACCTGTACTTAAAGAACTGTAGCGCAGAGGTCATTTGCCGGGGTCATGGATCATAACATCGCATTGATGAAATTAAAACGAATAACGTGCAAGGAGTAGACGAATTGAAGGGAGGAGAGAGCTTTACTATTTAGTTTGTATGAAAATTTGTATTTTTCAATTTATAATTATTTTTCTTTCAACTACGTAGTAATGTTATCATTAATCACTACAAAACCACGCCATCACAAGGCACGTATTTTTTGCTTAGAACCAAAACAACGCAGAAATGTTGTATGAAATCTCATTCTCTCTCTCACTGAAGTGCAACAATGAGATTTCATACAACATTTCTGCACTGTTTTTATTTAGATATAATTTTACCACAGAGGTTTATATAAAATGTATGCATTATATCAAAAAGATACTGGCTGAAAATAAAAATCGGCTGAATAAAACAGACTTGATGAAAAACTTTGTTTTCAGTAACTTGAGTTTTTATTTTGAGTAGGTATATTTTATCATGGTAGTTGAAAGAAAAGTAGATTACGCACCTTGCTAAAGTGAGCACTCGTGCTATAATAACTCACTTTGCGCTCGGTCCAACAATCTAATATTATATTATTTTATGATTACTGGTCACTTGCCCTATCATTGTGTTCAATTAATGCTAGGCACGTTGTATAACTAAATAAAATCAATAAGTAAATAAATCTAGGGCTGTTAATGTTCCTTGTCACTTTATGACACCCTGCGGGGTGTAGCTGCATAACACACTATCAGTAGCATTTTGACAGTTCTACAACATTCATGTCATTACTTACTTTGTTGAGCAGACAAATGTTTCTAACATAAGAAGCAATGGATTAGCATTATACTTCAAAATAATTAAGATTGTGATTCAAACTGTATTACGCGATTATGGTGCTAGTTTTCCGAATTTATCGAGTATCCCCGAAACCGTCTATGACCCAATTGTGGGTCGGTGAAAAGCATTATGTACATAAGTACCTAATGCCTCTAGTTTCGCGCTTATGGGGTTAAGCACGTTGCTTATGTGTTTAAATCATGTTTATTGCATGGCGTAAACAGTTTAAGGCCCGTACAGACTGGTGAGATATCGCGGGCGTGACAGGCACCGACAAAGAAATTGTAGTGTCACGTCGCGCCCGCGATATCGCACCAGTCTGCACGAGCCTTTAAGGAGGGCTGAGTTATTTGCCGGAGATGCTTGAAAAATTGGTTTGCCTAACATCTGAAAACAACATTAGCCAATCAGCAACCTTCCAGTACGTTGGTTCTATAAAAGTTAGGTAACGTACTCATGTTAAATAAACCACATCAGATTCGTTTTGTAAATACGTGAAAATGTACTGGAAAGACTAAAACTTAAGCAAAAAAAGTATTCCCCAACTAGAACCGAGATAGCTTTTAAGTTCACAAGCCAAGTCACTCGAACTTTCCGAACTATCACAGTCCTTTGCGACTACTTGAGCGTAAATTAAAAAAGTTGAGAGTATTTTAAAACCAAATCTTACGGGAAAATTTATCTCGTTGGTGTAGGGCTCTTTTTCTGCGATGTATAAGTATACAGGGTGTAAGGGACAGCCCTCCGCAGACTGATGGGGTGAATTCAGTATATCGTACTAAGATGACCGGTACATGAAATTATTTCAGGAACGTTATGGGAATCCAATGAACCTGATTTATCGCGGCGGGGTGGACGGCCGCGCTCGCTGATTTCAGATGTCGTTCGTTAGATAATTTCAACATCCATTGCAGATTTTTTTATTTTAGCTGTGTTATTTACAATAATGGAGTACTGCGTACAGAGAATGTGATTTTACATTGAAATAAAGGAATAGTAACTGAAATTACGATTAAAAAAATTACAATTTTCCTGAGAAAATTTTCAGTGGAATATGATTCAAAATAAGGAGCTGAATGCACCCTGTGAATTTGCGGAGGGCTGTCCCTTACACCCTGTATAAGTATAAGATATACCTACATAATATTGTATTAAATGTCACCCCATTTACTTCATATTGGGTTGATCCTGACCACAGATTTAGAATAGGCTAGATACCACAAGCCGTCCGGTCGGACGGTCGCTTGGTCAAACGTGCACCGAAGTTTGTGCTGTGCACAAACTTCTGACATTGTTGCGACTTCCTATTGCATGTAAAATTAAAAAAATGTCAACACACGTCCACTCCTGACGAAGTCTATTAAGCTCACAGACGCGCTTAGCGGTTGAAACGATTCTTTTTACGTTGAGCACATCACTAAATGGACGGGTTGATGTCATCGTAGGTATAAAAAAGATGACACGCTCGGTTTTCATACTATCTAATGAACATGCGGTATCTAGCTTACGCTAAATCTGTGATCCCGACCGTCTTCCAGGCCATTTCTTGGTGAGTCATGCGCGAATTACCTCCGTCGCTGTGATGTGTTCTAAGAATCCTGAAATATTCCTGCTACTTTTTCTTTTGAAATTGCTTTTACTTAAGCATTTGTTTTGGAAAAAGATGAGAATTTTCCTATCGGTAAACTATACATTTATTTACTAGCAGCCCAAGATGTTATGTCGGAAAATCAACTTCGAGAATCAATAGGTTTGGTATTGATACTGTAAGTTTGAAAAGGATTTTTAAAACTTTTTGGGCTGGTATAAAAAACATTTCAATTTTCCATTGGTACAGTCAAAGTCACCCGAACAAAGTAGCCGGCATGTCATAGAACCAAAAATCCAAAGACTTGTGATATCCACCGCAACCTGCACTGGGTCCGCGTGGTGGATGGATTACAGCCCATTCTCTCACATAGAGTGGAGGCCTTTGTTACAACAGTGTAAACGTTATTTATATAGGCTGATTATGTTATAATCAAAGTCAATATTGCTGGGATGGTCAAAAATGTATGCATTAATTCGCAGAGCACGGCGAACACGAAGCGCGGCCGTGCCTGCAGCGGTTGCCTCGACTTTGCGCTCTGTGCATAAATTAATGCCTGTTATTTATTTATTGATTTATGATCTCCAACAAAAGATGTACACAATACATGACTGCACATAAATAAAGGGCAACATAAGGTATTAAGGCGACGATAACCGACTTTTAATGATTTTATACTGAAGATCACGTCTAAACGAGTAGTGTTAGCGATTTGAAAAAAAAAAAATGTTAAATAAGAGCGTTTTTTCAATAACTTACTATGTGAATATTTTAGAATAAGTTTATATTACATAGTGAAATTAATTTGTAAAGTTATGTCTAACGCGGATAAAAAACTGAGAATGGCGCAAAATATACCAAGCGTATTTTTATGAAACCTGCACCAATTTAAAGATAATTTAATTATTGATCTTTTAGTATACGCGTTTTATTAAAATACCTTTTGTTTTGTGTATAATAAATTAATAATGCGTCAAATTGAGGACAGCGCTCCTTGATGGGCGAGTCCTATTACTGGCTGAACAGAGGACGCGTTGCGTGAGCTCAGTACAGAACACGCAAGCTAACCACTCAAGGTCACTGGCATATATCTGAGTCTTAAGTAGGTTTACTTCCTCACTTATAGGAGACCACAGCATGCACAATAAAGTTACCAACTAAGCTTACAAAGTTAAAATATTAATAAAATTAAATATAAAAAATTAAATATAAGGAACAGTTAATAAATTTTACATTTACAGATGCTTAAATTAAATCTATTTTTAATTTGCTTATATTTAGACAGACTTGCAGATGTCTGAATTCGTAGATACTTTTGGCTCACATGTTATATTGCCTATAAAGTCTACGCTGGCACAGCGGCGTAATGACCGAGGTTAGGTACTTTTTGAGCCAGGGATATAAAATTATTATTGTAATGATCTTTTATTACTGAAACGGATGTTAAATTATTATCATTGTATAAAATAGCAATTACAAAACAGAAATATAATATTGTGAAAATAATATCACAAATTAATAATAAATCCTATTCATTGTAAACATCATTAGTACCTGTTTAGGATATTTGGTAACTATTTATGCACCATTACTTCTCTAATTGACCGTTATTTGAACATGTGTGAATATTTAACAGATAGCCATTCGTTATAATACGTTAACACGCTCTAAATCAACGCATAATTACTAGCTAATCATCAATTATATTCGGTTCAGTCACTTATCATTAAGCATACTTTACAATGATAACATAGTTTTTTATTCATTCAAACATACATAACCTCCCGCTTGCCATTCCCAAAGGGTTAGGCAGAGGTGTACGTATAGTACACCCATATTTCACCAGTTAGCTATGTTCAAGCCCAATATAATAAGGGGCGAGCCTATTGCCATCAACCGGGCACAAATCCAGACTCCGGGCTGCTACTGAGAAATCCTGATGGAAAAACTCAATAACACTTGCCTGGGAATTGGGAATTGAACCCAGGACCTCATGCTCTGCAGTAGCGCTTGCGACCACTAGGCGTGGTGTATTTTATATTCTTGTACCTAACTAACTGGTTGGCTGAAACCTGGTTGCTTTTAACTGAAAAAAAACAAGTTTAAGAAAAGAACACCAATTTTAAGTAAATAAATAAATCATTCTTTATTGCAGACGATGTTACACATTGTAATGTACATTCCATACTATAATATAAACAAGAATAAAATTGACAATTACAAAACAACTTAAAAATAATAATAATAAAAACGTTAAAAACCGGCAACATCACAATAAATCGTCACCAGGTTCCTCGGCCGAGTCACTGAGCTAAGCGAGCTACTGCCCTAATGTGCAGCTCAGTGAATCACCCGAAGATCATGCCGTCAAGTCGCGTTGCAAACACCAACAATAAGCTGTTAGAGCTTCTCCAGAACCTGTGTACGACTGAGGCCACTTTCTTTCTTATAATCGCATAAAAATCATCTGTTTTGGCATGAAAAAACATACCAAAAGCACTTCAGTACCTGGGAAGCCCCAGCAACGCTGTGAATGCATTATTGTACTGTCATACGTAACGCATTAAGGCTTCTACATGCTGGCGCGACACGCGACGCGACACAAAAGCCCCGCATGTCGCACGACGAGCGGTGCCCTTGTGTCGCGTCGCGAGTCGCGCTGGTCTGTAGAAGCCTTTATAGGCTTTTTGAGTAAAGTTGACCCAGAGGCTGCTGGTGTAGAAAATTTGACAAAAGGCCTTAAAATTCGAATTATTTTTATGTGGGCGCAGTTTTCAGAACGTTACCCGCCTTATTACAAAACAAGATTTATATTTTGACATGGCTTTTATAAACCATGGAGCCAGTTTTTGTAATAAGAACGTAACAGTGATTGAAATACCGTTCTTTATACAAAACTGAAAACTTGTTCGGTACTAAGTTGTCAGTTTTGTGTTTAGGAACTTTACCATAGTCAGAATAAAGTTCAAAATTCAATAATGGCTCCATGTTTTAAACATGGGTCTGAAGATAAACCTTGTTTTGTAATAAGGGGGTATGAGTTTTTTTATTTGATATCATTGTTATAACGTATTGTTTATTCGTTTGCACTATTTCAATGGATATTAAATTTGTAATAATATCTCATAATAATTGTACTTCATTCATGTATGATGTGATAGTATCTATAGGTACAGTTACACACAAAAATTAATTGTTAAGCAAATTGACACCGTACGTTAATTTGCCGCGTTATAGCCAATTCATATAATTATTATATATACGGACAATTTAAGGCCGTGCTACTGCCCAAGAAGACCGAGAAGAAGGCATAAACGTGGTGCTGCCGCGCGCGACATCCGGTGCGTGTGGTGCTTCGTGCGAGTGCCCCGCAAGCGTATTTCGATATAGTTGGTAATTAATTTGCCTGACTATAAATTATATCAAAATCAAAACATTAACAAACGATGCACAAAATAATTCACTTTAATTTCGACAATCAAACATCAATCATATAATATGTTATAACTAATTATCGTGTCAGCCGTACACGCTTAACACATAGTTAGGATGCATGTAATTATAGAGTATCAAATACCAGCAGAGTTTATTAGGCGAGTTTGTACCGGGAAATATTACATGCATTGCGTGCTAAGTACCTACTCATTTTCGTCACGATGTGTTAACATTAAAAGGGGTTATAGGCTGAGATATGTTTTGGTTGACAAATTTATGCAAGTATGTTGGCAGACCAATAGTATTTACAAAAAACTTTTTACAAAAAAATAATAACCGACTACCAAACATAACACTACAAAGGGAAAAATAACTTTAATTTCGGAAGTCGGTGTCTTTGGATCTGTATTTGAGTTTTTGGCCACCGACTTCCGAAATTAAAGTTATTTTTCCCTTTGTAGTGTTATGTTTGGTAGTCGGTTATTATTTTTTTGTAAAAAGTTTTTTTTTTCACTTTTTAGTGGGTCAGTTTTGAATTTATCTAAGTTCAATAGCCTAATGTTAACTGCTCATCACCTTTTACAAAATATTGCATTTCCCGATGCTGGGACGTTGATTGTTGAGGAGTTCTCCTGGTAAGAACCAGGAGAACTGCCACTCACCATTATGCATAGTGACGAGCATAAATTGCTTAATCGCAACACGTTAAACAGGTACTCATTATTATTCCGGTGGCCATCTGTGGTCTCTATCATCAGTTCCACTTCACCAAATGGTGCTTTCGGAGAGCAAATGCACGAGTTACTATAAAAAATACCCAAATCGCTATAGGTTTGCATATAAAATTTGAGGGATTCCCTCGATTTCCATGGGATCCCCTCATCAGATTCTGATTTGGTGGCAATGGGACCACCTCGGGAGTATACCCTTTCAAACAAAAAAATCATTTTCAAAATTGGTTCATAATTGACGGAGTAATCGCGTAACAAACATACAAAAAAAAAAAAAACATACAGCCGAATTGAGAACTCCTCCTTTTTGGAAGTCGGTTAAAAAATATGTATATACAGAATTATAATCATGAATCATTAACACATCACTCTTGAAGTTGTCAAAAAATAATAGGCCGTTTTTGACAATTGACATTTACTTGAATCGATTTATCGTAAGTATTCATCGCGATGGTCAATGGCAACGTAGCTAGTGAAGTAACCATACCACTCGGTACTCGTTAAATGTCAAAACGGGCCTATTATTTTTTGACAACTATAGTAAGATTTGTTCCATAGGAAAAAATCTCTTATGGAAAAGTTCTTAAGGAACAAATCTAACTTAGAGATGTTTTAATGATTCTAATGATTATACTAAATAAATACATATTTGATAAAGGGTCACGAATTTTATTTTGATCAAGTTACAACCTGAAATTGCGCTGCAAATTATAAAAACGTACCACTGCGAATCCACTTTAGGTTGCTATTTTTTCGGCGATTTTCTCGGCGATTTTTGTGTAAATGTATTTCTTTCTGACGTAAATCGCCGTAAAATCGCTCGTGGGCGAGCAGCCTTAACGTCGCTCAAGAGAACTAACAGAGTAAAAACAAGGTTACTGAAAATTTGATATTAGGACTTCATGTTCGACAGTCGTAGCCAACCACCAATTAGCCAATGGGGCTAATTGGTTCAAAATTGGTACCAACCTACGTTCCTATGAATTCTCTTAAATTCAAATACTGTATTTATTACCTCGCGTGATAAGTACCAGCCATTTCTTTTGTTCATAAGAATTGAGGCTAAACGAAAAGTCATTGACACTCAGCTAATCTGTATATTGAACCCGCCTTTGAGGTTTATGAATGGAAATAACTAATTAACGCCAAAGGTTACATTTTCATCACAGGAAATTAAAAAAAAAGCGGACAAGTGCGAGTCGGGCTCGCACACGAAGGTTTCCATATTTGTGTTATAAATTTAACAAATTACTTAAATAATTTCATTAGAAAAAATAATAAATGATTTTTATTGGTAGATTAGATTAGGTTTGTACAAACCTACTTACAAAAATTAAAATCATCCTCTTAGATTCTGATGAACAATAAAATATTGTTCTTAATATTATAATATAATTTTCATCATATTTCCGTACCACCGTACAATATTTTATTATTACATATTTCTCTAAGACATGTCTTGTATCCGTTGCCTAGGATCCCGTTTAACTTTTAACTTTATTTAATTTTTATTATTTGTTATTATAGCGGCCATATAGTACACTCTCTGTGGAAATTTCAAGTATTACGGTTCAGAAGATAGAGCCTTGTGACAGTCAGACAGATTGACCGACAGACAGACACCGGAGACTTAGTAATGAACAGGGTCCCATTGGCATCTTTTTGGTACAGAACTCAAAAAAAAAACAATTTGGATGTTCTTTTATTTTCAAAATGATAAGAGAAATATTAATTTGATGCTTTACAAAACCTTGACGACAAAATCAGCACAAAATAATTGGCCGTAAAACACTGGCATTAGGTATTTCTTGGAAATACCTGTAAGTAATTACAGCGCGGCAGCGTTGGCACTTGGCACTGACTTTTGTTGGCGACCATAATTTCATTGGAAAAATTACTTGGAAAATTAATTTTAGCTCAAAATAATGACTAAATATTTTTTTTGTGTTTTCTGTTCATCGTCCGATCTTCCGAGTCTTTGTATACAGTTTTTCCGATAAATTAATCGATAAACTGGAATGGATGGAACTTTTGGCCGTAAAAATATTTATTTTTTGCAGAACAGCCTTTCGTTTTTATATCTGCCATTTCGGCGCTTTGTAAATCACTCACTGCAGGCGTGGTGCAAGCGTCTTTTGATATAGAGGAGAAAGAGCTAGCAATGAATGGCAAAAAATATTTAATGGATTTATTTAAATAACTTCATGCGATTCATTATGGCACTAACAGCTGTGCGAATGTTCTTGTCATACTTGAATGGACGACACGGTTGGCGCAGTGGTTAAGCGATTGACTGCTGCGCTGCGTGTCGCTGGTTCGATTCCCGCACGGAACAAATATTTGTATGACCTACAAGTAGTTGTTCCGGGTCTGGCTGTTTGGGTATGTGAGTTTAAATGTTTGTAAACGCATCCACAATATAGGATAAATTCCTAGTGTGTGTTAAAAAAAAACAAAAACAAAACAAACAAACTTGGAGAGTTGGAGTAGGTATTTTGTAATTAATCATTTCAGTTTTGTTGAAAACGGTGTGAACAAATTAATTCCGCTAGGTACTAGTCGCTTGATGAATTATGGGGATAGACAAATAAATATAGGTACCTCGTGAATAAACATAATAATATAATATAAACAGTTACGTAAAAGATTCTGCTCTAAATTTGTGACAATTAATTACAAGTATTTGTAACAAGATATTATTACATATTTAGAGCAGAAACGCTTAGCAAAATACACACAAGACTCTTTTCTGGGTAATATTTACATCATTTTTAGGGTTCCGTACCAAAATGGTAAAAAGGAACCCTTATGGTGAGACTAAGTCTGTCTGTCTGTCACACCTGGATATCTCAAGAACTACTTAAGCTATCAACTTGAAATTTAGAATAGTTTTAGATGACGTTTGCCCAACTATTTTGCAAACAAGAAAGAAATAATAAACATATATCTTTTTTGCAAAAGGGACTGAAAGGGGGTTTAAAAATTTGAAGTAGGGCTACTAGGGTATGTGGGGTATCATACGAAAGAACGCTGTTTGCACATTCTCAAACATTTATTTTTTATTTTTTAGGTCACATAGTTTCCGACTTTTGATCAAAAATGTAAAAAAAAATACCATCCGGGTGGGACGGTATTTTTTTTATACGTATATATCTTAACTCTATCTTCCCTATCTTCGAAGTTTGTATAGTTAGAAATCTGAATTCTATGTGATAGAAGTGTATGTAAGGATTACAGGAAAAATAAAACTATGTCTCTAAATAGCACAGTTTTTCAGAAATCATCAACTTCATGTATACGTACGGAACCCTTGGTGCGCGAGTCCGACTCGCTCGTGACCGGTTTTTTTTTGTAAATTTCTGTGTCTTGTTTGTGCAGAATATTTTTTTTCTTCTTTCTTTACAATATTGTTAATAGTTGTCACCTCGGTTTTGCCCGCGAGTAGGATTAACCATCTCCCAATCCCGTTTTGCAGGTTCCTTCTTAATACCTTACAGTTACTCTAAATATAGCAAAAACCCTTTTGACGACCCTTCTGACGCTGATTTCACGAGTGCCTGGCAAGCTTATCATAGCAAAATGTTTCATGTCGCAAACTATTAGCGATATCAGACATAACGCTGCGACATTAACCAGATCAAACAGTCAAAAATAATTCAATCAAACGGAGAATATCAAGAAATATTCTAAAATTAATCTGGTAGCAACGTTTACGTGATTTAGGGTTATAAGGCTCGTGCAGACAGGAGAGATATCGTGGCAGTCTGCACGAGCCTTTATCATGATACGTCACTATTTCAGTTCTTGAGTCTTTTCAGAAAATAAACAATGCAGTGTTTAATAATAAAGTGCACGTTTTTTCCGAGAAAAGTGCTGGTTATTTACTATACTTATTTTAAAACTGTCGTTCAAGTCTTTGTGAAAAGTTGTGAGATTTTATTCAATTTAAAAGTCTCAAAATCTTTAACATTTTTATCACGTGCAGTATTTTAAAAATCCTCCAATTTATGGGTACCCTAGTTGTCAAAGTATTACAACCCAAGAATTTTTCCGTCGGTAGGAAATCAGAATCACGTCCTATAATAATGATGGTCCTCGATGTTCGTGCATCAAAATGCCTCAGCATCGAAATGCCTCTTTGTGTTCGTCTAATTTTGTCGAATTCGATTTGGGACTTAAATGACGTATTTATCTTAATCCTTAATGTAAGATAACAAATATCTGATCTATGTCTTCCGAAAAATCGTAGGAATTTAGTATTATGTCAATGGGTTCGGATGTTAATAAATAAAAAAAAAATACATTTATTTCAGACATAAAAATTGTCTATATAATGTTAGTAACAAAGGTCATAAACTATGTTAGTATTTATAGTAGCATTCTCGCATATTAAATTAATACATAAAACAAAAACCAAAAAATAAAACATTGCGTCATCTCGCCACGTGAAGCCGAATAAGCCCCCCCCCAGCACCGCAGACTCCGGCCTCTCTGATATCATCTTCAGAATTCCGTTGGCGCTCCCCCGGATCCTACACATCAGAGATGCTGCTTTTTTACGCATTATAGTATAAAAATCGTCAACCCTAGCGTCAGCAAACATGCCAGAAGTGCTGCAGAAACGTGGGAGCCCCACCAGAATTCTGAAGGCGTTGTTATATTGTACGCGAAGAGCGTTGTAGGCCCGCTGCGTGTAGCTGGTCCATAGTTAATGATCATTACTTTTATTATCGCCAATGAAACCTGCCGTTGTTTCCTGGCGAAGAGTGGATTTAAAATAATAAATATTTACTATACTAGCTGACCTTATTGACGTTTCATTTCGTTTCCTGTCCAAATTTCTTTCAGACTTTCAGTTTTTCCCTAATTTGAAGATTTTCCGGGAAACTTATCCAATTTTTCTTTCCATAAAAATCTGAATATTACTATTACAAACATTTTAAAACAAAAAAAAAATAGCTATATCGATCCAGCCGTTCTCAAGTGATGTACTTACCAATGAACAGCATTTCATTATTATTACATAGATATGCTCTCCCACCCTCTCTCTCCTCTCTGCAGCCCCATTTATGTCCACGCAAGTCACTGTCCATTCCAAGATTGCTTGGAAGTGATCGCAGGCCGCCCATTGCGCGCCTCAAAGAGTTGTCAGAACCAACTGACGGCGTCCGTTAGTGCCAATGCCTGCCAGGGTTGCGAGTTTGTCCGAAAGGGATATCGTGGCCCTGGCACACAAGCAAATGAAGGAATACGGGTGGGTTTTAGTCAGTAAAAGTCTGACACGCCCTCCCGCTCCGCCCTGAGCGGGAGAAGTTATTTGATAATTTCCCAGCCAAAAAAAAAGGCCGCCCATTGTATATTTTGTAGTGCTTGATTTATTTTAAGCACCTATGTTATCTATTTTTGGTACAATAAAGTATACATAAAGGCTTCTACATACCAGCGCGACTTGTCGCGCGACGCGACACGGCACAAAGGCCCCGCGTGTCGCGGGACGAGCGGTGCCTTTGTGTCGCGTCGCGTCGCGCGACAAGTCGCCCCGGTATGTAGAAGCCTTTAATAAGTAAACAAATAAATATTTTAAACTCAGAACAATTACAAGCAATTGTTCTGAGATTTTAAAGAATCAGCAGTAAAATCTTGGTTTCTGTTTTCAGTGAATTGCGTATTATCTGTAAACGACAAAATGTCGTTTTAGTATTGCTTTGAGCCAATTTGAGTATAGTTCAGGGTCTTCAGAGTAATCAAGGTGTACCCTGATTACAGCCCGCTTAACAGTCTGTAGTCACGTAGGTGATGGTCGATATTACCTAATTGTAAATTGTCTACCAACTTAAATTATCCGTATAGGTATTCAAATCACAACTGTCATTCATTGAATGTTATAGGAAATGGCTAGAAAACGGCAAATTTACGTAGGGTGTCAATTTTCTAAAACAATTAACTTCCTGGACTGTACCTGGCGAATTTCCCATCATTTCTTATGGTTCCGGCACAATAATCGAAGAAACACGATGTACTTTAATGAGTTATTAAACTTACGCAATTCTCTTTCTTTGCAGATACAATGGCCACGGCGACAATATACCTAGCGCTGGCATTGTGTTGTGCCATAGAGGGCATTCACCTCAATTTCCGGCCGAACCCAAGGCAACTCTTCCTGGAGAATCCAACTCTGCATCTCTCTGGACCTGGGGCCGCCTTCGCAAGAGTTGTAGCTTATGGACCACCACCTGCCAGATTACCTGTCAATGGATTTGGGTGAGAACATTTAATATCAAGATTTTCAAAGATCGCCATCATTTTAAGAAAAAATAATACATTTAGTTAGTACATACTAGAAGGCACATAATATAATAACAGTACATCAGGAGGTAAGAAATTAGCAGAAAAGTGTGCCTCCGGGCTGCGCCAAAAAGGCCCAGTTCAGCAAAAATGCCACACAAATAGTGCCTGACGCTAGTTTTCAACTGGACCTGAAACTATATACAGGGCGTTCCACGGATATGCCACATGGAGGGAAAGTACCTTGAATATTGTAAATGGAACATTTTACTGAAAGAAGACATTATTTGAATTTAAAAAACAATTTAAACTGCATTCATAGATATTTAAATAATTACATGGTTGACTCGGAAGTCGAACCCGTTACAGGAGAAAAATAATCAACCTGTAGCTTTATCATACCGATCGCAAGGCTTCATCATAAGGATTATTTTTGCTTAATAACATAGTGTCGCAAAATAAAAGGGAGACCATGAATTTTAACATTTGATGTGAAATTTTGTTCAGAAAAACGAAAAGCAGACATTGCCGTAAGGACATACAACTGATATTATCATAAGTACCTATTACTAATAAATGTACCCACTTGAGAAGTACGCATCATTTCCCTATTATAATTTAAGTGCATGATAAAATGATAAAGAGTTACGTAATTAGTAGGTACCTGAAAGAGTGCGACTTTGCATTCAACAGGAAGGGACTCATTTTTTGCATTTGATAAATTGATTAATTTTGTATTAAAAATGGTCTTCCTTTTATTTGTGACACTATGTTATTTAGCAAAAAATAATCCTTATGATGAAGCCTTTCGATCGGTATGATAAAGTTACAGGCTGATTATTTTTCTCGTGTAACGGGTTCGATTTCCGGTTCAACCATGTAATTATTTAAATATCTATGAATGCAGATTAAATCGTTTTTTAAATTCAAATAATGTCTTCTTTCAGTAAAATGTTCCATCTACAATATTCAAGGTACTTTCCCTCCATGTGGCATATCCGTGGGACGCCCTGTATATAAAACTATTTTGATTTGTTAGTTTTCGCAATGTAAATTACAATGTGAAGGTACAAGAGTTCTGTCGAAATTGTAACTTACAAGCACTTGTTTGCTAGTATTTCACCGTGTTAATATTAAATCAACTATTTGAATGTTGCTTTTAAACACAAATTAAAGTGGAACGTGAAATGTGTTGAATTAATTATTTTCTTGTATAGTGTAATTGAAATTTACTATTCGAAATATGTGTTACGAGAATACGAAATATGAGCTTATGATTTTCATTTTACAAATTATTGCGGGTCTTGCATAGTTACTTTGGGATATTTCTATGTGACTTATTGTGCGTTTTTGCAATTTCTAACGTGACGATGTTGTCGTGTACACACGGCTACACATAAAGCTATACATTTCCAGTTTACGCTGATCTCGCACTGTTCGGAAATCCTATACAAAGCGAGATCAGCTTATATTGGAAATTTATAGCTTGATGTGTAGCCGTGTGTACGACCACGTCCAGGTCAATAAAATGTATGGAAATGCGTGCACGTTATAACGTTATTAATTTTGTTGGTAATTGTGTTATTTTTTTTATAACGTTATTAATTAATTCCGCGACTAGCATTTAATACTTCGTATTCCAGTACCCTGTATAACGTCTGCACAATTTAAATGTACCTATTTTCGGCTGCCGAGAGCATGCGTTCCCGAAGCCTGTCAGTTGGATATGATTAGGAACAAATACCGTCTTATTACAAAACAAGGTATATCCTCAGACCCAGGCTTAAACTATGGAGCTATTATTGAATTTCGAACTTTATTCCGTCCATAATAAAGTTCCTAATGAAAAACTGACCACTTAGTACCGAACTAAGTTTTCTACTACTGAACTAAGTATTGTATAAAGAACGGTATTTCAATCACAGTTACGTTCTTATTACAAAAACTGGTTCCATGGTTTAAGCCATGCCAAAATATAAATCTTGTTTTGTATTATGACGGATGAAGTTTAAATTCGTAAAACACGTTTTCTTTCGTATTCAGCTGACAGATGTCAGGAACGCAATTTCTCATCGGCCGGATTATAGTAGTAACTGTGATTAATATTCACTCGACTATTAGCCCAGGTCTGCACGGGCGACTTTATCCCGCGGCAATATTTTTTTCACGCACCGGATATTTAACATAAAATCTAATACACCAATTAATAAATAGATTGACCGATACATAATTATATTCAGATAATAATATATAATAATTAATACTGTTGCAAAAACCAGATAGATATGAAATAATTTAAATTTAGTAACAAGGAATAGTACATTTTGATACAAGTGGAGAATGTTTGTTATTGCATTCGAGGCGGAATTAACACCCGAGCCGCAGGCGAGGTTGTTTTTGATCCGAGAATTGCAATAACAAATGTCCACGTGTATCAAACGACGTTTTTCAATACACTTTTGAAGAAATAAAATAACGAAAAATATTTTTGTCATGAATTAATAGGAAACTATGATTTAATTTTCTTTTTTTTTCCGCACTTTGCTTTCGCCAGGTTGAAGGAGAAGCAAAGGTATAAAGCCGATAAACAGCCTAATATGAAAAATAGAAAATTCAAATATTTTTGAGTTTAGAACACAAATAAATGTTAAGTTGTTCATAAACGTTTTTTTTTATTGTAATAATCATGGTATTCTATTTATAAACATTCTATTCCAAAAATATTAACTCCGTAAAGACGCATCTTTGCCGAGATTTAAAAAAAAAATCATCTCCGAATAAAGAGTACCGTCTCTGGCGCGAGACGGTGTGAATAGAGGCGTTGAACCAATTTGGACTAAGTATAGGTATAAGTTATCTGTGGAAATTTTTATTCCCGCACACGTGTTGGAAAATAAAAAATCGCACGTGTGTGAAATACATTGCATTGTGAACCTAATCGTAGTGCGATATGAACCAGTTTTCGAGGAAGTTTATTGAAAAATAATTAATAGCACTTGTCCTCTCCTACTTATTTAAAATGTTGCTGTGCCCGACAGGGTCCATAATTGTTTCTATTTAGTATTATTTTGCAACTGTATTTGTACATTATGGATTGCAGTAAAGATAATATGAATTGAAAAAACAAAAAACGCTCGGTTTAGCGCGAGAGTTGTAAATACAACAGCGTGTTTTTTCGACGAGGTATGATGCACTTTATTGGATTCTTGATGCTCGGCGTAACACCGAGAGTTAAAAACCCAGTGCTCGATAAAATCCAGCCGTGATGTTTTTACGTCCGTGCGAACGTGGGCTTTCTTACGGACAGACCCCTGTCTGAAATCTGTACCTACAATTATTATTCTCTGTTCGCACATTATGCACTGGTTGCTAATAATGTCTTTGTGTCGCATGTACCTGTTGTAAAATGCACTGATTCTGTCTACAGCCCGACGGTTGACCCCGCCCACCTTGGATCCACGATAAGGTTGTTGTTTATGTCTTTGACTAACACTATTAACCGAATAACGATTAATTAACTTATTATTAGGTTTAGTTAGTTTAAACTTTGTTAACAAAACTAACCATTAACGAGACTAATAAATAAAAACACAGTACTTACTAACCTACCTATTTTGTTTTGAGATAATAAATATTTCGGCATTTCAATTAAGTAAACATCACGACAATTCGTTGCTTCGTTGCTACGCGAAAGAATGACAAAGCAACAAATACACTTTCGCATTAAATGTATACAACATGTCCCGCAATACGGAATATGCACGTAATTAAAATTTTATCCATTATTTTGATAAATGATTTATTTTCTGTTAGTAGGTTTGTACAAATACTTTTACACGTCAATCATATTAAAAAAAGAACTAGATGTGTAAGAAACAAATTCCTATTTGTTGAATGCATACTTACCCTATTTCACAATTAATTATTTTATACTGCGTTTTTTGGTGGAGCGGAACGCTAACTTAAACGCGTCCTGTACGAAAATGTCGGAAGTGTCAAATAATACTGTGTGAATAAAATCTATTATTTGCTAAGTCCTTGAAATCTCACTAAGGTAAATAAGTAAACTAGTGCGATTTCTGCTTGAATAAAGCTTAAACAATAATTTAATTTATATGATTTGGGGCAAAAACAGTTGTAAACAAAGCAGTTTCATGGTAAATTACGTCACTTTATGGCCGCGACAGAAACGGGGCGAACTGTAGTAGAAAATTGTTGGAGTTTCATCATTTTTTTGAGCAACAAGCAGTAATGAAAGCAGCAATTTAACTTTTAATAGTTTTCTTGGGTTTATATTACTGTCTATTATTGATTTTGTGAAAAAAAAATACATATTATTCCCTATTAAGACGCTGACAACAGGTAAACTGCTGTCACTGTCAGACTGCATACAAAAGAAAGAGAAGCGCGATGACACACGCTTGTAATTTATTGCAAAATATGAAGCAATTATTTATTTAAGTACTCAAAAATGAATTGAGTAATCGAAAATAAAAAACAAACAAGTTCTGCATACAAATAAGACGTTCATGTTATTAAATAAATACCAACCATACGTTGATATATAATACAGATATTTTGGATTGAAACTGAAAGTAAAGGGTTAGTTTACCGTTGATTTGTATCGATATTTTATTTCTCAACGTGTTTTGGTAACAACCAAGTTCTAAGAATTATGTTCAAGAATAACATATATTTTTTCCGCTGCCACAAACTGTATAGATTTGGCAATTAGCCTGGTATATGGTTAGGCATAGTACTTTTATCATTTGCCTCTTGTCAGCGCCTTAACACATGCCACCAAACACCCCAATTAGAATATGATGTTATAAGTATAATACATACACTGAATTTGTATTATTATGTTTGTATCATTGTCTATTGTTATATTGATTGTAGGAGAAAATTGTGGTCACATTACAAATCTACGCACGCACACAATCGCACACGTCAAGGGTTTAGTGCAGTAGGTATTTTCGCCCATTTTGGTTTATTTTGACTGTACAATGGGAGTGTAATTGTAATTTACGTAGCTTTAATAATTATTTTTGGAATAAAAAATTAAGTCTATTAGAAATTACTGAAATCGATTCAGTAAATGATTTTAAACAAACAACTTTCATACTGTACGTTAATTCAGTTACATAATATTAGTAGAGTATGATTTATTTAATCTAATTTTATGCTAGATAGAATTGAAAAGAGTGAAAAAAAATTATTTATAGGCTTTAAGCCTACATACATACGTTTTATTTTACCAAGTCTAAACTACACACAAAATAAATAATGTAGTGATTTAGTAATATTGCCCTAGACCTAAAAAAATGTGTGCCTGTGAGAAAAATCGTATTCATACAACACACCCTGTTTTAACAGCCCTTTTTACCTCCACACTATTTTCATATATCATAAATATTTAATGCTTACCGTATGAATACTTTTACAGAGGGTGTGAATACCTTTTTAGGGTTCCGTAGTCAACAAGGAACCCTTATAGTTTCGCCATGTCCGTCTGTCTGTCTGTCCCCGGCTTAGCTCAAACGCTCTTAGTACTAGAAAGCTGTAATTTGGCATCATCATCATCATTTCAGCCGAAAGACGTCCACTGCTGGACATAGGCTTCCAAGCACCGCCACTTCAACCGGTTCTGTGCTTCCCGCATCCAGCGGATACCTGCGGCCTTCACAAGGTCATCGGTCCACCTTGTAGGAAGCCTTCCAACGCTACGTCTTCCGGGACGCGATTGGCACTCCAGAACCTTTCGGCCCCATCGGCCATCAGTTCTGCGAGCAATGTCCCCTGCCCACTGCCACTTAAACTTGGCAATTCTTCGGGCTATTTCGGTTACCTTGGTTCGCCTGCGGATCTCTTCATTTCTGATCCGGGATATGATTGAGGAAACTCCAAGCATAGCCCTTTCCATTGCCCTTTGGGTGACTTTTAGCCTTCTGATAAGGCCCATTGTGGGCGACCACTTTTCAGTGCCATAGGTCATCTGGCAACACGCACTGGTCAAAGACTTTCGTCTTGAGACACTGCGGTATGTGGGACGAGAAGATATTGCGTAGCTTTCCGATCGCTGCCCAGCCAAGTCGGATTCGACGATTGACTTCTTTTTCGAAGTTGGACCTACCTAACTGGACAGTTTATCCCAGGTAAACATACTCGTCCACAACTTCGAGTGTAGCGCCTAATTTGGCTGGGTCTACGAGTACATATTAATCATGCCGACTAAGTGGTGAAACAAGACTTTGAAAAAAATTTAGGTTAGGTACCTCCCTTGCACGTAAAGTGGGGATGATATTTCTTTTTCTCATCTATCCCATGATGTGGGTACATATCGTTGGATAGGCCGTTCAAAAATATTGCGGGTCTATGAATACCATTTTTCAATTCAGGGATCTGTTTGCGTAATACTCGTATTAAGCTTTAAAGTGCAAATTTTTGTTAGAAGTCAAAGTCAAATTATTTATTTCAAATAGGCACATAAAAGGCACTTTTGAACGTCAAGAATTACAAAAAAAAATAGAATTGATTCGAGTTGCCCCTTCCAAAAGGTAGAAGTTTGAGGTTAAGTGTGTCCCTCTGCCAGCTAAATTGTTGTTTTTGGATACGTGAAAAAAATCATGGCAATAGTATGTATAACAAAATAAAAGGAAAACTATCACAGCTAAGTAGGTAGGCTTTACAAGTTAACAAGTATTAGTCGACTAATTTACATTTGTAGTTGAAGAATTGACCGTGCCGTATATCGATGTATGGGAGAACATGTTTTTCAACTACAATGTCAAGTTTGTTTTCGGGATAAATTCATCCCAACTACGGAACCCTTCATTGTGCGTGGTCCGACACGCATTTGCCCGGGTTTTTTTTAATATACAACTAAGCCTCAAATAAATAAATATGAAATATCACTTCATGATACGGTGTCTAGTCACGTTTTGATAAGTAGCTACTCCTACATAGGTACGTGTGTTATTTAGAATTCGTTCTCGGAAAAGTGAAAGAGTTAAGAAATTGTTCAGTGTCGGATAAGCACATTTACCACCACGTACGAACCTATATTAAAAGGCTGAATAATGGAGCTAGGGCGACAAACACCGTACATGTCTTTACGAGGTGGCTCAAGGCGCAGATACATGACTTTAGTGTACAGATTGTTAATACATTGTAGAAATGTTTGAATATAATTTTTTTTTTTTTTTTTTTTTCTCGCTTTTGTACAAAAGTTTTTCTGTAGGAAAGAGTCTGTTGTGAATAGTATTTTATTTTCCTATGTGAATATTGTATGTAATACTTATCAATTCTTTAGAACCGCGTATAAAAAAACTGCATGTGTTTCTAACTATCTAGCTATATAGAATGTATAAAGGATTCTACAGACCGGCGCGACACGCGACGCGACACAAAGGCCCCGCATGTCGCGCGACGAGCGGTGCCTCTGTGTCGCGTCGCGGGTCGCTCCGGTCTGTAGAAGCTTTTACTGTAAATAATTATAATACTCGTCTAGTCAGCAACTAAGTATGCATGCAAAAGACTATGTATTAATTTATCTACGTATTAACTATCTACAAGCCGCTTCATCAACCATCAAAACTCATTTCTAAAACATTTCATATTGGTATAGTTTCAGCAACCCACCACCTCCATTAGGATCTACAATGGACCCAACCACGCAGACTTGTGGTCTGTCGCCCCCATTCTGCACCAAGTCCCGGTACAGGGCCATTGATGGCACCTGCAACAACCTCCAGAGACCAGCGTGGGGCATACCCCAGACGCCCTATGGAAGGTTGGCACCCTATAATTATGCTGATGGTAAGTATAGTTAATTTTGGTATATTACTGTAATAGATCGTATTTTTTAGGGTTCCGTACCTCAAAGGACAAAAGGAACCCTTATAGGATCACTCGTTTGTCTGTCTGTCCATCTGTCACAGCTGATTTGCTCCGTATCTACTGGACCGACTGAGTTGAAATTTGGTACACATATGAACTTCTGTGACCCATACGGACGAGTTACGTAAATAAATTAATTTTGAATATGGAGGTCACTTTAGGGGGGCAAATTATAAAATTTAAAAAAAAGTTTTGCCGACTGTACCGTGTGAAATATAAAATGAAGGGGCTTGTTTTAAGGATTTTATATATTTTATTTTATAATTAAAAAAAACATATTTTTGAAATTATTTAAGAAAATCGATGAACAATAAAATTACCACCCCCCCCCCCCATATCTCCGAAACTACTGCAAAATTTTGATAAAAATACAAAAAATAGTTCTTTACTTATAGATTACGAAAAAACCTATAAAAAGTCTGTGATCTTAAAATTACATGGTAAATCACTCAATATTATGCGTAGTACAAACTTACATTTGCAGTTGGAATGTATGGGGATCATGTTTTCCAACTACAATGTTAAGTTTCTTGGGATAAATTCATCCTAACTACGGAACCCTTCATTGTGCGTGGTCCAACACGCACTTGGCCAGTTTTTTTTAATAGCTAGACGTTTAGATAGACGTATCTACTTCAGTAACTTTCTCTATAAAATGTGTTCAGATTTACAACAATTAAATAATATTTGAAATTCTGTTAAAACAGCTAAAGGTTTTCGTTTCCACCGTTGAATAGAATTAAATACTCTATTATGAACCCCATAAAAGATACAGATACAAATTAATGTACCCAGACAATCAAAAAAATATAGTGACAAGAAAATAGTCTTATAACTAAACGAATGTATATTATGTTTAACATCGCGTCGGCTCAACGTAACAAATGATTTACGAATGCCCGAGTACGGGCTCCGGGTCCGTGCTCGGTTTATGCAAATATCTAAAATGCCCACGTTCCAGACATTTGCATGCCATTTCACTCGTCACTGACGTGGTTGCATTAATTGAGTGCGAGTTGCATGATTTTAAGGGGGATTGAGTCTTGAATTGTTCACGATGTTTGTAAGAGTACCTAGTGGCATCTTTTATTGGATTAATAAGTGTGCTCCCAAGTTCCTTGGCCTTTTATTGTTCGAATGAATTTAATATTGTGTATTTTATTTGTATTTGGGATAAACATTCTTCTTTAAATCGTTTTATTGCTTTGATCTCTGCTGCCAATGTTTAAGCCTCGATTACTACCCTCGTGGATTAGGGTATTAGTCGAGTCGTATCTATAGGTAGCTATTTATTATTAAATCTTTTTTTTTATAAACTACATGTTACATCGTGTAGTTAACCAAAGATTACATTATGAGAGAAAACGTAATTAATAACGAGAAAAGTAATCACTGTCTTTAATTAAACTTGAGTTAATTGAAACTGTTTATCAAAGGAAAAATCAAGATGCAGGAACAGAGGAATTTTCTAATAATCGCAACATCTTTCTATTCTGTCTTTATAATGCCTTCGCATCGTAACAAAATTGATATAAAGTATTTAACTATATCTTCACCATGGATTTTTGTAGTGAGCACATGCATTGAAAATTACACGAGCGTAGGTAATACCCGCGTAGCAGAGATGCTTCGTTTATGGACGGTTCGTAGCCCGTAGCCACGCGTACTACGCGCGTAGCGTAGGTAAGTAGTAAGTACACGTAGCACACATAATCCTAAAAGAATTTGTGGTTCATTTTAAAGGAAAAACTTAGATATTTTTGCAATTTTTCAGTTGATTACGAAATTCAGGAATAATAATAAACTCACAAGATACTGACTGCAGTAGGGAGTATGCACGTAATTCTAAACGTATCCATTATTTTAATATAAATTGTGTAGGAGTCAAGAACAAATTTCAATTTTTCTTACATTTATTAATGCATTACTTATTTCAGAATTAATTATTTTTATGTTGCGTTTTTTTGGTGCAACGGAACGAAAACTTAAGACGCTCTCTCAAAAAGCGAAAATGCCGCAAGTGACAAAAAATGCTATGTGAATACAGTTTTTTTTTTGCTAAGTGTTTGAAATCTCACTAAGTCAATGCGATTTCAGCTTGAATGAAGCATAAATCATAATTTAATGTATATGATTTGGGGCAAAAAAAGACATGTAAACAAAGCAGTTTCATAGTAAATGACGTCACATCATGACCGTGACAGAAACAGACGTTTGAGCTGTAGTAGAAAATTGTTGAAGTTTCATAATTTTTTTGAGCAACGAACAGTGCTTCAACTAAACTTTAACCGCCTTATTACAAAACAAGATTTATATTTGACATGGCTTAAACCATGGAGACAGTTTTTGTAATAAGAACGTAACAGTGATTGAAATACCGTTCTTTATACAAAATTGAAAACTTAGTTCGGAACTAAGTTGTCAGTTTTGTGTTTAGGAACTTTACCATAGTCGGAATAAAAATCGAAATTCAATAATGGCTCCATGTTTTAAACCTGAGTCTGAAGATAAACCTTGTTTTGTAATAAGGGGGTTAATACTTTTCTTGGGTTTTATATTAAGGCAGTGCATAAAAAAACCGGCCAAGTGAGAGTTGGACTCGCGCACGAAGGGTTCCGTACCAGTATCTATAAAAACCAGCCAAGTGCGAGTTGGACTCGCGCACGAAGGGTTCCGTACCATTATCTATAAAAATGGCAAAAAAATCACGTTTGTTGTATGGGAGCCCCCCTTAAATATTTGTTTTATTTTAATTTAATTATATATTATTAAAGTGAATATATAATAAAATATTATGTGAATATTTAAAGCGTCTACCTGTTGCCGTTATCAATATAGAGCAAAAACGAGCAAACAAATCACGTTTGTTTTATTGGAGCCCTCTTAAATATTTATTTTATTCTGTTTTTTAGTATTTGTTGATATAGCAGCAACAGAAATACATCATCTGTGAAAATTTCAACTGTTTTACTATCACGGTTCATGAGATACAGCCTGGTGACAGACGGACAGACAGACAGACAGACGGCGGAGCCTTAGTAATAGGGTTCCCGTTTTACCCTTTGGGTACGGAACCCTAAAAAACGTGCATATTCCCTTTTCTATTATCCATTTCATTCCGTATTTATCTCATTATAATAAGTCACTATCCAGCACAATCAATCATTTCCGCTGGTTCCATTTCCAATAAGATAACTTCCTTCTATTTATCATTTTACTTTCAGTCGTCGGGGATTGCCACCCTTTTCCATTAGTTCGCGACGGCGACGTATTGATGGATGATTGTGACGCTTAGCAATAAATGTATATGCGATTATTATATGTTTAAGGGATATGTTAATTTAGCCCTAATAGCACAGGATGTGAACAAGGTAAAGGGAAGTAGGGATTTATGGAGGGGAAATATTCCTATAAGGTCAAATGGAGCGAAATAGATTATATTTGCAGTTATACCTATACAACATGTCCCAGAATTAACGCACAACCTCTTAAGGGACCATAGTACTCATCATTATGAAGAACTTTTACTATGGGACCAAACCTGAAATCGCGAAAAAAATCAGCTACATTTATGTTCGAATAACTCGTCAAAATGTAGGGAACAGCTGATTTTTTTTCGCGATTTCAGGTTTGGTCCCATAATAAAAGATGTTTACAATGACGAGTACAATGACATCTTAAGTGCTTGTGCGTTAATTCTGGGACATTTTGTATATTTGTGACGCTCTTAGAGAAATTATTATATTATAATATATAATATAATAGAAGTTGATTCCTTTTGTTTTGACTTTAAGCGTCAAGTTCGAGTATACGTAGTTTCATTGCATTAAGAGGCCTGCTGGATGCGTAGTTCATACAAACGTAATACCAAAATAAATTGTAAATCAAACATATTCTTAAGGTCATATCCAAGTTCCCAAATATATAATTTGAATGGACACTGATTTAAACAAGAGTTATGAGAAAAATAAGTTTTCTATAGATATTTTAAATTCCTCATCTCTCGTCCTTTCAAAATATATATTTGGGAACATAGATATTCTGTGTCCTTCCCTGTGCCCCTTGAAATATTCGTTTCTAGACCTTAAAGAATGGAGAAAACAAATTGTTATTTACCTGATTTCAATCAATCAATCAATCTGTTTACCCTTTCTCAACTATATCGGTATCAGCTTCCAGTCTAACCGAATGAAGCAGAATACCAGTATAATAAATGGAGCTATTGCTGTTACTGGGTAATACGATACCCCTTGGTAAAACTGGTATATTACACTTTCGGGCTTCTGACGGCCCGTAACGACTGCCAAATATCCATGAATGACTGCCGGGACCAAAAGCTTAATGTGCTTTCAGAGGCACGGAGGGGCCTTGGTATTTAAAGATCGTCACTCATCCACGGACCGACCGCGGTTAGCGTAGCTTAACAAAGTCAAAATCAAATTATTTATTTTAAATAGGCACTTTTAAACGTCAAAATTTACCTGATCGATGAACCCTTGCAGTTGTTATTAGCCACAAGCTCCTATAATAAAGGTCCTTAAATGATTTGTTGTAACAAAATCGTCATGAGATTTCTTAAAGCTTTATTTTCCAGGTGTAAGCGCCATGCCACTATCAACCTCCGGCCGTCCACTCCCGAACCCCCGAATCATCAGTCTTCGGCTGTTCCCCGACCGGCAACTGATCGACCCTATTTGGAACCTCAACACACAACAGTGGGGACAAATTATAACCCATGACATGTCACTCACAGCCGGCGTAGCACAGTCGCGTAAGTTCTTACATTAATTTCTTAGAAGTTCTATTTCCCAGGAAGAAAAACTTTTGTTTTGTTACTATGTTACCTAATTGTACACTTGACGCAAGAGTCTGATATGCTGGCTAGAAATAAACGTACGTGTCTAAACGCGAAACGTAACTATTTCGAAAAAATTTAGGGTGGTTTATTTTTCGCCACTTTATCAATTAGTAAATAGTAATGATTTCTATTTAAATTTTTCTTTGATTTGCTTGTTCACGACCGCTGGATTGGCGCATTTTCTTGTGATGGTGCGGGATTTTTTTTTTTCAATGTTAGTGGTAGGAAACATCCTTGAATCTCCCTAGATTTCAATTTCCGTTACACACGTAGATAAGGCGGGGGATCTTATCTACGTGTGCAACGATTTGGCATGATAATAAAAATGCCCTCAGAAACTAGTTGTCAATCTACTCGCATACTTATCTCTTTTGTTGACTGTACATTAGGGGCGTACAAAACGGGTAGGTGTAGATTAAAGGCTTCCACATACCAGCGCGACTTGTCGCGCGACGCGACACGGCACAAAGGCCCCGCGTGTCGCGGGACGAGCGGTGCCTTTGTATCGCGTCGCGTCGCGCGACAAGTCGCCCTGGTATGTAGAAGCCTTTACGCTAGGATTATCGGATTTCGTTCAAATAATGTTTCTTGCCGTGAACTTTTGTGACATTAATAAGTGTTACTGAACGGATAATAAACTGTATCACATAAATAAGAAAAGTCGTGGATCTTTTTGTAGATTTTTTTATTGTATTCAGAAGAAACTACGATGGCTCTTACAATTTTGCTTCTGTGTTTGTTTAAGAGATATAATATCTATTCAGTTGATTTTGCTGTCGAATATTATGTGAACTTATATGATTGGATGATGTTATTTTGGTCATCCAATCACAACTAGCTAGCCTGAGAATTGACCACACATTTTTTGATTGAAGGATTGATCAGTTTAAAAAGGTAAAAGTTGGTTTTATAAGTATCTCTCTTATTAAGAGTCCTAAAAAAACTAGGATAGGTTTGAATTTTAATCTGCTTCACTAATAATTGGCTCACGATCGAGTTGAGTAGAAAAAGGACGGGGAGCACTTTGCTCTACAATTAGGACATCATCATCATCATCAGCAGTGGAGGCCCAGTGGTAACGGCCCCGACTTACGAGTCATAGGTCGTGGGTTCGAACCCAGGCAGGCGCTTTACTTTGTGTAAATAATTTCATCACCACTGCTCTCAAAACGGTGAAGGAAAACATCGTGAGGAAACCGGCATGTCCTAGAAACAAAAATTCGAAGACATGTGACATCTACCAACCCGCACTGGGCCCGCTTTTTAGATTACAGCCCAGTCCCTCTCGAAGAGAGGAGGCCTGTGTCCCAGCAGTGGGAACATTTAGGCTGATTATGCATCATCATCATTTTAGCCGAAAGACGTCCACTGCTGGACATAGGCCTCCCTCAAAGTGGGGGTTTACCATAATCGCCACGCTTGGCAGGCGGGTTGGCGATCGCAGCATGGTGTTAAAATGCATAGAGAACGTTGCTGCTCATTTTCTAGTAAGTCCCTTAGTCGCCTTTTACGACCCCCACTAGAAGAAATAGGGTGGTGCTATTCTTTACGTCCGGCACCACACAGACATCACAGACTAATTATTATTATAATTAATAATTGTAATTATGGTTTTTCAACAGCCTATTCTACTGAAGCTGAGAGTAAGTTTACTTGTGTATAAAATGTGTTACTAAAAATATCATCATTTTGTTTCAATTTCATCAGTCTATAACATTACATGTGTGTCACAATTTTATATATGTACATAATAATAATATATGTACCTACGTAATAACTGTCGCATGATTATTAGAATGTCATAGCCCATAATTGGCTTATGTAAAATCCTGAGGCTGTATTTACAGATTGTGTGTGTAGATTTGCAATCATAATTTTTGGGCATACTTGAATAAAAAAGTACCTAAATCATCAAGTAAAGTGTTTACACGTTTGATAACATTTGCAAACATATATGTACCTACTTGGTAGTATGTGTTTGATTTATATTTTGAATGTTGTTAATAAAGGGTCGTGCAGACTGGCGCAATATCGCGGGCATGACACGCGTTTCGCTGACTGTCGCGCCCGCGATATCGCGTCAATCTGGACTTAAAAAAAATCATTTTGAAGCCTTCAAAAATCATTTTGAATCGAGGAACAAAGTCGCTACGGGGAAGAAATACCTACTATTGTTACGACTACTCTGGATAGTCAAACAAAAAAAAAACAAAGCTGTTCGAATATCGATAAAAATGTTGGGAAATTTCTTCGATTTTAATTTAAGATACAATTTTCTGTATTACCTAAAGCGAGTCTTTTACGATTGTCTGCTCAAATAGAACTTGTTGAGAACGATGGACGCGACTTAATAAAACCTTATCTATTGTAGAGAAAACGGTCGATCAGCAATATCCGGAACGGAAAATGGTTCCGCAAAAATATTTCAGACACTTCCCTTGTTCCCTGGTGTAGTTTGTTCAGAAGAATTTCCGTTGGCAAAAATGTACTGTAAGAATGTTTATAAGGTTTTCTTCAAAAAAGTGATAACAAAAATTAAAAACCGGCCAAGTGCGAGTCGGACTCGCGCAAGAAGGGTTCCGTACCATTATTTATAAAAATGGCAAAAAAACACGTTTGTTGTATCGGAGCCCACCTCAAATATTTGTTTTATTTTAATTTAATCATTTATTTTTAAAGTCAATATATTATATCTACATATTCAATATTTCAAGCGTCTACCTGTTGCCGTTATCAATTTCGAGCTAAAACGAGCAAAAAAGCCCCCTTAAATATTTATTTTATTCTGTTTTTTTGTATTTTTTGTTATAGCGGCAACAGAAATAAGTTCAAACGTCAAAAATTACATGAGACAGTCCCCCAAAAACGCCCAGCCTTCACCACTTCCTAGTGCTGTAGCTGGGAAGAAGAAGTGAATCCACAAGGGATTATTTTAGACGAAACTTTTTTCTGCATTTAAGAGCGTTAACACCTTACGGCATTTCATGTAAACTTTCAAGCCCTTGTTTTTCGAAATGACTGAACCGATTTTGATGAAACTTCATACGTATAAGCAGAACACAGAACAAAAATCTAAAAAGTTAGTTAAGAACATTTTCGAAATGTCTTATTTAAAAACAGATATCTGGAAATCTCGGTTTCTATGGAAAATTTAAAATCGGTCTAATTTGGCTGTAATGCCAGGAAAACGAAATGTGTAAAGTTCGCCTTACCGAATGTTAGAAATTTAGGTCCCAACATCGTCTTAGATAAAGAGGTGCTTGAAACTGTAGACTCGGTAGTGTTTCTGGGTATAACAGTAAATGCCAAACTTCAGTGGGGACCACATATATCAAGCCTAGCGGGAAGGCTCAGTTCGGCTGCATACGCCGTCAGGAAAGGAAGACAATACACTGACGTTGATACAGCCCGTTTAGTCTATTTTAGTTATTTTCATAGCGTTATGTCCTACCGTATTCTGCTGTGGGGTAAAGCCGCTGACATTCAAAATATATTTGTACTTCAAAATCGAGCTGTTCGAGCAATTTACCAGCTGGGTGCCAGAGTTTCTCTAAGAGATTTTTTTAAAGATATTGGTATTCTCACGGTGGCATCACAATTCATCTTCGCCAACATCTTATATGTTAGGCAAAATATACACTTATACACTAAAAACAGTGATCTCCACAATATTAATACCAGAAATAAGGACAAATTACGTACTCCATTTCACCGGCTTCATAAGGTTCATAACTCATTTGTTGGACTTGGTATAAATTTTTATAACAAGCTCTCCCTTGCTAGATTTGCCTTTTAATGCGTTTAAAGTTAAAGTTAAATCTAATCTTTGTTCAAAGGCATACTATTCTATCAACGACTACTTAAACGATAAGAATAGTTGGTCGCTGTGATTAACTCAAGATAATGTTCATGTTATTTCTCCAGATATAGATTACGTGCTGACAGGTTATATGAGTTCTTATATTTGTTTATTTTATTTGACTGTCTGAGTCAATTTATTTTAATTTATTAGTGACAAAATCTACTCATTACGTGTTCTTTTATGAGTTGCATTGCAATAAGTGGTTAGCTAGTGACCTCAACAAATTGATCACTTTATTCTTGCCTGAGCAACCGGCAGCAAGTTCGTCATACTCCCTTAGATGTCACTGCTTGTGGTAGCGTCGGGGGTCGGGTTGCCTCCTTCCCTCAAATATGGCGAGCCGGTGATGGCTGATCTTTGCGTTATGCTCGTGAACGGGTGCTGCTTGTGGTGACTGGTCGTCTTGCTGACCATGGTTTTGTTATTGTTATTAATAATTAACTGTTTTTTTATTTTACTTCGATGGTGCTAGTTTATCATTTGTGACTTCGAGTTATAGATATAGCTTTATTTAAGCAGGCACGCCCATTATGCCTGGAGGATTTTATTTAGCGTATCTAAATAAAATCCTCCAGGCCAATTTTGTGTACGTTATTTGTGCTTGAGTATAATTTTGGACGATTATTATATATATATTTTTTTTTGTATAGTGGTGTGTTCTAGCTAACATAAGGCAAATAACTTAATTTAATGTTTTGTGTTGCATTTTACATTTTATTGTATAGATTCAAGTTTTGTAAATGAACAGACAGCTGTGCTGCTGGGGAGTTTGTTGCGCCACTTCTTCTTCCCAGCTAAAGCACTAGGAAGTAGTGAAGGGTGGGCGTTTTTGGGGGACTGTCTCATGTAGTTTTGACGTTCGAAAAGTGCTGATTCTCAGCCTAGTTTGAATAAATGATATTTGTTTTTTTTTTTTTTTTGTAACGCTATTATTCGAAAATGTTCTTATCTAACTTTTTAGACCTTTGTATCTTGCTTATGCGTATGAAGTTTCATTAAAATCGGTTCAGTCATTTCGAAAAACAAGGACTTAAAAGTTGTGTATGAAATGCTGTAAGGTGTAAACGCTCATAAGATAAAAGCTTCTTTAAAAATTCTAACGATATATACCAGATTATATTTGTGTTTTAATTGGTAACGCACCACCTCATCGTTGTAACATAACACTAAACGTGCCTTAAAAGAAGTGCACGGTTGCAGAGAAGCTTGAAAATCGTTCCGACCGACTTAAGCTTTAGCTGTTCACATCCCTACAATCATCTACTACAATTTATAAATCCTATTGTACAGATAAGGATTTGGTGACGTGCTGTGACGACGATGGACGACTGGCTCCTGACGCAACTTCCAACCCAGTGTGTGCGCCCGTGCTGATTCCACCCAATGACCCCGTGCACGCCCCGCAAGGAACCCAATGCATGAACTTCGTAAGGACGGGGAAAACAAGGGATAGAGGATGCACATCTCCTTATGCTCCTGCTGAACCGGTAAGAAATGATTAAACTTTAAAACAAGAACACTTAGAGCTAGCTGTGCAGGTGGGTCATTATTACCTATTGTCGTAGATAGGTGTATGAACGTAAAAATGGCGCTAAAAGGTAGTGATGTGAAAAAAGCGTTGGTTTCCTTCATGAATATTGAAAACAACTGACCTCGATAATACTACCTCGTGATAATAGGATCACGATGTACTAATTATCAGATATAAAATATTTGCAATAGATAGCTGTTGCAAAGATTTTTTGGATCATTCAAAGTCAAAAGTAAAAATATTTATTTAAAATATAAAAGGCACTTTTGAACGTCAATATTTATAAAAAAATTGAGCCGACAAACGAACGTAGGACGCTCCCTGTTAAGACGGACCGATGACCCCGAAAAGGTGGCTGGGACAGACTGAATGGGGATATCTCGTCTAAGTATTTTTATGAATACAACATGCCACTGACTTTGTACCTGTTCTCGTTTGACTCAACATTAAATTAAGAGTGAGTGAAGCCGTTAAATGCAGTATAATTATATATAACTTAATTTTAAGTGGTCAAAGTCAAAGTATTTATTTCAAATAGAAAATCAATAATAAAAGGCACTTTTGAAAGTCAAAACTCACAAAAAAAAAATGATTCTAGTCCCTTGCAAAATGTAGTTTCGTTTGGAGAAGAATGGGCAAGAAACTCCATCGTTACTGTTTTCAAATGTTTTACAATATTTTGTAGTACATAAGTACATTAATTTTATATAATTATATGTGTTATTATATACATAATAATCATCATTATTTCTAGATTGATGGGATTCTTAGTTTCAGTTGAAGGGTCGACTTACTGAGCTTAAAAGTCTAGTAGGAATTATTTATTTCCTTCTTTTGTGAAAGATTATTTTGTTGACATACAAAAGTGGTTGTTACTAGCCACTCAATGCCCCCGGGAAAAAATGGACTGGCCTTTTTTTAACTAAGGGTCTGATAGCAAATATTTACTCATTATAACAGACCAAAAATAAAATACGCTTTGTATTCTTGTTTGATAGGGCTTAGAATTACTTCTTATCATGCGCAAGACGTACAGTCTCTTCTTGCTTAGCTAACTTTTCTAGGGTCAGCATCTAATCTAACTAATTTTTTCCGAATAAAAAGAAAATATTTATAAACTAGCTACTGCTTTATATACACATCAAAAGTGCTAGGGATCAAGTACATGTTTAACTATAAAAAAATACCCAATTAGAATTTACCATAACCAGTCCTTCAGGCTGGCTTCTTAACCCTTTCAGACCTGGCGTCCACAATTGAGAACATAAAATACAATAAAATATAAAAGTATTACTTTTTATAAATTATTATTATTACTTTTTGAGAAAAACAAGTTTTTCTCAAAAAGTTGACTCCCAAGATTTACTTAATACCTATTAAAACACTGAACATTTACTTAAATCTCTACGAGAAAATAATAAAAGTCAGGCCTGAAAGGGTTAATTTAATTCCTATGATTAAGTTAACAGTTTATCCCTGTTTTATAAAAAAAAAATGCTATTTTTGCAAATTGTGGGAAATTAGCTATTAATGTCGTCTAAATTAAATTAAATGGCAAAAAAAGATTTTTCGATTTTTTTTATTGTATAGATACAAAATAAATAATCTGTGTTTCCACCATTGATACGAATCTCAAAATCACAGCGATTTTAAATGCTTAAAATCAGTTTATCAAAATCACTTTGAGGAATGGCCACCCACGTTCTTTTTAACAAGTCAAAAAGTTGTTGTGGGATATGCACGGCATCCATACTCGGCAGAGCTCTTCTTTGGAGCATATACCATGCGTGCTTAATTGGGTTGAGGTCTGGCGATTGAGCAGGCCACAACAGAACGTTGATGCGAGCATCGGCAAGAGTGCGTGTTATGACTCTAGCCGTGTGTGGACGTGCATTGTCGTGCATTAGTCGAAATGCATCACCCAAACGGCTTCACAAAGGGTTTTCACAAGGTCTGAAACAATCCTCTCCGCATAAATCTGAGCATTGTAGTTGCCCCTGATCCAAATGAGATCGGTGCTTCTATCGATTCAAATACCGGCCCAAACCATTATTGTTCCCCAATCATATTATGAATAACTTCCTGACAAAATTTCAAACGTTCTTGGCGTCCAGAGTTCCTCCAAACCCGAGTACGTCTTGTATCCGGCTTTATACCGAAACGAGATTCAACGGATAAGCAAACACAACGCCAGTCTTCTTCCTCCCAATTTCTGTGTTCGGGAGGCCATTGTAAACGGGCCCTACGATTGCGGGGTGCTATAGGTGGAACTCTCATGAAATAAGCAGTACATTTATACTCAAAATTATAATTATGCCGTATCTCTCTCTTACTGTGTGTACCGACCTACATAAATTATAAAATAAATAAACACTACCCGCTTTTTCGCTCGCGTGGAGATCGGAAATTATTTCACGGGAAGGTTCTACCGGGATAAAAAATATCCTGTGTCCTAGTAGGCCTTTCATTCGAAATCCGTTCAGCAGTTAAGATGTGAAAAAGCGACAGACAGACAGACAGAGATAATAACGCATGTTCTATGTTTGAGGGTTTGGTTTCCGCACTCCTTCATGTAGACCATTGTGATAATAACGCATTAAGGCTTCTACATACCAGCGCGACTTGTCGCGCGACGCGACACGGCACAAAGGCCCCGCGCGTCGCGGGACGAGCGGTGCCTTTGTGTCGCGTCGCGTCGCGCGACAAGTCGCCCCGGTATGTAGAAGCCTTTATTATTATTCATTTAAAAAGTCAACGTATTATTGTCGGAGTATTAAATTCTTTGAAAATTGCTTTTACTTTATTTAAAGTAAATCCAATAACGGCTCTGTCAATTACCATAACAATTTTACATCACGTATTTCACAGACAATTTATTATATTTAAAAAACCCCTTTTAAATAAAACACTGATGTATTTTATCAAATAAAAGCAATAATTTATATTGTAAGAGACCTAAAATAATTTAATAAAATGTTGACCGGATGATATTTTAATAAATAAACAGTAAGTAAACTGATTTAGTACACCCCGGAGTCTACAGTTTCCACCAAAAAGTAAGTTAAACAAACATAGGGGAATTGTGAACGACACATTTTGTGCCAAATATTACGTTATCCTTACATATTATATTATAAAACAAAGTCTCCCCGCCACATCTGTCTGTCTGTCTCAACGCGATGAACTAAAAAACTACTGAACGGATTTTCAAACGGTTTTCACCAATAGTCGGAGTGATTCATGAGAAACAGATCTTATTACTGTAGCCAGCCCGCGCTTGTGTCAGTGTGTGTTTTAAAATAGAATACGCGACAGGACTACCTTAATAATTTTGTAAGGGCGCTATCGAATCCTAAAGGAATAAAAAGTAAAAAAAAACTTTTTAAGGATGTTCATAGTTCCAGCTCCAACGTTCCAACCACCATTCTTGTGACCTAATGAAATCTCATCTGAAATTGGCCATTGAAGGCAAGCATCTCAGTGTTTTATTTGAAGGTCCGCAGAGGTGCATACTATCTCATTTTTAGCTAGCTCTACGATAACGGTATAAGATTTCAATGTAAGTAGAGTGAATCAGAAAATCTTGCTCCGTTTATTCCGAAAAAAATAACTTTTATAAATAAGTAAGATTGGTTTAACATTACTTGACCTGGGAATTAGATTTCGAAGGTTGGTAATTCGGTATTTGAGAACAACTAATTGAATTTGGCTTAAAGTTTAAAGCCGACTTATCTACTAAACAACAAAACTAGGATTATTCTGCTCCGAGTCTGGAATACATAGTGTTTTCTAAATACACACACCGAAAGTGTCTAGGGTTCAAGCACAATTTTGCTACTTAAATATCAGGTTTTTTAATAAATTTTTTTGTAACTCCTATGGACTTTTGAGTAAATTTCATCATCTGAAAGGGATTGGTTTTTGAATTTCGGTCAAAAGATGAAATCTTCTGTCAAGTCGTATTCCTCTCTAATCCTGCAACGGGCTTGAGGCCAAATCAGTAAAATTTCTGCCATACTTCTGAGTGGAATCAATACAAAAGAATGTGTTATTATGGAGAAAAGATGTCATTAGAACCGAGAAGAAATCATCAGAGCTGTGGGAATGTTTGAAGTTGGTTCTCGGCAATATGCTGTGGCAATCTCTTTGGGCAGTACGCAGAGTGTTATAAGTCGACTTTGGACACGTTACCGCATCATGGGCAGCGTGGCAGACCGACATAGAGGACGATATCATCATACGCAGACAAGATCATTACATACAAATTACTGCTCAACGAAATCGTACAATCACCGCGATGATGTTGGTTACGAGGCTTCATAGCTCTTCAAGGATGTTAATAAGCGATCAAACTATATGAAATCGCTTGCATGAAGTCAATCTCTGTTTCCGAAAACCAATACGTGTACCACCTATTGAGCCCCGCAATCGCAGTCCGTTTACAATGGTCTCATAAACACAGAAATTGGGCAGAAGAAGAGTAGCGTTTTTTTGACGAATTTCGCTTTGGTATGAGGCCAGATGGTAGATGAACACGGTATTGGAGGACCCCTGGACGCCAAGAATGTTCAAAATGATGCCAGGAAGTCCATGCATACAGTGGTGGAACAATCATGATATGGGCGGCGGGTATTTGGATCGGCGGTGGCAGAACCAAACTGATTTGGATTGTGACAATCTCAATGCACAGATTTTTACGCTGCAACTATTGTATCAGATGTTGTCATTCCATTGCGGATCCAATTTGGTGCTTCATTTCTGCTTATGCATGACAATGCACGTCCACCCACTGCCAGAGTTGTTGCAAACACACTTGCCGCAACTTATATCAACGTCCTACCCTTTTTACCCGACTGCGGCGAAGCCAAAAAAGGAGGGTTATGTGTTTGACTAGTATGTATGTCATGTATTTATGTCCCTATGTTTCCTCGTAAGTACTAAACGCCTGAACCAATTTTGATGAATGATAATGTCGTAAGATTCGCCTTTATTGCGCAAGTGTCACTGGGTATATTAAAAAAATCAAAATGGCGGTTCTTGGGTGGCAAAATGTATCTATGTTTAAAAAAACGAAATCTCCCATACCTATCAAGTTGGGTATCAAAATGAAGGGTTTTAAAATAATCACCTTTTAAAACTCTTCATTTTGGTACCCAACTCGATAGGTATAGGAGATTTAAACATATATACTAAAATATACAAATTATAAATGTAATTTGGAATGAGAAATTATAAAACAAAAACTATGCTGAACTTTTGGAATGAGGGAGGAAGAGCCCGTTGTCACCGGATTATAAGTGGGTAAATAACCTAATTTACCGTCTATAATTCTAACTAAAAAGTGTAAAATAAAAATTAATTAAAAAAAAATCCGACTGCGTAAAAAATGAACTTTAAAAAGATGGAAACAAGATTTATATAACTTAATACTATAAAAAATCTCATGTAGTCGGAGGCATCTTCTTAAATTTAACAATAAAGGCCTATTGCCTCCGATTCGCTCCGATTGTGTTGTACGCGATAAAAACCAACTAATGAAAGTGTCAAAACGATGGCCCCCAGTTGCCGGTGGTCCAACTATTCCTGGTCAAGATAGCGGTCATGGCAATGGCAGGATGGGGGGTGAGAATAATCTCCGGTTTATAGAGAGGGCTATGCTTGGAGTTTCCCTATATCATCGAATAAAATCTTAAAACTAAGTAAATATTAGGCATGTGCCGAACGATTACTTTCAATGTTAACATCAGTCGTATTTACATTACATTTATGTCGTGGGCTAAGGCCTGTGTTTTCCCATACAAATGCAGCTTTTTGTTCACCTTAAACCGACAATACGCTATCACAGAAATCCCATTTACTTATCACTGGGGCTCTTAGTGACCCTGCTTACAACTGGCCTAACTCTGACTATACTTATTATACGTTTGGCGTGAACACGGCCTAACACTGCTGATTCGGGTATCCCATTTTCAGCAAAATAACTTTATAGACTCTCCAGGATAATAATTTTTTTTTGTAACCAGATATCAACAGTCACAGCCTACATGGACTTATCGCTGGTCTACGGCAGCAGCCTTGGTCAGGCCAACCCCATCCGAGCTGGTCAAGGAGGCCGCTTGCTGACTATCGTGAAAGGAGGTCGGGAATGGCCTCCGCAAGATCCCAACGTTACCATTACCTGCGAGTCTGCGCAAGCACCTACTGAACCTTGTTACTTGACTGGTAAGCTAAAAGTGGAATCTGCCGATCTATTTTGTAAAATCTCATCGTGAAACCTTAGAAAAAGTGAGCTAATAGAGTCAATAGCGTCATTCCGAAACATTATGTGGAATATTCATAATATTCACCTAAGTTGAAATTTTTCACGGTTTTTTATTTTTTAATGCTGTTGTCTGTTAAATTTGTAAAGAATCTTCACTTCCCATAAAAAATTACTTATAAAGTAGTTCACTTATAATGAGAAAAAAAGTGGTAGATAGATAGATAAAACATTTATTCAGTGCACACAAAAGACAATCATAACACAACACACAATAGCACAATAAAATTAATAGATAACAACATAAAGGAATCAAACAGAAGTGAAGCCGCATCAAGCCACCAAACGCGAAGCAGCGCCAGCGCTGAAGTAAGACCTTTGTTTATTTGTATGTCTAGATGTCGCGCTGCAAAAGAACTAAAACAAACAGGCCAACTTTGTTATGCTGGTGTACGTGACAGCTATGTCTTACACTCGCGCCACGTCATTGTGTTATTCTAGTGTGCGTGCATTTTGAGGCCACCTGTTGAACGCAATTTTCTTCGATGAGTTCACTATCTTTGACTATCTATCTAGACGTGTTTATATATTTGGTGGTAACATCTAACTAAATAATATACATTTACCTCTAAGGGTATATTCTTTCTTATTTATCTATTTTGATACTACTTGTACGTACCTACTAAATAAAATGCATTTGGTTGCAGTATCTATAGAATAAAATATAATAGATTATAATATTTATTTGCCAGAAACATGGTATGTTTACAAAGGTGTTCGTATCATCTAAATAATTGTATCATTTCTCTGGAACATGGCCAAACTTCAATAATTTGTGGTTTATTTTTGTGGTTGGTCGTCCTTGTCGCTTTTTGTGGTTGGTCATCCTTGTCGCTTTTACGTAGATTACCATTGACAACACTAGAAATGATTTTGGTTCCCATAGTTTCCGCCAATCTTACTTACCTACATTATTAAACACACATGTATATTTAAAAATATTGCTTTATATGAAACAACGCACCTAAATCATTTTTTGTTGATACTTCGGATAACCTAGCCTTGAAATATTTTTCGGGAAGCTAAGCCAATATTAGGCATAAAATACTGGCTATCTAAGCTGAGAGGGTTCGCAATAATCCATTTACGTAAGTATATTGACAGAGTTTAGCAAAGGAAACAGATCATTCTTAGCGCATACTTACACAACCATAAGCCCCTCTGAATACTGATGAGAAGATCCTCTTGATCTTTGCTTATAAACCCCTTGAGGGCAATTACTGTCGAGTACCGCTGCTGTAGATGTTGTTCCAATTAAAGTTGGCCTCTCATAAATATAGTACGGTCAGTGCTCTGCATTATATGACGCCTCTTACAAACAAGATGAGGGCAAGAGGGGTCGGATTATATAGTTCACCTACTGTACTACAAGAAGTTCACAGTACCAAAGGATAGTATCGGACATAAAAACTACTTTCAGCTCAGTTGGTAATATACGAGTGCTGTTTGTGTTGTTTTCATATTGTTTGCAAGAGGTGTGCACGTGTCCCCCCCACACAGAGAACGAGTGACCTTATTGTAGATATTTGCAGCGAAATTGTGATTTAGCTGGAAAAACATCGAAGGCTAGATAGATACAATAAATTGGTTTATTGTTAGTTTAATAGAGAAGCTCGTAGCTAAGTATTATCAGCAGCACGGGTCGATCCATCAGGTTAAGCTACGCTTGCCGGGGTTGGTCCGTGGATGGGTGACCTGATGTTTACATACCGAGACTCCTCCGTGCCTCGGAAAGCACGTTAAGCCGTTGCTGCGGACCGGTGAGCGATGGGTAGCTCACCGTCCGATAAGGACCAGGCCCGGGTCGACAGCGCGTTGTATTCCACGCGCGCCTCAAAGAGATGTCAGCACCAACTGACGGGGTCCGTTAGGGCCAAGCCTGCCAGAGTTGCGAGTTTGTCCGAAAGGGATATCGTGGCCCTGGCACACAGGCAAATGAAGGAACACGGGTGGGTTTTAGACAGTAAAAGTGGGGAGAAGTTATTTGATAATATCCCACCCAGAAAAAAAAAAGAAGCCTTTGGTCCCAGCTGTCATTCGTGGATATTTGACAGTCGTTACGGGTCGTCAGAAGCCCGAAAGTCGGACAACCAGTCTTGCCAAGGGGTATCGTAATACCCAGTTACTGGGTTGTGGAGGTCAGATAGGCAGTCGCTCCATGTAAAGTATTGGTATTCAGCTCCATCCGCTTAGACTGAAGACGATCCCAACAAAGTTGGGAAAAGGCTGGGCAGATTGATTTGTTATATGAATAAAGGGATTTTCATGATCATGAAAATGAAAATGTTTAGTACTAATTTTATTTTGTAAGTTTATTTATCCAGTAAATTTTTTATCCACCAATCTGATTAGGCACCCAATTTTGCAGTTCTTTGATAATCAATTTTAGTTTATATTTAGTTATAAAAACTATTTAACAAAAAAAAACAACCGACTTCCAAAAAATAACACTAAAAAGTGAAAAATAACTTTAATTTTCGAAAGCACATATCATATCATCACGCCTTGTTTCCCCGAAGGGTTGGGCAGATGTGTACCTGTAGTACACCCACATTTAATATTATATTTAATTTAATTTTGGAAGTCGGTGTCATTGGTTCTGTATTTTCGTTTTTTGTCACCGACTTCCAAAATTAAATGTGGGTGTACTACAGGTACACCTCTGCCCAACCCGTGAAATACGTATCATTGAGAAGTTCCGGTGGCCATCTGTGGCCTTCTTCAGCAGTTCCACTTCAACAAATTATACTTTCTGAATGCAAATGATTGACTTGTTGATGAAAATATAAAAATCGCTATACGTATGCCTATAATATTTGAGGAGTACCCTCAATTACTCAAGGATCCCAACATCAGAACTAGATTTTGAAAAAAATGGGACCAATCTGGAAGTATATGCTTTCAATTAAAAAAATAATTTTCCAAATCGGTTCATAAACGATGGAGTTCTGAGGTAACAAACATTAAAAAAAAAAAATATACAGACGACTTGAGAACCTCCTCCTTTTTGTGAAGTCGGTTAAAAATAACCTGTACACAGTTTATTTAAGACTATGACCGCATACGCAATACCTTCAGTAATTTTAAATCCAGATGTCCTTCAACTTTTCTAACAAATAATTACGAGTAACAAATACCATTTTGATCAATGAGGATTTCACGACAGGTCCTGACTTTTTTCTACGAAAAGCTTCTTTAGCGAGACGCCTAACATAAGTATACGAGAATTTGATGAAAAAGACTATAAAAACTGATCGCATTTTTATTATATATCAAGAAGATTGAGATTTGGCAGTATTTACCATATAAAATTGCTAACCCTGACGCTGGTAGCATACCTTCACCGCGAAACCCTAGCAGCGAAACCGCAGTAGTTCAATTGTACTGGTTCGCGTCATGTTCCACTACTCGAATCGGATGCGAGTAGCGGAACATGACGCGAACCAGTACAATTGAACTACTGCGGTTTCGCTGCTATGCTTTCGCGGCGGAGGTGTGCTATCCGTTTTAGTAATGTACCTAATTATGGAAACATATCTAGTAATTTTCGTTTGTAATAAAATAATCTTGATTTAAAGTTATATACTTCCGAGTTGGCCACCCAGTATAAACAAGTCTAAACGCCACCCACAACCATATTGGCACTTACCCAACTTCGGCGAAGCCCAAAAGGAGAGTGACATTTCTTATTGGATTTAAAATGTTCTTTTTTCTAACAGGTGACGTCCGTGTGAACCAGAACCCTCAACTGACGGTCCTCCAAGTAATCCTGATGCGTGAACACAACCGCATCGCAGACAATCTGGCTCAACTCAACCCTCATTGGAATGACGAGACTGTCTACCAAGAAGCAAGACGCATCCACATCGCTGAGATACAACACATCAACTATTATGAATATCTTCCGATTCTTTTAGGCAAGAATTTTGAAATATTATTTTAGTTATTAATAGCTGAGTTTGTCTGGTAACCGTGTTTCACGTTCGTCCCACGGCCATCGTCCCTCTGGTCCATTTCTTATACTAAATTAACTATTGATATTATTATTTATTAAATTCCGGCTGCCCCGAACGGGTTCGTACGTAAAAAAGGGTCAGAAACCTTAAGGCGCAGATATATGATTTTAGTGACTTTTATAAATCTGTTATTACGCCTTCGTATAATGCAAGTAAGTTATGCAAAAAATGTATGTTAAACTGGAACGCATACACATCAATTATGTATGTGAATATTTAATTATTGTAGTAAAATACTTTATGAAATAAATTCAGGAAGTAATGTCTCCCTAAAGCATAAAAAATCGATATTACTTTCAAACTACTTAAGATATTATTTTCATGTTTTTTTTTTGTAGGAACAGACTATTTTATTATCTATAATTCTATCTGTAAGTTTTATCAAATATTCATATTTTCGCTACTAAAATAAATATTCCCTATGATATGGAACGACGGTGCAGCGTGAGTCCGACATGAATTTGTAGGGCCAAGGTCAACGGCGATCACCCGATCCTTAAAAAGACAAACTCATCAACAAACATTGTCTTTAGGTATATACATATCTATATCAAATCATAATTGTCATTTTTTGTCATTTTAGAAAGGCTCTAATTCAACTTGGTGTATCTGCTATAGGTACTTCCCTAACTGCACGTGAGCTCGAAATATTGTTTTTGTTAATATAATCGACGACTGCGCTAAAGAACCTTTTAAAATCATATTGCTATATCTAATCTATTGCTTATCTTTCATCATACAATAAGCGTGTTTTAATTGATCCATGGGACATATAGTGTTAAGGCTTCTACATACTGGCGCGACTCCGGTATTTTTTTTCAATTTACTTGAATTTTTCATAGAAATTGTTCTACCGGTGTCGCGTCACGCGGCAAGTCGTGCCAGTATGTAGAAGCCTTTAATCGTTACGCCAGTCGTAGGGATCATCATTCATCAATCAGTTCATATTGATGTCTTTTAAACGCCAACGCAAAGAGAAGGAATTTTCTATTGGCAAAATTACTTGCCGGAAACCGCATGATCTACTGAACCTTATAACCTCAAAGATAAATAAAAGGGAAAATCGCCATCTTACCCTTGGCCGATCTTTTTGTGATAAGCGTGAAGATGAATTTCCTAATATTTGTTAACTTTTTTGGCTTTTTACGACTTTGATAATATTTCGATACGTTTTTCCTGTTAGGCTGCCTTCGCATCTGGTATTGATCCAATACGCAGCGTAGATTATGAGCGAATACTACGTTAAAACGCGTGTGCGTTTACGCGGCATATCCGCTACTTAAACGCAACGTATGCTAACGTGACACCTATGCTTAACATACGCTCAATGCAAAGGCATCTTATTTACCACATACCACTTTTTACATATTAGACCCTCATTTAAACTATTTTTATTCACATCCAGGCTTTGAGAACATGGTGAAGAACAAGCTGATCTACCCGGGGGCTCATGGCTACGTGAACGACTACAATCCCGGAGTGGACCCTTCTGTGCTTGATGAGCATGCCACAGCCGCCTTCCGACACTTCCACTCCTTGATCAGGGGTTACTTGAAGTACGTATTGCTGGCAAAATTATAATCTTGATTGTCTCCTTACTTTTGAATCCTTTTTTTTTTGGGTGGAAAATTATCAAATAACTTCTCCCGCTCTGGGCGGAGCGGGAGCGCGTCAGTCTTCTTTTACTGACTAAAACCCACCCGTGTTCCTTCAGTTGCCTGTGTGCCAGGGCCACGGTGTCCCTTTCGAGCAAACCCGCCACCTTGGCAGTACTTTTGAATCCTAAAGGCCTCGTTTGATTTAATCTTCCCAAATCTAATCGCAGCAGTTTACTGTGCTACAAGGATCTGGCACCTGAATGGCATTGACGGGGCGTTGTCAAGTAAACAATTGTGAAATTGAAAAATAAATTGTTTTGAACAAAAGTTAGATTATTAGTTAGATCTGATTTTGGCCACACGCCAAAATAATCTTGTTAGTAGCGTTGTATTTACATGCAACATGTTTTTTTCTTCAGACATAAGATAGAAGAAAGAAAGAAAGAAAAATAATTTTATTCGTCACAGAAACACGTGCCTAGGAAAACACAAACTCGAGCAAGTAAACATTAAAAAAAAAAAAAACCTATCTACATTATAATCACGAGCACAAAAATAACAAATAGTCGGCAACTGCACGTCATGACTGTGACAAAAAGGCTTGCACTCAGCATGATGCTGTGCTATGGGGGACCCACAACACAGCGCTGATTTTCAGTGGTTACCCGAAAAAATACGTACGGAACTCAAGTCAGGTTTAATGAGTTGAACAACAAAATAAAATAAAATAAACAGTATTCATAATATAATGCCTATACAACCAATTATAAGAATAAAATATATGATTAAATTACATACAAAAAATATCCGCATGCATAAATAAAGTAGGTATCTATCTAAAACATTTTTATTACACGGGAATATCAAGTGTTTTGTCTCGCTTCCACCCCGACCACCGCGCCCCGCGCGCCCGCACACAACATAAATAAATAAAGTACAGACAGGACTGAGGACAGACTACAGTTGCATTTCCCGTTTGCGTCTATGAGCGTGATGACGTACTGTGTGTGACTGTAGTCATCGAGCCGGGCGCCCGCTCGCTACCTACAGCTATGGCGCGGCGGCGCGCGCGGCGCACGAGTCCAGTGAAGTCACGTGGCGCGCTACGCGTGACTATAATTCTGTGTAGTGACCGTGAGTTACTACCGCCAAACGACATACCAACAAGATACTAGCTGGCAATCATCATTGTAAGGAACTACTGTTCGATCATTAGAATCCATTGTTTGATGCCCTTAATTTGGATGCTGGTAATGTAATTTTCTCTGGTTCTCACAAAATTTGCCACTAAAATTATGCTCAATAGGGTCAACACTGTGCTCGATATCAATTCATATAATGTTTTGGAGATGAATAACGGTCCCATACAAGCTTGGCCCACAGATGAACACAAATAAAACAAAATGTATTAAGAAGCTATAGTAGTGTTTCATAGCCATGTATATTTTTGTTCGTCGTTAAATTTTGTGAAGGGACTTATGATCAAGACTCAAATCTGATGTCTGATGAAATAATCAATTCAAACTTGTCGATCGCGGAGTAATCCTCGGTCTTCCAGCAGATTGAATTTCACTCAAATCTCTAACGCCTGTTTCCCAAATAATTCATTTGCTTTGCCCCAGTAACATTCGATTAGCGATGACGCTAGTAGAAAAGCCACAAAATGTATGGGTTTGACATAAGCTATCGAAATGTCACGTGATCATAAGTCAACGATTAGAAATTAGCTAGACAATGCAATCATCATTCGATTCCATGAAACTAATCGACAGCGTCGAATGATAACTTCCATAAAGATGCGTAGCCAAGTGGCACTTTTTGACAAGCGTTATCGCTAGTTTTCGATTCGTATCGAGGAATTCAAATCGAAAACTAGCGATAACGCTCGTCAAAAAGTGAAATAACGATAGCGATTGTAGAAATAGAATCGCTCTGAAACGCATGCCATTTGTCTAGGCCCTCTGGTAAACTGTAATGCGAAGATCCATAGTCCAAGATAGACGAAGTCACTCAGAAATGCAAAAAAGGTAACCAGATACACAGCCTTATATTTTTGAACAAATCACAAGAAATCACAACAAAACACATGATACTGACACACGCAGCACCTAAGAGTTATAAATAAAATAGAAGTCGTCGAAGACAGACCCGACTGACAAGAAGGGTTATGTTTTTGGCGCATGTATTTGTACATAATTATGCCCTATGTATGTACTTTATTCTCTCGTAGCATCCAGACGTCTGGATGCATTTTAATGATTTACATGTCGTTAGGTTTGTGGTGACGGCCCAGAGTAACGCACTTCACTTTAAATCGCAATCCAAAAGATTTTGAAAGAAATTCCTAATCCAATATGTGAAAGTGACTTTTCACAAAATTCGACATGGCGAACTTTAGAACCCAATAAGTATAGTCGTGAAAAGAGTTACATTTAGTACGTCAAAATATCTCGAGGAGAATATTACAAAAATATGACTTATTTCCTACCAAAAATATGAGGTCATCCACCAGGGTCAATTATTTGTTATACTAAACTAGTTTTTTGCTAAAGGTAACATGCAAAAGTGTGATGATGCAACAGTGGACATCACTTACAGTCATAAGTCATAGTTTAGGAATCGACTAGTGTCCACTTCAAATAATAACTAATGGCATAGTTATATAGGTACCTACAAAAGCGGACTCTTTCTAATACACGGGATGTTTCGCATACAGCCTAGTTATTATTCAATCCTACGCTTTTAATTCAGTTTTAATATTTTATATTCTAAAAATACTCGTGAAATCATATCAATTCTTAAAATAAGCATGTCCCAATTACCATCATATTTCAAAAACAGGCAACATAAATAATAATATTTTAAATTTAAACATTATAGCGGCATCAACATCGCCACATACTGGCTTCAATATTTCCTGCAAAGTGTTGCCAAGTAACGAAAGCTGTAGTGATAGTATTTCAAATATTATCAGTTATTTTTTAATATAATTATTTATTTGTCTGTGCCAGGCCAAAGTTTATCCAAGTCCTTTGTTCTAATGCAATCATGCCATACATTTGTTGAATATTAATATTAATGAGATAGGAAATTGCAATTCCGGTCCCATCTGGGTTTATTATGCAGGCCAAAGTTATATTACCAATACTGATATATGCCATGGTTTTAGTTTATCGATAATGACTGTTAAACAAACCGAATTTTGTTTTTTTAAACATAGAAAATAATTATTATTCTTTGATTTCACAGACTTATCTCGGAGAACCGTCGTGTAGTCGGCTCCGTGCGTATGAGTGACTGGTTCAACAGACCTCTTCTCCTGGAACTTGATAACAGCTTTGATCACTTGGCAAGAGGACTCGCAACGCAGGAACAAGACTTCAGCGACCAGTTCTGGGACTCGGAAATGACCCAATTCCTTTTCAAGTAAGCCATTCCTACTTTGAAAACTAATAAAAACTTTGAGCTTCAAACTAATGCCACGAGAAACTCCGACTTTCAATATCGAAAGTACGTCACACCGGATGCAGAAGAGACAAAATTGCTGACAACTTTTAGAATAAGTATTCAAAATAAACTTCTGCGATCAGAAAAGAAGGATAACCTTTCATTTCTGATCGCAGAAGCTTATTTTGAATACTGATGATCGAAATGACGATGATTTACGACGAAAACAGTCGCCAAAATTGTGTTGAAGTTTACTGTATGGAAGATACGAGGGAGATTTATTGCCTCATTAATATTAAAACCAATCTGAGCTGATATTACGCCTTCAAATTGATATGTCTATAAACTTGTGGTTATCACGGATGAACTGTCAAGGTCTGTGAATAATTATTAGATTATTCTAATAATGCTTGGTTTGGCAATCGAGGTATTATGACTTCCCATCAAAAGCAATTTAATGCCTAGATAATTTTCATTTATGTACAAATGTTGCAAATGAATTACATACAGATGTTTATCTGTTTTCAATGTTCCTATTCTCATGTCTTTGATGTTACATTTCATGGAAGTAGTCTCTTAGTCGACGTAATTTTATGCTGATTTGATTCAACTGTTATTTCCTATATATAGAAGGAAATTATACGAAATTACTTGTTGAAAATAAGGGAACATATTTGTGAGAGAATGGCTCATTGTTGTTCACGTCGGTAGCTTGATGATAATTAGTGAATGTTCAATCAAAATGTTTCGTCAATAGCCTTTTGATCCGTGTTTGCGTGTGATTGTACGCCCAATATTTATGAATTTTGAATGTAGATAAATTTGATTAAAAGCTTTATATATAATTTATATAGTTTCAAAAGGAATGCTCCTTTTATGCACTTACACGACGCTTAATACCTACGTATCTATATTTATGGATTAATCAAAGGGTTTTAATAAACCCTTATCCTTATTTTCTAGATAATAACTGAAGACGACATAATTTTCGTCCTCAATTATTACCTAAGAGATAACAAAAAAAAATTGCTACGAAACAATGAAAACAAGATTTGAGATCTGAAAAGTCTTATGTTATTTTCGTCATGTTGAAAGTAATAATCCTTCGAAACAGTATTATTTATCCTAAATCTATTTACCCTAGTCAATTGTTTGTACTAAAAGTTTAATAACAAAATTAATATACCGAACATTTCAAATTATATTAGGTATGACGTGACCAAAACAATAAGGCGCATGACAGCTAAGACGTGATTGGAACTAGACTACAACTAGTACTAGTAGTTAGTTAGTCATATACACCATGGAAAAAGGTGCTAGTTTGTAGTTTTTAAAAAGTGTTCATATACTTACTACGTTACTATAGTAGTTATTAAACTATTAAACGATCAAAAGATCAAAAGATCATTTCAGGCACCAATCTACATGGTCTTCACATGATTTGACCAAGATTATGTCTGGACTTTAAAAGAGACTGTGACCTCTGAGTTTGTTTCGGCCTTTCTTCTCAGAGTAGTCAGTTACGAAACGCCGACCTCATCTAGTTTTTCTTTGTTTTTTTAAATATGTTTGACGTGTAAAAGTGTTTGTACAAACCTACTTACAGAAAATAAATCATTTATCATTTAACCGCATTCCTGTCATGCCTAATTGTTTTGGTCACGTTTATTAAGTACTATTTTGTCTTGCGCGGATCGTACACTTGAATTCAAAAGGTCGTTTGGCTTATCTCTTAGAAATAATTATAACTTCTAATTTTGAACTTGAAGCTAGTTACAGATTATGAAGTTATTTTTTAAATTTTCAGTTTGTTGGTAGGTATAATTTATTCTAAAACGTTAGATTACATTTGCGTTCGTTTTTAATCCAATAACGTTCGCAAAACGCTGGAAAACAAAAGGTAAAAAATTAAAATGGTTTTCCGGTCTTCTTGATTCGTTCTTTATCTGCGTATCTGGATGTAAAGGTGTTCCCGATTTCAGTACAGTTAGATAACCAACACATTGTTAAAAGCTTTGTAATAATAAGACGTCTAGCTGATGTATTTCCAAGAAATATGCGTGACAATCAATGTTTTTATAAGTAATAAAAAGACGTAGATAGGTTACATATTCAACATTCGATCTTCAAAAACGGCACAATGTCACACTATTAGATATGTCATATCGGGAGCGCATAAGAGACAAGACGAAGATCAAAATGTGGCTAATTAGCCAAGTTTTGACGTGCCACTTGCAGAGCTTGTATTACGGTATTACCTATCTACTTATAATATAGTTGGTGACAGTACAATTGTCTCAAATAACGTGTCAAACTACTTTGATGCACAGAAGTGTTTATTGTATGGCCCCAATTATTTACAATAAACTACCAATTGGTTGGAAAGACTTGACAACAGTGTTGTTTAAGAGACTAGTTTATCTACGTAAAGAATGGATAAAACGCACTACAGTGTGACTGAGTTTTTATCAGAGATTTCTTTTTGCTGATTTGCTCTGACTTTTGGTGAATCATAATATATATGTTTGCATGCCGAATGGAAAAATATGACTGTATCGTAACAGATAATGTTATATACTACCTATATTTGCAAAATAAATGTATTATATTCTATTCTAACCAATGATATTAAATGAGCTCGCAATCGTGAAGACTCGAAAACGTCCTAATTGGGACATATTTGTTAGTCTGTGATGCCAACATTCGGTGATTGGTGGCCAGAATAATTTTTGTTTATATTCACGCGCAATTGACAACACTAGCTGTCTCTTTTCTTCTTGTTGTTTTTGTAGTGAAATGTAAAATGAATGAAAAATGTGTGCTGCCGCTGCTGCGCGGAACACTTTTTTTCGTTTTTTTTTGTGAGAGTATAACTTATCTGTTTAATATAATATCATAGATTCTAACAAGTGATTTGATGACCTAATTAATTTGATTAAACACTAACCTATACTTCTACAGGCGCAACAATACTTTCGGAGGTGACTTGCGAGCTATGGACATCCAAAGAGGTCGTGACCACGGCCTGGGGTCTTATACTACCACACGAGCTGCCTGTGGCCTTTCTGTCCCCAAGACTTTCCATGATATGCTGGACTTTATCTCTGAAGAGGTATGTTTATCTTCTTACTAGCTGTTGCCCGCGACTTCGCCTGCAATCCAGGATGAAAAGTAGCCTTTGCCCTTCTCTAGATCCCAGGCTACCTGTATGTCACATTTCATAACGATGCATTTAGCCGTTTTTGCGGGATTGAGTAACAAACATCCTTTAAGACTAGACACCGCATCGAACTTAATACGATAAGTATGGTAACATGTTGTGATTGGCACTAGGCTCAAATCGAATCCACGTCGATAAGTGTAGCCAGTCCCATAGCCTGCAGAGAAACCAAACTGTAGTGGCAATGGACTTAAGGCTTGTCTGAAAAGGACCGATGATAGTTGGAACAGGGCAATTCATGAGTGAAAACCGCGAGCCGACAAACGAACTTGGGACGCTCCCTGTTAAGACGGACCGATGACCCCGAAAAGGCGGCTGGGACAGACTGAATGGGGATATCTCGTCTAAGTATTTTTAAGAATACAATATGCCACTGATTTTGTACCTGTTCTCGTTTGACTCAACAATAAATTAAGAGTGATTGAAGCCGTTAAATGCAGTCTAATTTTATCTTAATTTTAAGTGGTCAAAGTCAAATTATTTATTTGAAATAGAAAATAAATTATTAAAGGCACTTTTGAAAGTCAAAACTTACAAAAAAAAAAAAAATTCTAATCGCCCATTCCAAAAGGTAGTTTCTTATGGAGAAGAATGGTCAAGAAACTTTACCATTACCTACTCTTTTAAAATGTTTTACAATATTTTGCTGTAGGGACATTAATTATATGTAAAATTTTATGAGAAGACGATGCACCTAGAATATAATTACTATACCACAATAGGTAAAAAGAATTAAAAATTAAACAATGACAGATAAAGTAGGATATTTGATTGCTATCAAAAATATATTTGAATTAATACGTATTTTAAAGGTTTTTACTACAAAAGATGATTTGTGAAAAAAAAAATCGGTGGAAAAATGGAGAAGTTAAAAGCTTTTAAAATGATTCTAATAACCTTGTCACGCAAAACGAACGATCATTGTACGGAATGGCGCGAAGTTACTATGGCGTTCCTGTATTGTGACACTTGTGACGTTAGATCGCACCAGGTGCTGTCCCTGTCTACAATTGGAAAATTCTAAACGCACATCAAACGTGCCCTTATTAAAGGCAAGCCCTTAGGCCTTAGTAAAAAGCATATTATAAGATTAAGGACTACGTTGAAGACAAGGAAGTTTGGCATTAACTCCTTCTGTACATGTGGTACAGAAGGTACCTCATTAACGGCAAAACTATGTAAATGTCTATTAATTGCTCCCAAATTACGAAAAAAAAAACCTTAAAAGTGGAGACTTGCGAGTGACATTCTTGGCATCTATTCTTGTGGTTAGAGAAACGTAATATAAATGCTCTACAGGCTAGCAGGTTGGTATATAATATAATTTGTGACTTAGCTTCACTTGGAAGTCACAATAATTACGTTGGTTGCGATATAACTAATTCAATTTATTACGACCACAAACTTGTTCGCTACATAACAAATGTGACATGTACAGTACAGTCACAAGCACAAATATGTAGCTAGCTTTTTAAAAGCGTGTTTCTTGTGGAATAATGATTGCAACTTTGTTACAAGACCATTTTTTAATCCATACTATTTTAATAGTATGGTTCAATGACGTATTTTTAATAGACGCGTCATACACGAACATTAGTGCACTCAAAAACAGCGTAAGGCATGATTGTAGCTACATACTTGCATACAATCATACAGCGCGTGAAGAAAAGGAATGATCTATACCAATATCTGTTGTTAAAAAGAGATGAACATACATATTTAGTTACGTCACTAGCTGCTGCATGTTCATTGGCGCGTACGTAATAATAATTATTATTATTGTAAATGTCAGGCAATTGTCTGGCATTTACTTTGCCATTATTGAGCGCAGGTAATGCATCTAAAGGTAATAAATACATCATTGGTATGGTTTCAAAAATATAATTTATGTACGTAACAACATAGAATTACAATCGATACCTACAGTAGAAGAAAGTCAGTTTTAATTGCTGTAAAGTAGCTAAGCATATACACATTAGTGGTCCTGACTGTACCTACTAGGTACGTGACGCCAGGCGGTACCAGAACTTTTATTGAACTGTATTCTTCCTGTCCTGGGTTATATCTAGGCAAGTAAAAGAAGTAAGGAACAACAATAAATTCCGAATAACAACAATAAGTTGACAAGTTGGACATCTTTTTGTATTACCACAACGTCGCATCCAGCGGGCCGAGCACGGGCGTGCCAAGACGTTTGTGACAAGACATGATAAATTATGTCTTGTCAAATTGTACTAGCATTTTAAGACAAAACGGTTTTATCGCTAAAACTGAGATAAAATGTGTGACTCAAGTCATTTCACAGTAGGCCGTGCAGCCTAATAAGTTATCTACGTGATATCAAAATCAAAAAGATATATATATTTTGTAATTATTTATCTCCACATAGTAAAAAACATAGCGAAACGACATTTTTATTTGTTTATTTCAGTTGAATTTTAGCTGACGGTTGAAATTTTCATGAAAAAGAAAACTGGCTTGGCAAAACAGTTTTTTTTTAATATTTGACGTGTGGTTACGCATGAAATGAGAATAAAGGTGACTTGTTCTTTCCTTCTGCTATTTTTGGTTGTATTGGGGGTTTATTCAAAAATAGCCATAAAGGAGACGAGAGGACTTTACGCATTTATTTTTTTATTATTAAGTTTCTTTATTAATAATGAACAGAAAACTTCTTTAGCCGCGATGAGCGATTTTTGGTAAGGGCATAACTTATGATTTTGCGTCACCGACATGCTAATGTGAGGTCATATTAGCATGTCGGTGACGCAAACTCATAAGTTGCGCCAGCCTGGCGACACGCAGTGGGCTGTGTACATGTATACGCGTATATAAACAAATACATTGTATAAAAGGGGTCATTGTACTCATCATTTTGAACAACTTTTTCTATGGGACTAACCTTGCAATCACGAAAAAAAAATCAGCTGTTCCATACATTTTGTCGATTTAAGTGAACACAAATGTATGGAACAGCTGACTTTTTTTTCGCGATTGCAAGGTTAGTCCCATAGAAAAAGTTGTTCAAAATGATGAGTACACTGACCCTTTTCGGGTTTAGTGTAAACAAAGACTAATTTTGTATACTCGACTGTTCATGTGCTGTTCAAAGTTTTAAATTTTCACTTCTGTCAGCAGTCTCCAAGACTCCCTATTTTTTTTTTCAAGTATATCTATACTAATAATAAACCTGAACCGCCTTATTACAAAACAAGATCTATATTTTGACTTGGCTTAAACCATGCAGCCAGTTTTTGTAATTAGAACGTAACAGTGATTGAAATACCGTTCTTTATAAAAAACTGAAAACTTAGTTCGGTACTAAGTTGTCAGTTTTGTGTTTAGGAACTTTACCATAGTCGGAATAAAGTTTGAAATTCAATAATGGCTCTATGTTTTAAACCTGGGTCTGAAGATAAACCTTGTTTTGTAATAAGGGGGAATGAGTTTGTTTGAACGCACTAATCTCTGGAACGGATAGTCGATTTGAAAAAATATTTTTGCATTTGATTGCCAAATTCTTGAGGAGAGCTGTAGGCTGTTTAAAAAGAAAATAAAAAAAAAAAAATATTTTCTTTTCTGCACAAACAAAAGGCACATTAAAGAAGAAAAATGATATAAAATACACACATACAAAGTAACCAAAAGTCTCGTATTCAAGCAATAAAAGTTTAGAAGTTTTTTCCATTGCTTTATGTCAGGGTCAGGGACCAAAGACAATTTAAATTGCGTAATAAATTACTATAATATCTTGTATTGCGACATTGGCAAATGACAACAAACAAACAATCAAAACAAAAAAGAAAATGCCGATTGCAGAATTGAAAAATAAATACTTTTGTAACAAATAAACAACAATAACAAGAAAATTCAGCCGTGCGTCGCATCTGTGCAAGAACAGGTCGTGGCTCAGCAAAATGCTGTGACTTTGAACGAACCTATTGTCAACAGCACTGATTTTCAGCAACTACCTCTTCAAAGACGTAATGACGTCCCCCTGTGTGTTATAATAACTCTGATAAGTAAACTTTTCCACAGAAATAAGTGTGATTCTAGCTGAACATAGGTATGTTCTTACTTATAAATAAATACAAAAATATATATCTTTATTTAAGGCAACTAAGGGACTTAGGTACTAGAGAATGGTCAGCAGCGTTCTCTATGCATATGCACAACATAATGTGATTGCCAACCCACCTGCCAAGCAATTATGGCTAATCCCCCCCTTTGGGGGAGGCCTATGACCAGCAGCGGACGTTTTCGGCTGAAATGATGATGAATGATGTTATCTGTATTTATACGTAACTTTTACGAATAAAAATACATAAACTAAGACCTTAATACAAAGAAAAAAAAAATTTCTAGACGTCATAAACAATTTTGTGTGTTTTCTATATATGCTATTTTAGTCATTATAATTTAGATACACTAACAAAACTCCATTATGAAATAATGGTGTCTTCATTGATTCACCATAATTTCATAGATGAACCATTGCGATGAATTGCGATAGCTGCAAACGGCATGCATCGAAGCATGGCGTTGGCAAATGACAACCATGCTTTTTTCTGTCAATGCGGATTTAATACCACGCTAGGACCCTAAGGAGCAGAGCAAAAAGAACAAAAGTCAGAAAACTAAGCAAAAACGAAGTAATAGGGCGCGCGGGCAGGCAATTAATGTGACGTGGACGAAGTCAACCTATAATTAATATTTCGTTACAGCCCGGTGTTATCTAAAGATTAACGTCATGATCTTCTCAAGTGTTATGTTCTATTATAAATCCAGTTTAATGTGGCTGATAATAATTAAGGTCAGAGAGATGAAGGGTTTGTCGTGAACGTGTAAATAGGAAATTATAACCACGGCAATTTGGTTTCACTTTCATCAGAGAAGCTGTCAAAATCTTTACTCGCTCAACAATATTGTAAAACATTTTTAAAAGAGAAACGGTGAAGTTTCTTGCCCATTCTTCTCTATACGAAACTACACTGCAACCACACAACAACCGACAACTCCGACAACTAGAAACAAATCTATTTTTTTTTGTAAATTTTAACGTTCAAAAGTGCCTCATATGTGCCTATTTGAAATAAATAATTTATAGGTTTTTACGCAATTAATAAATAAAAATAATACTGAATAATAAAAAAATTAAGCATAAAACTTCTAAATATGTTGTCAGTATATAAAAATATCTCAAAATCAAAATCAAAAGTCATTTATTCAAACTAGGCTGAGAATCAGCACTTTTCAAACGTCAAAAATTACATAAGACAGTCCCCCAAAAACGCCCACCCTTCACCACTTCCTAGTGCTTTAGCTGGGAAGAAGAAGTGGCGCAACAAACTCCCCAGAATTCTGAATTTATCTATAAATAATAATATCCGAATTTATCTGTATCTACTCATCATGAACAGCATACTTGACTTTACCAGGGTGTGGCGCCTTAAATCGCAGTTCTCACCGTGGTGCGTTGGAGGTTTCTATAAGATATTCCACTAGTACAGAGAAATGTATGCATACAGAGATAAATGTATGCATTTGGATATGAAATATAATTAATTTTGTTAAAAAATTGCATGGTAAAATAATGTTCAGAATATACAGAAATATAATAGATTACGTTGTGTGCGGCATGAGAAGTATATTGACACGGACAAGCACCTCGTGCCGTTGTGGTGGTCGCGGCGCCCGCTGTCTTGCTTAGTGCTGTATGTATAATGACGACGCGTGCGGGCACGTTTTTATCGATAAAAGTTACTCAAACGAAAAGATCGTGAAAGAAATCAAAGAAGATTTTTTTCACGAAAGACGAATAGTGTAATAATGCTATCAGAGCCGACAGAAGCTTTATAAGTTGTAGAAAACAGCCCCGTGACACAAAATCTTCATATTAAGTACTTACTACTATTTCACGTTTAAAGATCTCATGTAGAGATCTTTAAACGTGAAATAGTAGTAATTTTATTTATTTCCTATTAATTAAAATTAAGTCAGAGACAAAGGACTACTACTAATACTGTACTGTTACCAAAAGATTATTAAATCTAGTTGTTTTTTTTTTTAATCGAAGTTTTAATTTAAAATATTTCCTACGTAAATATGCTGTATCAATGTACTGCGGGGTGGCAAAATGTTTCTCATGAAATTAGCACGTCATGTTTGTTCATTCCTTTTTAAAAATATTTAAAAGAACTGAATGCTGTTTATTTATTTAAACTTCTCACACACAATACGGTACAAAGGCAGACTTAAGAGCGTTTACGACGTACGGCATTTCATACGAACTTTCAAGCCCTTGTTTTTCGAAATGACTGAACCGATTTTAATGAAACTTCAAACGCATAAGCAGGATACAAAGGTCGAAAAATATGTTACAGCCAAAAAAGACCGATTTAAAATTTTCCAAAGAAACAGAAATTTCCAGTTATCTGTTTTTAAATAAGACAATTCGAAAATGTTCTTAACTAACTTTTTAGACCTTTGTATCCTGCTTATGCGTATAATCTGTTCAGTCATTTCGAAAAACAAGGGCATGAAAGTGTGTATGAAATGCCGTACGTCGTATACGCTCTTAATGCCTTAGGCATTCTCTACCAGTCAACCAAGGGTGGTGGAGAGGATGGCAGGTGCTCTGGTTGAGAGAAAATAATAATATTAAGAAATATAACAATAAGTTATAAAAAAAAAATTGGTGCACAAGTACCTAAATAGGTCATAAACTATACACATATATACGTAATTAAGTGTCAAAAAAAAAAAACTGTAAATTTATCCTAAAATTTCGTTAAAATATTCACGAAGGTTTGAGTGGTTAGGAAAATAAAGGACGGAGTTAAGAAAAACATTTTTTGACTAACGAGACTTCGCTGAATATTGACACTCCTTTGTTCACACGCTGAAGATTATTTTCTGTATAAAACAGAATCTGGATTTAGGACTTACTATCGACTCTGTGAAATATGAAATTATTATTATTATTCACCATACATAAATAAAAATCGATTATAATTAGTTGGTTGGTACATTAACTAATGCAGTTGAATTTTCAACGCTCGGCTCAGTGCCGAAAGTTACATAAATAAACATCGATTATAATGAGTTGGTTGGTTCATTAACTAATGCAGTTGAATTTTCAACGCTCGGCTCAGCGCCGAAAGATGAAAATTCAACAGCGTGCTTTTATTTAGGTGTGGGCTAGTGTTAGTGAAAATGGGCATAAATGGGGTTGGGTTCATTTAAGGAATCTCATTGATAAGCTCTTCTTTATACTTATTAAAAAAAAAACGCTTCTTATAAGCTAAACAGGAACACAAGCACCCCGAGCTGCAGTCTTGCAATAGCTTATTTGTTGTAATATCATTTGCATAGCAAAACGACTCTTATAAATTATCTGACCTTTGAACATTTTTTAGAACACGGCGGGAGAATTTTTTTGTGTGACGTAAGGTGTCAATTGGCTTAGGGATTAACCTCCCAGATTATAAAAACCATATTTCAGAGGAAAGTGTTTTGTGACAAGAGCAGCAAGTGTCTTGGGAGATAAAAATAAAAAGATACTTTCATTAGCCGTCCCCCGACAGAACAACGCGCGACACTTGGATCAAAATATGAAGGTGTTTGTTTGTGTCGGGGGAAAAGCCAAAGAAACTTTTATTTCCTGGTTTTTAAACTTTATAATTACTACGTAGACACGCTACGATCGACACGTGCCTCGCTGAAATTGGCTAATCTGTTTTTTTTTTCAATGTGAAGCTACTAATTTATCCTCATTTATATTTTCTACTCCATCATCAGACTCTGATTATCAGTTCAAGGTTACTTTGTTCTTCTACTATAATTGAAGTAACGAAGTTGATACTGTCCGGGATCTGGGAATCTTGATGGGTAGCAAATTGACCTACAATGACCATATAGATAAGGTGATATCAAACGCAAAAAAAATGCTCAGTTTTGTATTAAGGACCTCAAAGCCATTCAACAACTCTCAGACCAAAATTATTCTATATGAGACGTTGGTTCGTAGTAACCTGCAATACTGTTCACAGATATGGTCTCCCCGTTATAACGTTCATAAGCAACGTATTGAGCGAGGCCAAAGGAGGTTCCTGTGTCATCTATCCTCACAAAACAAAACCACGAAACAATTAAAATCTTATAAAGACCGTGTTCATCACTTTAAACTCCAAAGCCTCACTAATCGTAGAAAAGTACTCGATCTTTGTTTCCTTTATAAATTGGTGACATCTAAACTAAATACTGACCTACTATCCAAAATATGTATTAACGTTCCTAGCAGGTTGCCACGGTCACATACCTACAATCTGTTCAGACAATATTTGCACAAAACCAACTTAGGTGACAACTCTCCCTTAACGAGGGCTACCAAACTGTACAATGCTATATGCCGCTTATCTGAGATTGATATCAATCATGACAGTCTTAATACTTTTAAAAAGAAATTATATAAGCACTTTCGGGTAGAGGACATTTGACTTATCTTTCCAATAATTAAATGAAATAATTTAACACTTTTAATAATTTAATAATAATTTAACACTTATATTTTTTTATTATATTAAACTCAATTCAGTTTATAATTCTATTTTGAACTATTCTCTTTTATTCCTAATTTGTTTGGTTTATTTTTTATTAATTCAGACACATAATGAAAATCAAGTTTATGCTTGGTTACAGTATTGTATTATTGTAAATTCAAACTTTTTTTTTATTAGCATGTAAATCTTTTATAATAGCATGTATATAGTTTTTTTTTTGTATTCTTAATTTTAATTTTAATTATTATGTATTCAGAGCATGTGTACTCGATAATGTGTGAGGATGGGTTACCTGTAATTGAGTGTGCATTACAGGATAATGTATATTAGACAAGTTTTTATTATTGTAAAAGAAAATTGTAATGTATCTCGTTGGTAATCCTTAAATAAATAAATAAGTAACAAAATACCATATTTCAACTCGATCAGACGTCTTATGGAAGATGCTCTCATCCATTCATCAACTATAAAATAGCTGATAATCTTCAAACGGCAAAGCCGATTTTTTCGAATCTTAGTTAAGAACACTCTTGTTTAAACGGTGGCTTGACCTTTCAAACAAAAAAAAATATAAGTAATAAAAATCGGTTCAACCGTTTGGGAGTTACGGTGCCGGAGACAGACATACACACCTACGAAATAGACCTCAACATAATTGGTAAAAGGCTAGGCAAATATATTAAGTATTAATAAATTGTCTTTAATTGTTTTATGATGTGCAAGTGACATTCAACTGAGATCGACTTCTGTTTCGGTCAGAATTCTTTGGGAATGCCGACACAATAAAGTATCTAATTGATCATGGATACCATTTCTGAATCATTTTCTTTCCCCACCAGAACGTGAAAGTCCTCCAAAACCTATACGAGACTCCTCAAGACGTCGAGCTGGTGGTAGCAGGCTCTCTGGAGCGCAATGTGCCGGGGGCGCAGTCCGGCCCTACGTACCTGTGCATCCTGACTGAGCAGTTCTATAGGACCAGAGTAGGAGACCGATACTTCTATGAAAATGGAGCTGATCCTGATACTGCTTTTACGCCTGGTAAGTATCATTTTAATAAGTTCAAGTAATTTATTTCTTAAATAAACATACATTTGTGTCGAATCATAAACATAGTTTACAAAATAGCCGCGAAAATTCAAACAAAAAGGACAGAAGGAAGAATTTATTTTTTCATAGAAAGCTTGACTCGCTGGTAGAATAGCTGGTATAGTCTCTGAGAAATTTTGAGGATCACTGGTCCGATTCCCTCACGGAACAAATATTTTTTGGCCTTAAAACTAAGATCTAGGTCCGTACTATAATAAAACCTGGAAAAACAGTAGGTATTTGAACACCACATGTAGCCTTGTGTTCATCTAAGGGATTTATCTACTTATTTCCAAAAGCCAATCTGTCTGGAGTCTAGACGGTAGGAAGATGAAATAATATTCTCACCAGAAAACTTGCGTAGGATTTATAACCCGTATATTCCAATTACCCTTTAAACCTAACCTTAAAAAGATGACTGGGATAGACTTGATGCGGAAGGCCGAGGACAAGATGTTGTGGCACTGCCTGGGAGAGGCCTATGTCCAACAGTGGACTGCAATAGGCTGAGTTGATTGATTGATTGATATTCCAATGGACAATATAGACAAAATAAGCTACCCGATAGTTGATGGATTTGGGAGGAGTCCGTGGATAGGTAATAACAGCCGCACGGGTCGATCCAACGCTTAGCAGGGTTGGCCCGTGGATGAGTGACCAACTTTACACTACCAAGACTGCTCCGTGCCTCGGAAAGCACGTTAAGCCATTGGTTCCGGCTGTCAATCGTGGATCTTTGGCAGTCGTTGCGGGTCGTCATAAGCCCGAAAGTTTGACAGCCAGTCTTACCAAGGGGTATCGTATTACCCAGTAACTGGGTTGAGGAGGTCAGATAGATTGTCGCTCCATGTAAAATACTGGTATTCAGCTGCATCTGGTTAGACTGGAAGCCAACCCCAGCATAGTTGGGAGGCAGATGCTAGTTAATGGATTTGTGTCAATCAGTCTAGTTTGTTGTTTGAAAACAAAACAAACAAACAAAACATCATAGCAAACAAAACTGTTATATTTATTTATTGCGGGCATTAATAAAACAGAACAGTAAGTAAATATATCTTTCATTATTTTATGCTGTCGAATGAATCAATTTCTATAAAACGAAAATATTGATAATATTTTATTGGGTTACGTAAAACTGCATGTCTTACACAAATAATGCCATTTCTGCGAATGAATAGCATTCCCCCGTCATATTTTTCAGCAATGCACGCAATATAATGGGGATAAAGGCAATTATTCACCAGATTCAGAGCATGAGGCGCAAGCTTATCAAAACACTTTCCGTGTACACAGAACCTTATTTTACTCAACAAATCTTGTTAATGCAGCAGTAAACAAATCAAATCATCACACAAATAACGTTAGCTTAGCTAATCAAGGTACTCCATAATTGTGGCAGATGGAAAAATAACAACAATTTTCCTTGACGGATAATTACTTTTGTAATCATATTTTCTGTACAAAACTAAAGAATAAGAAAACCATGTGTGTAATAGTTTTTTTTCTTTCTTTTAATTCCTTTTATTATGAATAGTTCTTAATAATTTACTACAATTTGGCCTAATAGACTAATAAGCGATATAACTCTAACTTATTATTGTACGTGATAGATTACGTTATAAACAAGAATAGTGTCAATTTTCGTGTGGTGCCTGAGTTCCGTGTGATGTCGGACGTAAAGAATAGCACCGCCCTATTCCTTCCCGTGGGTGTAGTAAAAGGCGACTAAGGGATTTACAAGAGAATGGACAGCAGCGTTGCTTATGCATTTTAACACCATACTGCGATCGCCAACCCGCCTGCCAAGCGTGGCGGTTAGGGCAAACCCCCCTTTGGAGGAGGCCTATGTCCAGCAGTGGACGTCTTTCGACTGAAATTAAATGATGAATGATGCACTTTTGCACAATTCCGTAGCACTTTCTTAGAGTCTGATATTTAATAAAAACACTTATTTCATGTGTTACATGTATAGCACAGCATTTTTGGATTTCAAAATTCTCATAATTTGCAGAATTTTCTAAAGAAGAATCAAAACAAAAAACCAAATTTGGAAATGACAGATACATAGTAGGTATAGTCGCCGACACGTAACTTGGCAAGAATCGTCGATGTTTCTCTCATTTCTTTAACTTTCTTCATAACATACATGTTTAAAAATAAATTCTGGCAATAATTGCTGATATAAATAAATAAATGAAATAAATCCATCAACTATCATCTGCCCGCCTTTTCCCAACTATGTTGGGGTCGGCTCCGGATGCAGCTGAATACCAGTGTTTTACATGGAGCTACCGTCTATCTGACCTCCACAACCCAGTTACTGGTAGTTGCTATTCCACCAATTCGCACTAAGCGTGTCTTTTATAATGCGCACAGCAAAAGACTGGATAAAACATAATCTGGATTTAGGACTTACTATCAATTCTGTGAAATAATTCGCCATACCTACAAAAAACATAGATTATTATTTGGTTGGTTCATTAACTAATGCAGTTGAATTGGTTTGAATTTTCAGTCCAATTCAAAATCCAACTCTCAGCCTGCGTCTGTGTTTCCGAACGCATACTACCCTAATCTCTTCAAAGTTAGAGTGAACAGGCTTCTTCTGGGTAAGCTCACTCCATCGTCGACTTTGTCTCTGTCACTTCTGCCCTAGACTAAGGTCAAGAGCAAACACATCTTAAAAAAAAAAACATGAATAAATGACAAGAAAAAAAAGGGGGAAAAAAGTGTTGCATTAAGTGTACATGCTTGCTAGTTACTCACTGTTACTCCCACTACGCCAAAACCTTGCCAAGTTACGTGCCCGACTATACCTATGAGTAGTAACTGTTCCGCCGCTCGTTCTCATGATTTTTTTAGCCCTGTAGAACGGGTTACGAATTGAAATATCCTTTCAATGATATTTAATTCGTTATTTAATTTTGTTAGCGTCGTTTTAATTCAAGTAAGCTTCTATAATGGGTTATAATTCCGTAGATTTTGTGATAGGCGAGTGTATTGTGTGTATTTTATAGATAGATAATACTGTACTTTTATAAACAGCTCAGCTCGATACGATACGAAAAGGCTCATCTATGGCGCGTCTACTCTGCGATAACAGTGACGGTATTCGAGTAATGCAGCCTAGAGCCTTCCAGCAGATATCGCACGGGTAAGTACCGAAATTACTTACAGTCCCGTCTTTTACGGCTTATATACCATGGAATCGAGATACGAATATTTTCCCATCGAATTATACTTGCGATGAAGACTTATTGTGATAATGTTTGTGTTCGCAAGCGGATGTTGGGTATGATGGTGATTTTATGGGACAATTATCACAATACTGTCTTTGTCAATCCTTTTTAGTTGTTTAAACATCAATTTATTGAATTTGATTGAGAGAAGATACCTACTGCACGGCAACATATAGTAATATATTTAAACACATTGCCTTTTTCCTATGAAAGAGCAAGAAAACTGAGATAATCTTAGCAAAGACATTGTTATTATTAGACGTGTACAGTTGAGCACATCAGGTTATGCCAAACTGTCAAATTTCTCCAAATGATTTTAAACCATATAATGTTGATGGTTAAGTTCAAAATGGAATGTGAAAATTTGACAGTTTGTGGTAACTTGATGTGCTGCCGACTTTACCCGCCTTATTACAAAACAAGATTTCTATTTTGACATGGCTTAAACCATGGAGCCAGTTTTTGTAATTAGAACGTAACAGTGATTGAAATACCGTTCTTTATACAAAACTGAAAACTTAGTTCGGTACTAAGTTGTCAGTTTTGTGTTTAGGAACTTTACCATAGTCGGAATAAAGTTCGAAATTCAATAATGGCTCCATGTTTTAAACCTGGGCCTGAAGATAAACCTTGTTTTGTAATAAGGGGATACATTTCTAACTACACTGTACTGAAATTGAATTTTTGTGTACACTTACTTACCTATAAGTACACAAAAGACTCATTTCAGAAACATGTACCCACCTATGTTTGTACGAGTACTAATTTATTTATCTTTTTTTTACAGGAACAAGGTGGTCCCGTGCGATCAACTTCCGTTTGTGGATCTAACATTATGGCAATAATAATATAAATTATGGCTAATAAAATCTAAGTACAACTAAAATTTATGTCAAATAAAAAAGTTACCGCTAACAATCAACAAGATAATTTTGTGAAAAAACCATTATTACTTGGAAAATTAGAAGGAATTTATTTTCCACCAAATAGTTTTGCTAGGTGTCATAACAAAGTTATGTAAGTTACCAGCGGGGCAATAGGGAAGGCCGGTCAAAGTTATGTAAGTTAACCAGAGCAGCGGGGCAATGGGGAAGGCAGGTCAAAGTTATGTAAGTTACCAGCAGGACAATGGAGAAGGCTGGCAAAAGTTATGTAAGTTAACCAGAGCAGCGGGGCAATGGGGAAGGCCGGTCAAAGTTATGTAAGTTACCAGCAGGATAATGGAGAAGGCTGGTCAAACTTATGTAAGTGTAAGTTAACCAGCGCAGCGGGGAAATGGGGAAGGCCGGTCAAAGTTATGTAAGTTACCAGCGGGGCAATGGGAAAGGCCGGTCAAAGCTATTTGTAGACGGCGTGACCATAGCTAGGTCCCTCCGGCCTATACTAAATTTGACATTTCGTCCAATGCCTTCCATTTAATTTCGTGTTCATTCAATGGCTCATTCATGAGTTTGGTTTAACTTCAGTATTTCGTTATTTTCAGTGATTTTAATCGTTCAAAACAACCTATAATCGACGTGGAAAGTGTCAGAATTTAAAACCTTCATTATTGCTTATTTCCTCGTTATCACTTTCTTTAAAACGTTTAGGACGGAACCTCAAACTCTGTTTAGTTATAATTGTTAATATGGACGTAACCTCAAACTCTATTTAGTTACAATTGTTTAAATGGACGTAACCTCAAACTCTGTTTAGTTACAACTGTTTACATGCGAATAGCTTTAAGCCATGATCTTCTAATTATAAAGACTTTCGGAATATGGTGGACTCCAATTTCGGAGCATTTAAGATCACAACAATGAAACATTTACGCAAAAATAAAATTAAATTTTAAGCTAAAAGCTAAGCTTAAAATTATTAGCTTGTTTTGCGAACTAGCTTTGCCTTCCCCATTGCGTAACACACATAAAATGACAATTGATTGCAATGTTTAATTTTTATAGTTCACCCACGTCCATTGCGTTATTTACGTTGTTGAGCAGACGAATTTTTCAAACGTATGAAGCTAATGGGTTAGCAATATCCTTCAAAAATCTCGGATTTTGATTGGAATCACAACCCGAGAGTTTATGCACATTACACAGGTTATGCAGTTAGGGTACAGATTTATGTTACTTTCTGAACTGATCCAACCCTACCCACTCTACCCTACTCATTATGTTTGAACTATTTGCCCGAAAACTTTTATTTATTTGTGAATGTTGTTCAATTCCATTTTCTTGATTAAAATTGTGTAGAAACATCATTTTTATTTATTTGTACAGATTATGATGTTAAGTTGTAAATGTGTGATCATGGCCATTTTATAAATGTTTGTATATATTTTATGTGCTATTTTGGAAGTTACAATAGTATTTGTTTTGATAATACTGTCTGTATAAAAAAACTTTTGACATATAATACTTTATTTGAAATGAATGTTAAGTAAGAAAGTTGTGTGTGTTGTAAGTAAAAGTAATAATAAAGTATTTTTTTTAAATTTGTTATCTTTTTTATTTACCAGGAAAGTAAACAAAATATCAAAGATATCGTGATATCTTAAATCCGTTTTTGGGTTCGACCTTTGTAATTTGTATACCAAATAAAAATAAAACATCAGAGGATCAAAGACCGGATTTGCTTTGAAGAAGAATAAAATACAGATAGACATAATAATATCTGCTTAAATAGGGCGTATCGTCTGACTATCTCTTATAGAAAAAAATGAATTTAAAAATTATTATGGCGAAAATCTATAAGAGTTCTTACTTTATGGAAATAGAAAACGCCAATATATTTGTACAAAAAGCACAATTTTCAATAGTCCTAGAAATGCTACCGTAGATGACGGTAGTCTAGGGATCAAGTAGGTACATTTTTAGCTATAAAAAATATTCTATTAATATTTACCAAATCTCGTCTTTCAGGCTGGATTCTTACTTTAATTCCTATGTTAAAGTTAACAACTTATCCCTTTTTTGTAATAAATAAGAAAAATTGCAACTATTGCAATATCGTCAAATAAGTGACAAAAAAGGCAAAACTGAGGATTTTTAACATTTTGTCCACCATCGATACGAATCACACAATCACAGCGATTTATATTTATATATATTTAGCATGCTTAAAATCAGTTCATCAAAATCACTTTGAGGAATAGCCGCCCACGTTCTTTCCAACAAGTCAAAAAGTTGTTGTTGGGGGTATGCACGGCATCCATACTCGGCAGAGCTCTTCTTTGGAGCATATACCATGCGTGCTCTATTGGGTTGAGGTCTGGCGATTGAGCAGGCCACGGCAGAACGTTGATGCGAGCATCGGCAAGAGTGCGTGTTACAACTCTAGCCGTGTGTGGACGTGCATTGTCGTGCATGAGTCGAAATGAATCACCCAACCGGCTTCGGAAAGGGATGATCGTGTCTGAAACAATCCTCCGCATAAATCTGAGAATTGAGCTTGCCCCTGATCCGAATGAGATCGCTTCTTTCATCGATCCAAATACCGGCACAAACCATCATTGTTCCCCTTCCTTAAGAATGATCTTCCTGACAAAATTTCAAACGTTTTTGACGTCCAGAGGTCCTCCAAACTCGATTACGTCTTGTATCCGGCCTCATACCGAAACGAGATTCATCGGAAAAGCAAACACAACGCCAGTCTTCTTCTTCCAAATTTCTGTGTTCGCGAGCCCATAGATTGTAAACGGGCCCTACGATTGCGGGGTGCTATAAGTGGAACTCTCAGCGGCGGTCTTCGGAAACGCAGACCCATTTCATGTAAACGATTTTGGATTCGGATTTCGGTGGAGCCTCGTAGCCAACATCATGGCGGTCATGGTACGATACTGTCGAGCAGTATTTTGGATGTACCGGTCCTGTCTGCGAGTGATGATGCGAGATCGTCCTCCATGTCGCTCGGCCACGCTGCCCGTGATATGATAGCGTGTCCAGAGGCGGCTTATGACGCTCTATGCCAGCCAGACCAGAACCAGCTTGCAACATTCCGACGACTCTCATCATCTCTTCTCGTGTCAAATGATGTCGTTGCTCCATATCGTCGTAATTTTTTCAGTTCCCATGCAAAAATTGTAATGGTTTTGTAAAAACACTATTACACACTTTTATAAGAATCCTGATTGACAGTTGATTTTCTATTTTTAATCAAAATTGAAAGAAAATTCTTTATTCAAATAGCGAAATTCACTAAAAAGAATCAATAACGATCCAAAATAGTTAAAATAATAATCCTCAACTCAATTGCGGCGATACTCTAAAACGTAGGTACATGATCCCTAGACACTTTATGTGTGTAGATGCTCGCTCCAACTACGCCCGACGCGCGACGCTGGGATTTCGGCCCCAAGTGGTCATTATATGCAGTTGCTTGGAACATTGTAAGTTGGGCTAAGAGCCATTGCGCTTGCGGCTGACGTGGCAGTAAAGGGCATCAGTAGCCAAAAGTGTGCATGCAGCTTAGGGGCTACTTAAGACAGTTACGACATTTGAAGGGAGTAAGTGCTGCTGCACACTAAGCTTCAGTCATGGCGAGTTAAGAGACGGAGGAGAGTTGGCAACGTCGCAAATAGCTGTCAAATATTTCGCTTTTCTATTAATTAGTCAATATTAGGTAAAATATTGATTATGGATTGCAATAATATGGTAACACTGAATACTTAATTCTGGTGTTTTTACACCGAAACTGTTACACCCACCTAATTAATTGCAATACTTAATCAATATTTTAGTGCACTACAGAGGTAAATTGTATAATTTCATTCAGTGCTTATAATAGCAAATTGACTTAATCAAAACAATAGATTTAGTCTAGTAGGTAGTACGAGTATATACTAAATCTATGACCAAAACAGCCAAATATTTGACGGCTATTTGCGACGTTGCCAACTTTCTGGTTTCTACAAGCAGTGGCCGAAATTAAATTTTCTATAAACTTACCAGTTTATCACACACTCTACGTTCGATTCCCTGCATATAAGACTCAAGCAATATAAATAACTGAATGGCTTCTTTAGCTGGCAGCATACGTGGTCTTGACTATAGATCGTTCCGAGGGGAAAATAAAAAATGATAATCGCCAGAGACCGCTTTTAGTTACTGCCCCAGTTCCTGAATTCACAGTTTTGCTCTACAACGTCCAAAATTAAGTCCGTTGTATGTTGTGAAACTTGTGAATGACATTTAAGAACAATCTAATACCGCTGCTACTGAAGATACGACGTAACTCAGATATGAGACTAATAACACGTCACGTCTGTGGCTTGTGGCATATTTGGCTTGTCATGTCTCGAGTCAAGTTTAATGAAATAGTAGGAGAGGAGAACTTAGTTTGAAATTATTCGATCAAATGGGAAGTGAGATCGATTGATCTTTTTCTTCCATAAAATAGGTAAATAGGAATTTATTGATGCAATATTTTAGTTTTTTGTTAGTTTTAGTAACGTTAGGGAATTTTTTTTATGTGCACAAATAGTTAAGTTAATTACCTGCATAGGTATATAGTTTATGGGTGGGCAAGGTTCTATAGTAGTGGCCGCGTATTGGAACGCGTAGCGTTGGAAGCCGTCCCACGAGGTGGACCGATGACTTTGTGAAGGCTGCAGAAATCCGCGGGATGCGAGAACCACAGAACCTGTCGATGGGGCAATGCTTGTGGGAAGCCTATGTCCAGCAGTGGACGTCTTTCAGCTGAAATCACACAGGGATCCAACAAAATATCAGCGTCAGGTATATTTGCCTGACACATGCTGAGCTGAACTCCCATTTGGTGCAACCTTGAGACGCACACCGCATCTTAATGATATTGATTAATTTGAAGTATGTCATAGTGGCACTACTTCTTAAAGTATGTTCTTGTTTTTTTTGACAATTGTTTTAATATTATTATTATTATATATATTTTTTTTAATATATTTTTTTTTCTACAGACCGGCGCGACACGCGACGCGACACAAAGGCCCCGCGTGTCGCGCGACGAGCGGTTCCTTTGTATCGCGTCACGAGTCGTACCGGTCTGTAGAAGCCTTAAAATTCTTTTAAGTTGTTATCTATTATTTTATTAAGCTATTTCGTGTTCACTGAATAAATGTTTTATCTATCTATCTATCTAAATCATGATGATGATGACATGTAGCTATTGTATAAGCGGACGGCAAGAAATTGATATTTTTCTATAATGTAATCCTCATTAGCTATTAAAAAAATAATGAGAAGCGAATTACGAGTGGCGATACTTATAAATAAATCCCAAAGAAGTCCCACTACCACCTCGCTGACAGGCTAATACATTTTTTACCACATCATTCATCATCATCATTTCAGTCGAAAATCGTACACTGCTGGATAGAGGCCTCCCCCAATGGGGTGAGAGGTTGCCATAATCGCCACGCTTGGCAGGCGGGTTGGCGATCGCAGTATGGTGTCAAAATGCATAGAGAACGGTGCTGCCCATTCTCTAGTAAGTTCCTTAGTCGCCTCTTACGACACCCACGCGCCACGGGAAGAAATAGGATGGTGCTATTCTTTACGCCCGGCACCATATGGAGCGGCGGATGTTTTATCACGTTATAACCTATTTTTAGGGTTCCGTACTTCAAAAGGAAATACTGGAACCCTTGTAGGATCACTTCGTTGTCCGTCCGTCTGTCTGTCTTTCAAGACCCTTTTTCTCAGGAACCATGGAGGTATCAAGTTGAAATTAATATCAAATACGTATTTCTACGGTACCTTGGAGCTCTAAAAAAACTTGCTTCTAAGTCAGCACAATAAATAAATAACAAGCTCATTTATGCGACATACTGTGATACTCGCAAATAAATAAATTTTCTGCTTTTGTAAAAAATTACCTGCTCAAAGTTCATTCATGAAAAACTATTCCAGATGCACCTCATTTTACTATGTATAAAACACACGTGTAACTTTTATTTTATTTCGTATTTTTTTCATAGAATCCGGACGCAAAATGCGCGAGCAATATGCCAACGGAAAGATATTTTTTGATTACAAAAAAAAGTAAATTAAAACTAAAACCCGACTACTGAAAAATCACGCTCTTAAAAGTATGGAAGAAGAAAATATTCTCATCTGAAATTACTATGTACAAACTATTCAATATTTATCGTCTATTATATAAATAAGTTAGACGTAATATATTTTAATGTATTTAATACATTATTCATAGCGATGTTCAGAGGATAGCCTATTAACCAGCGGACGAACAAGACGCTTCCAACGATACCTTATTTGTCAAATTATGACATGTAGTTTAGAAGTTATGAAGAGATAAACACCTACATACATACCTACATACATTTTGTTGCGCCGTAGTCGGGTAAAAACTGGGAAATACTGGATAGATTACAGTTAATAACCGGTAGAGATTTTTATGAATGAATGAAGGAATGAAATGCACCGACCCCAGCGTGGTTGTACCAGACTCGATTGCTCGAATGAACCCAGAGATACACCCTAGCCCCTGAAGCCTCATGTTTCATGAGACTACAGAGACCATTGTATATCGAAGAGTAAACCGAGGGGCGCGATAATGGTAGGGAAGATTTGTGCCCTTGGGGATATCCCAAAAGGATTATAAGAGCCTACCAGATATGCATCCTTGAGAAAGCATTGGAATAGTGGAAAGACGGGTTATATTTAACTATGGGTGGGGCATGTTTTAAAGGGGTAAGTAATATATGATATAATTACAAAATCTCTAATATTTACAAGATATAACAACTGATATTATACTTTATATACTTTATTTGATATATTGATTATATAATATAATAAACGATTGATATAATTTTAAACTAACAATTTTATAAAAGCATAACTTACATTGAATATAAAATCGTAAAAGACACAAAACCTATTTAGTCTAATATGTTTAAAGCAAAATTTCAGATATAACAGTTGATTGTGAACTATTTGTTTAGCACTTATAATCGATTAAACTAGTAGGGACAAAATAATCTAATGACAAAAGATTATCAGAGGCAAAGCCCCTAATAAGGATATGGAAAGATCTCACCTGAATAGTCTGCAAGCCATGTTGCACCGGAGCGGCTATGTATCTCTTCAACGACTCACTCACTTACAACACTCACACAACGCACTTTAACTATTCACCACAACAAAACAAAAGAAACAATGTTCGATTGGTAATGCCCTCACGCCCCTAGTCGCTGCAGGAGACGCCCTGGGCGTCGGGAGTCGCAAGCCGATTTCCGGCCACCGTAGGCACGGCCCTACGGACGGTAGCTCACCGTCCGACAGGTCGACGGCGCGTTGAGTTCCACGCGCGCCTCAAAGAGATGTCAACACGAATTGACGGGTTCCATTAGGGCCAATGCCTGCCAGGGTTGCAAGTTTGTTCGAAAAGGATATCGTGGCCCTGGCACACAGGCAAATGAAGGAACACGGGTGGGTTCTGTCCAGTTAACAACCAGTAGAGATTATTACCAAAAAATATTTTTGCTAGTAATTCATATAATCTAAAACTTTTTTATCAAGATACAGCAAAATATCTAATACCGTTGCCATTTTTCTTTTATCAAAGCCTAGCTAAATATTATCCTTACAAATGTAAAGTTTTTTTCAAAACAAAAGCACAAAAATAAAGGTTGAAATCTCGCAGCTATTTCATTAAATTCCATTGAGTTTTATGGAAAGCTTTTCTAAACTTTAGTCTTTTTATTAAACCCGTTTTAGAGTTTTTTTTTGCCAACTCTTTTCGCTTTGCTTTAGTGGAGCCTGCGAAGTAATTTCGTAACACACTTACAGTTACGTAACACACTTACAGTTACTTAATGTTGTTGAACTATCAAAATGAAAACCATTGCTGGTTTTCATTATGATAGTTCAACAACATTAATTGAGATTGAGAGATGAGATTTTTATTGAAAGCGTGTTACGCAATTAGGGTTGGTGATACGTTTATGGTTTATATTGATGCGGGGGGATTATTATGCACTGAAATAAAACAGTGTTTGCTTTAACAAAATTCTTGTTTAATGTGATCACGCATCTTGACTCCATACGAGCCTAACAAGATCTTGACTTCTGAAGCTAGAAGAACTTTGTTAAATTATCATAGTTCCGTTAACTAAGTAATTAATTAGTTTAATTACGGACAGTTATATAATTTAACTCAAATGTTGGCCAGTTTAAGAATGTTATAATGCTAACAAGTTGCTTGTTATCATCAACTAAAATCATTATTTGATATACAAACGTGAAGAAATCAAATAAAATAAAGCATGTATGATGTAACAAAGACCGGTGATTATTCTGTACATGTCACATTGTCGATATAAATAAAATGAATTTGTTCTGGAAAATATGCTATCTTGTTTATAGTAAATAAATAAACAATGATTCCAAACATTTTAATGCCAACTAAGAGAAAAAGTATCTTAGTTAGCTCGCATTTTTTTCAGTATGAATGCGTGGTCACCCAATTCCCACGAGCAAGAGGAGAACAATTTGATCCTCAAAAAAAGCAGTCACCCTGTTTTCAGAAGTCTTCTTCAACAGGCCCGTTGATGTTTCAGGCGGTACTCACATTCACATGCGTTATTGTGAAGGGTTACAGAGGATTTTTGCGGTTTTATATAATAACTAGCAGACCCGGCGAACTTGTTACCGCCTTATACCGACAGCAGCGCCACCTACCGGGTCCAATTGTGTTTTTAACCATCCAGGAACCTTAGAAATATAAATACAAAATTTCAACCAAATCGGTCAAGCGGTTTAGGAGGAGTTAGGTGACAAACACACGTACAGAAGAATTATAGACAACATTATTTTTAGTATAAATGCGAAACCTGAATATAGTTTTTTCAGAATAAGGAGCTGAATCGATTTCAATAATTTTTACACCGTGCTTTTTTTTCCCAAAAATATTTAAGTGCCATGGAAAATGTTATCACCATTTAATTAATTTCAATAAAATCGCCGTACGATTAGGTACCTACTGCCAAATTATTATCAATGAGCGCAAGACGACCCTGGAGGCGCGGGGGCGCCGTTAGCATGTTTTTGTACGGACAACCCGGTAACATAACGAACTTAGTGATTTTTCATGATACAATTTTGAAATTTTGTACATAGATTCTTTACATAAAAATACTAGACACGTGTTTCGGGTTTCGCTTAAACTAAAAATAATGTTGTATATAAAGATATAACGGGTGGCTAATTCGGATATATACAACTTTCTTTCAGATTTGACGCCAAATTGTGCAGTTGTTTGATTTATATTACTTAGTTAAAATGCGGCAAATTTGCTATGCATAGTCTATAAGACGAGAGGCCTTAGCCACGACAAGAGCTCGTGACTAACAACAACAAACAACAGCCGCACGGGTCGATCCATCAGGTTAAGCTACGCTTGCCGGGGTTGGTCCGTGGATGGGTGACCAACTTTACATACCAAGACTTCTCCTTACCTCGGATAGTAAGTTAAGCCGTTGGTCCCGGCTGTCATTCTTGGATCTTTGACAGTCGTTACGGGTCGTCAGAAGCCCAAAAGTCTGACAAACAGTCTTACCAAGGGATATCGTATTACCCAGTTACTGGGTTGTGGAGGTCAGATTGGCAGTCACTCCATGTAAAATACTGGTATTCAGCTGGATCTGGGAAGACTGGAAGTTGACCCTAACATAGTTGGGAAAAGGCTAGGCAGATTGATTAAGTCTATACGACTATGACCACCGCAATACTTGCAGTAATTCTATCCTGAAGTTCTTAAGACGCTGACAACAGGTAAACCACTGTCACTGTCAGACTGCATACGAAAGAAAGAGAAGCGCGATGACACAACGCTTGTAATTTATTGCAAATTAAAAAGCAATTATTTATTTACTAAAAAATGAGTTGAGTAATCGAAAATAAAAAACAACCAAGTTCTGCATACAAATAAGACGTTCTTGTTATTAATTAAATACCAACCGTACTTTGATATTTAATACAGATATTTTGGATTGAAAGAAATTAACGGTAAACAGGGTGGGTTAGTTTACCGTTAATTTGTATCGAGATTTTTATTCTAAACGTTTACTTTGAGTTTCAGTAAACGTTTAGAATAAAAATCTCGATACAAATTAACGGTAAACTAACCCACCCTGTTTACCGTTAATTTCTTTCGCGATTTTTTTTTCTAAACGTGATTTGGAAATAACCGAGTTCTGAGAAATATGTTCAAGAATAACATAATTATATTTTTTCCTCTACCACAACCTATATAGATTTGGCTATTTTTTTGTTTAAGACAAGCCTACTTTTAAACGAATTTAAAAACGACCCAATTTTTCTAACAAATCATTGAGAGTATATTATATATTATTATATTACATACTATTGAGGTTCACTGAGGATTTCGCGACACGTTCCGCCTTTTTTCTGTGGGGTTATCTTAAAGGAACATGTCGTGGTCAATCTTGAATAGGAAAAGCAGAATATTTGTTACTTTGTTAGTGGGATACCTAATGTATGCGAAAATTTAATGAAAAACACGAAGAAAAGCGATCCCATTTTTAAGCATGAAAAAGGAGGAGATTAGGCAGATCTTATTTACCGTATAAAATTGCCAAGCCTGAATAATTTAATGATTGAAAAATATCTGGTAATTTTCGTTATTTTATAAAAATAATCTTTGTTTAAACTTGTATACTTCCTAATTGACCACCCTGTCAAGGCTATAATTATAGCCGATTTGCCAACACGCGGCGCACAAGCGATGTACGCCGAGCGCGGTGCGTCACGCCGGCTGTCGCTGAAAACCAGCGCTGGGACTCTGTCTCGCATAGGGTCGCAGTATTATGCTGAGCGGTGGCCGTTTTGTGTAGATGTGACGCATATTTTCCCCCTACTTGTTCTTTTTGTATTTATGTTCTTTCTTTGCGTCATGTTTACCGCAAATAAACGTATTTTCTTTCTTTTTTTTTCTTTCTAGGTTTATTTAATCGACCGATTTTGCAAAGGATTTGCAGGATATACATATAATAATAGCGGACGGACGCGCGCGTGTGACGTAGATGAATCGAGGATGATTGTATAATAATGGCGACAGCGTCTCAGCCATTACACGCGGCGTGGCGAAATGGACTCAGAAAGAATATACATCTTCTGATGATGACTATCAGGTAGAGTAGCGGTGCTTGAGAGCCCAGCGCGTGGCGAATGAGCCGCGGCACAACAATATAAGGGGACAAACCCCAGATGCGGGGGCATTGATTGTGATTTGAGAATAAGTCTGATAACCATCAACTTGTGAATAAGTGTTTAGAATTAATTAAAGTATTGTTTGGAAGGCCTACTTTACTTTTATATCAACCTGTTCCTCAAAACATGCCTTCAGTTTAAATTAAAATCGTGTTCAGTCGCTCAACTGGTGACTGACTTAGAAGCGAAGGAACTGTTCCAGACTCGCTCGCTGATTGTTTTGTTTGTTTTGTTTTTTAAAAAACGTTGACACTAGGAATTTCTCCTGTATTGTGATTTAAACTCACATACACAAACAGCCAGATCCGGAACAACTGCTTGTAGGTCATACAAATATTTGTTTGGCACTGCGCCAACCGTGCCGTCAAAAGATTGAGATTGAAGATTGGATTGGGTTAATAACGGCATAAACAAGGGTGCACTACAGGAGTAGCTTACTTTTTTGGAATTAATTTAACAGAAAAATTGTGTGACAAGTTTGGTCTTTCTGGTGGTTGAAAGCTGTCCGCCCACTAATACAAAGTTGGACTTGGTTTCCAGCCTGATAAGTTACGCCTGCATATTAATATTTTACCTACATGAAGCGGACATCTGACCTCCACAACCTAAGTACTGGGTATTATCGAAGTATGTCTAAAACTTGACTAAATAATAGGGTTCCAAACTTCAAACTGACTGTATTGGCAGTCATAGATAATCGTATGAAAACTAGGACCAACTACTCGTAACATGCTCTACAGGGACAGAAATTCAGCGAAATCCTGCCTACCACTATAAATGCGAAATTGAGTTTGTTTGTTACACTTTCACGCTAAAACGACTGAACAGATTTTCATGAAATTTGGCACATGAGTAAACCATGACCAAGGTTAGGACGTAGCATACTTTTTGTCCCGATCGGGACAAAGACTTATGCGGGTGAAACCGCGGGGCGCAGCTAGTATTAGTATAATAACGACAAAATTAAGTAAGGAAATTGAGAGACATAATAACTACTTACAAGATAAATCATTATCTTTCCTGTCCCAAAATGATTCACGTAATTACATAATTATATTATTTTATTTCTGGTTTGTCGACGTAGGTATTGAGGAAGTTCTTTCAACTGCATCAGCCGATGTTTTCGCTGATTGAATAATACTAATACACTGTAATTAATTCATCTTTATCTACTGCCAAAAATGATGTCGATTTAGACGTAATTTTATAGATTATAATTATAGTTATTGTATATTAATTACATTATTAGGTACTGGTTTATCAGATAATCTTGTAGGACCAACGGTAGAACTAATAGCTCAAGGCTATTTTCAGGATGCGGTTAACGTTCCGTTCTCCTCAGTGTAAGGTGAACTGATGTATGTCACGATATAGACACACTAGCACTTGTATTATAATTCGACGGCAGCGAAGGACAAAGAGTCAACCGCACTTTTACAAAATTAACTTTTTTAGAAGAGAAGCTTCCGCTTCTCTCCGCTTACCGCTTAGCTCAGCTTCTCGCTTTCAATCTATCTGTAATGAACTAATGACAGATAGATTCCAGGGTGTCTCCAAAATATTCACTAACCGAATATTAACATTTCTATAACATATGTGGGTTTTAAATATAAAACCATTATTTGTTTCTCTTTATTAAATCCAAACCATATAACAAATTGTTTCGTAGGTAATCGTAGGTTCGAACGACTTTAGGGTTCCGTAGTAAACAAGGAACCCTTATAGTTTCGCCATGTCCGTCTGTCTGTCTGTCTGTCTGTCCGTCCGTCCGTCTGTCGCCAGCTTAGCTCAGAGACGCGAAGTCCTAGAAAGCTGTAATTTGGCATGGGTATACATATTAATCATGCCAAAAAAATGGTAAAATAAAATTATAAAAATCATTTTTTTTAGGGTACCTCCCTTACACGTGAAATGGGGATGATATATTTTTTTCTCGTCTATGCCATAGTGTGGGGTATCGTTGGATAGGCCGTTCAAAAATATTGTGGGTTTGGCAAAACCATTTTTCAATTAAGGGATCCGTTTGCGTAATATTAAGCTTTAAAGTGCTAGTTTTTGTTAGAGTCAAGTGCCCCCCCCCCCTGCCAGCTAAATGGTTGGTTTTGGATATGTGAAAAAATTCATGGCAATAGTATATATAACGAAATTAAAAGGAAAACTATCACAGCTAAGTAGGCTTCACAAGCTAACGAGTAATAGTCGACCAACTTAAATTTGCAGTTGGAGAATTGACCGTAACGTATATCAATGTATGGGAGAGCATGTTTTTCAACTACAAAGTTAAGTTTGTTTTTGGGATAAATTCATCCCAACTACGGAACCCTTCATTGTGCGTGATCCGACATGAACTTGGCCGGTTTTTGTAAATTGTTTGTAGTTTGTGAAAATTATTTCATCACCACTGCTCTCAAAAGGGTGAAGGAAACGATCGTGAGGAAACATCATGTCGTAAACGGCATGTCGTAGAACATGTGACATCGACCAACCCGCACTGGGCCCGCGTGGTGGATGGCCCACTCCCTCTCAACTAAAGCAGGCCTGTGTCCCAGCAGTGGAAACATTATAGGCTAATTAAGGAACTAATAAAACTGAACGTCATGAGCACATCTAAACCGCGTTGTGTCCATATTCCACAACAGTGGTGACACTGACAGCTCTTGAACCCGGTTTCGTTGTGCTGATCGAGTTCAGTTTCATTGGTTCAATTCGCCCTTAGAGATGCGGTTGCGTAGCGTCTGCCGAGAAATAGATCGAGAGCTTTGGATGCATCGTGTTTTAAAATGGTGCCATGGATGACCCTTGAATAAAATCATTATTACCAAAACTGCAAGTTAAGCAGAAATTACTGGAAGATCAAATAATAAAATCGCTAAGACAATAATCAACAGTCTTGAAATAAGGTCAGCATTGTTTATGTCGATTGCATAAGTTACGGCGCAATTACGCTTGGCCGTTTACCCGAATTAGGATGTCAATGGAATTGGTGTCAACGACTAGCAGGTGTGTAAATTGAACTATGTCGAGTATGGCCATCTTCGGATGGGAGGACGAAAGTACCTACCTCACTCACCTAGTACGATGCCTTATTAAGGCTCCTGCAGACAGGCGCGATGCGACAATTGCTAGAATAAGAATAAGAATCATTTATTTGCAGAAAATATAGGTATTACCAGTTGTAAGAGTTGGTGGTATATATGCATATACCACCAACTCTTACTACTGTCCATATTTTGCCTGTTTAGGGCATGCAAATTAATTTACATTAATACCTAATAGGTTTTTATTATAATTAGATATTATACGGGAAAATATCTATTTATTTTAAGATTTTTAAATAATGATAAATTTTAAGTTACTTTCAATAAAATATACACACATAACAAAACTTAAATTCTTAAAATAATATTTTTTCTTTAGGTAACAAAAGACATGTTAAAATATTAATCACACAACAAATCATACAGAAAACTAAACTATAGGAAACTTAAAATATTTTTTTTTCTTTATGTTGCAGAAATTCTCGTAAACTATAAAAACAATTCTCCATTAACCATCTACGTAGTTTGATTTTTAAATATTTAAATGGGAGCTCCCTTAAGATCTTCGGTTATTTATTAAAAATTGTAATGCACATATGATAAACATTCTTTTTACTTAAACTTGTGTTACAAAAATTAAAACTTCATGGAAAGTGCCGCGCCCGCGATATAGCGCCAGTCTGCACGAGCCTTTAAAGAGACGGGAAGCCAGTTAGAATTGGGGCCACAACATTTAAATTTAGAGACACTAATTTATCCGTCTGCCACTCGATTTTCATTCATAACTATCGTGGTTGTAAATACAATAATACCTTCCAAATTAAGATTAATTCGCCTGTGAAATTGTGTTTAGATTATTAACTCGAGCTACTAATCATTGAAACAGAATAAATTGGAAAACTACTGCTGATGTAGAAAAAGTAAATTAGGTACCAACCGATTCATTATTTTTTTTTGCAGTCAAATTGAATCTTAAAATCTAGGTAGGGTACGTAAATGACCCCTAGAGTCTTAAGAAACTGCACTTAAAAATATAAATAATAATTATGATAGGTAAAAGAACTTGTAGCGGCAATAACCCAACAGTTAAAGGCGCGACACGACTCTGGTGGAACAATTTGTATGAAAATTTAATGGAAAATTTTCTACCGGAGTCACGCCGCGCCGTCGGTCGTCGTGTAAACGCACATAAGTAGGCGAAGGGTCGTGAGTTCAAACCGCAATCGTTTGCAATAGGTACCTATCCAGTATTTGCGCATGTCTATATTTAACTTAAATAGATATTAGAAAGCATATTAAAAACCGGCCAAGCGTGTCGGACCACGCACAATGAAGAGTTCCGTAGTTGGGATGAATGTATCCCAAAAACACACTTATCATTGTAGTTGAAAAACATGTTCTCCCATACATTGATATACATCACGGTTAATTCTTCAACTTCAAATGTAAGTTGGTCGACTATTACTCGTTAACCTATAAAGCCTACTTAGCTGTGAACGTTTTTCTTTTAATTTCATTGTATATACTACTGCTATGCATTTTTTCACATATCCAAAAACAACTATTTAGCTGGTAGGGGAAGGTCACTTGATTCTAACAAAAAATAGCACTTCAAAGCTTAATATTACCCAAACGGATCCCTGAATCAAAAACTTTTTTTATAGACCCGCAAAAATTTTGAACGGCCTATCCAACGATATCCCACACCATGGGATAGACGAGAAAAAAAAAACATCCGCACTTTACGTGCAAGGGAGGTAGGTACCCTAAATCAAGACTTTATTTTACCACTTTGCCGGCTTGATTAATATGTATCTCCCTGCCAAATTACAGCTTTCTAGTACTAAGAATATCTGAGCTAAGCCCGGGACAGACGGACGAACGTGGCAAAACTAGAAGGGTTCCTTGTTGTCTACGGGACCCTAAAAAAGAGCAACCCACATTGTTAGCAGACTTAATAAAAACGTAAAGGTCACATCTAAAGGACAAAGCGCTCTTCTTTTAGAAGTTTATTCAATTTACACAAAGATTTCAAAGGCGTGCAAAGGCAGCATCATACGGTCGATTTTGCCTGTACCGTTTATATCCTATGCTATTGATGTGTAAATGTTAGCAACTAGTTTTCAGTCAATGCAGCGCCGTCAAGAAAGCTTTCCGGTGCAAATAAGTCACTAGCTAGTGCGGCGTTTTAGGTTGACAAACTACCCTATTTTATATAAGAGCGTGCATTCAGAAAGTTGTCAACGTCGCAAATAGATATTTCGCTGTTTTGATGAATTTATCAATAATACGAGTACTAGGTCAAACTCATGACTCAAATTCAAACCCCTTATTACAAAACAAGGTTTATCTTCAGACCCAGGTTTACAACATGGAGCCATTATTGAATTTCGAACTTTATTCCGACTATGGTACAGTTCCTAAACATAAAACTGACAACTTAGTACCGAACTAAGTTTTCAGTTTTGTATAAAGAACGGTATTTCAATCACTGTTACGTTCTTATTACAAAAACTGGCTCCATGGTTTAAGCCATGTCAAAATATAAATCTTGTTTTGTTATAATTGGGAAAGCATTTATTTCAATTAAATCAATTACAGGTAAGTACTTTTGAATTGTTAAGGACCTGTCTGACTGACAGACCCTTAACAACCCCCCACCTCCTTAACAATTTCCTTTGCCATTGCAACTAGCTTCATCTGTGAAGCTAGTTGCCCATTCCAAAGCGTAGTAGGTATACATATGGGAAAGAAAGGGCAAGTAACTCCACGGGCTCTCTTTTCAATATAAAAAAAATGTTCCAAAAATTGGTTATCATCATTCAAGTTCCTATTAATTATGTAAGTAACTAAAAGAGTGATAGTATTATAACTGTTGATGAATGGAGAGGGAGAGGTAGGCCAAAGAAAATATAAAATCGTTTATTCAAATTAGGCTTTAGCTGTGAAGAAGAAGTAGCGCAACAAACTCCCCAGCAGCACAGCTTCAGTTCAGTTAGAAGAACTTGATTCTATACAATAGTAAGTAGGTAATTAACAATACGAAACACAAAGCATTAAATTACAATATTATTTGTCATATGTCAGCTAGCACAGCCGATATACCAACAAAGACATTGAAAACTATACTCAAGCAGAAATAAATAATAAAAACGTAAATATAAAGAAATACTTTGAGGTTGAATTCGTCGTCATCGATGCCCAATAATTATTAGACTATTGCAGGCCTTAGGAAGGCATATTTTTCTGCCCAACTTCAGAGGAATCTTTCTCGAGTTTCAGAAGTTACTCTATCTACTTCGTTTAAAAATGTCTTCATGGGATAAGCCAGCATTCCTACTTTCGTCCTAAAAAATGTGCATTCATATTCGTCTTGAAGGTTCAATTTCAGTTTCCGTTCGTAAAATTACCTTTAGTTTCATAATGTAAATACTTTACAAGCTTATTTAACTTAACATGATATATTATTATATGGAACTCTAATGTATTATTTTGACGTCAAATCTTGCAATCTATTTTTCTTATAAGTATCTACCTATATAGTTCCGATGACAATACAGTTATCTGATCTTATGATGAGCTGACACCACCACCCTCTATATCTGCACCGCCCGAGGCCATGCCACCATCAACGCCTCCCCCCACACGGTACGCTACTGGGATTATGTTCATACAGCTGTAAATTTGAAGTCACAAATGATAAACAAGGATCATCAAAGTAAAATAAATAAACAGTTAATTACTATTAACAATAACAAAACCATGGTCAGCAAGACGACCAGTCACCACAAGCAGCACCCGTTAACGAGCACAAAGCAAAAATCAGCCATTACCCCTCGCCATATTTAAGGAAAGGAGGCAACCCGACCCCTGATGCTACCGCAAGTAGTGACATCAAAGGGAGCATGACAAACTTGCTGATGGTTGCTCAGGCAAGCATAATAATTATGATCAATTGTCGAGGTCGCTAAAGTTTGCAATGAGTAGATTTTGACAATAATAAAAAAAAATAAAATAAATTGACATATACAGTAAAATAAAATAAACAATTCTGTCTTCTATAAATACAGGTTGGATTTTTGAGATGGGGCAGTAAGGGTAGGTACCTTATTCGTTGTAACTACAGGAAAACTGTTTTAACACGCTGACAACAGGTAAACCGCTGTCACTGTCAGACAGCATACAAAAGAAAGAGAAGCGCGATGACGCGGACGCTTGTAATTTATTGCAAAATATGAAGTAATTATTTATTTACTAAAAAATGAGTTGAGTAATCGAAAATAAAAACAACCACGTTCTGCATACAAATAAGATCCTCTTGTTATTAATTAAATACCAACCGTATGTTGATATTTAATACAGATATTTTGGATTGAAACTCAAAGTAAAGGGTTAGTTTACCGTTAATTTGTATCGATATTTTTTTTCTAAACGTGTTTTTGTAACAACTAAGTTCTGAGAAATATGTTCAAGAATAACATATATTTTTCCGCTGCCACAAACTATATAGATTTGGCATTTTTTTATTTAAGACAAGCCTACTTTTATTATTTGCCAGTGCCTTATGAAAGTGTCCTTAACCCTAGACACCTAACGTTCGGACGTACCCCTTTAAACCTAACCATTTGTCGTTTCGACGAGCACCTTTTGGTGTGCATAATATCATCTATTATTATATGATTTCGTTACGTTTAATACACACGTACGTTATATAACTATTATTTTAGTAAATAAAACAATTATTTTCTATTTTGTTACAAATATATTTCTTATAAGCTATTTTTTATAGAGAACTACTTTTTGAGATCATAATGAGACCACATAGTTATAAAAAAATATATAAAAAAGAACAACAAAAATAGCCTTTTTCTCTGTGGCAAAACTTAACTATAACATTCATATTAATTAGGAAATAATAACAAAACTACTTTTTTGAAGCACATTGTATGCAGAAATCAACTTTATGTTCACCACAAATTGCAGTGTTGCATTTTGAGCATAAGGACTTTGTCATGCGCCTTTTTTTATAAGAGCAGAGACCACAAACTTTTCTTTTTCTCATATTTGGTGCCTCTACTAGTGGAAGGTCATTGCTCGATGATGACTGACTTTGACCTTCACCTTGACCTTCATCGTTCTTTGCAACTAGTATGTCTCTGATTTTGTCTTTTACGTGCGTCGGCATTGTACGAATTTCCAGTCGGATTTTGAGCCAGGGTTCTACAAGTTGCGAATGCAGTTTCTTCATAAAATCACGCCGAATCATTACTTTATGTCCCAGTATAGAAGCATTGTGACAGTAAATTATGTAGCTGTTGATACATGATATATTTACCATGCCGTAGAAAACACACATTGGCCATCGATTAGTTTTTCTGCTGCATGACATTACTGAGCACATCTGGTCAAACGTGTCTACACCACCTTTTGTACTGTTATAGAATTCGATCATGTGTGGCTTCTTTGTTTCGGGGTTGACTGAGCCCTCCTCATCACAAGACGATAGTAGGTAAACCATTTTTGATGGTTTTGGTTTGTACGAAAGAAGCGTAAGGGGACCGTCGTAACAGAACATAGATGTATTGATGTTTCTGGATCGATTGTTCTTCACTTCTTCTGGGATTTCCCTTTTATTCGCACGCAATGTCCCTACAATCGTCAATTTATAAGGCTGCTGAAGTAACTGCTTCGCAAGAGGTACTGATGTGAACCAGTTATCCATCGTAACGTTTCTGTTCGTGCCGTGTATACTGCGAGTAAGTTCTTTTACAAAGTACTCTCCCAAAGGCAGACCTCCTGTATTGGTACCTTTTCCGAGATATGGCGTACAATCGACCATATATCTTGTGCCACTATCGCACACCATTTCCAACTTTACGCCATATTTTGCTGGTTTATTTGGAATATACATACGAAATTTACACCTCCCTCGGAATGCCAATAACTGCTCATCAATTGTCACATTAGTTCCAGGCACATAGTTTTGGCGGCACTGAACTATGAGTAATTCCCATATATTTCTTATAGGTGTAAAAGGATCTTCTTTTTGTCGTTGTAAACGGAATGTTTTATCATCAAAACGCAGACATCGCAGAAGGAAGTCGCATCTTTCTTTGCTCATACATGACACATATCTGGTACCCGAATACTCTGTGTTGAACAATTCGTCGAGGGTCAGATGATTATCTTTCAGAGCTGCAGTTAACACCAGAATACCAATGAGAGCTCTGATCTCTTCTTTGCTTGTGTCATTCTGCGTAGATGTATTTTGCTCATAGTTTTGCCTCCTTATCGCAATTTCCGAGTTTGTCCACTTCAAAATCTCTTCAAATATCTGATCAGTCATGAATTTTTCAAATAATGAAAATGGATCCACTATATCTCTTACGGCACGAGTAGGTCCTCTAGCAACACGTACAATATTGATTGCAGCTGTTCTATTTGAACTATGCCCTTTTCTGGTAGCCCAAACATGACGGGAGCGACTGCGGATATTGCTTCGTGAGAAGGTTAAGATACATGGATTACTACCTGAGGTCTCTTGCAAAGGAACAGGAGGTGTTTGTAGCTCCAGGACATTATCCAGCAGAGCAGGCGAAGAGCGCTCTTGAGCGTTCACGGGACTATCTTCACGATCAGTCGTCTTGAGTATCGCTTTCTATGTTGTCAAACTCCACATTGTCTTCTGTTTCGCTATCAGATAATTCCTCCGATGAACTGACACCTTCCTCATCCAATATTAAATGCGTTATACGCTCATCAGACAGCACTTGCCTCGAAGCCATGGCACAAACTGCATAAAAGAACAAACACCAATTGCATTAAATATATACACAAACCCTAACCATTCGTCGAAACGACGAACAATCTAGTAATATCTCAAGAAATTATGTACTTACCCGCCGGTGCCTCCCAAAAGAGCTCGGCGAACACTGAGTTGGCAAGCGAGGTCACGACGATCGGTGCACGCGCCAAAAAGAGATGGCGATATTTCTGTCCTGTATTCGTCGTTTCGACGAAGGTTAGGTGTCTAGGGTTAACTTTTTGAGAAACTTTGTTTTGCATTCACAGATTTTGAAAAAAACATACTTACAGTCTGCAAGAAATGGGCCATTTTCAAAAAAACGTTTTGTTCAGGTTTAAGTACCTACGTACCTGTATACTTACATAATATCAATGGCACGATTGGCTAAGTGAGTGCCTTTTAGCTCAACGGGTAGCACGGATTTTGGTATCCTACAGACTTGTAGGCAAATATTTGTCGTTACTATTTACAAACTGCAAACTACTTAGCATGCTTACTTACCATGTAGGGAGGTCAAAGAAAAATGCCACATAAGGATCGATGTCCGTAAATCCACCATATGTTTTTAAAATATCCGTAGAATTAACACGGAGTTGACATTTTCACAAGATAGCACTGCTGAAATCTGCTTAATATTTGTGACTATCGGAATACAGTTAATAGGTGTAAAGTTCACTCTGGTTATGATGTTTTTGGCCAGCCGTCTGGACTTTTTCGGCCTAGTCATTTGTCAGGACTTTTTGACTGAAGGGATTTAGTTTTGAAAATAGAAAAAGTTAAACGAGTACCTAGTTACCTACTGAAAAAAGAAAGATTTCAAAATAAAATGTCCGGACTTTTTGTGAGGACTTTTCATATTTCGAAATGGCAACTCTGTCTGCAATGTAAAAGTTTGAGCTGTGTGTAGAAGACAAATGATAATTGGAACAAGTAGATACGTGGTAGGTAGTACCCCCTATGAAGGTATAGGATGACGTAAAACCAATGAAAATTGTTGTAAATAAAGGAAAGCGTTAAAAAAATAATGTTGTTTACATTAAGGGTGTTAATGATACCAAGTTGTTTACCTACACTACTTTTGAAAACTACACCAAGGTGCTTGTAACAATATTGTTTAGTAACTAAACAATAATGGGTAGGTATCTACCTAACTGGTCTGTCTAGATAACACCTGATAAAAACTAGCCATAATCCAACGCAATTATATTTATCATAAGGATCGTGAGTCGTGGATCAAACAGGTTCAGTAAGGCAAGGCTACTGTAGAATCCTGTTGATCCCGTATCTTTCTTCTTCTTGGCGTATCGATGGCAATCTATAGAGAGCTGGCCCAGAATTTGGCTACGAGCAAATTTCAGTGCTACCAATCGCGTCACGCGTCAAAAAATAGTGAACGCACTATATCTTTTGACGCGGTAGGGGAATCTAACAAGTTAACAAATTAGATTCAAAATATATGTTGGACTATACTTCTTAATCTTGCCAAAGCCTTTGACACTGTTTCTGTTCCCCACCTTGTACATAAACTTGAAGACCATGGTATTAGGGGTATTCCACCCGCTTTGCTATCAAATTATTTAAAAAACAGAACCCAATCTGTAAAAATTGGAGATCACATTAGTGACGAACTTCCCATTTAATTTTTGGGTGCCACAAGGCAGTATATTGGGATCCACTGTTTTTTTTATGCTGCTTATGTGAGTTCTATGCAGAGCTTAAAAATTTGAATTTTTAATCTTAAGTACACACTTAAGATTAAAAATTGCCGTATCTCCACGTACGCTGATGACACTGCCTTAACCTTTTTCGCAGATTCGTGGAGTGAGCTTTTTAGTCTTGCCCAAGACGGTTTTAACACGGTGTGTCACTGATTATCATCAAATTCTCTCACTTTGAATGAAGACAAAACCAAATATATTGTATTCTTAATTCATAATAGGTAGAATAGAAGTTGCTAAACTTACCAATTATAATATCTCTGTACCTATATGTAATAGTTAGTTATCCTAATATTAGTCTTAAATATATTAAATAGAGAGCAGTGGTGGCCTAGTGGTAACGGCCCCCCCCGACTTACGAGTTGTAGGTCGTGGGTTCGAACCCAAGCAGGCGCTTTACTTTGTGTAAATTATTTAATCACCACTGCTCTCATAACGGTGAAGGAAAAACATCGTGAGGAAACGGGCATGTCCTAGAACCAAAAATTCGAAGACATGTGACATCTACCAACCCGCACTGGGCCCGCGTGGTAGATTACAGCCCGCTCCCTCTCGAAGAGAGGAGGCCTGTGTCCCAGCAGTGGGAACATTATAGGCTGATTATGCTATGCTAGTCTTAAATATCTTGGAATCGAAATTGATGCTAATTTAACTTTTGAAACCCTCATTCAATATCTATCAAAAATAATTCGTAAGCTCACATATTAAAAAGCTTCGTGATGTAGCAGTGAAACAGATGATAAGAATGGTTTATGAAGCTTTGGTACAATCAATAATTAGTAATTGCATCACAACATGGGGAGGAGTATGCCAAACTAAAACGATAACCACTGAAAGACCCCAAAAGATGATACTAAAGGTGAGTTTATCCAAACGTCGTCTTTTCTCCACCTCAACACTTTATCAGGAAACTCAAGTGCTAACTGTACGCCAGCTGTACATATTGCTAACTGTACTTATTCAACACTCCGACTTACCTAAAGAAAGGAGAAAACACATAGCCCTGACCAGAAGAAACTACGCAATATGTTAGTCAACTGCTGTCAATACTGCCTTTGCGCAAATATTTTTTCCATTCCGAGGAGGCGAATTATTCAATAAAATAAATAAAATCATAGATATAGCTAATTGTCGTAATATTGAATGTAAAAACAAAATAAACAATTGATGTAAGGCTGAAATGGAAAAAGTCCTTGAGATAGTCAACAAGGTATAATTATTGTAATTTTGTTATTTTTATTTAATAAATTCCTGGGACTTGTTTTGCAGTGTCCGAGTGACTTCTACCAACAGGAAGCTACTCGGAGATGGTGTGTATAAATAATATATATTACTACAAGTGCTTGGTAGTTTTATACGTATAATATATTTATAATAGTTTTCTATTTACATCCACATAATGTTATTATATATTTATGAAATATTGTATGTACAATAAATGTAGGCATAAAATACACATGCACACACACATACATTCTCACCCCCACACACACACCCCCACACACGCACCCACACACACATACACTCACACACGCACTCACACACAGGATCAATCACTCGCAATTGTACTACGTTGACAACCTTTACTATGTGATATAATGGAGGGCCTGGAATTCTAAAATACAGTCCTAGGCTTAGTTTAGACTCCAGATCACCCAAAAATCACAAAATCTTCTCAAAATACCCGTCAACTTAGTATGTATATCTAGTTTATGATGTAAGTTGTGGAGATAAATAAACATAATTTTATTTTTATTATTATTTATTTTATTAATTCATGTCCGGTTCATGTAGGCAACTTGTTTGAAGCACATGTTCACTTTTCAGTACCTAATCATGGTATATGGTATGTGTATAATGATGTCAAGGACATCAAAGATTAAAACTTATTTAAAATGAACATTCTCATCTGCCTCAAGTGTAGGTATGGATTAACATAATTTTATTTAATGGATTTCCTGATCCGAATATTATGCAAATATTAAGAACAATAACGATTAAGGGACTAAACACACTTGTTTAGATCTATTCAGCTTTTGTCCATAGAAAACAATGATTTTGTATGGAGATGCGTACGCATCCTTTCAGCTTTACGCGTCGAACGGATGCGTACACATCTCCATTCAAAATCGTTGTTGCTGCTGAGAACACAAAGACATGATGTGTGTGTGTGTACACAACACACACACACCGCTTGATACAGCTTTAGCTAATTAATTCCTGATCGTGACTTGCGATTTCCTCGAAATCTTTATCCTGTAGGGAAGAGTATTCTATTCTACTCTATTTTTAAGATACACAAACTTGTTATAACTTACAAAAATAATGAATAGTAAACTATGTATTTGTAGGTAAGTACTATTTGTTTGTATCTGTGCACTAAATGAACTTCAATCAATAAACCAACTATACTTAGTAGCTATCTAGGTACCTACTCACCAACTAGGTAGGTACCTACTTAGTTTAATTTGCCTCCAAAGTCTACTTACATTAGGGAAAGCAAATGTACCTAGTAGGTACACGTACTTTTGATATGCAAACATTTGCCTAGCCACGTTTTGTATGCATAAGCGTCTTAGTAGGCATAGTATCTGCCTATCCTTTTAATGAAGGTAGAACTAATGTAAAGGTAAGGATATTAGCACAAAATGTTCAAAGCTTCGGTGTTGAAGATTTTACTTCGGTACCTACCTACCTTTGCCTTCGACAACTCGTCAATACCGCTTGGAAGCCATTAAAAAATCAAGGCGCAAACGTGCAAGATTCTGATCATAAAAGAGCATTTCATGTCCTTCTTTACTATTTTCAATCTTCACAGCAATTTCAAATTCCTGTCAGTCAAATACATTCGTATAGTAGATGAATGTGTTTGATGGTATTTGGTACTTATGGATTGTTATGGATATCTATAGAGATATCCATAACAATTCATAAGTACCTGAAAAAAAAAAGAAGTATTTGCTTTAGCAAAAATCTTGTTTAATGTGATCGATCACGCATCTTGACTCCATACGAGCCTGACAAGATCTTGACTTCAGATGCTAGGAGAACTTTGTTAAATTATCATAGGTCCGTCTACTAAGTAATTAATTAACTTAATTACGGGTTATTTAATTTAGCTAAACTGTTGGCCAGTTTAAGAATGATATAATGCTAACATGTTGCTTGGTACCATGACCTTAAATTATTATTTGATATACAAAAGTGAAGACGTAAAATCAAACAAAGCATTTGTGGTGTAACAAAGACCGGTGCTTATATAATCTGTACATGTGCACATTTGTCGATATAAATAAAATGAATTTGTTCTGGCAAATATGCTTTCTTGTTTAGTAAATAGATAAATAATGATTCTAAACATTTTAATGCCAACTAAGAGAAAATGTAGTTAGTAGTAGTTAGTCTGCCTTTTTTGGATATTTCTAAGCTCCACGTGAGCGAAGCCGCTTGCAAATGCTAGATTTTATTTATATTTTATGCTGTTTCTTAGTTTATTTATTAGTATGTTAGTTTAATTATTACTTAGTATGTATTAGTATGTTTATTTATATTATGCTGTTTGTAAGTTGACATGCTTCTTGCGAACCAACTTATGATTTTGCTATTACAAACCGTTGCTTGACTAATTCATTGCGTAGGTACTCACCAAGCATGGTACCCAGCACTGCTACTAGCTGTGTGGCTTCGGACTTAGGGGTTTGAACCTTCAAAATGCAATTTTTCGCTTCCGTTGCACATTGGCCTATTTAAATCATAATATCAATCAATTCCATCTCAGTCAAATCAAATTGGCCTTTTTGAAATTCCACCGTAACACCCAATTTGTGTTCCAATCATGTAGGTTAATTTATACAATTTATCTCAGTTTCCTTCCTTATCAGGAATCAGCATCGGCATCAGGTATTCTTAGGGTGTCAACACACACAAAGCCGGCGGCGCACTATGGGACCAAAAGGTATTTTCCATCTCAAAAATGGTTCGGACAAAAGTAGTGTTACTGAAACTGTTTTATTTGTTTTATAATCTGAGATGATAGAGCTATCTGATATAATAGTAAAAAAAACTGTTAGGTATATGTTTCATTTTTATTTTTTATTTGCCATAAGGGAATTTTCCGTCTTTATAATCTTCAAGTTGAGGTTTCCTAGTTGCCGATAGCTGCTAATGTCAAGTTAATGACAATCTTAGATTCCATAACTATTCAGTAATACAAGGAAATGAAAAAAAACCTCCATAATTATTGCGTCACTTCGAACTAGAAACAAAAATGTCAAACGATGGAAAATAAATAAATTGACAATTCTTGTAAATTGCGTTCATGGCATTTGTGGATACAACAAAATACTTGTTATTGTTTGTTTACAATTAAATACTTTTTATCTAACAAGTATGCACAAAATAGCATAAATGTGTATTTTAGTAATATTTGGGGAAATATTTTCACATGTTTTGTTTTTTGCGGTGATTATTTTAACCACACGTATTACGTATCGTTAAGGACTTTTGATAATGAAATATATTTGTTGAACAATTTCCATTTATCAATATGAATACGGTTAAATAAGCAAAGTAATACAAAGGAATTAGATATCAAGTTATAACCAAAAATGTGCGAAAGCTCAGAAAACAAGATCGTTTCGAGAGTCAAAACGCAAATTGGATAAATGGGGAGTTTAAAGTAGTAGGTACTTTAAACTCCCCATTTATCCAATTTGCGTTTGCATTGAACTCGTGCATTTTTACTAAATAAATATTGTTTATATAGTGGCGGTGTTTTAATTATATGATAGCTTATGTATTCAGAAATATGAATACAAAATTTCAATTCAAAATGTCAAAAAACAAAAAAAGTTACAGATTTTTGAGATAAAACGCACCGTTTGGTCCCATAGTGCGGCGTCCCAACCCGTTGTCAACTAGCAACGTTCTGAAGACCCGCTTTGGTGTGTAGACACCTTTACATAAGTATTTAGGTAATTGTGTAAAGATATTGTTGTGACTTTATTCGTATGAGCGTGAGATGAACAAACAAAATTTATTAAATACAAATTGTTAAATATGTAGCTTTGCTAGAGCTATTTTCCTGGTTCCGTTTGGTGCCGAACGTAAAGAATAGCACCATCCCATTTCTTCCCGTGGGTGTCGTAAAAGTCGACCAAGGGACTTACTAGAGAGAATGGGCAGCAGCGTTCTCTATGCATTTTTAAAACGATACTGCGATCGCCAACCCGACTGCCAAGCGTGGCGATTATGGCAAATCCCACCCCCTTTTTTGGGGGAGGCCTATGTCTTGACTATGACTTTGCATAATTGGAGGATGGTTTCACATTCCTTAGTGCGTCTCTAGAGCCTGTTCCTATTTTTCAGAGATTTTATCAGAGAGACTCAGGTACACAGTTTTACAAAATAATCTAGCTCATATTTATTTTAAGCATCCGCATGAGCCCAAATTAGCAGTACCTAGGTCGTTTAGGTTCTCTCATAAAGTAATTTGGCGTTAACAATTAACCCCGAAAACGAATAATATTATTCAAAATCCTAAATCTTTATGAAGTTACACTCGGCTTAACAAGATTATTCAACATCAAAGCTCACCCCCGCCGATTTGAATGAAACAAAAATATGTATGAATTGCTTGCGTTTTAAACGGGTGCTTAGCTCCAGTGGCATACATTTATCTTGCCATAAAAAGGAATGGTTTTGTGTGTTCTTCTCCTTTTTAGATGTTCACTCCGGCCTCTGCCTCTTTACAGAGGACATTGATATTTTGAACCTCGATTTAGAGTTCCTTTGTGGTATAGGTACCTCCACCGAAGTGATTATGGCAACCCCGCCTTCGACTTTTCTTAACGATAACTAGGCCATTCAATGTTGAGCTGAAATTAGAGGTATGAGTTTATCTGTTTCAGGAAATTATAAGTGTTTTCATGTGACAAATCACTCTTCTGGAACTTAATTTTATGTATGTTGTTCTTATATTGAACCTACCTAATTATAATATGTATTTAGGTAGGTAGTTACCTAATATACTAATATTCTACTACTGCGGTACTATTTTTTTATTTTTTATTCTTAGGTGTGTCATATTCCCAATAAGACATTGATGAGAAATAAAATAATGTAGAATCATGGTAAATACAATAACGTATTATAAATAGACGCGTCATACACGAACATTAGTGCACTCAAAAACAGCGTAAGCCATGATTGTAGCTACATACTTGCATACAATCATACAGCGCGTGAAGAAAAGGAAAGACCTATACCGATATCTATTGTTAGAAAGAGATGAACATACATATTTAGTTACGTCACTAGCTGCTGCATGTTCATTGGCGCGTACGTAATAATAATTATTATTATTGTAAATGTCAGGCAATTCCCTGGCATTTACTTTGCCGTTATTGAGCGCAGGTAACGGATCTAAAGGGATAGGGAAATAGCTTTTGCCTTAAAAAAAATCAGACTTAATTAATGTTTTCTTTGCATTATGGCTAGCAGTAAGAAAAAAATTAACTGAGCTTGCGTCTCAGAATATAATATTTCAGTGAATTAGATTTTCACGTTTCAATTTTAATTTTTAAATTTAAAATACCGTGAAACCATACAAATAAGTTTAATCATAAATTTAATTATGCAACCAGTTCGTATTTATTATCGCAACCAGTTTTGCAATAAAAATAAATTAAGATGTATGGAGTTTTGCTCGATTAATCAAAATTAAAATCAAAAGTCATTTATTCAAACTAGGCGAATAAGCACTTTTCGAACATCAAAATTACCACTTCTTCCTAGTGCTTTAGCTGGGAAGAAGAAGTGGTGCAACAAATTCCACAGCAGCACAGCTCCCTGTCTAGCTAGCATATACAGACTCTCATTCAGCCGATTATAGATTACCCCGATGCCTGTGAAGGCTTCTACATACCGGCGCGACACGTGACGCGACACAAAGGCCCCGCATGTCGCGCGACGAGCGGTGCCTTTGTGTCGCGTTGCAAGTCGCGCCGGTATGTAGAAGCCTTTATTCGGTTATCACGAATAAAGGCTTCTACATACCGGCGGTTATCGTCGCCTTAAGAGGCGACGATAACCGACAATGGATGCGTAGTTCATACAAACGCAATACCAAAATAATTTGTAAATCATACATATTCTTAAGGTAGTGTGTCTTTATTCCGATTGGAATACAGAATATCTAGGTTCCCAAATATATATTTTGAATGGACACTGATTTAAACAAGAGTTATGAGAAAATTAAGTTTTCTATAGGAATTTTAAATTCCTTATATCTCGTCTTTAAGTATATCATTCATCGTCTTAGTGGGCGAGCTCGCGCAAGTTTCTTCTCGATGAAATAATTTATAGTAATTTACACTCCGTCCTTGTTGCAAATAAGTTAAAGAAAATTTCAAGGTGTTGAGATTTCGGACGCTTTAAGTAATGTAAGTTTACGGTAGTTTCTATGGTTGTAAATTTTAATCAGCAGCGCTTAAGAAAAGCCAACTGCTCGTACATATTTAATTATCACAAAACTTGAGGATTTGTCTTCGTTTATATGTGAATGTTTCGACGCTACTAACTTTCGTCGCTAGATTTGTTATTCTGTGAACTCTTAAGTTGGGATTAAGAAATGTAATTACTACTTTACTTGCAAAAAGTTCTAAGTTAAAAAGTTTTGATTTGTAGTTTTGGAAACTTCTTCGTCTTGGCTTAAAATATAACATTACGCTTGTATTTCCCGAAGGGTTAGGCAGAGGTGTACCTAGGTATATAGTACACACAAAAATAAAAAACTTAAAAGGTTAAATATAAAGAATTTATAAACTGTTATTAGTAATATGTATACATGGTGTTAAAGTAACTGCGTACCATAGCTTAGGGTAGGTTCAGTATCGATAAAGGAACCCAGGTTATTTTTTTTTTAATTATACATAAAAAATAAATAAAAAGAAGTCTCTTCGTACTTTAACGGGCTCAGGACCGTCAAATAAGTTAATTTTAATTCTAAACGATTGCTATTTTGAATTAGTAGGTACTAAATTAGGTTGATCTTGCAATATTTTTTTTGTGTTTTCATTTTGGTTTTTTTTTTTTTTCCTGGGATCTTTTATCGATACTGAACCCTACCCTTAAGCTATGGCACGCAGTTCTTTTAACACCCTGTATACAATATTTTGTATTGTATTGTCCGTGTGGTGCCGGGCGTAAAGAATAGCACCATCCCATTTCTTCACATGGGTGCCATAAAAGGCGACTAAGGGACTTACTAGAGAATGTGCAGCAGCGTTCTCTATGCATTTTTAAAACCATACTGCGGTTGCCAACCCGCCTGCCAAGCGTGGCGATTATGGGAAATCCCCCCCTTTTTGGGGAGGCCTAAGTCCAGCAGTGGACGTCTTTTGGCTGAAATGATGATAAATGATACAATATGTAAGGAAAAATTAACCATTTTATTCTTTTCCACACCTGACTAACTAGCAGCTGAATCTTGTAATCAAATTTTCGCCAGCTTGATTGAGTTGATATTTTACACACGTGTAGTTTCAACTACAAAAGTAGGTACAAAAAGGTATGGGCACGAAAAGGCCTAGGTATCTAAAATGCTATATGTATAAGAGGGAAATCCACTGTGGAAAACTCGAGGCCATCGTTGCCTCCACGTGTAAGAATTACTTGATTCCTATAGGTACACTAAGATTGAAGTCTGATAATAGATGTCAAAGTCGAATAAACGTATCCTAACTTCCTAACTAATATTATAAATGCAAAAGTAAGTTTGTTTGTTACCTTTTCACGCCTTGAACCGATCATCCTGAAATTTTGCATATACGTTGTCAGGTGTACAGCAACGGACATAGGATACCTTTCTTTCATCACGAAAAAAAAATACTGCTCCCGAGGATAACAACAATAACGTTATTATGATAATAGATGGCGCCACGTGTCTTTCGAATCATGATTGAATTATATTATTTTTATTCCGGTAGCTCCCGTGGAATAATTTCCGACCTCCACGCGGGTGAAGCCGTGGGCATTAGCTAGTTCCGAATCAATTAACAGGTACGTCTCTGCCCAACCCTTCGGGAAAACAAGGCGTGTTATCATCATCTGCCCAGTCTTTTCCCAACTTTGTTGAGGTCGGCTTCCAGTCTAACCGGATGAAGCTGTATACCTGCATTTTACATGGAGCAACTGGGTATCTGACCTCCACAACCCAGTAACTAGGTAACACGATACCCCTTGGCTATCCGGCTCGAAGGACCATGTAGAATTTAACGCCTGCTTGGTTTAGCACTAACTTCTGGGTTGGTTAATATTTGGTTATACATATATGATTTAATGATACGAACTATGATTGTGGTTTTAAGGATTATATTGAACACTAAGTTATTACAATATAATTAAATGGTAAGTAAGCTAAATAATGGTAATCTAAGCTAAATTAGCACTAAAATGGTTTGACGTGGTTTGGTTTGAGTTACGCGATTGGTAGTGAATACGTACTAACTGGTACTAGTTACGATACATGCATTTATGGAAATGCATGCAGGCAAAAGTGCTGAGCTGTTCGGTCGCAAATATTGTACCGAACAGTAAGACTGATTTTCAGACAATCTGGCTTCTGACGACCCGTAACAACTGTCAAAGATCTACAAATAACAGCGAAATGTTATATTATGTGTGTTAAAAATAATACACAAACCATCCGCCTGAATAAATTAGTTATTTTGTAGAAATAAATGTACACCTAAATAAATAAAATTGAAACTTTAACCGCCTTATTACAAAACAAGGTCTATATTTTGACATGGCTTAAACCATGGAGACAGTTTTTGTAATAAGAACGTAACAGTGATTGAAATACCGTTATTTATACAAAACTGAAAACTTAGTTCGGTACTAAGTTGTCAGTTTTGTGTTAGGAACATTACCATAGTCGGAATAAAGTTCGAAATTCAATAATAGCTCCATGTTTTAAACCTGGGTCTGAAGATAAATCTTGTTTTGTAATAAGGGGGTAACAGTTCAATCCTGTTTTTTTTTATAATTCGACAACTTATTAATAAGAAAAAATTTGAAATGGGAGGTTTTAAATAATAATTGTTGTGAAATTAAAATTATTTAGTTAATAAAAAAAATATCTTCTTATAAACCTTACTTAAAACTTACTAAACGCAATTATAAGTCGTTTATGAAAGAGCTTTAATAGTTTTCTAAAAATAAAATTACTTTTAAATAAAAATTAATTCGTGAGGGCACGAAAGAAGTAAGAAACGATATCAAAGAGATCGAGAAGTAAGATATTAATTTGTGGGTGTACCAAAGACCTTTATTCACTAAACATGCAGGGTTATTCTGAAACACAATGCTATTCAGAATGACATTCGGTTTCGATGCGAAAGCGACCATTCTACGGCAGGTGCTATACAATAAAGAGAGCAACCAAAAAGTAATGGAGGCGAGGAAATTAAAACTAAGTGCGAATGAAACATTTTAATTATCTATATTAATGATTTATCACACCAGCGAAAATAAATATCTCAACTAATTGCAATGACCACCCGAAGGTAAATTTCGGGCTAAATTGCCATCGTTTTCAGAAAACAACCGTGTTACGCAATTAGCTGGCTGTTCACATTTCAAAGTCAGAACGCCAAGATAACGTAAAATCCCAAAGTAATTACAACTTGAAGAGACTTTTGAACTTGCTTTTTGTTCCTCTCGCATCGCAGTCGCAAAAAAGCTCTTTATGTGTGTTCGATGAGAGGAAGAAGTCCTTTCTATTAAGAAACCATAAGTCACTCTTATTCGTTGTATTCCCTTGGATTATGTACCATCACTATTTCTATTAACTTTACATTATTTATCTGTATTTATTCATGTAAATTTTTCGGTTTCTGACTTACTCTTTCAACCTAAAATCTGTTTTTGTAAACCGTTGGATTCTATTAAATAATACTGAACAATATTAATTGTACCTATCAATGTAATTAATACTTTTTAGCCGATAAGTCGGTGTCTATAAAACAACATCTTAGGTACTTAGGTAAGCTAAAATAATAAATTAAAAATAACAAAAACCGACTGCGTAATAAGTGAACTTATAAAAGATGTAAACATGATTTATATAAATTAATACTACCTATAAACAATATCATGCAGTCGGAGGCAATAGGTCGTTATTGTTAAGAAGATCCTCCAACTGCATGAGATTGTTTATAGTTTAATTTATTTATATCTTGTTTCCATTTTTTTTAAGTTCATTTTTACGCAGTCGGGTTTTTTATATTTTTAATTTACTTTTTTTATTACACACTTTAAAGTTAGGATTATAAGATGGTAAATTAGGTTTTTACTCACTTATAATCGGGTGATAACGATCTCTTACACACTCACTGCAAAAGTTCGGGATAGTTTTTTTTATCATTTCTCATTTAAATTACATTTTAACATTTATAATTTGTATATATTTTAACCCTTTATTTTGATCCATTCGATAGGCTTGGAAGATTTTTATCTCGTAAACACATTTTGGTGCCAATCCGCCATTTTGATTTTTAATCATTTTAATATACAGCGAGACTCGTGCAATAAAGACAAATCTAACAAAAATCATTCATCAAAATCGGTTCGGCCATTTAGTAGTTACGAGGAAACATAGGGACGGACATGCATACATACATACATACAGGTCAAACACATAACGCTCCTTTTTTGGCTTCGCCACAGTCGGGTAAAAAGGTAACATTTTATAAGTAATTAATAAAAACCGATCTCTCTGAGGTATTCTCTTAAGGAAAACCACACGATGAAGATAGCCGCTATTCTACTTACATTATAAGAATTCCCTCGTGGAAATAATGTGCATAATTTATTACAGTTTTGGTTCGCATACAAATGTGAATAAAAATTGAAAAGGATTTCGTTTATGAACGGACGCAGCATTTCGTAAAACATTAGATTTTATTTCTTTGAAAAGCTTTTCCGAATGTCATTTTGTTAAAAAATAAACATGAGTAGAGTAGGTACTTAGTGAACTGTTTTTTGGTTTGTAATAAAGACTGGTCGTGCCGCGCTGGAGCGCGGTGCAGCGCATCGTAACGGATGCGCACGTGCATGGTGAAGGCCGGTTGCATAAAAATGTACTCTGTGGCCGACTGCATCCACCCAACTACTAACATCCGCTGGAACGTGGGCGCGTGCGCGCGCATCCACTGGCATGCTATAATGACTAGATCGGCCAGTCATGTCAGCCGAGCGCGTGCGGCGGTAACCCTCGGTAACCGAACGGAGCCGACCAAACGCATTCGCAGCCAAACGCAGCCATCCACGTACGCGAGGATCCGACTGGCTACCGCGGGATGCGCACGGATTCCAAGCTGTGTAAATTCCATGCAAAAATGACATATAAGTACTTCAGAAACGCTTCAATTTCCATGAACACATTGTAAAATGCACTCCGATGCGGCCCGCCCGACGTGCGCCTGCCGGTGTAAAAACCAGACAAAAGATAATTAATAACTGTCAAAGAATTTAACTTTTACGAGTATAACATATATCTGTGTCAATTTTCTTTCTATCTTACCTAAAAACATGACTGTGGATTTTATGGATGCTTAGTGACGTCCCAAATCTGTCTGCTTGACTAGTTAGCATTCGATCCAATAATTTTATTTTGCTCTACTACGCAGTTACAAAACGGTCGTAGCTCTATTGACAAAAAGGACGCAGATGATAATAAAGGATCATGGCTGAAAACGCAATTTATATTTGAAAGCTGTTTGCCTATCCTTTAACCGTTTTCACTAACGTCAAGTTAATCAACGCTTAGTTACTACACAGAATTGCGTAGAGATAAACTACGATAACATGGCTCGCCCCTCCAACTTACTGTTTCAATGTGTGTAGTCACATTCTTACGAAAGAGTTTGTGTGTAGTTGTATTTATAGTTTTTGTGCAATCAGTACTCGTAATATCTCACTTATTACCAGATTGGTTGGTCAACTAATCATAACTAGCCGATCGCGCAAGAAAACACACGTGTCGTTTTCATAGAGTACGTCAGTGCAGCGCCATACTAATAATAATGAGCGATTAATGACGCCACTAGTCCAGCAACAAATCCGTGGATTTGTTTTTGTTTGACGCCGTCTTATTACGCACACATGCGTTGTGAGTCTTCGTGGCGCTTTGCAAATACTTTCAAACGTTTTGAATTTTGGAGGGGCGGGCCATATTATCGTAGTTAATCTTCTAACGTAAGCGAATCCGTAAGTAAAGTCCATTTCACGAAAGAAGTCCCGCAGACGTGGCGCTGCAGGCATGGGTTATTTTAGGAATGTTGCTAACTTAGCGTATAATAATAATTAGTTCCACTTATTTCCGCGGGACTTCTTTCGTGAAATGGACTTTAAACACTCCCGTTTCACCTTTCGTTCCTCAGTAGATAAGTTTTGAAATCATTTTTTTTTTACATGTATCTATGGTTTTTTATGTCAAGTTCGTTGTCTGACAATCTGTCAATATTGTTAGAAATCTGTTGCTAGGTAACCCGTCAGAGTTGCCTAAGAGTTACGCATCAGCAAATCGGTGTCACAACTTTAGTCATTGTCTAGTGGTTGGTGAATTGTATTGTTTTTTTTTGCGTTAATAACTGTTTTTTACGCGTCTAATATTACTGAAAACAGGCATTAATATCTTACATGTCGGATCGTCAGGATTTTGTTAGATTCGGTCATCATGTAGGCAGAATAGGCAGGTTTCGTGCAATGAAAACACACTGGCGATACACAGCGTTTATTGAAATCACAAATTGACACAATTACTACAAATTATAATCACCACAATAACTCACACGCTTATCGAATCTAGTACAGTTCCGCGACGTTTTAACTCCGATGCGATCAGACAGACACTGAATCTTGAATGTCCTCCTCGCCATCGGCTCAAAACGACTCACAAGCACGCTTCCGATTTGTTTCTTGTCCGTAAAATACATAAGTCGTCAAATAAATGTTTTATAAAATAATTCCATTATATATAATATCAGCTACATAAGTCGTCAAATAAATGTTTTATAAAATAATTACATTATATATAATATCAGCTACATAAGTCGTCAAATAAAAGCCCTGCCCCCACAATGATCATATTTTGTAATATCTACCACCTAAGTTCACATGTGGAAACAATAAATATATTGAATAATGGGTATTGAGTATCTTTAGAGTAGATAGACAAACTGTTATTAATATCGAAATGCCTCTTCAATCTCCGATTCGGCTGATGTGGAGTGCTATCATTCGTTATTTTATGTGAAAAAAGGGTTTAACAGAATTATTATATTTCTTTTCTCCTTTCACATACCTACATACATAAGCTCACACCTTTTACCCATGGGGGTAATCACTTTGTTTTATATAGTTTTAGCAAACAAATCAGAATATTTATAACCAGATAATTTATTTATTAAGTAACGAACTGAATTATTGCAGACAACTCTAAACGTCTACTCTGTTTAATTAATTATATTTCAGATCACCGTGAAATATAATTGGGAATCTAACGAGCTTACCTGTTAAGCGAAGTCTTGATTCTAATTTTATGAACGGCGATCTGAAATATAATCACCCACCCGCCACTAGCTAACAACCCCAACGCTGCAATAATCAGTCTACCTAATTCACTTATCCTTTCAGGAAACCCTAGTGAATGTAAGTATGCGGAACTACTCTGTACAGAAAACAGAGCTTGTTCCTTATTTAAGGATAAGTTTATGTGTTGCCAAAGCTGAGATAATAATCCAACTTAAAAAAAATATATATTTTATTTCTAAAAATGCGATGTTAATACGTGTGTGTAAGGAACACTTGCAACCTCTTAGTTGGCATTATTATTCTATAATCTCTCTGTAACAGAGATTTTTTTGGTTCTGATATGCCCGTTTCCTCACGATGTTTTTCTTCACCATATTGTTTTAGTTGCTCTCAGTCCTGTTTAAGCGAAAATGCAAGCCTGCGATGAAAGTATGCACAAAATATGTTTAAGCATGTTTTGCAGGTCTCTTTACTTTGTGGATTATGCTAAGTACGCTATGATATCACGGCATGCAGCTTCCTTCTAATCCGCCTAGCCTTGTTTACTTTCATAAAAGATATCTTTGCGGTTCTATTTGAGTTGTATGTGTTTTTTATATAATTTATGTCTGTGGAAAAATAAATAAAGGTTTTGTTGACAAAACGTGGGTATACTTGTAAGTCTAACATATCTAAAACTCCGGTAAGTTCATGAGAAATGAGGGAAATGAGGAATGAAATTTAAAAACTCGAAAAGCTTTTGGGTAGAGTTGTAGAGAGTAGAATGTATAGGGATGTTTTATGTTGGAATTTGGTCCAGCATAACTTTTTTGTGGTGACGAAAAATCCTTCTTACTATGACATAAACATTAATAAACAATCGACCGGTGTTTTCCTTCTATTTGCAAACAGCTCGCGTTTTTCCAATATTTTATGACAACAGATAAATTGCTCCAATATTCTTCCGTTTCCAATTTTGGTTTTAGGTATAAAACGATGTTTCATATTGTCATTGTGAAATGCTTTTTTTTTACATACGGGTTTGCGATCGTAATATGGTGTTAAAATGCATAGAGAACGCTGCTGCCCATTCTCTAGTAACTCCTTTAGTCGCCTTTTACAACACCCACGGGGAGAAATAGAATGGTGCAATTTTTTACGACCATAGGAGGACATAATTATAGTGACCTAATTGGTGATGTTTTTCAGATAGCTCAGGTGCGTAGTACTCACAAACGGCGTGCGTGTATAATTAGATGTATGAACGAAGCAAAAGGAGTATGTGAGGAGCGTCGCAGGTGGCGTTCTATAGTTTCTGCCTACCCCCATGGGAAAAAGGCGTGAGTTAATTTATACACTATACATGTGTTGTTTGTTATACAATCATCATTTATGAGAATCAGAATCGTTACTTTTGATTTGAAAAATCGAGTTTTACGAAAGCCGACTATCGTAACATGTTTCAGTAAAGTTACAAAGCTTCATAACGTTCGTGCCTGGGAGCTGATTGAATCTTTCTCCGCTACAAATGGCACGAGATAGATTATCTCAAGTATATTGAATCTGGCTTCCCGTTCTGTTATTGGTCTTTAAACCTAAGACACTATTTGTACAGCTGTCTCGAGGACTCCTTTGAACATTTGAAATCAATATTTCTTTCGCAAAACATAGGAGGATGTTTTTCGTGACTCAAAGGAGGTTAGGTTTATCTTCGTTTTTGTCCAAGTTTTTAGTCCAAGGTCTGCATTTATCGTCATTTCAGCCGAAAAACGTCCACTGCTGAACATAGCCCTCCCCCAAACCCCGGGGGTTGCTATAATCGCCACGCTTGACAGGCGGGTTGCCGATAACAGTATGGTGTTAAAATGCATAGAGAGCGCCAGCAGCGCTCTCTATGCATACCCTTAGTCACCTTTTACGACACCCTCGGGAAGAAACAGGATGGTGCTATTCTTTACGTCGGCACCACACGGTGCTAGAAGAAGGTAATAGTGATTAAAATAAAGTTTCAAACTTAGAGTTGTTCTGATGTATTTTTCAGCTGAATTTTGAAGAAACTTCAACTATGACATTACAGTATTCGCGACCGTCTATTATATAAAAAAAAAACTTTATTTCAAGTAACAATACTCATAGGTATACAATAAAAATTTAAAATTAGATACATAAAAAGGATACAGACAGGATAGCAAGCACAGACAAAATAACAAGTACAGACAAAAACGATCACAAGGTAACAATATGTCTGCTACAGCATGCCGGATATAAAGGCAATCCAGTCTGTTGGCGATCATCACCAGGACGGTATTGGCGCTGCCCCGCACTCTGCGCACCATGCAGAGACGCGCATCGCTTGCGCATCGTCGCGTAAAAGCAGTCGGTGCGCGCCTCCGCGAACATGCCCGAGGCGCTACAGTAGCGGGGCAGCCCCAACACCGCCCTGAACGCGTTATTGAACTGGACGCGGAGGGCGCTCTATGCCGCACGAGTATACTTTGCCCATAGGCTGCACGTGTAGAGGGATGTACTAAGCTCTAAAGAGCGTTATTTTTACCTCCCTCGAACAACGCGCAAACCTACGCGCTATCATATTACCCCTGACTGACAACGCCCTCCGCTCCCGCTCAATGTCCGCATCGTCTTTTAGGTCAGCTGTAATAATGTGACCCAAGTATTTAAACTGTTCCACTTTCACTTTCTCAAGCGGAGCATTATTTATAACCCACTTAAAATGTTTTTCAATTCTACTAAGTGTTTTCTTAAAACTAAGTAGTCTTTCTCTTTCTAAAATATTTCCTTAGCAATATCTATTACTTTCGAATCAAAAACATTACTTGTATATAATTATCTTACTCATAAATTAAAATTATTTGCATCGCTGATCTCAAAAAGAAAATCTTATACGTAATGGCGTCAAATATTTGTAGCCAAATCGTAATTTCATTAAGTTGAAATATTTTCCTTTTGCTTTCGCGCTGTTTTAAATGTAGAAATTGGAATATACGAGCAAACGTGTTACAAATTAAATAAATCTACCAGTGCCTTGAAAAAGTAGAATTACAGGCGACCGGTATAAAGGAAGAACTATCTAGGAAGTTAATTAGATGGAACTGACAGTGTGACGGTCATTCTTGAAAATAATATATACCAGTGTGCATAGTTTACTTAAGGGGACGATAACCGACTTTTAATGATTTTATACTGAAGATCACATCTAAACGAGTAGTGTAATGATTTGAAAAACAATATATATGATAAATTAGAGCATTTTCTCAATAATTTAATATGTGAATATTTTAGTTTATGTTTATATTACATAGTGAAATTAATTTGTAAAGTTATGTCTAACGCGGATAAAAAACTAAGAATGGCGCAAAATCTACCAAGCGTATTTTTCTGAAACCTTCACCAATTTAAAGATAATTTAATTATTGTATACGCGTTTTATTAAAATACTTTTTGTTTTGTATACAATAAATTAATAATGCGTCAAATTGTAGACAGCGCTCCTTGATGGGCGAGCCCTATTACTGGCTATTACGTACGACGCGTTGTGTGAGCTCAGTACAGAACACGCAAGCTAACCACTCAAGGTCACTAGCATATCGCACCTTTAATAATAAACCGAAATAATTAAAAAACTTTATGTTTTGACATTTAATCAAAAAACGAAATAAGTCCGCGTAAAGAATACGTACAGTCTAACGGGTGTTTGATTCGGACAACTACAAGCGAAATAGAGGACCTTGCGTCTCTTTTTGTTTGACGGAATGGGCCAATGAGTATTCACAAAACGATGCCATTTAGTGTTATGCCAGCAGTGACAAGAGTGAGACGTGTATGTGCGTGTTCTAATACCCAATAGTTCGTTTTACTATGCAAAGGTAACCGCTTGCATGTCTATTATTTTGGATGTAAAATGAACTTTTTTAAGTTATTTCGTTTTAGTTTTAAAACATAGTTATTTAATTTAGCAATAATTTGATTTAATTCAGTTTACGATTAAACATTGCGACAGCTTGCAAGGACGTTTTATGTTTGTTACGTTTTATAATTAAAGTTTTACGATGTTTAATAGAATATTAGATGATAGTACTGTTTATTATTATATGATTTTAAAATCAAAGTTCAAATTATGAGTTGTTGCGGTTTATTGTTTATTTATAGGTAAAATATTGTTTAATTTATAAAATTATTTCTCTTTTGGATTAACCAGATATAAGCATTCAAAAAAAGTCATCGGATCGTCGTCGTCGAGGAGAAGTGAACGAATTTTGGGTCTGATTACAAAATCTGATGCGTCCCAAAATGAGCAAACAACCGCAACTGTATCAAAATGCATAAAACAGGATACCGGCGACATTGTTAGTACCATAATTAGAACGATAATGTTGTTGTAGTTTTTTCAAATTCGTTGTAGGTATAGGTCTATATTCATTTTATTTTATTACAGCCAATGCGTCTGCAAATTCATGAAGATAACATAGAAAATGTTAACCCATGCGATACAGAAGTAAGTTTCTACAGACAGATCTTGTTTTTATAAATAAATATTTGTACTACCGCCTAATTAACTTTGTGTTAAAATTTTCAGGAGCAGATTAATATAGAAGAAACTGAGTTGCTTTTTTTTGTCTAACCTCACTCAAGATTGGCTTGAACTAGACCATACACAGTTACACGATGACGTAAGATGTTTAATGTTTCATTTTCTCAATGTTTTAAGTTTACACCTTGTCACTGTTAAATATACTTACCTACTTATTAATTTCAGGGCGGTCAAGTTATTGCTGAAACCGGTAGTTCCCTGGAATTGGAAAGTAATTTACTATCGGTCACAGAAACAAGAATAAATCTTGTACCAGACTATAATAACGAAAGTACTTCCAATATAGATGATGAGGAAAATACTACAGTACTTGCACCAGTAATTAGCACGAACTTCACACGAAGATTATCTTCAAGCTCGTCTTCCTCGAGCTCATGTTCGTCGTCTTCGAATTCCAACAGCTCGTCCTCTTCAGAGCAAACTGACAAACAGGCTCAGGAAAGCAGCATACCACGAAATAACCTAGCCGTTATAGTTACACATACGCCTGCATTGCAGGATACTACGGAGACCACAGCACAAGATGACCTGACATCTGATGTAATATATACTTACCTAATTATTTTTTTAAATTCTAATCAAAGTTAAAATATTGAATTTTCATTAAAAAAAACTATTTTGTTTTCAGACAACGTGTGTGAGTAACGTAAGAGAACAAAGAGTCTGTGCTATGAAAGGTACAATTACAATTTCTCCTCGATACACCGATGAAAGTGACTTAGACGACGACGTAGGCGATCCAACTTACAACTTTGAAGACAAATTCGCTAACGCTTCTGATCCCAGAACTATGAATTTTTATTACCTTCAAGTTCAAATTACCCAAGTTCTGATTCTGACTCTTCCAATCAGAACGTGAAAAAAGGTCGCAAGCGGGATGCTGAAGATAAATATCGAGTGCATTTAAAAGAAAAGGGACTGAGTATCAAGAAAAGTTAAAAGATAGAATTAAGGCAGATAAAATTAATAGAGTCGTAATTTACGATTTGGAAGCCGTTTTGCAATATCCCAGAGGGGAAACGTCGGCTTTCTATTATAAGTCTAAACTAAACAGTTACAATCTGACGTTGACAGAACTTAATAATAAAGACAACAAAAATGCATACGATAACGTTTACTGCTATTTTTGGACAGAGGTGGACGCTAAACGTGGGGCAGAAATCGGGTCTTGTGTGTGGGAATATTTAAAGAAAATCAGTAGTGAAGAAGGGACGGAAGAAAAACATGTAATTTTTTATTCGGACAATTGTTGCGGTCAGAACAAAAACAAGTTTATCGCAACATTATATTTGTACGCAGTACAACAATTATATATAAATAGTATAACTCATAAGTTCCTCATCACAGACCACACGCAGAATGAGGCAAATAGTGTGCACAGCCTCATTGAAAAGGAGGTAAAAAAAAATCTAAAGTCAGGCCTTTTAGGGCCAATTTATACCCCCGACCAATATATAACTTTAATCAAGTCTGAAAAAAAAGTAGTCCAGCTATTAATGTTCACGAAATGACCTTCGATTCATTTATGGACATTAAAGAACTACAAGAGGACTGGGGGTATAATTTTAATACCAATACTGACGGGCAAACCTTGAATTGGAATGACATCAAGCATTTAAAGATGACTAAAGGAAATCCGTTCACATTTTCCTATAAAAATTCTTACGAGGATGAATGACATGACAAAGAGGTGAACGTGAGAAATAAAAGAAAGAAGATGAAGGATGAAAAAGATATTGCGCTTAAACAAGCGTATACCGAAAAACAAAAATTGAGCGCTAATAAGAAGAAGGATTTGAAAGAGCTCCTCACAAAAGGTTTAATCCCTGCCTATTATGAAAATTTCTATAACACGATGTTGTAGAAAATTAATGTGCATAGCAGGTAGTCATCTATTATCACCTCATTTTCCCCCCACCACCGTGACGCTAATGCGAACACACGTACTCGCAATCAGCTCTGTGTTTAAAATTCTAAAACTCTGCAAATAGTGATTCAATTAACTATAAAACTATACAGTATTTACCCTTGAAGTACAAGTGACAAATAGTGTGAAAAATTACAGTGTATCGATATCTTTAACACATAGTGAGAACAGTTTTAAAATCTCAACGAACAAAAAAGTTTAAATAGTGCAAGCGTGTTGGACTTTGACCGCACTAGCGAACACAAAGGAATCGTCCGGACGGCCTTGATTGCTACAGCTCGGCGCAGTTAATTAGTCACCAATTTCGCCTATTCCTCGTAGTGTCGCAACGGCGCGTTGGTATAGCGCTCTCACTGCCGTTGATCAAGCCCTGAGTTCGGACCTTGCGAATTTCTTGCGTTATTTTTTATTTTTTAAATTTTTACTATTTTATTTTTGCAATTTTTGCAAATAATTTTAACCGTAGACAAACTTTAAAGGAGATACAAAATGCCAAGAATTCAGCGCTCTCCACCGCCTCCGTCTCAGAAAACGCAAGAGCCGGCGTCCCCAGCGACACTTTTTAGTACTCCTCAGCCTCTGCTTTACACACCACACAGGTCTTCGGAACCAAGCTTACATTTAAATGCAGACTCACCTTCTAATAACATTTGTCGGGCAATTACCTTTAGAAATGTTAAGCGCAAATGCCCAGAAGAGGATGATGAAATTGACAGATTGTCCACTTTTATCTCCGACGTGAAGGAAATGTTTCGCGAACTCAAGGAACAACAAGAAGATAAGTACGCCAAGTTATATTCTCTGGTCGATCAAATCCGCGAAAATGTGGATCTCATGTCTTCCAAATTCGATCAACTAACCTCTCGAGTGGAATTTCTAGAAACCGAGCGCAAAGAGCACAGTTCCTACATTAACATATTAGAAACTAAATTAGAATACTTCGAGCAAAGTTCCAGGTCAACTTGCCTAGAATTCCGCAATGTCCCGGTCAGCAACTCTGAGACTAAGGCCACTCTATTGAACACTGTCATTAATACTGGCAGCATTGTTAACATGGACATACAGCCGCTCGAAGTCAAAGATGTTTTTCGCATAAAGACAAAAAACCCGGCCAACAAAACGATCATAGTGGATTTTACCACCGTTCTACGTAAGGAGGAGTTTCTAACTAAGTTTAGGAACCATACCAGATACAGTTTCAAGGTTACAACCGAACATCTAAAAATTAGTGGTCCTGCGAAACCAATTTATATTTCGGAGAACCTATCAGCAAGGAATAAAAGGCTCTTTTTCTTGGCTCGTGATGCAGCCAAATCGAATGACTATAAATTCTGCTGGGTGAAACATGGCAAGATCTTCGTGCGCCAGAGAGAAGGAAGCAAGCACTTCGAAGTTAAGACTGAGGCTGACCTTTCTACCATTTTAAAATCTGCATGGTTGTACCCTAATTTGTTTTATCCTACCAAATTACCCGATTCGCCGTCTATTGTTAATTTTTGGTTTTTGTTCCACTTGCTTCTTTATTTTTGCTTGTATTGTTATTTGTTAGTTATTATTATTTCCATACTTGTACCTACCCACTCAAACAACATTAATACTATTTCATTATTTAACACACATTATTACTACTACACTAAACAACTTACTCTACATTACATTACTTACAATTACATTATACATGGGTTTATTGTCTATTGTATTTGTAATAGACTATTACCTAATCTCGTAGCAACTTTGAATTTATTTATGTGCGTGCAAATTGATCCTAAATCAATACAGCGCTTGGATATAACCCGTGAACCGATCCTAAAACTGCTTTCCCTTTTTGGTATACAATTTCTAAATGGATGACCTAAACTTAATTAATACAGAGATCGAGAAACTTACGGTCTCAGACTGTTTCGTTTGCTCGCCGGAGTCAAGCGGCAATTATTTGAGAAAACCAGAGAGTACACTTAAAATCTTACATGTTAATATTCGTAGCATTAATTGTAATTTTGATAAACTATTAGTATTATTGGGCAGGTTGACTTATACACTGGATGTTATTTTGTTGTCTGAATGTTGGCTGAGCAAATGTCCGATTATCCCCCCTTTAAAAGGTTACAATACTCATACTTCTTCTTTCAAAAACCAGAATGATGGTGTAGTTGCCTACGTCAGAGGTGATTTACAATACTCTTTTGAAATTCCTTTGTTTAATGACGCAAATTGTTTGGTACTGAAATTCTCTGACAAGGTAGCAGTTGTCGCTGTATATCGATCCCCTTCGTTTAAAGACCTCGATCCATTTCTCAACAGTCTAGATATTTTACTGCACCAGTTAGGACAATTTAAAACTATTTCCCTTATCGGAGACATAAATATTAATATTGCTCCGACGAGCATGGATCTAAATTCTGACGAATATTTAAATATATCCGCTTCACACGCTATGCAGCCTGGTGGGAAAGGAATGAGCGGGGAGCTCATTCCTTTCCCACCAGGCTTGCTAATTGTCTTGACCATGTCTTGCTGAAATCTACACACACTGCCATAACCTTGGTACTTGACTGTGATATAACAGACCATGCTCCGGTTATTTTTTTCTGCAATCCAGATATATCGACAAATGCATCAAAACATTCAATTTCAAAAATTGATATTTCTAAAGTTAAATCTGACATCGAACAAATAGATTTCTCAGAAATCCTCAAATCAACTAACCCAAATATTGCTGCTGAAACCTTTGTATCTCTATTATCTTCTTCCGTTATTCTGCACACTCATTATTCTGCCATTCCTAGTAGAAGGCGCATCATAAAGCCTTGGATTACTCCTGGCCTTCTGAGATGTATCCGCCATAGAGATAAGCTGTATAAAAAATTCAAGAAACACCCAGACAACGACATACGTAGAGCAATTTTTTATCGATATCGAACTTTCTGCAATAATCTACTAAAGAAACTAAAACGCGAATATGAAAGGTCTGAATTTCGAAAGGCCAGGAACAATCCTAAGGCCACCTGGAAGTTTATTAAGAAAATATCTTATTTGGACAAGGGCAAAACATCTCCTTCCGAATTGTTAAAGTGCGATAACGATCCTATGCTCTCTGTCAATATGATAAACCACTACTTTGCAAATGTGGGTAGTAACCTCGCAGCTAAATTTTCTCAGTCTTCACCACAAAGTAGCAGTACCTCAGAAATTAACTCTACGCCACTATTAGCAATCTCTTCCTCAATTGCTCCTTCTGAGTCGATGGTCTTGTATAACGTGGATGACGCCGAAATTGAAAGCATAATTACAAACCTTAAAAATAATTGTGCTGTTGGTTTTGACGGGATCCCCACCAAGGTTATTAAGGCCACATAAAACACAATTGTCCCTCTCCTTGTCCACATTTTTAACCTGTGCCTATCTTCTGGTGTTTTTCCAGATGTTTTCAAAACTGCTATAGTCCATCCTATTCATAAGGGGGGAGACAGGGACATTGTTTCTAATTACAGGCCCATTTCCGTCCTTACAACTATCTCAAAAATCTTTGAGAAAATTATGAACATTAGACTAGTGAAATTTCTTTCTAAACTCAATATCCTGGCCGACAATCAATACGGTTTCAGAGCTGGGAAATCCACAGAGGACGCTACTCTGCAACTGTCAAATACAATAGTCGAACACCTAAACAATAAGCAAAAGTCTGTCGGTGTCTTCCTCGATCTATCTAAGGCGTTCGATACCGTTTCTATCCCCAAATTAATTAATAAACTGGAACAATCTGGCATTCGTGGTATTTATTGCCCTCGATATTTTTCGTAGCTACCTGACGGGGCGTAAACAGGTTGTTAAAATCGAATCATTTATTAGCAATTCTGTAAATATGAATTTTGGTGTACCCCAGGGTAGTGTCCTAGGACCAACCCTCTTTCTTATCTATGTAAATGAGCTGTGTCAGTTATCTCTTCCGAACACAAAAATAATTACATATGCGGATGACACGGCTCTTTTAACCCATGGTAGGGACTGGCCTGAAGCTCGTGAGAAGGCAGAGGCTGCTTTGAGGTTGGTCATGATTTGGTTATCCTCGAATCTGCTTACACTCAATATCTCAAAGACCAAGTTCATCTCCTTTTCCCCGGGAATTCTTGGCCAACCACCTATGACATTTGGGATCACGACTCATGTTTGTCCTTACCCAGCGGCCACCACCTGTAACTGTGCCCAGATAGAACGGTCTGACAGTATCAAATATCTTGGAGTTATATTGGACAATCTTCTAACTTGGAAAAAACAGGTTGACTCTATCGTGATTCGTATCAGAAGACTGATTTATTTATTCAAAAAACTTCGCACGGCTGCTGACTTTCAATGCCTAAAAATGATTTATTTCGCTCTCGCTCAATCAGTTCTCGGTTACTGCATAACTACGTGGGGGGGAACCCACAAGACTACAATATTGCGTTTAGAGAGGGCTCAAAGAGCTGTGTTAAAAGTAATCGCGAGGAAACCTATTCGATTTCCGACTACCGAATTATATTCACTTTGTGAGGTCCTCGCAGTAAGACAGCTGTACGTACTACACACAGTGCTTAAGAAACACCACCTTTTGCTTTACGACCCTCAGTACCTTACTAAAAAGTGACGCTCTGACAGAATCTGTAAAACTGAGCTCTGCAGGTTTGCGTTGGTAGGTCGCCACTTCAACCACATTAGCTCTAGGCTTTATAATAATATAAATAGGAGAGTCAAAATCTACCCTTTAACAAGGAACTTACTGAAAAAAAAATTGACAGACTGGCTTAAATCTAGGTCCTATGATGCAACTGAGCAACTTTTAGTATCATAAATAAACCCTCATGCTAGCATCCTCTCATAATAGACTAATTGCACATCTTACTCACTCTCACACACTCACTCACACACACTCACATACACTCACAAACACTCTCGCCCTCACTTCCACTCTACATCATTACATACAAATTTTTGAGTGAATTTGTCTTTTCTAATTTGTTAATTTTATTATAAGACTTCCTAAAGCTGTGTCTGGAACAAATGTCTTCCATGTATGTTGTATGGGGCGTTGATAGCTGCGCCACAGTATTTTACTTTTGTAGCTATCTTCGTGTCTTTTGTTAAGTTATACCTAAAATTGTTCCTAATAAATAAATTTTAAATTTTAATACCTAGTTTATTATTTCCTACTTTTTATAGGCGCTTACCATAATTATTAATTTGATCTCATTCATACTATACCATTGAAAAAAATTAAATTAGTATAGATTTTTTTTTAGTTTGCATATTAAAAGTTGATTTAGACTGAAAATATTAACATGACTGTTATTGATCATAAGCAAGCGTTCGTTTTTAAGTTTTATTATACTGCATTTTTTATTATTTTAAATGTGATTTAAAATTATACTTTACTGTCTAACAGTTAGATATTTAATTATAATACGAGTAAGAACGCCTACGAGGTACAGGTAATTTAAATACCTATAAAGTTGTACTGATTTAATATTAGTTTATAGCGAAACAAAGTTCCTTGTGAGATTTATGTGTAAACTGTAATGGTTTTCTCTCAATTTATATTATAATTAAACCATTTTGTAATAATAAAAATAAGTTTCTTTGAAAAACCTTTATTCATTTAATATTAAACCGTCACTTTAAGAAATAAAACTAAAATGTTATCTTTTTAATATATGAATAGAGCATTATACCTGAATGTATACAGTTTTTCAGATATTTGTTAATAATAAACTGCACTAATATATTTTGTGCCACATATCATTTTAAAAACTTACGCGTATTTTAATCATAAAACGAATCAAGTCGCTAGTATGTTTTTTAAAGCCTCGTATTTTTTTATTAATAAATAATAGTAATAATTTATATATATCATTTGAAAGACTTTTCTATTGGTAATACATACATTTTACTAGTATTACTGTATCGTTTCCATATTTATTTAATTAGGAAAAATGTAGTCTGCATCATATTTGCAAAATTTTAATCGCGATTTCCCAACAATCGTAATTTTGTAATTATTTCGGTTTATTATTAAAGGTGCGATATATCTGCGTCTTAAGACGCTGACAACAGGTAAACCGCTTTCACTGTCAGACTGCATACAAAAGAAGAGAAGCGCGATGACACAACGCTTGTAATTTATTGCAAAATATGAAGCAACTAATTATTTACTAAAAAATGAGTTGAGTAATCGAAAATAAAAAACAAACAAGTTCTGCATACAAATAAGACGTTTTTGTTATTAATTAAATACCAACCGTACGTTGATACTTAATACAGATATTTTGGATTGAAACTCAAAGTAAAGGGTTAGTTTACCGTTAAATTGTATCGAGATTTTTTTATCTAAACGTCTTTTCAAGCTGAGAAATATGTTCAAGAATAACATATATTTTTTCCGCTACCACAAACTATATAGATTTGGCAATTTTTTTGTTAAGGACAAGCCTACTTTTATCATTTTCCTCTTGTCAGCGCCTTAAATCTATACTATTATTTATATCTTTATAATCATCATCTGCCTAGCCTTTTCCCAAAGTCCAAATTCCACGTAAGAGGCGAGTCTAGCAGTCGCATTTGCGGCCACTAGAATAATTAACGAGGTAATTACAATAGGTCCCTACTACTACTACTAAAGTAGTTTAATAATTATTGTAACTTTAAAATAGTATCACTATTTATTTAACTACTTTTCTTCTAACATTTTGTTCCTTTTATCCTTCAGTTTCTTCTTCAGTGTGCCATGTGGTGCCGGACGTAAAGAATAGCACCATCCCATTTTATTTTTTTGACGTTGCCCCGCACTATGAAATTCTCCTGTATTGTGGGTGCGTTTACAAACATTTAATTTCACATCCACAAACAGCCAGACCCGGAACAAATACTTATAGGTCATACAAATATTTGTTCCGTGCGAGAGTCGAACCCGCGACACGCAGCGCAGTCAATCGCTTAACCACTGCGACAACCGTGCCGTCGTAATTATAATTATTAATTATGATAATAATTTGTCTGTGATATCTGTGTTGTGCCGGACGTTAAGAATAGCACCACCCTATTTCTTCCCGTGGGTGTCGTAAAAGGAAACTAAGAGAGTTACTAGAAAATGGGCATCAGCGATCTCTATGCATTTTAACACCATACTGCGATCGCCTAGCCGCCTGCCAAGCGTGGCGATTATAGAATCCTCCCTCCTATTGGGGGAGGCCTATGTCCAGCAGTAGACGTCTTTCGGCTGGAATGATGATAATAATATTAATATTTTATTCAAAAATTACAAGGTACAAAAATGTGTACAGTTTTACTTAAATCTACATTATATTCTTATGAATTACGTGCCTGAACTAGGTAATCCTGTGAGTCAGGCGAAAAGTACTAAAATAGTCATACACAATTAATAAATAATCTAAAAGTTGAGAATGGACAAATAAATTATATAATATATATATATATATAATAATAATATATATATATATATAATAATATATATATATATATAATAATAGTTTATATAATATTAGTATACATATTTACTTTAATACAGTTAATAATTTCTCTGTATCTTCGTAAGACATACTTTGGAGAGCCTCCTTGAGAATTCTCTTACAAGAGTAAATGTTTGTTTTCGAGTTAAGTCTATTAAAGAGGAGAGGACCAAGGTACAGGTAAAATTTCGATACAAAAGCATGTTTTGTTGCATTTTATGGGCAGATGAGGAATTAATGATGACTGAGATGATGAATTATGACTGATTACCTGACCTCCACAACCCAGTAATTGGGTAATACGATACCCCATGCAAAAAAAAAAAAGTTTAATTCAGGTATTAAACCCATAGTAAAATTACAAAAATAATATATTCCATTATAAATTTAAATTAAATTAGTTGCATCAAAATTAAATTACATAACAATAGATATTAAAAATTAAATGAATTACATTAAATTAAAATACAGCGTCTTAGCATGTACACACAGCGAACTGTTACTGACACTATTTGTTTCGTACATGCACATAGTCGAGTCAGGAAGGATGCCTTGAGTTTCCTCAAGAGCCCGTAAAAATCGGTAACTCGGTTCTCAACAAACATGCCAGACGCACTACACCGCCAAGGCAGCTTTAATATAGCTCTAAAGGCGTTATTATATTGTACACGAAGAGTGTTATAAGCACTCTTCGTGTACGTGTACCAGAGCTGACTGGTGTAGAACGACTGACAGTAAGCCTTGAACAGAGTTATTTTAGCTTGGTTGGAGCAGTGAGAAAAGCGTCTAGCCAACATGTTGCTTCGACATGCGATACTACGCCTCTAAGCTGTCGTTCCAGATCAGCATCATCTGCTAAATCATCCCTAATTATGTGTCCAAGATCTTTAAACTTACTAACAATGTTTAGGGCAGTTCCACACAACTTAATCGGTAAAATATGATCAGGACCTTTACCGTATTTAAATACCATAACCTCCGATATCTTAACATTATAGGTGAGATAATGTTCAGCTGCATATTTTTCGCAAATCGCTACAAGTCTCCTTAGAAGACTTAGTAAGACTAAAATTTTGCATTTGATAGCCTAATTCTTGAGGAAGGTTATAGGCTATTACACATTGCACTAAGATCCTTAAAAGCCGAGCAAAAAGAAAAAAAGTCAGAAAGAAGCTAAGCGAATACAAAGTAATCGCGCAGACGGTCGATGCGCAGCGATGCGGTGGTCGGTGGCCGAAATTTCACGTAGTAATTTATAAGAAGCTGAGCACTTAATTAATATGGATTCTGAAATGGTATCGTATTATATAGTCTAATAGCGAAAGCGCGGGCTGGCGCGCGCAAGGTTTGTCAAGTTTGGTCTCCATCAGTTACCACCAGTATTGCAGTGAACCCACACATTGCACAGGTATCTATGGTTACCAAATAGCTAACTATATAATAAATGTTTTATGAGCCGAAGATAGCACCACAAACAAACATTTAAACACAATAAACAACCGTTTAAAGTAAAACGTAAACAAATGAACATATTGGCGCGTGAAAAAATATCGTTATTCGACGTTATTGAATCAGGAATTTATAAATAATTCACTTAGTTTGAATGTCCGCGCATTATTTGAGAAAAGCGCTATACAAGCCTTGGCCGCAACCAGGCATTGATGGACTCACGTATGAGTGCCTCGGCTTCGCTTCGGCCCACATTTTCACGTTCGTCCATCAATGCCCCTTTTGCAGGCCGCTGCAGGCAGTAACGTACTTATGAAAACTCACATCAGCTATCGTGTAATTTAAAAATGGTACAAACTTTTTCCTTCGAAACAAGGCGACTGTAATTTATATGGTGTTCATAAAAAGAGCACTATGTATAGACAATACTGTTTTGAGTAGGTTTTTCAGTGGACAGATAGCTATCTACGAGTATCTATCCACTGAAAAACCTGTTTTACGTCAAGACATAACTATTTCGTTACTATAGTTTGCGAATTGTCTGGGAGGAGTAATAATTTGTAGAATTACAGCATTTCTTCGAATCACAGCATGAACACCGGATAGGATCCGTTACACGTGCTCACGATTTGAGCATTTAGTTGAATAGTGTCAAACTTTTTAACCGATAAAAAAAAGGTTCTATGTTTGTCTGTAGGTATGTTTTTGTTTAATGTAACTTATGTTTACCGATATTTCCGTGATTGCTGGGCTGATTTACGTGATTATTTTTCCATTTAGTAGAAGAAGCTCATGCGGCCCATATATTTTTTTATTGAATTTACTTTGGTACCTTTTGAGAAAGTTTCAATAATACGTATGTATTTAATTCCATTTTGTGTATGTTGATGATGTTATAAAACTTGCTGTCATATGTACATAGGAAGTATGATGGTATACGAATTTGTGTGGGGTAGGTAGGTAACTTTTTAGTTAAAGTGAAAATAAAAAACTTTCTTCCAAAAAACAACCGACTTCTAAAAAAATTAACTTTAATTTCGAAAATCGGTGGCTACAAACCAAAAATACACAAGAAAAAAGATTTAAGTTACATTTATAACAACGCCTTCAGCCAAGATTTGTTTGTATTTTCGCAATATCGGAAGAACGTTACGTGACAGGAAAATGCTCTTACTTGTATTTCTCTTTTACTCGATGATTGATAGCAGCATTAAAGGTGAACAAATTTACAGTCGAACAAGCTATTTGCTATATAGGCAAAAATATTCATCACATTCATTTACTATCATCATTCTCTTGCTTATAGCCCAATGTATTTGGGGTCAGCGGAACATTGTTTTATTTTATTTATTTATTTTATTTTTTGGTAAAAACACATGCACAACATTACAGACCCAGATCTAAGTTATTGCACAGTTAAATTTCATAAAAACAGATATATTTACAAGGAATAACAACAAAACAGGTAAAACTAACAAATAACAATCAAATAATATTGGCACCTCATCTTTCGTCCACCATCTCACAGAATCTGGAACATGCATGACATTCGTCTATCCATCTCGCGGCAATCAAATCACACTCCTGTGTCGATGCCAGTAGAGCATTCAGCATTGCGAGCGCGCGAACCAAGGGTGAGTTAGAATGCGAAACTGTGGGTGCTGGCGTAACGGCCAACAATCCGTGTCGTGATGAACATGATGGCATCTTCTTCCATACTTATCTATTAGTCGTCATCTCAGTAGTCCACCCCGGTTCTAGCCATAACATCTTTCACACACTCCATCATTTCTTTGATCTTCATCATTACTCTGATACCCATCCACATTCATACTCAAAAATATTCATTTTCCACTACACTACTAATACTATTTTTTTATTATTTGCATAAATCTTGTGGCATACCTAAGAGAGCATATACTTACTCAGCATACTCAGACGATTGTTTATAAGTAATTGCAAGTTAGCTGCCTGCTACCAAATAGTTTGTTTGATTGTACTTCCTCGTTTGTTCAAAAGGGGTAATCCGTCCAGACGAGTACATTTCTATGTGATCGATTAATTCCCGGAAATATGGTCTGTATACTAAATAGCTGCAGTGGTGGTCTAGTGGTAACGGCTGCGACTTACGAATTGTAGGTCGTAGTTTCGAACCCAGGCAGGCGCTTCCTTCTGTGAAGCAGTAATGCTCGCGAAGGAGGACGTGGAACACGTGAGGGAGATGCAAGGTTCGCGCCTTCGCGCCCCTAGTCGCCGCAGGAGACGCCCCGGCCGTCGGGACTCGCAAGCCGATTTCCGGCCACCGTAGACGCGGGCTTGCAGACGGTGAGCGATGCTGGATAGCTCGCCGTCCGATAAGGACCAGGCCCGGATCGACGGCGCGTTGTGTTCCACACGCGCCTCAATGAGATGTCAGCACCAACTAACGGGGTCCGTTAGTACCAATAGGCTGCCAGGGTTGCGAGTTTGTCCGAAAGGGATATTGTGGCCTTGGCACAAAGGCAACGGAAGGAACACGGGTGCGTTTAAGTAAGTAAAAGTCTGACACGCCCTCCCGCTCCGCCCAGAGTGGGAGAAGTTATTTGACAATTTCTCGCCCTTAAAAAAAAAGGCAGGCTCCTTACTTTGTGTACATAATTTCATCACCACTGCACTCAAACTGGTGAAGGAAAACATCGTGAGGAAACTGGCATGTCCTTGAATCAAAAATGCGTAGATATTTGACATCTTTCAACCCGCACTGGGTACGCGTGGTCTTAAAGCCCACTCCCTCTCGAAGAGAGGAGGCCTGTGTCCCACCAGTGGGAACATTATAGGCTGATTATGTATGATATGGGCTGTCTTCTCATCATATGCACAAGTAGCTGCTATTGATTTCACTATTGATATTAGCTGATGCTAAGACCTTGCTCTGTGTTAAGAGCGTTTACACCTTACGGCATTTCATACAAACTCCAAGCCCTTGTTTTTTGAAATGACTGAAACAATTTTAATGAAACTTAATACGCATAAGCAGGACACAAAGGTCTAAAAAGTTAGTAAAGAACCTTTTCGAAATGTCTTATTTAAAAACTGGAAATCTGTTTCTATGATAAATGATTTTTATCAGGGAAATTAATATCGGTCTAATTTGGCTGTAACACTATTTTTAGAAAATGTTCTTTACTAACTTTTTAGACCTTTATATCTTGCTTATGCTTATAAAGTTTCATTAAAATCGGTTCAGCCATTTCGAAAAACAAGGGCTTGAAAGTTTGTATGTAATGCTGTAAGGTGTAAACGCTTTTAATGGCTACATACTACGATTTTATACTATCATTGATCATGTACATGACTGTTGATGATTTAAAATTAAGGTAACACCCGGTATCAACAACGAAAATTATCGACGTGTCAAAATTAAACGCTAGTAAGTGATCCAATTGGCTGTTGATAATTCAGTTAACCAACCACAACAGTTTACTGATGCTTGATAATTTGTTAGCAAATTTTTGTGTTGATTTCCGTTTCAGAAATCGGGCGTGAACGTTATATTTACCAGGCAAAAATTACGAACTTCCATACAAAAATTTCGTCCCCTTAAGGGGTTGAATTTTCAAAAATGCTTCCTTGTTGCTCACTTTTGTCATATAAGGAACTCTTGCGTAAAATACACACTTCTAGATCCAGCGGCTTAGGCTGTGTTGTCTCTCAGTAAGTAGATTTATTAACATAGCTGCGCCCCGCGGTTTCACCCAGATAAGTCTCGATCCCGTGGGAATATCGGGATAAAAAGTATTCTATGTCGTAATTCAGGTCATGGTTAACCTATGTGCCAAATTTCATCCAAATCCGTTCAGCCGTTTTAGCGTGACAGCGTGACAAACAAACTCACTTTCACATTTATAATATTGGTTAGGATTAGGATATATGACTGTTTATGAAGAAAAATAATGATGAAACTACCTCACTTTATGTGATATCGACCGGTTACACTTTTTGCAAGTACCACTTACATACCCAATCAAAATACAAATTATTTTTTTTTATTAACGTAAGTATTACCTACTATTTTACGCCAAAAATCCGCCATTTTGTTTGTTTTTAAACAGCTATCTAAGAACACTTGGGTTTTTAAGACCAATATAACGATGCCTTAACTGTCGAAATCCATCTAACCGTTTGGTAGGTAGTAGGTAGTAAAGAAATTTACAAAAAACATAACCCTTCATTGGCAGTCGGGTAACAAATATACATCACCACATAGTATAAAACAAAGCCACTTATCCCGCTTCCTGTCTGTCCCTATGTATGCTTAAATCTTTAAAACTGCGTAATGGATTTTGATGCGGTTTTTTTAATATATAGAGTGATTCAAGAGGAAGGTTTATATGTTTAGAAAATGCCACGCGGGCAAAGCCGCGGGCTGCAGCTAGTACAAGATACGCGCGAAAAACATAACCCTTCCTTGGCAGTCGGGTAACACATATACATACAAGATACGCGCGAAAAACATAACCCTTCCTTCGCAGCCGGGTAAAAAAGTATACCTATTCACAATAAACAATACCGCTAAATTCGCCAATGGCCATTTGTACTGAAAATATATCGTCAAATTTTTTCAATTGCACTCGATTTTCCGTCACGTATTCCTCTTGTTAAGGCTTGCCTGTAAATTCACGTAGGGCAAATTGTTTTCAATTTAGTCCGCTTGTGTTTGCTGGCTCCTAAAGTGAGTACGATACGGGCGTATAAAAGAAACGAACCGTGTAGCCTACCTATAATAAATTAATTAGGAAATGTTTATACCTCTCTATGTAGAAACATTTCCTAAATTATTTAAGTGTAAGTTTGAATCTAACATAACATTAAATAACATTTTTATAGTAGGTACCTATTGATTTGTTCATAACAAAAATAATTACTTAGGTATTAATATACGGCTAATTATTTTCCAGGCGACTAACAACTTAAAGGGCGACTTACTATTTGTTACTAAAATAATAACTTGGCAAAGATTAAATATTATTTTTAAATCAAAATCAACAAAAGTTATGTATTTTATTTTATTTAGTTCATAACTACGAGTACCCACGGTATAATACTAATAATACCAGATGGCGCAAAAGTAATGTCATAGTGTCGTAACTTTTGCAAATGGCGATACACACAGCTCAGGCAACTATGGAGATTTTGAAACACTTATTTACGGGCCGTGTGATCTCCCGTTTTGGCCATTTGAACCAGCCGATCAGATCCGAGAGAGATCAGCGACCAGAGGGCTTTTTGTAATCTCGCGTTTACCACAACAAACTACAAACCTTGCAAGTCTTAAAAGCCAACGTTGAAGTAGAAATCACCAATTTCGACCCAGATTTTTTGCGAGCAAGTATTCAAAATGCCGTAAAACTAGCATAAATGGGCATCGTCTCAGGAGATGGTCATTCGACCTTTATAATTTTTTCGACGTTTAATTAAATTTTACACCTTTACACAAACTTTACGTGACAGCATTTTTATTACATTTACAACAAAATGCAGCCAATTCACATTACGACATACTTTTGCGCCACCCTGTAAAAACAAATTGTTTGTGGTTGGTATGATACCATCTAATATTGTTATTGTATCATTTGGGTTAGGTTAGGTTAGAACAGTGACCATTAACGCGCGAAGCGAGCGTGCCACAGCAGCGGCCGCCGTTATTGGTAAATTCAGTTACCTAAAGAAAACCTCGATGCCAGTTTAAATTAAAACAAAGCTAACAACTGATTATTAAGCGGCTACTTTCTACTTAAAATTATCCTTCGCTATAGCTGCTAATCTACTATTTTTGCTATCGGCTTTAATTATTTTTTAAACCCAAATTCAGATTAATTTGTCGCCGGAAAACTGGCGTGCAACTTCAGTGAGCTCATAAAGTTTTGCGCGAATTGTAAAGAAAGAAAGAATGAAAAATAATTTTATTCGTCACAGAAACACGTGCTTAGGAAAACAAAGATGCGTACTTGGTTTTAAGTAGTTTCTACATAGATGCTGAAGAAAATGCTTGGAATAAATGCTTGAAGTGCTATTTGCAAAACATGGTGGATTTTATAGCTCTAGTAGAAAGACTATACTTACTTTAGTTTGTTTGGTTCACCTTATTGGTCAATGAACCCTTCTTTTTGGAACATAAGTTATGGCTATGTTAAGCTAAGCTAAGCCTTGAAATATTGTCTGGGAAGTAACATAAGTACAGGTAGTTCAATCAATAACTTGTACGTGGGATGTAATACCATCGCGATACTGTATGTATATGACCAAAATTACAGGCAACACAACGCCTCAATGATATACGCAATCAACGACCAAATTATATTTTTTGCAAGTTCAGTGTGCCCTTCGTGTAATTTACCCATATTTTCATTCCCACTTTAATATAAACATAACACGTGAAAACATTATTTTATATGGACTTATTTTAACACACGGAGGTGAAACAATTTTCAGGGTACCTCGTTGCCAGTTTATGAGATTTGTCACAATGTTTATTAAGGCACTTTCGGAGTTTCACGTAACCTAACCTCTAACGAAAATACGTAGGCTTAAATATTTGCGCATTTACTCCCTCCTATTTGCCTTAATCTAACATTCCATGCTATAAAGATCAAATAAACCAGCAAATATTAAGTTAACATTTTCATTAATTTGTTTAACATATTCATCATTTATTCAACGAATCTATCAGTATAATGATGTTATAAATGCAATTTCTTACTTTAATTGGAAATAGCTTTAAAGGGCATTGATCGTGAAACATGGAACGTAATTTAAAAGCTAAAACAATTTTTTATTTCATTGAACAGTCACATCACAACAACATAATTATGTGCCTACATTATCAAAGGGCTGGTGACTTCAAAGGTTTATTAAATAAATTGTGTAGGGTACTACGTATTTATTCCATGTTATGCACCAAGAAGCTTTTATTTCTGAAGAGAAAGGGATACCTAATGCAAGTTAAATTAAATAAAGAGTCTTCAGAAGCTACCCTTGGCCAGACATCTTTGAGTTTAAAAGCCTTGTTTATCCGATGTCATGTTTCAATTTATTTATTTACAGATGTTGTGGACAAAGATGTGTTTCTTTATTTTGTTAAGAAGATACAATATACAAGGATAAGTGTTTACGTAGGTACATTGCAGATAAACATTTATTATTATATATACACGCAGAGATAAAATAAATTATTTGAAAAAATAAGACAAGAAGTCACGTTTACAGCAGCAGAAAAACTCCAATTAAACCAATGATATATATCACACTTCACCACGCGTAGCAATAAACATTGTATATACTTGCTGCTCTAAATTAGAATTTTTGAGAGAAGTTAATGAATAAATAATAATAATAATAATAATAGCAAGCTGGCAACACCAACGTCAACAAACGTCTCCAAACTGGATCTTACAATTTTCATATTTTTTAGCAGTTTTAATAATTTTCGACTCAATATTATAGTTTATATGTGCTTTAAAAAAAACCCGAAAGAAGTCTGAAACCAATTTATCCCAAAAAAACACCATATTTTATTTAAGACATGAATAAAAAACTGCCGATTAAGAGATGACATCTGTCATACCATGCCACTGAAAAACAGAAAATAATAATGAAAATTTTATCGAGATGTTGACGAGATCAGCCGTAAGAAGTGCACGCCCACCACCTCCGGACTCTTCGCTCAGCTCCGCCTCGCCGCCGCCGGTACCCAGCCCCACTGTGACGACACCGGCCGCGGTAGTTGCGTCGAGCTCGAGCGACGAGTATTTCTCCCCGCCCACGACGCCACCACCTGCTCGTCGACGGGGAGGACGCCGGCCGCCGGATGGTTTAGGACCTCGAGGCCCACCGGCCTCTGATAGGGTCCCAGCTCCCGGCGGAAGTGTGCAGCGCATGAGATGGACACGAACCATCAATGAGAACGTCATGCGCTCATACTATGGGGCTACAGAGGGGGGAAACAATCTGACCGCGTACCGTGTTCGGATGCTCTCTCTTTTTCAGGTGCTTGAACCAGCTGTCAACGTTTCGGCACAACGACTATCGGATCAGGTGCGGGTTATCCAACGTAATCATATGTTGGATGACACTGTACTTGATCGCCTGCGAACTGAAATGCGGAATAGCCATGTCATCGCCCCCCTGTCGCAGACTGTTGTGGTACAACCGCAGTCCCACACAGTCCAAGCTGACGAGGGGAATGATGACAGGGCTACAAACGTAAGTACCCAGTGCAATGAGAAATTGAGGAGTGCTTTGGAGGGTGCGATTCGGGAATATCGGTTTATGTCACCCGAACTTAGACCACGCTTACCTCGTTTGCCCATGCATAACAAAAATAGGGCGCTGGTGGCAGCTCTGGATTCGCAGTTGTCAAACTATTTTGATGACTGCGAAGACCTCACTGATACTCATTCGATTCTGTACTGCGCGGCTGTAGCGGCATGTCGTGTAGCTCACGTAAATTTCAAAATGACTTTATAGCTACACGACCGAAACCAGCCGTACCAGCCTGGCAGTGCAGAATTGAGCGTCGTATTGGTGGGGCCAGAGCGCTCATCGGTAAACTAATCTGCTTCAGGGAGGGCAATACTCGCCCAAGAGTTATGCGCTTTGTGAGGCGGGCGTTCTCAGGGACTGATACCAGCCCTGAGGACTATTTATCTCGTGTCACAGAGCGCATAGACTTCCTGAAGCAGAAAGTGTATGCTTGGGCAAACCGTATTCGTAGGTATAAGCGGCGTGTGGACCGATACACTCAGAATCGCACCTTCCAGAGCAATGAAAGGTGGGTTTATAGGGCTTGGGAGCGACCGAATCAAGGTGTGACTGACACGCACCTGCCGGATAATGATGCCATGTCTTCTTTCTGGCACAGTATCTGGTCGGTGCCTGTCGGTCACACTGAAGGTGATTGGACTCGAAAAGTTGAGCGAGCCTGCGATCCAATACCAGAAATGGGGGCTATTACCATCTGCCCCCAAGATGTAGCTCGTGCGGTCCGTCCGTTGCCTAACTGGAAGTCTCCAGGACCGGACGGACTGCACAACTTCTGGATCAAATGGTTTGTTGGGTCGCACGCTCGCTTGGCGGCTCAGTACCAGACTTCTTTGGAGTCTGGTTCGCTACCCCAGTTCCTAATGACAGGAATAACCCACCTGCTCCATAAATCAGGTAGCACCGCGGAACCCAAAAATTATAGACCGATCACGTGTTTACCGACGGTCTATAAAGTTCTTACATCCATTTTGAGAGCTAAAATTAACAAACATATAGACACTAACTCCATCATGTCTGCCTCTCAAAATGGATGTAGGAACGGGTCTCGCGGTACTAAGGAGTTACTCCTCATTGATATGACCATTAGCCAACAGGTTCGACGTTCCCGAAAGGATCTGTCGACATGTTGGATAGATTATAAGAAGGCCTATGACTCGGTGCCACATACATGGCTCATGAGGGTGCTGGAGCTGTATAAAGTAGATCCAACTCTGCGCACCTTCCTGATGTCATGTATGAGGCAATGGAGGACAGTCCTTCGCTATCCAGGATGTCGAAATATCCAGAGGAATAGCGAACCGATAAGGATCGAGCGAGGCATATTTCAGGGCGATAGTTTGAGTCCGCTTTGGTTCTGCTTAGCCTTGAATCCTCTAAGCACACTGCTGGAGGATTCAGGTCTAGGCTATCGGTTGAGGAGAGGTGGTCAGGTTATATCTCACCTCCTCTACATGGATGACCTAAAACTCTTTGCCCCCAACAATTTGCATCTGATGGAGCTACTGAAAGTAACTGAAACTTTCAGTAGTGCCATCAGGATGGAATTTGGTGTGGACAAATGTGCGGTCATGCATGTAAAGCGAGGGAAGATTGTGGAATCCGTGGGAACCCAACTTTCGGATTCCATAAACCTTAGAGCCCTCTCCGCATCCGAAACCTATAAGTATTTGGGTATGTCGGAAGCGTTGGGCATCAATGTTACTGACATGAAGCAATCGTTGAAGGAGCGCTTCTTTGCCCGCCTGAAGAAAGTATTTAATAGTCTTCTATCAGGCGGGAACAAAGTGCTCGCCTTCAACGGTTGGGTCATGCCGGTTTTGATGTACTCTTTCGGCATACTCAAATGGACTCAGACCGAACTTGACGCCCTGGATAAGAGGGTTCGTACGCTGCTGACTGCATATCGAATGCATCACCCACGGTCCTCGGTAATGAGACTGTATATCCCGCGAAAGTGTGGAGGTCGTGGCTTTTTAAACGCTAAGACACTCCACAATCGCGAGATATGCAGTCTCAGGGAATATTTCCTAGAAGCCGACGTGGGGATGCATCGAGATGTGGTCGTGGTGGACAAGGGCCTCACCCCGCTCTCCTTGGCTACAGAGAACTGGCGCAAACCTATAGTGCTTGACACTAATGATCGCAGGGAGGTATGGCAAAGTAAGGAGCTTCACGGACGCTTTTTCCGGGCCCTACATGAACCCGAAGTAGACTTTTTAGCGTCCGTAGCCTGGCTGCGTTTCGGTGATCTCTTTGGGGAAACCGAAGGCTTTGTCTGTGCAATTATGGACGAAGTTATCATGACTAAGAATTATCGGAGATTTATTGTGAAGGACGGCACGGTTGACGTGTGTCGGGCATGCCACCGTCCGGGAGAATCAATCCGACACATTATCTCCGGGTGTTCTCGTCTAGCTAACGAAGAGTACTTGCATAGACACAACCTTGTAGCCAGGATTATCCATCAGCAACTTGCTCTGAAATACAACCTTGTGGAATCGGAGGTGCCGTACTTCAGGTATGTGCCCGACCCAGTTCTCGAGAGTGGAAATATCACATTGTACTGGGACCGATCCATCATCACTGACAGGACTATTGTTGCCAATAAGCCTGATATAGTGGTGGTGGATCGAATAGAGCGGCGCACAATGATTATTGACATAACGGTCCCTCATGACGGGAACCTCGTGAAAGCCGAGAAAGATAAAGAAATCAAGTATCTTGACTTGGCTCGCGAGGTTGTCGACATGTGGGATGTGGACTCAGCAATCATTGTGCCGATAGTTGTATCAGCCAATGGCTTAATTGCCAAGAGCCTCGACCAACACCTAAAGAGGCTCTCGTTGGGCAGCTGGATTAAGGGCCTGATTCAGAGAGCGGTACTTCTGGACACGGCTCGCATTGTTAGGAGGTTCCTCTCTCTGGAGCCCTGACCGCCGGTAGCTTGGACCTTGTTCCCGATACCGGTGGGCTACTATTTTTTATATTTTTAAATGTTTTTATATTTTGTTTATATTCTAATATTTAAAAATATAATTTATATGTATATTTAATGAAATAAAGGAATAATAATAATAATCATTAATATTTATGTATTTTCATTATTCCAAAGTTTTAAATTTTCACTTCTGTTGGCAGTCCCCACGACTGCCTATTTGTTTTTAATAGAAATAGCTATGCCTATTCTACGCGTATTGCTTACATATTATATAAGACATTCAACATTTTAAAGTAATAAATAATTCACAGTCTATAAGAAACACATTGGAAATCCAAATAACGTTCATTTTCCCCACGTTATCATCAAAGTGATTACCGTAAATTTCGTGAGTGTGTTACACTAAAATATCTTGCCTGAGACCCACGGAGTCGTTTACACCTTATTGAACAATTTATGTTTCTTACTAAACATTTATAGCTCCAATAAGGACGCATTATAGCACCATTTTTGTGATAAACAATATCCAAGGGTAAAACAAATATTAGCGGTATTACAAACAAAAAACATCTGTTTAGTAGAAAACTACGTGATATGGAAAGTATTGATCTAAATGCAAATATAGAACACGACATTTTGTATTGCTTGTATTCACCGAAGCGATAGGAGAGCTAATTTAATTTCGCCATGAATATGCATCGCCATCGCCCGAGCTTATGTCAGACTACTGGCTGTTACTAGAAAATTCCTATTGCAAAAACCCAATAACTCTGAGTTTGACCTGGGAATCGAACCTCACAGAGCAAAGAGGTAGACATCTACCTCTTGGTCTGGTCTGAGGTTCGATTGAAATACAATGTGAAACTAAATATTTTACTACCAATGAAGCAAGACAAGACAATACCTATTCAAAGTTTCAGTAAAAATAGCTTTAATAGTATTTTAGAAATTTTTATTAGTACACTTTTTTTGTATACGAATTGTATTTAAAATATTAGTGTAGATGTGTCATTAGAGCCTTTTAAAACATATCTTCTTTGTACCGGCTTAGAATAAGCTCTATCATCGCCAAATATCCTCTTAACATCCTTTTTGGATGACATACTGTTATTGTTAACAGCATTGTCGATCTTTTTTTTCATTTCAATGTGTTCATCTGTAAAATTATTCCTTGTTGAATTTGAAGTAATTATCTTTAATTTGTGTTTTTCCACTAATTTGTTTATTAATTTCATGTCTTCGGCGTCGGTTAAGATATCAGCACTTGCAACGTCATTTCCATTTAGGAATTGATCATTTTGTTTTTCTAAAGAATCGGTCGAGACAACTGATTTAGGAATCGAACTTACGTGTTCAATTTTTTTCTCAACAACAGTATTAAAACTGTTAAATAGTTCATCCTCCGGATGATAAGGGTTGTTAAGGGTACTTTTCTGTGAACTTCTTCGAACAAGTTCACTTGCAAATTTTTGTAAGACCTCTGAATACATCACGCCTTCAAAAATGTTCACCAAATCCTCTGATTCTATTTGTATTTTTATCTTCTTACCATTTGTAACTAAGAAGGCTAACGAATCTAAAAATCGAATTGTAATAAGTAAATCAATATGGAAATTATATCTACTATCAATAATTATAATGTTTGTATTACATTTTGTTACTTACAGGCAAAACACAAAAGGAGTTTCATTTTGGACTAATCTGCAAACGACACAAGAAATATTTACATAACGATATTATTACTGTTGGCTATAAAGTACAAACGCGTCGTAAAATACATGCCATGAAATTGAATGATTCACGAATTATATAACCTATGCATTATTGTTAAAGTTTTTAATTACCTCATGAATACTTACCCATTAAACAGTATATTAAGCCACGTCAGGCTGAATTGATTAACGAGCTGCAACTGCACAACGGCTAAGATGTAGGAATTCTGATCAAAACTTGTGTGTTTAGCTGGTCATGGAACAGACAGTATCGTGCAGGGACTACTTCATCAGACTTAACATTATATTCTAGTGTTGTTAATTAACTTGTTGAGAATTTGCACGAGACCGATGAGGAAAGACAAGCTAGAGATAATAATTGTAGGAAATACTTATGTACCTTCCTTATGTAATCCAACCAAAATTGAATGTAGTTCATCACAGCCCCAGAGTTCTGTCTGTCTTTTTATACAACAATTTGCCAATAGAATTCAAAAGCTTGTACAGGATAAACTGTACAAATTTGTTGAGAAAGAGCCATTACAATATTGATGAGTTCGTAGATGACAAATGAATGAAAATACTAGAATTAATGTTTTTGGACAATATAAAACGTACGATATTGGCTGTTGTAATGCCATCCTTGCTTTTCCAGTGTCCGATAAGGCTAAACAATTGTACAAGTTAGTGATAAGGTAGATCAATTTTGTGTTTTTCTGCACTGGGCGATGTGGTCGCTAAGCGACAAATCCCTTTAAATAAATAAATAAAAAAAAAAACAACCACAATAAAATGATTTGTGAATTATTTATTGTTGTGATTAAATATTTTTTTTGTTGATACTGGATACTGAATTTTAATTTTAAAAGCAATGTTGGTGATTATTTGTCAATAATTCAGTAACAATCCATTTGTTACTGAATTATTGACATATAATTATTTATTAGTGAAATTAGTACCGTGAGACTTTCCTTGTGATGCCGGACGTAATGAATAGCACCACCCTATTTCTTCCCGTGGGTGTCGAAAAATTCGACTAATGGACTTACTAGAGAATGGGCGCAGCGTTCTCTATGTATTTTAACACCATACTGCGATCGCCAGTCCGCCTGCCAAGCGTGGCGATTATGGCAACACCCCCCAAATGTTGGGGAGGCCTATGTGCAGCAGTGGACGTCTACCGGCTGAAATGAATGATGATGAAATAAGTACTACCTACATTTTAAATGTAGGTACTAATTATTAGTTAAGTAGGAACTTATCTGGTCTCAAACCAGCTAGAGTAAGACCGTTATTACGCGTTGGAAGTATACAGATTTAAGGAATCTTATACAAACGTTGTATTTGCAAATTTGGTGCAGGATATACCTTTTAAGGCTTGCGCACATTTGGGCGGCCAAGCCGCATCGCAACTCATTGCAAAAATCATACTGCATCACTATATTTTATTTTGCATGAACCATCGCACACCACAGGCGGGAAATTAAATCTGTCAAACAATTACTGCGTTGTGGTGCAGCCAGCGACACACGGCTCGTGGTGCGTTGGCGCATTTTTGCAATGCGGCGCGTTGTGGCCCACATCGGCTTGAAGGCTTCTACATACCGGCGCGACTTGTCGCGCGACGCGACGCGACACAAAGGCACCGCTCGTCCTGCGACACGCGGAGCCTTTGTGCCGCGTCGCGTCGCGCGACAAGTCGCACCGGTATTTAGAAGCCTTGAGTCGAGTTACAATGGTCACTTTGATTTTACCACACCTTGTTTTTTTACTTGTTGGCTAGTTCTACAGACAAGGGAATAAAATAAAATAATTTTCGGCCAATCGTTTTGTTTTGACTATGCTGTCGTCACCTCTTTCTTTCTATTGCCCGAGCGGCAACGTGCAATTTCAAGGTGTTTTTAACAAAGTTTTAGGTGGCAGGGACGTGATACTAAATACGAGTCGCCTTTGATAAAATCGACAAAATCTCGGAGAAAATAAGAGACCGTAAAATCGTTTTAGGTTTTATGCAAACCTACATTAATGATTTTATCTTATGATAAAATTATTGTAATAAACTGCTTTTTAAACCTTAATGGAATGGAACCTACATGGCATATTTTGGTTTTTGGAATGCCGCAGGGAAGTGACAATTTTGACTATTTTTACGTAAATTTGTGGTTTTAAATTTAAATTTTTTTAGCGTTCAATTAGCCAATATAAAACTTTATTTCATAGTGTCTCTTAACACAAATAGTTAATATTATTCTACGACCTGAGCCAACCAAAATTCCTCAATTTGTAGAACTAGCCTAAATTTTTACTAATCTCGATCGATTATTATAGAGGTCTATCTGACACTAGCCACATTCTTCCTTTGCTCAAAGTACCTAGTCTGCAGAACATCCAATATTTTGTTTCTATTTGTCACGAATAGGTACGTTAGGGATCCAGAGTATCAGCATAACCGGACTCATATTTGCTTGGGAGGGATGATTTTTAGCGTTCAATTAGCCAATATAAAACTTTATTTCATAGTGTCTCTTAACACAAATAGTTAATATTATTCTACGACCTGAGCCAACCAAAATTCCTCAATTTGTAGAACTAGCCTAAATTTTTACTAATCTCGATCGATTATTATAGAGGTCTATCTGACACTAGCCACATTCTTCCTTTGCTCAAAGTACCTAGTCTGCAGAACATCCAATATTTTGTTTCTATTTGTCACGAATAGGTACGTTAGGGATCCAGAGTATCAGCATAACCGGACTCAACCTTCAATGATATCTATGACGCATGTGATGGATAGTTTCCCTAGATGTTTCCTATGGTAGATATATTACCGATACAAATGTCGTAACTCATTCTTTGATTGACGTTTACGGTACATTTACGAATTTTCAGGGATATCCAGAACTTCATGCCTTATTGGGTTGGCAAACATCCAATTGGAACGCCAAATGATATTGTGTTTTGAGAACTTGTTGCAGAAGTTTTACAACTATTGGGAAAGAATTTGGGTTTGTCTTTTTCCTATACATTTAATTTAAGTAACCAGTCTTATTCCGTGTGGTGCCGGACGTAAAGAATAGTACCATCCTATTTCTTCCCGAGGGTGTCGTAAAAGGCGACTAAGGGACTTACTAGAGAATGGGCAGCAGCGTTTTCTATGCATTTTAACACCATACTGCCATCGCTAACCCGCCTTCCAAGCGTGGCGATTATGGCAACCCCACCCCCTCCTTTTACGTCCACTGTTGGACATAGGCCTATGTCCAATAGTGGACGTCTATCGGCTGAATTGACGATGATGATGAACCAGTCTTACCAAGGGGTATCGGATCACCCAGTAAATAGTTGTCGTATACTGACTGACTGCCTCGTAGGTCTAGTGGTCGCAAGCGCTACTCCCGAGATCTGGGGTTCAATTCCTATTTGCGCCGAACCATTCATTCTGACGAATGAACTAAGTTTGGCCTGCCCAGGGAGATGTACTTCCCGAGCTACTATAAAGACCGGGTCAATGACCGTGTCACGACCAGTTCCTCTAATTTGTTGGCCGCGTGAAGACCTCGTCAGCGCTGCGCCTATGAACTCATGAGCTTTCAAGATTGCTCCCCGGGGATAAAGTAGTCAAAGGTTTACCTCGCTAGCGAGTCGTGAAAAACATTTAATTAATTAATTTAAATCATAAAATTCGTCGCGCAAAGAAAGGTTGCAGCCTCCAGAGGAAACCAGCACGATCCAGGTTAAGCAGTCATCTTTATAAGGTAAAGCCAGCTTCTTTCTAATCGTCTGATGAGTGAATTGGTGGTGAATTATCGCTCCTCCTTTACAGTGTATATAATTTATTTAAATAAACCATTGATGGTCATTCCCGCTTCCCCATTTAAATTCTTATTTAAAGCATTTATTGCCAGCCCGCAGGATTAACTAATTAATTGAATCCTATATATCTTCCGCCACACCAATTCCCAGGTCGGGCAAAGTGTTATTGGGTTTTTACACCAGGAATTTCTCAGTAGCAGCCCGGAGTTTGGATTTGTGCCCGATTGATGGCCATAGGCTCGCCCCCTGTTACATGGGACTTAAACATAACTGGCTAAACGTGGGTGTACTATAGGTACACCTCTGCCTTACCGTTTGGGAATTACAGGCGTGATGTTATATTCTCGTATAGACCAAAGAAGGTTGTTTATGTAAACAGCTGTAGCCCTCGTCTCTAAAGTTTGAAATTAATGTGATCCAAACACGTGAGCGTGAGCTCGGGCTGTGGTCTCGGGATACAAATTTCGTATTAGGAAATGGGTGTTATATAGCTCGCTGAAATAGTTTGAGAAGATCTTCATTATGTTCATTATCATAATTGTGACGTGGACAGAGACGATTTAGCGGTTGTAGGGATTTGATAAGCGACCTAGCTAGATTATAGCAATCAATGACGTTGTAATCGTGAACGTCTTACAGGTTGACCCAAGGAGGCTGCGGAAAGGGAGCGGGAGATCTCGTCCGCTCACCCGGCCCGCAGCAGGCGGACCGGGCGTCGGTTTTAGTCAGTAAGAGTCTGACAGACCCCTCCGCCCGCCCCAGAGCGGAGGACATCCATGAGGATTTTCCACCCCGTGACCAAAAAAAAAAAAAGTATTTACGACACTCAAATGTTATTTAGCTAAATCATCTTCATCATCATCATAATTTTAGCCGAAAGACGTCCACTGCTGGACATAAGCCTCCCTCAAGCACCACCACTTCGACTGTTTCTGTGCTTCCCGCATTCAGCGGATTCCTGCGGCCTTCACAAGGTCATCGGTCCACCTTGTAGGAGGTCTTCCAACGCTACGTCTTCCGGTACGCGGTCGTCACTCCACCTTTCAGCCCCATCGGCCATCAGTTCTGCGAGCAATGTGCCCTGTCCACTGCCACTTAAGTTTGGTAATTATTCGGGATATTTCGGTTAGCTTATAGTTCACCTGCAGATCTACCTAAATTATTATTAAAAATTTAAGAAAAAAAAAATTCACGCCAAGTCTGACGTTTACGTCAAAAGGAAATTATTGCCATTACATACACATACATAAACTCACGCCTTCTTCCCATGGGGGTAGGCAGAAACAGAACGCCACCTGCTACGCGCCTTACATACTACTTTTGCTTCGCCTACGTTCATACATCTGGTCATACGAGTACACGCACGCTGATTACGGTTGAGTGACTGAATGAGTCATGACTAAACTCCTTAGTCACCTTACCCCGTGGCCATGATGCATGCTCAAGCGACACGCGTCTTGGGACAGCGACTGCTGAGAAGAAGTTATTTAGAAGAAAAAAAACTTTTTAACTAAATAAAAAAACAACCGACTTACAAAAAAAAAACACTACGAACTGAAAATTTACTACATTTTCGGAAGTCGGTGTCTTTGGTTGTATTTTCGTTTTTTGCCACCCACTTCCGAAATTAGTAATTTTTAAGGCTCTTACAGACTCACGCGATATCGTGGGCGCGACAGACACCGACATAGAAATTGTGCTACTAGTGTCGCACCAGTCTGTAAGAGCCTTTATGTTTTTATTTTCCTAAATAGTTTATTTTTGGTAAACATTTCAGGCGAAGATGTTATGCCATAATCAGTCTACGGTCTATACGCCATGATATTTATACGTATGAGCTATTTCCATACTGGATAATTATATTTAAAAAAAATAAATACAAAATATACATAGACGAAGTCACGGGTAACTACTTTGATAAAGGAGTATGTCCACAATAAATATATACTTGACTACCTATGTGCTTACTGCTATCGTTCACATCTTAGGTGGCAGCTTCAATCAAACAATATTAATAAACCCAAGATTACCTAACTATATTTAGTTCACAAAGCTAATCTGCTGTATATAAGTTCAAGTAGTATTCCTAGAATATCACTAATTATTGTGTGTTCAATGTTCATAGATCAAATAATGCTAGCAAATATATTGCCCGGGCAATATATTGCCTTGTGCCCTTGAGTAACAAACCGAAAGACATTCTCATTTGATGTGTTGTTGTTGTTGCGAGTTTGTCCGAAAGGGATATCGTGGCCCTAGCACACAGGCAACGGAAGGAACACGGGTGGGTGTCACGGGAGTCAGTAAAAGTCTGACGCGTGTCAGACTTTTACTGACTAAAACCCACCCGTGTTCCTTCCGTTACCTCTCGCTTCGCCCAGAGCGGGAGAAGTTATTTGATAATATCCCACCCCTTCACAAAGAGAACTAAAAGATAAGAAGTAAGGACTGCTCAATGACTATACGCACTCTAATGTTACTGTAAATAGATTTCTATTTTTTTTTTCACTTGTTAGTAGGTCTGTTTGTAATATAACTAAGTTACAATAACCTAATGTCAACTGCTCAAAACCTTTTACAAAATATTGCTTTTACCGATGCAGGGGCGTTAATTGTTGAGGAGTTCTCCTGGTTCTTACCAGGAGAACTCTACTCCTTCCAACAGGAACTGATGGTGATTTCACCATACGCATTGTGACGAGCATAAATTACTTAGCAACTATATTAAAGTGTTTAAGTAATCAAATCGCAACCGTGAAATACTTATTATTAAGTAGTTTCGTTAGTGGCCATTTGTGGTCTTCATCATCAGTTCCACTTCTCAAAATGGTGTTTTCCAAGTGGAAATGCATGAGTTACTATAAAAATCGCAAATCGCTATAAGGTGTGCCTATAAAATTTGAGGATTTCCCTCGATTTCCATGGGATCATCAGATTCAGACTTGGTGACAATGGGAATGAAAAAGAATTTTAAAAATCGGTCCGTAATTGAGGGAGAAATCGGTGAACATGCAAAGAAAAAAAATGTAGACTAACATAGGACCTACTCCTTTTTGGAAGTCGGATAATGAAAGAAGTTGTTTAGAGCATGCAATGAGTTGACGTGACGCTAGTGACGTCACAAGTCACATCGCTCGAGGCCGTGAACCTACGAGGCCTGAGCGGAAAAACGCTTCAGAATTTACCGCGCGTAATTTAGCTGATAGTGGAAACGTCGCAAACGCGCGCTGCCTAGATGAGGCGCTTCCGGAACATTAAACCTATTACAATAGAGCGAAATTCGCGTTTTTACTCTTAGATTCGTCCTTATTCACAAACGAGTCCCAAACACAGTTTGACGTAGTAATTACGCCCATAAAGTATTTTTTCAGCATGTTTTATTTGCTATCTGAAGAGTTCAAACTTTTGTTTCAAAGTCACGAATTTGCGACTATAATAAAACAGTAATAAAGTGGAGTTTCTTAACAGCAGAAAGAGCAATGTTGGCGTTCACTTACACAAACAACCGAATAAATCTGCCATCATTATTCACAATAGGAGCATGCATATAAGTTGCGAAAAAATGCTTCTACAGCAATATTTTCCAGGAGTCGAAATAACTCATTTATTCAAAAACAATTTTTTAAATTAAATTAAAGCTGAATCGGCACTTTTCGAACGTCTAAATTACACCTTTGAAAATGGTTTATAGTGAACTGAAAAAAATATAGTAAAAAAATAATGGTAGAAAAGGAATAGAATATAACAAAAATGAAAGGCAAAATATATTACGGGAGATCTGAGGTCGGGAAGGGGATGGGGTGAGTTTTTAAGGATAAAAAACGGCTTATCTCGATTTCCGGCAAAACTACAAGTCCTCTGGGAAAAAATTTAATGGCAAAGTTGTAGGTAATAAAAATATCTACAACTTTTGTATTTACACTTTTTTCACATAACCTCAAAATTTATGTGAAAAAATCAAATTGCTTTTGTTTTTTTTTTCACGAAATTTGGTGAAAACCTACCCTTTTATGTCTTAAACACACTGTATTTTTTTATTTAAAATATTTATTTTTTAGCTTATTTTGACTTAATATCGAAAAAGCACCCTAATTTTCAATCGAAAATTCTCCCGTCAAAATATCTGCTTTATTATTTATTTTGTTACACTGTCAGAAAGTAGAGATTTCAAAGAACAAAAAGCCCACCGACTTTAAAAAAAAGCAAATAATTTGTAATATTGTAATCTATAAGTATAGAACTATTCTCTGTAAGTATTTAATTTTAGGATCACCAGTTTCGGAGATAAGGGGGAATGGTAAATTTTCATGTTTTCTTTAATAATGACTTTAAAACTAATTATTTTAAAATTATAAAAAAAGGAAATGTTTGAAATCCTCTTATTAAGTCGTTTCATTTGACATGTCCCACGGTACAGTACTTCTTTTTTTAATTTTTTTTTATTTTTCCCCGAAAAGTGAATCTCAAATTCAAAATTGATTTATTTACGTTACACGTTCGTGTTTACGTCACAGAAATACAAATAAATGTGTAGGTACCAAATTTAACTAAAAAATTGTCAAGCGTGCGTAACCTGCTGTGATTTGTTGACTGAATTATCAACAGCCAATCGCATCACTTGACTTGCGTTTAATTTTACGAGTCGATAATTTTCGTTTCAGAAACCGAGCGTAAATATGGTTCAGCTAAGTACCACTAAGCTTCCCAAGTGGCAATATCTACTAAACTACGAAGGGGGCACTCCAGGCAGTGAGCTACATTACCAGCCATGTTAAATGGCTAATCTTCGAGACACTAACATTTAACCTAAATTGCATATTATGATGCAATTTCCAAGGTAAAGGGGAAAATTTTAAAAATCTACTCTAAGATGGTATTATGCAAGTATTATAGTTAGGGAAATGAATTGTTAAGAAAATTGTTTACCAACTTAAATTGTCCGTTTATTTAAATCAGAGCTGTCATTCTTTGACAGCTGTATAAAATACCTAAAACACGACTAATTGACGTAAATTTGCTTAACAATTAATTTATCTGACTGTACATTGCTGGTCCGTACTCCGTAGCCAATAATGGTATTTCCCGTCGCTCTATTATAATGGAAATGTTAATATAACCGAAATAGTTTCCCGCAGTACAAACATTATAATGTCCTTCCCTATCTTGGAAATTGCCGGCATAAGTAATGTACCACCGCGAAAGTTCCCACCCACTTTTCAACCTTATTACTATGTGCATAAGGGCGAAAAGTGGTCGACCGGGACGTTCACGGTGGTACATACAATATTTCCGTTGATATTGCGTACACTCGCAGACGATAGCGTATTTGTAGTTACGCATTGCGCTGTAGGTAAGTACCTACACCTGATTTTAGTTGTCAAGATTTTTTGAGTACAGCTTCAAGAAACAGGTACCCCGCAGCTTCAAACCATTAGATACTTAACTTAAAACGTTATTTATTTATTGATTTATTTAGGCAACCAACAGCATAATATGCTGTTGGTTATACTTACTCTGTAACATACTACATATCATATAGTATGTTACAGAGTAAGTATTACAGTATTGTATGGCTAATAATAGGTTTCCCTGTATAACTAGGATAAATATAAAACATGCGAACGGACTACCTACTAAGAAATTTAAATACAAAAGGTACAAGTTTAGGTATTGCTTATAGTTAAGTTTAAATTTAAAACAGAAAAAAAAGTGGTTGTTAAGACCAAAAAAAAAAAAGTTTGAATAATCTTATAAATAAAATTCTCGTGTCACAATGTTAGTTACCATACTCCTCCGAACGGGTTTACCGATTTTTATGAAATTTTATATGTATATTCAGTAGGTCTGAGAATCGGCTACTATCTATTTTTAAGGGTGGCTTTCCCACGGGATCGAGACTTACGTGGGTGAAACCGCGGGGCGCAGCTAGTAAGATATAATATGATATTAGTAGTTTGTCATTTGCCTTCACTTATGGTTTTTAGTATTTGTTTTTTGAATTTAGGTTTATTAGAGTTATATATATCCACTTGAGAGAAATCTGTGTTATAAATTCGAGCAATACGAGTCAATACACAATTTTGGGCATAATTAGTCGAGTGCCGAGGCACGTGCAGCAACGTAGTGTGACGAGTGCGCCGCCCTAGGGGAGTGTTAAATTTTACCTGCGCGACCAAATTCAAATCGCCGTTAAGGACGCCTCGATTGCTTTGTGATTGATTGACATTTCGATAGGATTGGCTGATAACTTCAACTACAGTTATGGGCTCTATCAGAATACCAGCGCTGCGGCACTTATTTTTAACTGTCGCAGCATCGTGCTGAGATAGGAGCCTTTTGGCCTCATACAGGACTTACCTTCATTTTAGTTTGTTTTTATTTTTATAGTTTTTTGTTTCTAAGAGTGTGTTTTTAGTTTAATTTTGTGATCTCCTGTGTTGAGTCCCAATAAATATTTTTTCATTCATTTTTATTTTACAGTGATATACAAATCTTTGTCTAGGTATACACATACAGGGTCACATTAATTTGCTAGCGAAACTCTACAGTTCGTCTTGGGTACAGATATCCAAACACGATAAAATAAAAATAAAATAAGATTACTGTTGTGTGTTAGAATTTAGTTGAAATGAGATAGGCTATTGATTTTTGTTGAAGTGTAATCTTTTAGTTATTGTTGTGTGGGTATGATGACAGTCATTTTTACGTTGGATACGACTGTCATCCTATACCACTAGATGGCGTTACTTTTGGTATGGTTAGGATCTATTTATTTTGCTAAACATTAATTTTACATTTAATGTTATCCATTAATTATGTTTACGCATCTACACGACCCAACATCCAACCGAACAGGGGAGCAACATACACGAGGGGGCAGGGCGCAAGTCAACGCATCGCCACCGGCCGCCCCGCGCCGACGGACGACGCATAACTTGATCAACCGGCGTGAGCGTGTGTACACGCGTCACATATTGTACCTACTTACTCGTTAACATTTATTGTAACTTTCTTCCAATTAAATTACATCAAATTAGTAATAACAAACTAATTATTGAAGAGCTCCCGAAGTCCTGAAGACCTCACACACACACATCACCAACAAATTAATACCTGTATTTTATAACGTTAAAACTTTTGTTTTCAAGATTAATGATACTGTTTTATCAAACAAGGTGGCGCGCTACATCCGGTCCCCAATCTTGTTGGTGGCCGGCGTAGTGCGTTGGCTCTTGGGGCAGTCTGTTGCTAACTGTGGTGCAAGTGATGTAAATAAAAGTATTTTCTTTCAACTACGTAGTAGTGTTATCATTAATCACTACAAAACCGATCACAAAGCACGTGTTTTTTGCTTAGAACCAAAACAGTGCAGAAAATTATGTTGTATGAAATCTCATTGTTGCATTAATAATAATAGGAGTTAATTTTTAAAGTAACTCATACTTTAAAATATAGAAATGTCAAAATAAAAAATACACAAGTCAAATCAGCCATTCAATAATCATTATATTTGTGGTGCTATTTCAGATAAAATCAGTCATCTTTCATTTAAATAATCATTGATTGAATAGTAACATTTTGCAACTAGGAATTCGTGCAAACCTAATTAGAATTGGTCCATTTTGTGTAGGTCTATGATACTTTTTGGCAACTTATTGTATATTTTGGGTCCCATGCAAAAAAGGTTTTGATTAAATACTGCTTTCCTATGATGTCTTACGCATATTTTATTTTTGTGTCGTGTGCTTCTTGGATGTGTATAAAGATGTAGATTCGCTTTGACAAAGGTCACCACTTCATTTAAACAATATTCTTTTTAGTATATACGAAACCCGAAACACGTGTCTAGTATTTTTATGTAAAGAATCTATGTACAAAATTTCAAAACTGTATCATGAAAAATCACAAAGTTATAAGGTTGTTATGTTACCGGGTTGTCCGTACAAAAACATGCTAACGGCGCCCCCGCGCCCCCAGGGTCGTCTTGCGCTCATTGATGGTTGGGTAGTAGGTGTAGGTAGCTAACCTTACGGCCATTGTATTGTAAGCAATTAAATGGTGATAACATTTTCCATCACACTTAAATATTTTTGGTGTAAAAATTATTGAAATCGATTCAGCTCCTTATTCTGAACAAACTACATTCAGGTTGCGCATATACTAAAAATAATGTTGTTCATAATAGACACGGCGGGAATGTTAATAACTGTAACTGTTGAAAATGTGGCTTGCAGCTTTCTATGCGTTGTATGCCACGCATTGCCCATAGGCATTGTTTCAGGGTTGCGAGTTTGTCCGAAAGGGATATCGTGGCCCTGGCACACAGGCAAATGAAGGAATACGGGTGGGTTTTAGCCAATAAAAGTCTGACTCCCGCCCCGCCCAGAGCGGGAGAAGTTATTTGATAATTTCCCACCAAAAAACAAAGGCATTATTTCTGGGCTATAAATAATTATGTTGATCCGATCGTGGTCGACTTCATAAAAATGTACGAGATAAATAACTCCCAAGTCTCGTTGCGTCTGTGTGTTCAACAAGCCTTTAATTAACTATCTACATAACCATTTCCCTTTCATTCAGCCCTGCAACTGAGGCTTTAAATTGCACTAACTTTGATATCAGCATTCTATTTATATCTTCTTATATATAAAATTCTCGTGTCACAATGTTAGTTACCATACTCCTCCGAAACGGCTTGACACATTCTTATGATTTTTTTTTTTTTTCAAATTGAAAATTTGCATTTTCAAATATGCATATTCAATAGGTCTGAGAATCGGCTACTATCTATTTTTTATACCCCTCTAAGTGTTAAGGGTGGCTTTCCCACGGGATCGAAACTTACGCGGGTGAAACCGCGGGGCGCAGCTAGTTTACAAATAAAAACCTGCCAAGTGCGTGTCGGACCACGCACAATTAAGGGTTCTGTAGTTGGGATGAATTCATCTCAAAAACAAACTTAACATTGTAGTTGAAATACATGTTCTCCCATACAACGATATACGTCACGGTTAGTCCGCCAACTACAAATTTAAGTTGGTCGACTATTGCTCGTTAAGTTGTGGAGCCTACTTAGGTGTGATCCTTTTCCTTTTAACTTCGTTGTATATACTACTGCGGTGAATGTTTACGCTTATCCAAAAACAACCCGTTGGCTGGCAGGCTGGCTTTAAACCTTAATATTACGTAAACGGTTCCTTGAATCGAAAAATGGTTTGTACAAACCAGCAATATTTCGGAACGGTCTATCCAACGATACCCCACACTAAGGGATAGACGAGAAAAAAGAAATCATCCCTACTTTGCAAGTATCCCATTATTTTTTTTTCAAGATTTTATTTTTTCTAGTAGTAGAGACTCATAGTCTCTAGAACTCTAAGGTCTAAGCCGCGGATAGACAGACAGACGGACATGGCGAAACTATAAGGGTTCCTTGTTGACTACATAACCCTAAAAAGGACAATTCGAAAAGGTAAAATAGCAAAACTTTTTAGTCCTTGAGAGTACATAACCTTCTTAAATTCAAAATCAGGTCACGTCCACGCAGACACAACCTTGTCATAAACCTGAGCTCGTAGCTGATGTAAATTTCATTAAATTAGTTTATTTCGGTTATTATGTCACAATTGTTTCATTTACAGCAGTTGTCTTTGGAGTTAGATATCTATCCACTTTATACGAAAACACGTGTTATTTAGATGCCGAGTAGTATAATTTTAACTAGAAAATTGTTTATGTATGTTTTCGTAGTTTTGAGTAGATTTTATTTTAGTAAGTACTTAAAAGTAAAAAAAAATGTGACACACTTGTGACGATAAGTCACAAGTGGCATTCACATGCATTTCTTACATACATACAGTATTTATTTATTTTTGCTTTAGGTGTAGCGGCATCAACATCACCACATGAGAACTAGGTGTCACACTGACGTCACGCAAAATCCTGCATCGCGCAAGCAGAGTTTACCGCGCAACTAGCATATACATATACAACATCCCGACATCAACCGTCGGGCAGTTGCCCACCACACTCGTCTGGTCGGCGGATACTCCCTTTTCTATAGAGGATGAGTGAAATTTACACCCTTTTCCTCAAACATCTAAATAGGTACTGCAACTGATACCCTTAACTAAGCCAGGGTTTTTATTTTGGGAGTCAGTCCTCAAACGTCGAAGACTCGTGTCAACGTGAATGTACCGTACGTGAATGGACGTACATTATTATTATTACAGTAGGTACCTAGCCTATTAGTTTCCAGTACCACTGAAAACCCGGGTCTCGGGTGACCACTGAAACACAGCGCTGTGCTGTGGGTCCCCCATAGCAAAGCATCATGCTGAGTGCAAGCCCTCTTGTCACATTCATGACGTGCAGCTGCCGACTATTTTTTTTTTGTGCTCGTGATTATAATGTAGATCTGTTTTATGTAATGTTTACCTACTCTAGTTTATTATGTTTTCGTATGCACGTGTTTCTGTGACAAATAAAATTAGTTTTCTTTCTTTCTTTTCTTTCTTCAGTATCATTCAAAAGGTACAATGTAAGTATGTGTGCATGTAGTGTGTGTGTTTTTCTGTTTACGGATAGTTGTATTTTTACCGTAAGAAATTCAAATGGTTGGTTTTAATGAATGATGGAACCGCTAATTACTATAACTTGGAACTTCAATTCCAACTTGGAAGTTGGAATCAAAGTGATAGAAATTAGTTGGCAATAGCACAAATTGTCTAATAAATTTTTACTAAGCATTTAAAGGACGTGCCGTGTCGTACCGGACGTAAAGAATAGCACCATCCTATTTCTTCCCGTCGGTGTCGTAAAAGGTGACTAAGGGACTTACTAGAGAGTGGGCAGCAGCGTTCTCTATGCATTTTAAAACCATACTGCGAATTGCGATCGCATACCCGCCTGCTAAGCGTGACAATTATGACAACCCCCTCTCCTTTTGGGGGAGGCCGGGAGGCCTATGTCCAGCAGTGGACGTCTTTCGGCTGAAATTATGAATGATGATGATGATTTAAAGGACTAAACTGCTAAGTTTCCTATTTAATTTGTATGTATAACCAAAATAGTTTAAGCGATAATTATGTTAATTATCTGACGGATATTTAATGACTCAATTTATTGTGGTTACAAAACAACTATGATATATCTACAATTACTTCACACACCATCACAAATACGTTCTAAAAAAACGAAAAAAAAAAAAAAACTGTTTGTAAAATTTAAACATTTATATCTGTAACTTTTATGGTGTACATAATAAAGAGTATTCTATTCTATTCTATTCATATTAACCTCCTCATTACGTTCAAAAATTTAGTTTTTCCTCAACGAGTACCACGCAAATAAGGCAAATAAACACGAATGTTACAATTACTTTCAGAAACATGTCTATCGTAAAATTGGGTCTCTAAAACTGACATGTCGGAATGTACGATTAAGAAATTCTGGGAACCATGTAATGGAGTTCCATTACATGACATCGTACAGTCATGCGCAAAAATATATTCATTTCGGGTGGTATTACACGCATCGTTCATCATCATTCTCCTGCCCTTATCCCAATTTATTTGGGTTTGGAGCAACATATCCCTTTCTTCCATAGTTCTCTAGTTGTCGTCTTCTCGGTAGTTACTCCATTTCTATCCATATCATCTTTCATACAGTCCATCCATCGATTCTTTGGTCTTCCCCTACTCTTATAGCCATTGATGAAGATGAGGATGGCTTGGTACTTATTAGAAGGAAACACAATCACTTTTTTCATGTATATTCTTTTACTTTTAGACCATGACAGCGCAAGAAAACAAAAGCGAAAAATATAAAAAGAAACATAAGATGAGTATAAAAATATAAAAAGAGGTTGGTTACTGGTCGTCAAAATGGCCCCCGACGGTGTGAAGGCACCAATTTACTGGCCGACGACCAGCAACACCACCTTGCGAGTGGGTCGACGCAGCACGCCCCCCTTCGTTGCAACGTCCACCACTCTCACTACCCCGTCCTTCCCGGGATGCACTGCCGCGATTCGCCCTCGGGGCCATTGGTTCCTGGGCAGCGTGCCATCCGCAATAAAAACTAGATCACCCACCCTTAACGGACGAGCCTCTTGCGATCGCCTCCTGGGTGTGAGCGTGGGCAGGTACTCTCGTACGAAGCGCTGCCAGAAGTGGTCTGCCAGCCTCTGCGCTTTTCTCCAGTTAGCACGTCGGATCAAGTCTGCGTCGTCGAAAACATTAATCTCAGGCTCGCTGCTTGGAGTTCCAATTAAGAAGGTGAAAGGAGTAAGGGCGAACTCCGCGTCCGCATCCACTGAGACGTGTGTCAGGGGTCTTGAATTAATGATGGACTCTGCCTCTAAGAGCAGGGTGTTTAATACCTCCTCCTTGGGCGTTCTTTCCTTCAAGGTTACGGCGATAGCATTCTTCACCGAGCGGACGAGCCGCTCCCAACAGCCTCCCATAAAAGGTGCGGATGGGGGAATGAATCGCCATTCTATTTTTCTATTTGCGCAGAAATTGAAGAGCTCCGGCAGCATCTTGGCTGCGCCGACGAATGAAGTTCCATTATCGGAGTAAATCCTTGTCGGGCATCCCCTTCTAGCGATGAACCGTCTGAGTGCCATGAGGGCGGAGTCCGAAGATAAGCTCTCCACGATCTCCAAATGCACGGCTCGCACCGTCATACAGGTAAAGAGTGCAATCCATCTCTTGGCGGTTCTTCTGCCAATAGAGACACTCAGGGGGCCAAAATAATCCAAACCTACGTGGGTGAAAGGGCGCTGGTGATGTGCTAACCTGGCATCTGGCAAATCTCCTTCTGGTAGTGATTCCGGCTTAGCCTTCCGATTGCGGCAAAACTGGCATCTCTGCGAAGTTCCTCTGACAGCCGGTCTGAGGCTTAGTACGTAGAACCTCTGGCACAGTTCATTGACCACTAGCTCGTTATGTCCGTGGGCGTACTTGGCATGATAAGAGCATATGAGTAGCTTGACGATGGGATGTCGACCGTCTAGGACAATCGGGCGTGACTCTACATGCTCTGCGGTGGCAGTGCGACCAGAAAGACGAAGGAGCCCGTCTTCACCGAGCAAAAGTGATAGGTTCCGAAGCCTACTATCACTCGAAACGGAACGTGCTGTTAGAACGCGCATCAAATCCTCGGGGAATGAATCTAATTGAACTTTCCGAAACAAATGGACCTCCGCAACGTTGAGGTCTTCAACGGAAAGTGTAAAAAGGTTTCGAGCATCTCGAAGTGCGTTTAGTGAAAATTTTGAATTTGGATGCAAAACTGATCTGAACTTGTCCAAACACTGATGGGTTCGTGCTGTGGCGCGAAGCAACCGGGTCCAACTGCTAAAGCGTTGGTGATCCGCAACTACCGGTAAAGGTAGATGACGCGGTGAAACAACGATCAGTCCCACCGATTCCGAATCTCGTTTCAGTTCTTCGGTCACCGGAGGGACGGCAGATGATGGTTCAGATGGCCAGTCAGAGGGTGGAGACAAGAGAAATGTAGGTCCTGTGAACCAACGAGATGAGGTTGAGAACTTATTAATGTCTCGCGTAGCGTCGTCTGCGACGTTCAAAGCCGTGGGGACGTATTTCCAACTCTGGATATTCGTTGTCTCAGCTATCTCTCCTACCCGGAATGAAACAAAGGCTTTGAATGTACTGGCGTCGCTGCGGAGCCACTTCAGAACGGTTAGTGAATCCGAAAGTAAACTTGATTGGGCTTTCGTCTGTGCGCTTCAGTTACATAGGCGCCGAAACGTGAAGCGATTAGGGCGGCCTGGAGCTCCAATCTCGGGATTGAAACGGGTTTCAGAGGCGCCAACCTACCCTTTCCCCCTATCAGGGACAAGCTTACGTTGTTGTCGTCGCCTGTGAAGCGCCAGTAGGCCACGCAGGCGTACGCGCGTTCACTGGCGTCGGCAAAGACATGAAGTTGGGCATTCTTAACGCACCCAGTGCCGCAAAAGTAGCATCGAGGAATGGAACTGTTGTTTAAATTTTGAATTGCTAGCAACCAACTTTTCCAACCTTCGATCAAGTTAACCGGCAGAGTCTGATCCCAGTCAATGCCCAACTTCCAGGTTTTCTGGAATACTGCGCGGCCTTTCATAATAACGGGAGTTAAAAAACCTGAAGGATCATAGACAGACATCAGCAGGGACAAGACTGAACGTTTTGTGTACTTAGTAGGGACCTTTGGAAGAGTCTTGACGAAATGAAGCTTGTCCTCGCTAACGTTCCACGTAATACCTAGAACGCGAATTTGTGAGGGAGACATCGGACCTAAGCTCACCTCAGTAATAGCGTCCGTCGCATATAAGTCGGCAGGGATTAAGGCTAGGGCTTCCTTGCAGTTCGAAACCCAAGAACGCATGTCGAAGCGAGCCGCTTTGTGAATGGACCATATTTCAAAGGCACGCTGTGCCGCCTCGCTGATGCTGTCAAAACTCCCTAAGAAGTCATCCATGTAATGGTCTTCGATGATAGACCGCACGGCGTCCGGGTATCGTGACTGAAATTGACTAGCGTTTTTGTTTTTCACCCATAGCGCGGTACATGGACTGGACGCTGCACCGAATATCATCGAGGACATACGGAATTCTTGAAGCGGTAAATCGGGTCTATCTCTCCACAAAAAACGCTGGGAGTCCCTATCCTCGGATCTAATTTTAATTTGCGGGAACATCTCCCTGATATCTCCCGTCAAGGCAACCGGGCCTTCCCTAAACCTCATGACAATGCTAAGAAGCGGCTGAAGAAGATCGGGTCCAGTCAGCAGAAGCGAATTGAGGCTGACGCCTGCGCACTTCGCCGCTGCGTCGTGGACAACTCGGAGTTTCTTTTTATGCGGGTGGATAACCCCGAAGTGTGGAAGATACCACGGGACCAGGGCCGGTTGGTGGACCCGAACATAATTCAGCGTAACCTTTGCTAATCATACCTTGAATATTTTGCTTGTAGGCATCGGCATACGCACCATCCTTAGTCATCTTGCGCTCGAGATTAGCAAATCTAGAGAAGGCCAAGTCGCGACTTTTAGGGACGGTAGTGATATTATCGCGCCATAATAGGCCCGCTTCGTACCTACCAGAATCTAGGCGCTTGCTAGTCTCCTCTAGAATGTGTAAAGCACGTTGTTCGCTTGCGCAACGATGGTCTACCTTTGTTATACCTATAGAGTCTAGTTGAAAGTATTCTTTGATGAGCAGCCTTCGAACTCACACTTATTCTTGCAGTGGCGATATTGGTGAGAGCCTTTTCTAAGACATCTGCGGTAGACCTTGTTTTCCATCACCCATTACCACCGATTGTCCAGAGACAAAGAATTAAAACCTACACATTCACTAACCTCGTGTTTACCATCATGACAGTACTGGCACACGTAGACACTTTTCAGCTTTGACGTATTTGACGTTGTTATTGCATAAGTTTTGTTTTTGAATGTTTTGACGGGTTGACATTGACTTTTGACAAGAGTCGGTTTTGGCACTATGACATCAAATTTAATTTGTAATTTTGCCTCAATTTCGAGGAAATCGGCCAAAATTTCTAATTTAAACTTACCAGAACCAACCCTCGGCGATGCAAAGTCTCTCCATTTAGACCTGAGGAGTGGAGTCAGTTTGCCTATGATGATGTTGAGGAGGTCCGGAGAAGCGAGGTGCTCGGGCAGATCCAGCAAACGGATTATTTCGACGCAGTTGCGGATGCGACAGGCAAAGATGTTCAGCTCTTGCGTCGACTCGTACATACTTATTTTAGGTAGGGCTTTTACCACGGAGATCTGGTGTAGTACGATGACTTCCGGCTGAGCAAACCTGGTCTCTAGCGCTGCTATTAGTCTGATGGAAACTGCCTCTCTGGCAGCTCCGTGCAGCGCTGCGCCAATACGTGTGATGTTGTCACTAGGGGAAAAGTGCATCTTGGATTGTTCGTATGACTTCTTGAAGTGGAACCAATCCGAGACGTGACCGTCAAACTTAGTGATATCACAAACCTTTGTTGTCTTCTTCCCTGTGCCTGTAATTGCGTCGACCAGCTGATTAAATGATGTACCTAGATCTGGGCTAAGATTTTTATTTTTGTAGCAACAATTGTTATCTTTAGCAAGTGTGCCTAAACCTAGTGTATGTGGTGTGTGTTCAGCCGGCTCTACTAATGAGTACGTGCCCACAGGGAGCGTACAGACACAGCGGCCAGGGCGCGTCGATGTACCGGCGTGGGCCGGATGCTTCGGCGGGTGAGCAGGAGCCTGGTGGGCTGGCAAACACGTGGGAACATGGTGCGTAAAGGCACTGGCCGGGACTGGACGCGTTGGGGCATGGCCCAGAACGTCAAGGATGGGATGTGTCACTGTCTCTGGACCGTCTCCGTAGACCGTGGCAGGCGTTGACGCGGCAGGGTCTGCGGTACAGCGCTAGAAAACCTCCACTCGTTTGCCATTCTGTCAACAAATGAATGCGCTTTATTATCTCGCTTAGGAAACGTATTAATTGATTCAGCTAACCAGTCTTCGACTCTGTGCTGAGAACGGAAGCCGTGGGAGTTGTTTGAGTGGTGAGATCCTCCATGTAACGAGTTGGCCTGGATAGTGGCCAGATTTGCCTGCAGTTCCAACTCAGCAACGGCTTTTTCACGCTCTGCTTGGGCATGGTCACGTATTGCTTGGGCATGGTCACGCATTGCTTGGGCATGGTTACGCTCTGCCTGGGCGTTTGCAAGCCGACGAGCGTGCTCCGCCTTGGCGGTCAGGATTTGTGCTTTTAACGTACTGCTAGAGCGGCCTGATCTAGCGCTCTGTGGTACGATGTTTGACGAGGTGCTGCTGGCGGATGGTAAGGTATCGTTGGTGCAGGGTGGGGCCGGCGCGATGGCGCCGTGAGTGGAGGCACCGCCCTCCTGAGGAGCACCTGTTGGAACGATACCTGATGTACCAGTCTTCGCCGTGTCAGCCTGCGTCTGTGATCTTGTGATAGGGGGCATTTCCAAAGTAGCCGTTTACTTCTGACACCAATGATGAAGATGAGGATGGCTTGGTACTTATTAGAAGGAAACACAATCACTTTTTTCATGTATATTCTTTTACTTTTAGACCATGACAGCGCAAGAAAACAAAAGCGAAAAATATAAAAAGAAACATAAGATGAGTATAAAAATATAAAAAGAGGTTGGTTACTGGTCGTCAACAGCCATCGACATTCATACTCAAAACTTTACACGCACCGTTATACAGGGTCAAATTAAATCAGCTAGCGAAACTGCGCAGAAATTATAGGTATCGATATTACACGACAAAATAAAAATTAAAAATATTTGATGATTTTTGGTGGTCAACGACCTCTGGTAGTGTTGTTACTTGAAGTATGAGTTGAGAAATCCATATTTTTTATTTGATCGTGTTTAGATATCGGTACCCATCACGTCTGTGAAGTTTACATAAAAAAAAACAGATTTTTAAAATACATAATTATACTGCCTCGTTGGTCTAGTGGTCGCAACCGCTACTGCTGAGCATGAGGTCCTGGGTTCGATTCAAACAACGGATTCACAATTCGAAAAACGAACGAGTTCGTTCGACATCTGCGGTGTTTTGCTAGCTAATTTAATTTGACCGTGTATAATAATAGAATTTATTCCCCAAAATAAGAACACGTATTACAAAGTTTAGTAACAACAATATACACCTAATAATGGCTTAAAGTACACGCATATGCGCATACACATACGCAATACCTTGATCAAAACCGATGGCGTCTATATAGTAGCTTTAGATAACCAATCGATAATTGCGGCTCTTAAAACTAATCGATTGACTATCGATTAACAACCGATGACGTAGTACTGTTAAGGTGCAGATATATGCCAGTGACCTTGAGTGGTTAGCTTACGTGTTCTGTACTGAGCTCACGCATCGCGTCGTACGTTCAGCAAGTAATAGGACTCGCCTATCAAGGAGCGCTGTCCCCAATTTGACGCATTATTAATTTATTATACACAAAACAAAAGGTATTTTAATAAAATGCGTTTACTAAAAGATCAATGATTAAATTATCTTTAAATTGGTGAAGGTTTTAGAAAAATACGCTTGGTAAATTTTGCGCCATTTTCAGTTTTTTTGCCGCGTCAGAAATAACTTTACGAATTAATTTCACTATGTAATATTTATTTATTTATTTTATTGGTTCACCAACAATTATTGTTTACACAGGATACGTGCTAAAGGTAACATGCGAAAGAATATAAACATAATCTAAAATATTCACATATTAAGTTATTGAAAAAATGCTCTTAATTAACATATTTTTTTTTTCAAATCATTAACACTACCCGTTTAGATGTGATCTTTAGTATAAAATCATTAAAAGTCGGTTATCGTCCCCTTAAGCGAACCGTGTCTTTGAGGTCAGACCTACTACAAATACCTACTGCAAATTGCATCCTATTTGGACATTTTAATTAATGTTGGGCACGAGTCAATCGTTGCTAAATTTTACTATGTACTTCTTTTTGCACGTGAATGTACAAGTGAGCTGTAACGTCCGCGTCGTGTCGACGAGACATGTGAGGATTTGCGCCGCGTCACTGTTATTGAGTGAGTTCAAAAATGAACGTTGAGGTTTCGAAGAGGCTGCAAAATTCATAAATATTCTTTATCTTTTCTAGATTTTTCGAGTTTGCAGATTGCTGGAGTTTAGAATTTCTGTAGTTACATACATAGGTAGTAGGTACTTGGTGACCAATTTCTGTAAATACCTTAGTTTTAATTTATATTGTTATTTTCCCACGATCGACCTGATTTTCTAAAGATAGACAAAATTCATCATACAATTCTATGATCGATAAGAAAACTTAATTAATCACAGAATATTTAAGTAGTGTAAGCTACTTGATAATTTCTTAATCTAACTCTTCAAAAGTATCTATAAAACGCAATTAAAGTTCTGTGAAGGCCAAATATGAAGTGCTATTAAATGTTACCATTCTATTAGTATTTAGATTTCGACTATATTAGTAATACATTCACTTCAAACCACACAATAAGACGTCTAGACACTTTAGAAAATTACTAAATATTTATTCAATGCCTCACTTTTGCGACTTTCAAACTTTGGATAATGTGTCAGGATTGTACAGTGTACAACTGTTACTGTACACCCATCAACGGATTGACGATGACAGGCAATGCTTTGCCTCACAAATCGATCGATCCTCATCGTAACTATGTCATTATAGCTTTTATTTATAACTCCGAGCCCATAATTTACTAAATGGTATCCGATGTCATTATCGTTGGATAACCATAAAATCTCCAATGTTCGTAAATCATGTGAAATCATGCGGATTACAACCTTTAGAAGGCACTCGCACCGCAAATCATAAAATGCATTTACGCTGATAGCACACCTCCGCTGTGAAACCATAGCAGCGAAACCGCAGTAGTTCAATTCAACTGACTCGCGTCATGTTCCGCTACTCGCATCCGATTCGAGTAGCGGAACATGACGCGAGCCAGTAGAATTAAACTACTGCGGTTTCGCTGCTATGGTTTCGTGGTGGAGGTGTGCTACCAACGTTAGCGCTAAACGAATTTAAAACGTCGTTCTATTTCTGTCAATCGTTTTAAAATGGCAGTGACAGAATGACGAAATAACGTACAAAAACATTACACGTTACGTTTTTGTAACGTTAAATACATTTGGTTGTGCAAAAACGCCTTAGTTTGCCTTATAATTTTAATTAGCTAGTTGAACCTGCGCTTTCAAAAGCGAATAGTGCTTGTGTATTTATCTGAATAATTCATACACGTGGATGATGTAATAGTGGGAGTAAGCACAGTTTGCATTACATTTTAGAATAGGTACCAATCACGCTTGGATCGCGATTGAGCGGGGTTTTTCTATTGTCCTTCCCTTTAAAGTTTATTCTATTTTCTCCTATTTTCTTTCCTATCTATTGTCCGTTTCAATAATATTGAGCTTCATGAGATAAAGGATAAACTTATTGACCTTTTTATATGATAGGTACTTACAGAGGCCAAATTATGCTATGAAAAATTTAAAGCCAGAGGCCTTTGAAGCCTATCACAAACTACCTAGTACGTACCTAATCCAGACAAAAGTAAATTGGCTCCTATTTTAATTGTATATTTTATTATTTTTATGACATTGATGCTGACTGACTTATTATTATATATTTTTTAACAAAACATACTTTTACAATGTTTGTAAATATGTGAGCACCATGTATCTATCTTTAAATTGTCTGACATTGCTTCATTTTAATGATTTTATTGTAAATTTTGACGGTCAAAGGTGCCTCTTATCTATTTGAAATAATCATTTGACTTTGACTTTGAATCGGTCTAACCAAATTGTCGGAGTGCGATTTTTGCCGGCTTAAGTCGGGCTTTGTCGGTAATAATAATAATTATTTAAATGGCCCACGGACAAAAAGCGTCTGCCTGTGCATGAATTAAATCTCAACAGTATGTAACCTTCTTTATTTATTCATCTATAACACCGCGTTTTCACCCGTATACAACATGCCCCAGAATTAACGCACAACCTCTTAAGGGGTCATTGTACTCATCATTATGAACTACTTTTACTATGGGACCAAACCTGAAATCGCGAAAAAAAAATCAGCTGTTCCCTACATTTATGTTCGAATAACTCGTCAAAATAATATAGGGAAAAGCTGCTTTTATTTCGTGATTTCAGGCTTGGCCCCTTAGTAAAAGTTGTTCATAATGATGAGTCCAATGACTCCTTAAGAGGTTGTGCGTTAATTCTGGGACAAGTTGTATATATACAAAATGTAATGTGTGATACTAGTTTTCAGTAATTTTCTTTTTTTTTATTACTCGAGATTTTCGAAAACATGTCGTGAAAAAACATGTATCGTAAGTAGGTAGGTACGAAGCTCTCGGCAATCATCACATTTCCGACTTTCGCAGCTTTCCTCCCATTTTTAAAATAAATTAAATAAGTAAAAAGTTTAGTAACTACTCTTTAAACTTGTAAGGTGATTGAGAGCGTCCGGCCTGCACCAAGTGCAAAGGCACAGAGTACATTATAATTAGAGATCGGATATTCGGATGCATATTCACCTAAAGTTTGAGAGTTGACTAGTATGGAGTGCGCTTCGGTACGGGAAAAAGTGTCGGTTTTCAGGACTGATTTTTTTTAAAGATTTATACTCTTTTGTACTGTGTATCCCCGAATAAATATATTTCATTTTAGAATAAAAGGTTTTGAAGAAATATTAATAGTGTTTTTAAACGTGTTATATTTTCCACAAAACTCTTGCCTAGTTCTAAATAGATAAGAAATATTTGTTATACTTCGGAATACAAAATTTTATACCTACACACTGTTATTAATGAAGCCCCGCGATCCCGGAATAAAGATATATTTTAAGAAGCCGTTTCCATACTTTGTATCCTTTGCCGGAAAAAAAACGTACTTTAGGTAAATATGCATCCGAATATCCGATCTCTAATTATAATATACTGACATGCAAAAGGCAACTAATAGAAATCCAACGACTGACGAAATACGAAGTTTGTCGAGAGAAACGCTCTGTACCTATACTCTATTTGAAATAAGATTAGACATTTAAATAAACCTTTTTTACAGCTCGTTCAACCGATTTTGACTTCTATTGCGTTGGTGGCATGACAAATGGCAGCTGTAATAGACAGTTGGTACTGTAACCACTTTTTTGCTTTTAATGCCATCCTTATGCCTACGGAATAGAAGTCAAAATCGGTTGAACGGACTGTAAAAAAGTTTATTTAAAATGTCTAATCTTATTTCAAATGGAGTGTACATGTATTGACGTTGTTCCAGACATGACTGTAGCTATGTTATTGACATGTTTTGTGTACAACAAGTATTTATATTTATTTATAGATAATTTATTGTACACCACAAAATACATAACAAAAAATTAATCAAACACTACAAAATAAAGAATGGGCGGCCTTATCGCTTTCTGCGATCTCTGCCAGACAACCTTGGAATGGACAGTGATTTGCCTGGACATAAAGTGGGCCTGTCGTTGGTGCAAATAATAATTAAACAATTTACTAAAATAGATAGGTACATAACACGTATCCTAAATACTATACAACATTATTTATAGTATATGCGAAACCTGAATATAGTTTGTTCAGAATAAGCAACTGAATCATTTTCAATAATTTTTACACCATGTTTTTTTTTCCCAAAAATATTTAAGTGTGATGGAAAATGTTATCACCATTTAATTACTTACAATCAACGTACGATTAGGTACCTAATCGTACGTTGATTGTAAGTAATTAAATACCTACTGCCAAATTATTATCAATGAGCGCAAGACGACCCTGGAGGCGCGGGGGCGGAGTTAGCATGTTTTTGTACGGACAACCCAGTAACATAACAACCTCATCTTAGTGTCTACCTATACTCCATTTGAAATAAGATTAGACATTTTAATAAACTTGTTTTCATTCCGTTCAACCGATTTTGACTTCTATTCCGTACGCATAAGGATGGCATTAAAAGCAAAAACGTGGTTACAATACCAACTGTTTAATACCGCTGCCATTGGTCATGCCACCAACGTAATAAAGTCAAAATCGATTGAACGGACTGTAAAAAGGTTTATTTAAATATCTAATCTTATTTCAAATGGAGTATAGGTATGTATTTACCTCTCTATCACTTTCACACCTAAACCGCATAGGTACTTACAACCTCACTCAAACACAACTTTCCTCGAGAAATCCTTTAGGGTGCTCGCCCACGATCTACTTTTTCGGCGATTTTTGTCAGAAAGAAATACATTCACACAAAAATCGCCGACAAAATCGCTCGTGGGCGAGCATCCTAAAGGATTTGTCGAGGAAAGTTGTGGAATGCATAGGCATTTTAAGCCTTTACAACTTGTTTTAGGTGTAAACGATAAATGAAAACAGTATACACAATCTTGGTGCTTGAGGTAAGGTCATGTAGATGTTTCATTCACCAGTAAACAAACTCTCAAAACATTTATTGTGTCATTATTTCATAAATTACAACCTCACTCAAACGAACCCTGCATGAGAATAAACAAAGGTAACTGACTCGTTTATGAACAATGAACGAACACCCACTCTGGAACCAAATATATGTAGAAACGTACAACCAACAACTCGAAAATTGCAAGAATGTTTCACATAATTTGAAGCTTTGAAAAGAAGCGTAGGTGAGAGATAAATTTGAGGTAGATCAAGATAAAATGTAGAGGTTGTTCAAACATTTTTGACTAAGAAAATGCTATTTGTTTGGGATCCATAGTCACCTGCATTTAATTGCGTTAGCCCCTTTTCACACGTATTGACTGGCAGATTGCCGGCGTCAGGTAGCCGAGTAAACCGAATGAATTGTGCTGAAGCGTGTGAAGCTTTTATACTGATTCATCAATTAAGTAGCCAGTTAATGTGAAAAGGTGCTTACGGGTAGTCCGATGCATCTAATTGAGCAAGTAGAACATAAAGTCGCGTCACTACCCAGAACAAAAATATGTTAGTCTTCTCCAAAGAGATTTGAGATATTTACTAAGAGAGGCTATGCGAAGAAATGTAATAGGAAAACTGTGATGCCATTTCTCAGTGACGTCATCTAAATAAGGTCCAGTTGTTTTACGTTCGAAGTTAGGTCCAGTCCTTTTACCATATCGAGATTTGCAATATCGTAATGCTAAAATATTTTCTTAGAAAATATTTTTCTTTTTTGGACACGAATGCGACTAGGCGTACCACACTAGACTGAGCGACTTTTGCCCACTAGGACAAATGTATCGGATTACGATTTTGTTCGCTATGTCCCGTTTATTGTTAAGTAAATAATTTAGTGTCTTTGGTCTTCTCCAAAACTGCTCTAGTTATTTATTCTACAAAAATAGCAAGCAACCGCTACATTTGTATAAAATGGGAAGCAACCGCTACATTCGTTCATAAAAGGTCAATTATTTCAGACCGTCATAAAAAATTCTAACCTAGCAAAAAAATTGTACCTACATTCTAAAATATTGTAGCAGACTGTTGTTTAGTACACCCTTTTGTAAGTTGTGGTCACTATAAACATACACTGCTCGAAACAAAAGAACATTCGTCGCAGTTGTGTGGACGTCGTCACCCGCATTTTTTATTTAATTCCGGCCTTTATTTCAAACACAATAAGATCTCCTTGTTTAAACATTTTCAACTCAAAGTGTGGCCACACTGGCCACTAACATAAATATGAAAAGTTTTTATAAAGAAAACAAACTTTTTTTAGAAATAATATGATGTCTGCTTGTTACGAAGGCTACGTATAGTTTAGTACGCATTTAAAAGTACGTGAAGAATTTTTGGGGAATAAACTTTCTCTTTGATCCTTTGAATTGAAAAAGAAGGTAGTACATAATGTAGGTATACTTTTTTGTGAGACAGCGAATGAGACAACAAAAATAGTAAACAGTACATAGTATAAAACAAAGTCGCTTCCCGATGTCTGTCTGTCCCTATGTATGCTTAGATCTTTAAAACGATGCAATGGATTTTGTTAATAGATAGAGTGATTCAAGAGAAAGCCGCGGGCAGCAGCTAGTAATAAATGATAAGTTCATTGTACAAAGAAAAACACGTAAAGTTAGTCACGGTTATACACTAAAAACAAGATTTTACAAGCAGTGCGAAGCAGCTCTCCAAATACAATATAATAAAGGCATGTACATACTGGCGTGATTTTTCGCACGGCGCGACACCGGTAGAACAATTTCTATGAAAAATTCAAGGAAATTGTTCTACCGGTGTCGCGCTTTAACGCGTTCTGGACGAGTTCCTCGCATAAACATTGCACCATCTCCTTGCTTATTTTATAATTCTACAGGAACCCACTTCCCGAGAGATCAAAGGCTCCCAAACAAGTAAAGCAAGCTCTTTAATAGTATTTCTTTCCCATCTTCGCTGAAGTTTTTCTATATAAAAACTTAAATAAATAGCGCGATTTGAACCCAACATATAAGCTAAATACGCAAGATAACTTCAGCCTATGATAAAAGTAAAAAAGCATCGCCTAAAATTACTCGCCCTAAAGAAAAAACAACACGAATCTTTGTCTAGGTCATTTTATATGTAGACTATTTCGGAAGTAAGGTGTCTATCCCAAACTGTCAAAATCTGAGAATAATTGTCCGTCGTACTCGACGTTGTAGACAGTCAGACAGACAGACCCTAGACAGGGTAGAGAAGACCAGTCTCTTCACATTTGATTTTGTAATCGCCGTGTTAAAGGCAGTAAAAAACTTTTTGTTGTCTTCACAGAAACGTCATTTTTGTCTATTCTTCCGTCGACAAAACGCTTCTCGTGCTAAGGTACGGGTTTCCACGCTGCTGTAGTGCGTCTGCAATGTTAACGCACGCGCACACAGACGGCTTTCGCACTGTGCTGCGGCGCCGCCGCGCCGCATCGCTTCGATGATGTTCTGCTCGCGTGGGAGCGCAAACACCATCCTGAGCGTGCTCGGGCACAAGCTGGGCAGCCCCCTTCTGGGGCACTGTGTTCAAGCACAAGTGCGTGTGCCCGGGGCCCCAGAGGGCGGCAAATACTTAAATTATTTTTTGATTTAGTTTCACACATCATCGTTTGTAAGTCATTCTACTAACAGTATTATGGGCCAAATATTTCTGAAATAAAAATATTTTATTGAAGTGAAAACGCGCCGCGGGTGTGAACGCGCGTCTTTAGGCGCGTTGAGCACTTTTTAGGTGAACAAAAATCATTGAACTCGCGTCATCATCACCGAACGTTTTCCATGAGCTATAGAATTATACTGTTTTCATTTCTATCGGCAGTCCCCAAAGACTGCCACGTAATAAATAAAAACAAATTAAAAAAAAATTAAAGCACGTTGAACAGCTGGCTCCTGAACTAGGTAAAAAAGATATTTGTATTTCAATAGCCAAAGTTCCTCATAAACATTGATTATTACTAGTTAAATGCAATCAGCACCCTAATTACGTAGCAGGCTATCAATCACAATCTGAATTATTTTGAAGTATATTGCTAATCCATTGCTTCATATGTTCAAAAAAGTTGTCTGTCTAACAACGTAAATAACGCAATGAATGTTGTTTAACTTTCAAAACGAAAACCATTCCTTCTGATGGTGTGATACACATATTGAGCTCAGCGGGCCGAGCACGGGCGTGGTAAGACGTTTGTGACAAGACATGATAAATTATGTCATGTCAATTTGTACTAGCATTTTATGACAAAACAGTTTTATCGCTCAAACTGTGATAAAATGTTTGACTCAAGTCATGTCAGTCACAGTAGGCCGTGCTCGCCCCGCTGCAGGTTTGTGTTTGTAGGTCTAACTAAATTAACTCCACTTCAACCACATTAGCTCTAAGCTCTATCACACTAATATTATAAAGGCGTATGTTTGTGAATGTGTTTGTTACTTCTTCACGCTCAAACGGCTGGGCTGATTTTGATAATATTTTGTGTAGAGGTAGCTGAAGTTATCCCGATATTCCCACGGGATCGAGACTTACGTGGGTGAAACCGCGGGGCGTAGCTAGTAATAATATAAATAGGAGAGCCAAAATCTGCCCTTTACCTTTAACAAGGAATTTACTGAGAAAAAAAATTACAGACTGGCTTAAATCTATGTCATAAGATGCAACTAAGCAACTTTTAGTATCATAAATAAACTCTCATGCTAGCATCCTCCCATAATAAATCCGACTAATTGCACATCTTACTCACACTCACACACACACAAACACTCTCACCCTCAGTTCCACTCTACATCATTACTCGAATCGGATGCGAGTAGCGGAACATGACGCGAACCTAGTCAGTAGGTACACAAATTTAGTCTTTTTAACCGACTTCACAAAAAGGAGGAGGTTCTCAAGTCGTGTGTATGTTTTTTTTTTAATGTTTGTTACCTCAGAACTCCGTCGTTTATGAACCGATTTGGAAAATTATTTTTTTATTTGAAAGGATATACTTCCAGATTGGTCCCATTTTTATCAAAATCCAGTTCTGATGTTGGGATCTATGAGTAATTGAGGGAACTCCTCAAATATTATAGGCATACATATAACGATTTTTATATTTTCATCAACAAGTCAATCATTTGCATTCAGAAAGTATAATTTGGTGAAGTGGAACTGTTGAAGAAGGCCACAGATGGCCACCGGAACTTCTCAATGATACGAGTAAGTATTTCACGGGTGGCGATGAGATATCTGGATTAAGATAGTTAAGCGAACCAATTTGATCTGATGATCGAAACTGATCTGATGATGAAGCTGGAAGGTAGGCACTCTGGCACACTGGAACTCGGTAATAAAACAATCTATCCTACCCGTGTTTGGTCTTATTGCAATTGTCATGAGATGCATTCTGGCTATAAATGATTTTTAACCGACTTCAAAAAAGGAGGAGGTTCTCAATATATATATATCTAGCCGTGTAAAGGTACCTACATATAAAAGGAAACCGTGACTGATTGGTTTATCAACACAGCTCAAACCACTGACAGATTGGGCTGAAATTCGGCACGTAGGCATCCGCTAAGAAGGGGTTTTTGGAAATTTGACCTTTAAAGGGAGGAAAACGGGGGATTTTGTTTGCATGAAAAATCTTATTCCTAGAGTTAATAAACTTGAAACTTGGACGAATACTTACGTAAATAAAATATATAGTTTGAATTTTTTTGTTATCTTAACTTCAATGGATGGGATGTCAAAGCTTGTATAGAAGAATTATAAAGCGTGGTCCAATCAACTCGATACTCAGTATTTATACTTAAAACCAAAAATGAAGAATAACTTGTATCAGGGTTTTTCTAAAATCTACCCATAACGGGGTGAAAAGGGGTAGTCAGTTTTAGAAGAGAGGATTTTACTACGTGGCTTGATTAACTCGAAAATTGGTATAACCTTTAAGTCAAATAATGGAAAAGTCGCTAACCACTTTAAAAATTAACCTCTTTGGGGGTGTAAAGGGGGAATGGATACAGTTTGTATGAAAAAATCTTCTTTCGTTGATCTGTTACACTTGAAACTTAGACTGAATTCTTCATCATCAGTCTCCTGCCCTAATCCCAATTTATTCAGGGTCCTCGTAACATGTCGAATTACGAGTACACTATAGATTTAATACATACAAAAGGAAACAGTAACTGACTTACTGACTGATCTATCAACACAAAACTCAAATCATTGAATGGATTGGGCTAAAATTTGGCACACAGATAGTTATTATGACGTAGGTAACCGCTGAAAACAGAATTTTGAAAATTCAACTCCTAAAGGGGTGTAACGGGGTTTCACATCTTGTATGGAAAAACATTTGAATTGTATCAATTCGACAATTCGCAGGGTTACTCGCGTCAACAAATAAATAAAACGTGTTTCACGTTTTAAAAAAAAAGTGTAAAGAGGTAAATAGTCTACAAATCAATATGGTGTCATTTTCAAGGTTTGTCAGGACGTTGTTCTCGTAAAGGTCAACAATTTTGAAATATTACACTCGAAGAACAAAAAAAAAACTAATATGTCCTAATTTATTATTATTTTGTATTGGTCTAAATAACAAATCTATCTGTATAATTAAATGGAGAAACTGACCGACTGATTGACTGACGTATCTACGCACAACCCAAACTACTGGGAGCGTCGTGAAATTTTGCACTAGGGGTTCTTTTATGTAGGGTAGGTACTTTTAATCCCGGTTCCCGTGAGATTTTTTCTGACATCTACGCTGATTTGGGACATCAACTGATTTTTATAATTCTTTTATTTGGTAGAGGAAGCTTGCGCGGTCTCATATACATTACAGATTTACAGCTAACTCTTCAATAATACGTATTTAATCCACTCGGTGTATGTTGATGATGTTATAAAACTTCCTGTTACTGTTGTTTTCATAGCAAGTAGTATACGAATTGGTGTGGGGTAGGTACCACTAAAAAGTGAAAAATAAAAAACTTTTCTACAAAAAAAAAACAACCGACTTCCAACAAAAACACTAAAAAGTGCAAAAAATTTCGGAAGTCGGTGGCCATATAAACGAAAATACAAAACCAAAGACACCGACTTCCGAAATTAAATTAAATATAATATTAAATGTGGGTATACTACAGGTACACCTTTGCCCAACCCTTCGAGGAAACAAGGCGTGATTATGTTATGTGCTTCCGAAATTAAAGTTATTTTGCACTTTTTAGTGTTTTTGTTGGAAGTCGGTTGTTTTTTTTTTGTAGAAAAGTTTTTTGAAATTCATTTCGTGAAGTCGTCTGCAAAATTATCATTATGATCATAATCGGAAAAGTCTAGATTTTGTTGCTTTGGGCTTTCTAAATGTTGTTTGAAACTACGTATATTCACAAAATTTTTTGCTATTCGCGACATAACTTTTCTAGACTGTATCCGCCTTATTACAAAACAAGATTTATATTTAGACATGGCTTAAAACATGGAGCTAGTTTTTGTAATATGAACGTAACAGTGATTGAAATACCGTTCTTTATACAAAACTGAAAACTTAGTTCGGTACTAAGTTGTCAGTTTTGTATTTAGGAACTTTACCATAGTCGGAATAAAGTTCGAAATTCAATAATGGCTCCATGTTTTAAACCTGGGTCTCAAGATAAACCTTGTTTTGTAATAAGGGGGTTATTGTCTATTTGTATATATCCTCTCACCATACCACTGTAGAGCTAAATTGCAATTCTTGTTGTTTGAAATGTAAGCTTCTATCATAACGAATTGTTCTTGATACTATCTATGTCAATGTTGATACGTCATTATTACACAATTACGAAATGGAAGGAAAACAAAACAAAATCGATAAATTCAAAATTGGAGTTCCGCACCGCAAACAAAGTTAAACGTTCTATTTTTAAACTTTTAGTTAGAACGCCTCGTCTGAGAAGGAAATGTGCATAGAATTATTATTACCAATTACACGATTCTCTTATCTTCAACAAGGTACTTACAGATAATTAGCAAGCTTGTTCTTCTTGGAAAATTATAACGTCTTTTACTTGTCGAAAGTGAAAAATTCTAGTCTAGGTAATGTTAATTCAAGCTCTTGTGTACTAAATATTAGATTTCATGGATATTTTGTACGACAGACGAGTGTATGAACTAATGCTTCTTGAAGAGATTATATTTTTAACATAATTATACTGTATCCATTAGTGAAATAAAATAGCGAGTGTTTCTTTTTGAATTTTTAGCTGGTTCAGTCTCCGGTTTAGGTAAGCTTGTCGAGAAATCTGTGAATGCAGTTTTGTTTCTTTTTAAAAATAAAGGAATGTTTCCTTTAAGCGATACAAAGGGGCCGGCGTAGCATGCGTAGTTCATACAAACGTAATACTAATTTGTAAATCAAACATATTCTTAAGGTAGTGTGTATTTATTTTGATTGTATTACAGAATATCTATGTTCCAAAATGTATATTTTGAAAGGACAATGATAAAAAGACGAGATATGAGGAATTTAAAAATTTCTATAGAAAACTTATTTTTCTCATAACCATTGTTTAAATCAATGTCCATTCAAAATATATATTTGGGAACCTAGATATTCTGTATTCCAACCGTAATAAAGACACACTTCCTAAAGAATATGTTTGATTTACAAATTATTTTGGTATTACGTTTGTATGAACTACGCATCCATTGCCGGTCTCGGTTTCCCTTTGATTTTTTCCACCCTGTATAGGTTTAAATAAACTTTATTCTCAATAAAGACATAAGTCACTCACTTGAGAACAATACTGTATATCGCTTTTATTAGTAAGTTTCTCCCCGTTTTTCATGGTATTTTCCTACAATTCATTTGTTTTCTGTCTTTTAAAATATATTTGCATTTCATTCAAGTGAATATGAACTGACGGGGCTATGGTGACTGTTGTTTGTTTAGAAGAATTTTGTTGACAGTGGACAGCCCGAGTTTGTTAACTTAAATATTATACTTTCTGTGCGGTCACTCAGATTTAAAATAATATTATTAAGATTTTGAACAGTATGGTAAATATGGCGAAATCAAATGTCACCATCAACAATTTTTCACGTATATATGGGAATACGAATGGTATCTCTAAAATTGTATACAATAGTTATAATATATACAAATTTATCAACACTACGCGATTTTTTTCCCCTTCAGCAGCTTAGCAGACAACCTCAGTGTCAATGACCCATACTTCGAAATACGAGGTTATTATCGGCTGTTCATGTAAAGAAATATTACCCTTATGGGACCTCATTCTGATTCCTTGGAGAACGGTGATTTAGTAGGGAACTGACAGTGAACTTGGCGGCTATATTACCCCTCGTTTACACCAAGTTATAGATAGAACCTGTATTCATTCTCCAATAATACATGTTCTATACTTACCTTGAACAAAGTAGTTTTAGTTTATCATTTACACCTAAAACAAGTTGTAAAGACTCCATTTGAAATAAGATTAGAAATTTAAATAAACCTTTGTTACAATTCGTTCAACCGATTTTGACTTCTAATGCGTTGGTAGCATGACAAATGGCAGCTGTAATAAATAGTCTGTATTCTAACCACGGTTTTGCTTTTCATGCCATTCTTATGCCTACGGAATAGAAGTTAAAATCGGATGAATGGACTGTAAAAAGGTAAACTAAAATCCACTAAAACTAATCAAAAACAAACACCAAACTAAACTAATCTTATTTCGAATGAAGTATAGTTGTGTCTAAAACTTGTAGAAAACTGGTCAAAACGATCAAAAAGTTGAACAAACAGTTCACTTTTTGTTCGTTCTGTTTGTTCAACTTTTTGATCGTTTTGACCAGTTTATTAATGCATGTTTTGATACACTTCCCACGACATATTTTTGAAAAAGCAAGTTTTGCAAGTCTTGTTGAAAACGAGTATCAAAACTTATACATAAGCGCGGGGTAATAGGTAAAAGGAAATGATACAGCTGGACAAATAATTGGAGAAGGGTCTCTTACAGCCCCACATTGTTTTTCAGTACATTACCTTTGTGACACTCGATATTTTTAAAAAGCTTCCTAAGAGAAAGTATTTTAGCCTTCAGAAGAATAATATGGATGCTGTAAAGCGGCTAAGTTTTTCTCTTACTTGGAATCTGAGATATTTACTCCTCATTTAAACTTTGTGATCCACAAAGATTTGCCCTAGTTTTGTTTTCTTTAGTCTTTTACCACCAGAAAAAAACTGTTGAAGTGAAAAATTTGTACAGTCTTGAAACTGAAAAGATTTTGTGTTTAGAACTTTAAAGATTTAGAGGATAAAATAAAAAAAAAAACTGGCGAAGAAAGTAAACTGAAGAAAAATACAAAATACCAACTAGCAACTACTAAATCTGAAATCTCATACCAAAGTTCAATGTTCCTCTATCACCTCTTACTTTAGTGTCAATAGCGAATGAGATTGCAGTATTATACATATATCAGATCTGTATATCTACAACTTTTTCTTTTCAGCTACAAATGTAATCTATTTCATAAACCCAGAAGGATACATTTACACTTGAAATACACTCGTTTCGGTAAATTGAGTCAAGTGATGGATTACTTCGATATAAATTCCCTTGAGTACATTGGTAAATCTTTTGTAATTGCTACTTCCATTCCTCATTATTGTTATACACGTATGAGTTACAGGGTGTGAAGTTCGCTGATCCTTCATAGAAAATGGCAGAGCCTTCGACCAGATGGGTGTCGAGTCTGGCGAGCTATTGCCCGACGATTGATGTCGGGACGTTGTATACAGCGTGTTAAAGTAACTGCGTGCCATAGCTTAAGGGTAGGTTCAGTATCGATAAAGGATAAAGAACCCAGAAAAAAAAAAAACAATTTTATTTCTAAACGATTGCTATTTTAAGATACTAACTTAAAATAGCAATCGTTTAGAATTAAAATTGTTTTATTTGACGGTTCTAAGCCCGTTAAATACGAAGAGACTTGTTTTTTTTTTATGTTTAATTTTATTTTTTGTTTGTTTTTTTTTCTAGGTTTCTTTATCCTGTACTAAATTAAGTTGATCTTGTAATATTTTGTTTGTGTTTTCATTTTGATTTTTTTTCCTGGTTTCCTTTATCGATACTTAACCTACCCTTAAGCTAAGGCACGCAGTTACTTTAACACCATGTATATGCCAGTCGCGCGGTTAACTCCGTTTGTGCGATAAAGGATTTGTGTGACGTCCTGGGGCCTTTATATTATGAACTCTTATTTCCAGGCAGTTTACGGCGTAAACAGAACTGCCTTGCAATTTCGTATTATGAACTCGTCAAACAAGCCAGTCAGCGGTCACATGACACCTTGGCCGACTTCTGCCCGACAATTGCCGGGCAAAACCGTATTACGAACGTTCGTTTGACATTTATTTTCTTAATAGAACTGTCAAAAAGTAACCTCACAATCCATTCAATTTACGCTGCTTCAGATGAGCTTTTATTGAATTGTTTTGTGTATTGGCGAAAATATTCGTGTTATATAGGTAAATAAAAACACAAAATATGACTAACGAATATGTAGGTACTGTTTGAGTTCCTGGAAAGTGACTTTTCTCATCAAAACAGTGAACAAAAGAAGACGACTTCGAATGCGTTCGACATAGACGATGTGCAATTTATTCAACAATATCGACTTAACAAAGACTAGGTAGGTACTGAATCTTTGTGAGGAGCTGACACCTCACATGTGGGGACCTACAAAATCCACGGATTTATCAGTGGAGACTAAGGTACACATATCATAATTATGAACTTTACTTTATTACCTATAACATGTTAAAAACTGAATACTTTTTAATTACAAACACTCATTATCAGTTACGCCAAATTTTTATTTATACCCAAACCTAAGACGACCCACTGACCAATCTTGCGAATGGAAATATTAAACAAACAATACGATATTGTTCCTATTAGTTTGTAAAACAAAAACAACGAAGTGGTCGACTTACCCGCTGACCTTCAAGTGGAATACGTTCGGAAACTTTATCACGCGTTACAATTTACAAACACAGAAAATAATATAATGAATTAATTTTAAAGCACAATATACATTGCTTTCATATTTACATCTACTTTTATACTAGATTAATATATATTTATTATTTTTATCATAAAATACGTCATTTAAATAAAACCGTAACTTACCGATGAATATTTAATTGTGTTTCTGAACGTTACGTCAGAGAATTTCAAGCTAGCCACAGACAAACTACCCAGCATGAGGTCGGTTGGAATTAGGAATGTCATAATACGAAATCTAACCAGCCAGTGAAATGAATTGCCTGGAAGTTGCCTGGTTTTTTTTAAATTCGTAATAGGCCCCCTGGTCTTTGATGCGTAGTTCGCAGATGGCGTTGTAGATGCCTCATTGTCATTAATCCTTACAAGCCCTCTGTTTTAACATGGTCCTTCCAATGGCTGCTATCGACGGTTGGGGATGAAGCTATCGGTAATCTTCAGGCCTGGCCGATGGATTGATGATTACAATAAGTTGTTATGAAGGAACCAACAACTTTTTTTGAGAGGGGATGTTGTGATTGAGTGTGCTTAATATTAATTAACGTTTCGCTTCTGCGAAACGTTAATTCATTCCGTTAACAAAAGTCACCAAGGATCCCGTTCAACACTTTTTTCCTTAACATTTTCTAAGAAATCGGGTCAAGTTGACTCGATTTAGTTGAAAATATAGACGGTACCTAACCAGAAAATTATTCATGCAACGTTTACTCCAGTATTTATCATTCTACGTTTGCTTCCCTATTTCCGACTTTTATTTTTTTCTTTGATGTTGTTCTTTTTTTATTTATTCTTTGTTTAAGAGAAAGTCTAAGTTCCTCAAACGGTTTCATCACGATTTTAAACCCACCTAGTTATGAAATATTCATTTTATTGTCGGTAGCATCTTTTCCCTTGTTTCGTTTGATGACCTAGAATAAAAAAACTGGCCAACTGCGTTCCTGACCACGCACAATGAAGGGTTCCGCAGTGGGGATTAATTTATCCAAAGAACAAACTTAACATTGTCGTTGAAAAACATGTTCCCTCATACAATCCAACTGCAAATGTAAGTTTGTACGCACAATATTGAGAGATTTACCATATTTTTTTAAGATCATCGATTTCTTATTTGTTTTCCTGTAATCTACAAGATGTAACATAAATAAGGCACAACCTATTAAGGGGTAATTGTACTCATCATTATGAACAACTTTTACCATGAGACCAAACCTGAAATCGCAAAATAAAATCTGCAGTTCCCTACATTTTGATGAGTTAAGAGAACGTAAATGTAGGGAATAGCAAATTTTTTTTTAAGTAAAGCACTATTTTCTATATTTTTTATCATAATTTTAGGCTTAGTAGTTTCGGAGATAAGGGGGAGGGAATGGTCAATTATCATCCATTTTCTTAAATAATTTTAAAAGTATTTATTTTAAAATTATAAATCAACAAGCCCTTTCATTTGATATGCTACACGTTACAGTTTGCAAATCTTTTTATATAATAAATTAAACGCTGTTAGTCATAGTTTTAAGTTTTCACTGCTGGCAGTCCCCATGACTGCCTATTTCTTTTACTAAGCCTTTAAACCAGAACATTATCAGTAAAATTTATTTTGATTCACAATTGGGTCTAGCTCTCCTTATTTTAGATGTAGATAAGTCTAATAAATGTAATTTATTACTCACAAAGGTCCATTTAGCGATTCTGCCTATAAAGGATTCCTAGGATTTGTGGAAAAGATAATAGGCATTTAGTTACTATATTTAGTCAAATGAATTATTTCCCTCACCGACCTTTCGGCTGCCCATTGAACAATTAAAGTATGCTTATCAGAGGCCCACTATCTAGAAATTATAACAGATAGTGGTTATGTTGTAACTAACTTAAAGTGAGCTGACGTACTTTTCCTACATTTCAACCTGGAATTCCTTACAGACCTACTTTCGTTTTTTAATAATTTTCCAAGTTTTTTTAGGATCTTCTGCATTCCTGAGTAAGCGTTTTTCCGCAAATCTGACGATGTATTCAGTCAAACGTGCTTTCTGAAGTCCTAGATTTCTTTGACTTGATCATGGCCAATATATTAAACATCAACAAAGACTTCTCGTCTTAGTTGAAGTTTAGAATGCTGGCTAACAATCTAAGCTCTAATTCGATGTTTTTCCGAAAAACGACGTAGTCAGCCTATGAGGCCAAAGTGCTTTCGGATGTCCCGTATCTCCTTAGCCCCACAAGAGTCTAAACTTCAACCAACCTCTGTCCGATTTAGAAATAGGACCCAGCTAACACGTGCAGTATTGGCAGTTAACAAACTTATCACTACGTTAATAATATAAGTTGGACAATGAAAGTTATGTAATAACGGCTTTCTAAGGACCTAATATTACACTGCAGGCTCGCCTTTGACCCTTCAGTATTAGGCGGTTATTAAAATAGTTCCTGGTGGCCAGTCCTTATGTCAGCCATTAAAACTTACGCTCCCTGTTTCCGGTACGCCAACAGCTGTTGCGTAGTGTTTGATTTGAACTTCGGAACCGTTGATTGTTAGAACAAGTAGATATCTTCAAGGACAGATTGTTTAAAAAAATATTATTATGGCAAAGAAAAAGGTAAAAAAACTAATCTGGCAAAATGAAAGCTAAAAATAAAACTTATTCTTATTTGTGGAATTATGCACATTTTACTCATATTCTAAAAGTAATATTTAATTCAATTGAGGAGACGTTGGGTGTTTGTTTAATGTCATGATATACTCACTACTCAAGACACGGAAAGGGTTAATTCGCAAAAAAAGATAAAGTCTGAGAACCTAGTTTTACAATTTGTTATTTTAGACACGTTTCTGCAGAGTGTATTAACCTCTTACTCCCAGTGTCTTTTAATATGCTTCCATGTTCATAAGTTTGCTAACAATTCCGAATACAGGAATATACAGGTTCTGTGTGGAGCCGGAAGTAAAGACCACCATCCTATTTCATCCTGTAGGTGTCGTAAAAGGAGACTAAGGGATTTACTAGAGAATTGGCAGCAGCGTTCTTTATGCCTTTTAGCACCATACTGCGATCGCCAACCCGCCTGCCAAACGCTGGAGATTATCGCAAACCCCCCCTTTTGGGGAGGCCTGTGTTCAGCAGTGGACGTCTTTCAACTGAAATGATGATGATGATACTGAAGAATAAACGACAGCCAGAAAGGCTGACAGACAGACATACCAGTGATCCTATAAGGGCTCCGTCATTTCCTTTTGAGGTACGGAACCCTAAAAAATTTGGGTCAAATAAACTCAGTATTTGGTGCTAGGTATATTTGTTACCCAGACTTTGTATTTAAACGGCTGAGCATATAGAGTCATTATCTTTAGACAATGATTTAGTTTATTGTGTCTCTTAAAATACAGCGAACTAATTTCCTTTCATCCTTTCTTAACAAAGGCTTTATTATTAAATATTTCACTAAAATGTTTTTAAAGTTTACTGAGGCCTGAGGGTCATTTAATCATTACCTTAACTTACCTATACCTTAAACTTTTTGGGGATGAGTTTTTAGTGTTTATCGAGTCGGCAATAATTAAAAAGATAGTTTTTCCCCAACTGTGTTGAGGCCGGCTGTCAAACTTATGGGCTTCTGGATAAGTACCTGTAACGACTGCCAAATATGTATTTACGAATTACAGCCGGGGCCAACGGCTTTATTGACGTGATTTCCGTGGCACGGAGGGTCTCGATATGTAATGAATGGTTACCCATCCTCGGACCAACCTTAGCAAACGTTGCTTAACTGCTATTGCTGTTTAGCCACAAGCCCCTCCGAGCGAGTTTAAGATCCTCCGTACGAGTTTGAAATCGAGATTCAGACTGAAAATCGTTCTAGAATACGAAGTTTGGTGCCAGACAAGATTGTGGTATATCATCACACGCCTTTACGATGTATTCAGACAACCTTCAAACATACTGAGGGCGTAATTTGAATATCAAATGTGTTTACCAAGGCTGAAATAGTTCCTAAAGACTAAATACTTGCTCAGTTAATAAGTGTAAGGTTTCATAATAAATTACAACAGCCTAACACTTACTTTTTTGTTTATTCTTCAGTATCATCATCATCATTTCAGTTGAAAGACGTCCACTGCTGAACACAGGCCTCCCCAAAAGGGGGGGTTTGCCATAATCTCCAGCGTTTGGCAGGCGGGTTGGCGATCGCAGTATGGTGCTAAAAGGCATAAAGAACGCTGCTGCCAATTCTCTAGTAAATCCCTTAGTCTCCTTTTACGACACCTACAGGATGAAATAGGATGGTGGTCTTTACTTCCGGCTCCACACAGAACCTGTATATTCCTGTATTCGGAATTGTTAGCAAACTTATGAACATGGAAGCATATTAAAAGACACTGGGAGTAAGAGGTTAATACACTCTGCAGAAACGTGTCTAAAATAACAAATTGTAAAACTAGGTTCTCAGACTTTATCTTTTTTTGCGAATTAACCCTTTCCGTGTCTTGAGTAGTGAGTATATCATGACATTAAACAAACACCCAACGTCTCCTCAATTGAATTAAATATTACTTTTAGAATATGAGTAAAATGTGCATAATTCCACAAATAAGAATAAGTTTTATTTTTAGCTTTCATTTTGCCAGATTAGTTTTTTTACCTTTTTCTTTGCCATAATAATATTTTTTTAAACAATCTGTCCTTGAAGATATCTACTTGTTCTAACAATCAACGGTTCCGAAGTTCAAATCAAACACTACGCATCAGCTGTTGGCGTACCGGAAACAGGGAGCGTAAGTTTTAATGGCTGACATAAGGACTGGCCACCAGGAACTATTTTAATAACCGCCTAATACTGAAGGGTCAAAGGCGAGCCTGCAGTGTAATATTAGGTCCTTAGAAAGCCGTTATTACATAACTTTCATTGTCCAACTTATATTATTAACGTAGTGATAAGTTTGTTAACTGCCAATACTGCACGTGTTAGCTGGGTCCTATTTCTAAATCGGACAGAGGTTGGTTGAAGTTTAGACTCTTGTGGGGCTAAGGAAATACGGGACATCCGAAAGCACTTTGGCCTCATAGGCTGACTACGTCGTTTTTCGGAAAAACATCGAATTAGAGCTTAGATTGTTAGCCAGCATTCTAAACTTCAACTAAGACGAGAAGTCTTTGTTGATGTTTAATATATTGGCCATGATCAGGTCAAAGAAATCTAGGACTTCAGAAAGCACGTTTGACTGAATACATCGTCAGATTTGCGGAAAAACGCTTACTCATGAATGCAGAAGATCCTAAAAAAACTTGGAAAATTATTAAAAAACGAAAGTAGGTCTGTAAGGAATTCCAGGTTGAAATGTAGGAAAAATACGTCAGCTCACTTTAAGATAGTTACAACATAACCACTATCTGTTATAATTTCTAGATAGTGGGCCTCTGATAAGCATACTTTAATTGTTCAATGGGCAGCCGAAAGGTCGGTGAGGGAAATAATTCATTTGACTAAATATAGTAACTAAATGCCTATTATCTTTACCACAAATCCTAGGAATCCTTTATAGGCAGAATCGCTAAATGGACCTTTGTGAGTAATAAATTACATTTATTAGACCTATCTACATCTAAAATAAGGAGAGCTAGACCCAATTGTGAATCAAAATAAATTTTACTGATAATGTTCTGGTTTAAAGGCTTAGTAAAAGAAATAGGCAGTCATGGGGACTGCCAGCAGTGAAAACTTAAAACTATGACTAACAGCGTTTAATTTACAAATTAATTGTTGTATCAAGCTTTAAAATGTCATAATATGTGAATTAAAATATTAACATTAGTCTTGTTTTAACATCTATCGGCACTCCGAGCAAAAACAAGCTGTATACTCGTACTGTTAACATTAGCATGTCGGTGACATGAACCCATAATATGATCCCCTACCAAAAATTGCCCAACGCGCCTAAAGAAGTTTTGACTTCAAAAATAACTTACAATATTTTGAATAATATTTACATAATATATATACGCGAACAGACTTAAAAGAATAATATGTACATGTATATAAAAAAGAGAGGGACAGAATTACATCAATAAATCTTAAAAAAAAATATCATCCATATCGCTGTCAACAGGAAAAGTGCCCAAAAGGTTGGCAGCATTGCCACGTTGTATGGCGATGCTGATTCTTTCTGATATTTTAAATGAATTATTATATTTTTTTAGACCTATAGAAAGAGTTGTGCCTGTGTGATTGATCACTCTGTACCGACAAGTAGATATTTCTGTGATCAGAAAACAATTCATCAACCTACCAAAGATGATTTGCTAAATAGCTTCAAATGAATTCAATCGCTGTTGATAACCATAAACAACTAGCTATATTTTGAAACATGCTTCAGAATAAAGTTTACAATAATTTGCATTTGCCTTTCAAATTAAACCCTTTAGAATAATTTATATAATATTGGTACTGTTATCAGTAAAGACGCAGTGACTTGGCAAATTAACAGGACTCACAGTTTCAATAATTGACAAGATTTCAACCAAAACGAACCGAGAGTTTGTAATAAAATCGGGTCCATATTAAATTGCTTTGATATAAAACTTATTTATAAAGGTTAGCCAACAATTGTTTACACAATATATTTAAAATAATTTTCATAATAGTAGTTGCATTTATAAGTGCAACAATTACTTACAGGCTAACACAACATGCACCATTTATGGTTTTACATATTATTACAAAGCCATAAACAAACCATAATTCACGACCACCTTTCTCTCCGTAAGCATTGTTCGAGATGGTAGCCGCACAAACTTACTTATTATGAGCAGAATGACTGTCGGGTGGGTTGGTACTGATTCATAATAAATTCGACGCCGACGAGAAACAAAACGTGTCTGATATACTGGTGACGAAACATGGCTTAATGGCCATGATCCCGAAACAAAGCAACAGTCGATTGTATGGTGCGTTTTTCAAAGTCAAAGTCAAAGATTTATTTGCTGATAAATATGGTTACAAAAGTTCTTACATTAGTAGTATTAAGTAGCTTAACATATTTAATCATAACATAATGCCATTCAAATTTATGATACAAATTACAATTAGGTCATTTTAATTCAAACTCAAGGAATTATTTTATAGTATAGAAGGAATTGTCAATTAGCCAACTGCGTAAAGCCCTTCTGAAGCGGACCATTGGAAGTTCTTTCATTTGGTTAGGAATCTTGTTATAGATCTGAATACACATAGGATAGCAACTTCGCCCATATAATTCCGTTTTCATTCTAGGAATAATTAATCTATTAATATCTAGTTTTGAACATACATTAATTATCTCCCAGTGTTTCTGTTAGTATGTAAGTACTTAGGGTACGCTGCGCGGGACCCGACCTCTTCAGTCGATAATAGACGATTGCTCGGGACGCATGTGTTTTCTTTCTCCGCGACTAACAGTGGCGACGAGCGAACCGGAATTAACACGTGAACTAATCAAACATGTCGAAAGTGTCCGTTGGATCCCTGAATAGTTTCAACCACGAAAACCAAGATTGGTCAGTGTTCAAGGAGCGACTGGAACAGTGGTTCTTAGCCAATGAACTATTAAGTGAGGAGGGTAAACCAAAAATTAAACAACGTGCAATTTTACTGAGCAGTTTATCTGAGAGCACTTATAAGTTGGTCAGAGATCTCGCACTACCGAATAAAATAACCACACTAGAATACGACACTATAGTGAAGCTATTGGATGATCATTTTGAACCAGCTAAATGTGGTTTCGCCGAGCGAAATCGCTTCTATTCATCGACTCAACAACCAGAGGAACAGTTGGCAGATTGGGCGGCACGTGTTCGCGGACTAGCACTGGATTGCGCTTTTCCAGCTACGTGTCTCAATGAGTTACTGCGTGACCGCTTTGTCCTTGGCATGTCACCAGGGCCAGAGCGAGACAAGCTGTTCACAATGGATATGGCCGATCTGACACTCGGCAAAGCCAAGGAAACCGCGCAAGGTATTCGCAGTGCTCGACTCGGCTCACCTGTGACGTCATCGGCGCAACCAGAGCTACCTGTTTACTATAAGGTGGTGCAGAGAGCAGGCGGACGAGCGGCGCGGTCAGGCGCTGGTCCACGAGGACAGGGCGACGCGAACGGGAGCGGCTCCGGAGCCGCGGTAGCTCCGGCGACGTCGGCGTCGGCGGGCGCAGTTAATTGCGTTGTTTGCGGCTACACTGGACATCATGAGGACACGTGCAGGTTTAAGCGTTACAAGTGCGGAAAGTGCTGGGAACGTGGACATCTGCGGCGCGTGTGCGGACAACGTAAAGTGCAGCAACACTTTATCGAGGTCGAATTGGATGATATCGGTGACGATGGTAAACATTTCGTATGTAATATTTCATCCAGGTTCGGTGAGCCGATACGAGAATCTGTCCTGGTAAATAAAGTAAACCTTATTTTTGAAATTGATACCGGTTCCGCAGTAACAATTATTCCAGAAAAAGAATTCTATTATCACTTCAAATCATTGCAATTACATAAAAGTAAAACATTGCTACAAAGTTACAATGGTAGCAACATTGAAACTGCAGGAACTATCTCATTACCTTTCACTTACAAATCCAAATCGATAGATATACTTGTGTATGTAGTTAAGTATGATGGTCCGTGTTTATTGGGCAGAGATTTTTTATCAAAATTCAATTTAAAAATAGCCACAGTCAATAATTGCAGAAACTATGTGGAACAAATGGTAACTAAATATCCAAAATTGTTTTCAGATGAACTAGGGTGCTATAATGGGTCAAAGGTCAGTCTTCAAGTCAAGCCGGGTTCAAAACCATTTTTTTATAAAGCGCATCAAGTCCCATTCGCGTTAAAAAACAAGATCGACCAGAGTTAGACAGACTAGTCCAGGTTGGCATACTGGAGCCGGTCAGTAGTTCTGAGTATGCCAGTCCCATTGTCCCAGTGTTGAAAAACAATGGAGATATTCGTATTTGTGCCGATTACTCCGTAACCTTGAACAAACAGCTGGTAGTAGACAAATATCCATTGCCACGTATCGAAGAGCTGTTTACGAAACTGCACGGTGGTAAAAATTTTACAAAATTAGACTTATCTCAAGCATACAACCAATTAAAGCTAACCGATAACTCCCAAATGTTAACTTGTGTCAATACGCACCGTGGTTTATTCAAATTCACTAGATTAATTTTTGGTTTAGCAAGCTCAGCGGCAATTTTTCAAAAAAACATTAGAAAAAGTACTATCTGGCCTCGATAGGGTACTAGTATTTCAGGACGATATTTTAATTACTGGGGTCAATGACAGTGACCATTTATATAAAAACGAAATAGTGCTAGTTAAAATATACAAACAACATAAAACATATTGGACAAAAGGAATCATTGTGAACACAATAGGAAATTCCTTATATGAAGTGCGACTACTAGGTCAAAACAACAGTTCGGTATTCAAGAGACACGTCAACCAGCTCTTGAAATTTAAGGGTGAGGGTGAGAGTCTACAGGCAGAATGTGATTCACACGCTGGTGAAGTCATCAATACGAGTGTAGATCTACCTACGGAGCTTTCCCCCATTATACTATCCTCGCCGTCATGCAGTCTGCAAATAGATGATGTCTCCCAACCAGCGCCAGAAGTCGCTAATGTCTCGTCCGAAAGTGTCGATGCATCTGATTCGGCGGAACATGATGGTACAGATATGAGGTGCTACACCCCTTCTGAACGAGACGAGTCTAATGACTCGTTCTCGACTCCCTCGCCTCCACCGAGGCCACGGAACGAACGCCGCGATATGATAATTTTTGAACAGTAGTATTATTTTGTAATTGTTAGGCTAAAGGTGGAGGGATGTTAGTATGTAAGTACGTAGGGTACGCTGCGCGGGACCCGACCTCTTCAGTCGATAATAGACGATTGCTCGGGACGCATGTGTTTTCTTTCTCCGCGACTAACAGTTTCAAATATTCCAGGTGAGATTTGGTAAATTTGCATACTTCCTCAATATAAATACCAGTTAATGTAAGCATTCCAATTAAGATTACGAAACAGGGGTTTACAGGATGTAAGTGGGTCTACATTACAAATCGCACGTATACACCTCTTTTGTGCGATGAAAGCTCTTTCGAGATGCACCGAGTTTCCCCATACCAGTATACCATAACGCAGTATTGAACCAACATAATTATGCATGATAAGCCTGTAATGCGGCTTGTCTACTTGTTAGGTTAGATAAACGCCATAGAACATAAGCAAACTTACTCCCCCTTATTCCAAAACAAGGTTTATCTTCAGACCCCGGTTCAAAACATGGAGCCATTATTGAATTTCGAACTTTATTCCGACTATGGTAATGTTCCTAAACACAAAACTGTCAACTTAGTACCGAACTAAGTTTTCAGTTTTGTATAAAGAACGGTATTTCAATCACTGTTACGTTCTTATTACAAAAACTGGCTCCATGGTTTAAGCCATGTCAAAATATAAATCTTGTTTTGTAATAAGACGGACTGAGTTTTCCACATATCATATCAATATGATTAATCCAGGAACATCTCTCATCTAGATGTATCCCAAGAAAAGTCATACTATCTGATTGTTATATTTGTTTATCTTTATAAGTGACGTTTAAATCCATTTTATTCCAGCTTTTTTTACGAAATTGTACATATTTAGTTTTATCTATGGTAGCTTTAAGGTTATTCTTTTCCATCCAAGTTATTATTTTGGTTACGGTACTATGAAGATGAGCCAACTCCAACGAAATGTCGCCGTGCACGAAGCACACAGAAACATAATTAAATGGTCGCTTCATTTGTTTGCAAAACGGGTCATATTGCTACTGAAGTGCGTGAATCAAAGAACGGTGCAGAGATTTTTGACCTTTCTGAAGAACATCATCAATAGGGTCACTATATGTCCTTCTAGCGCGTTCCCTCCCGGCATTTCCACTCACATCTGCCTTGTAAATACCTTTTGTTAGTCGCCTTTCAACATGACCAAACCATCTAAGCATACTCGTTTCAATTTTTGTGAGCTAAATATTTAATTAAAACCGGCACAGAAGCAAAATTAAAAGAATAATAATAACTCTTACCTAATATATGAAAATTGCTGAAATACAATGTATTGAACCAATTTGTGTCAATATAAATGATGTGTAAAAGTAGCAGTGCTAATCGACTTTTGTCGCTGACAGTACAATTAATCCTTTCCGTGCGGACACTTCGACTGAAGCGTATTGTCAAATGTGTGTGTTGAGTACTTTTGGGGACATAGGTATTCTACCTGTCTCCTCTTACGCGTATTGGAGGTGAAGTTGTGATCGAAGAGTCGAAGTGAAATTCCAACTTGCAGTTAATGTAACTGTGTCACACACGATATAGTATATAGTAAGGCACACTGTTTAGTAATTATGGCTAATTAAACAAGTAGGGACAAAATAAACATAGACTTAAATCTAGTCCGTGTCCCGCGACGGTGACGGTTGACAAGCCAGAAGCTACGCACCATGAAACGCTACTTAGAGCACGCTATGGTTAGCGTCCGGGATCGTAGCTTAGTGTTGCCACATAGTAAGCGTGTGTTCCTAACTAACTTATAAACATAAAACAGGTGAGTCCACGTATTCTAAGGTGCATTTACAAAAATGCACAATACGTGACGATACTTACTAGGACTATCAGAACGTAAACAAGTACTAATGATGTCGTAGATTAGTTCCACCCAGGTTATCCAGGTCGGCTTACATTGCTGAGATAACTCGAGGAGTGCGATGTGCCTCGTGCCTGTAATTTCAATAAAGCACATGTCTGGAACTTCAAAACATTTGGCAGAATGAACCCTTGCCAAACTGAGGTGAATCATACGCGGGATGGAGGACGCAATTCGCTCACGCTGATTGTGTCAACTAACTTGTATAGATGTGTTTAAACTGGCCTGAATAGTCACGTTAAGGCTCCCGCAGACAGGCGCGATGCGACACTAGTAGCACAAATTCTATGAAAACTTCATGGAAAGTGTAGCGCTGCCCATCGCGCTCGCGAACCTTTAACTTCCTAATCATTACAACAACCGTAGCGCACAGTTGCGTCCCGCGTCCCGTGCGGGATTTTATTTAGTGTGGCCAGAGCTTAAATAAGTATGGAGGTCTTATTTCTCTAATGTTAGTAGGTACGACAAAATGTGAGATTTCTTAAAAATAATATTCGGAAGAAGTCGACATTATTTCAAAGAATAAAATATTAAAATTCCAGAATGTGAGTTCACACAATGCCGTCATTTAATTTTATCTATCAATTTAAACTACTCAGTTTTCCTCGGGGTGTCGTTAGTAGTGGCTGAAATAATATCACTGGGATAGTAACAGCATCCGTCATCATAAACTTACTTAAGTACCTAATCATTCTTCGACTATCACTGAGAAGTTATTTTCGCAAAAAGACATTGTTTTCCTTAAAAGGGCGTTTACGACGTACGGCATTTCATACAAACTTTCAAGCCCTTGTTTTTCGAAATGATTGAGCCGATTTTAATGAAACTACATACGCCTATGCAGGATACAAAGGTCTAAAAAGTTAGTTATGAACATTTTCGAAATGTCTTATTTAAAAACAGTTAACTGGAAATCTCCGTTTCTATGGAAAAATTTAAATCGGTCTAATTTGGCTTTAACACAATTTTTCGAAAGGTGCTGTAAGATGGAAACGCTCTTAAGCTTAGTTTACCCTACGATACAAAAAAAACGCAATAAAAGTACCTAATTGGATTTCCTTCTTTTCGATTCGAAGGCAAAACTAATGAATAACGTAATAGATGTTGGTATTTTTTTTTCCTTTTTGGCCAACCATCAATTGATTACTCTGTTTATAGTTGAAGTAAAATCTACCATAATCTAAGGTAAGTGGAACAATTTCTTACAGGTTAGCACCGCATGCCCCTTATACATTTATTAGGTGTGAAATTAATATTATAATAACTAAAATTAGCAAGTTTATATTAAAATTACGTGATGAAATATAAAACGAATATAAACAGCAAAAGAAAAATTCAATAGCAGGAAAAAAACAGACACAACAAAATCGAGAAAAAATTAAATTAAACATTACTAGTAGTTGTTCTATGAAACTTGGCATATGAGTCAAAATGCACGTCAACAAGATCCCTGGAGATACGAACTAGAAGTTACCAATTTGCAAATACGAGGAACGACATAGTTTGCACCAAGTATTGTTCTGCGGAGTGGAGGGTATAAAGGAGTAATAGGAGCACAAAGGAGTCTAGCAGGGCCCGAAACTGAAACTTGCATAGTAATTGGGGACAATCAATTTTGCATCGGAGTAGCTTATATAGGAATAAGGAATCAATGATTAAATAATTTCATTTCATTAGGTAAATTAAAAACCAAGAAAAACAATAGACAAGCTAATTATGCTACGCGGTCCCGCGGCCCGCGGCCCGCTTTCTCACAAGTCAGATCGCGCCAGGCCAGGCCGACAGGCCTGTGGGGGGGACGCTCGGCATTGGCCGCGACAGGCCTCGATAGGCCTGGCCGCGCGCCAGGCTGAGACAGGCGTCGACAGGCCGTAGGACCGTGGCAGTAGCTAGCCAGCGTAATCAAAGAATGTGACAAATTCATCAGGTTTTTATAATAGATAAAAATATAATATTTAATTTTCCAAATAAACAACTGTATTGTCCAATGAAAAACCTTATTGGACAATACAGTTGTTTATTTGGCACTGGGTTACTGTTTGCCACATCTCCTGTTTGTAAGATACGTTTAAAACTTAGGTCAATGACATCGGAGAGGGCGGGGGTTAGTGAACTTTTACACAACCTACGTAGGAAAAAAAGGGTAGTCTTTGATCTTTCTATTCAGTGAACCAAACAGTAACAATGGTGGGTATCATAAAGATACAAAAATAATCCCTGCTAAACTGGGTCAAAGGAGAAAAATAAGGCCTGTCATTAATCCACGAAAATGTCATTGCTTGGAATAAGAACAGATATTACTTTTATTGAGTTTGGTACTCGATTTCACAGCACTCGTGTATTTTCCTAAAAGTATAATGTTGAAAATGAACGCAATTTTGTAATAAACTCTGGAGTGGTTGAAATATTTAAAACGAGTTTTTGTAAATTATCGCCTTGGGTCCATCTGTAAAAGTAAAGTTTACATACTGCGGCATAAAAATACTTTTCTTTTTTTTTTACGTACCAGTGTCAACCAAACACTTTTTTAGGAACACAATAATTTACGACGAATGCAATCGGTGAGAGCCATGTCCAGCATTAGACTATTAAAACTCATACCGCCTTATTACAAAACAAGATTTATATTTTGACATCAGTTTTTGTTATAAGAACGTAACAGTGATTGAAATACCGTTCTTTAAACAAAACTGAAAACTTCAGAAGTTTTCAGTTTTGTTGTTTTTCTGACTACTTATTGTCAGTTTTGTGTTAAGGAAATTTACCATCGTCGGAATAAAGTTCGAAATTCAATAATGGCTCCATGTTTTAAACCTGGGTCTGAAGATAAACCTTGTTTTATAATAATGATCAAGATATTACTGTTAACTGGTTCGAATTGATAACGTTTAAAATTAATTAAACGCCCAAGAGGTCTCAGGAGCATTTAGTTCGAACAAGATACCTAATACCAAGTTGTATGAATGCGTGCCATGTCGGAGTAGTAATACAAGTTTAATATATAATATGTCGCAGTTCCTAGAAGTCGGTCCAGAGTTCCCTGTTGTTACACTCAAGTTTAAATGTTAGTATGCGAACAGTACATCTATGTACTGTTCGCACCTACTGGAAAATGCCTGATGTATAATACTTAAACTCCATTGATTTAGGTAGTTAAATAAAGGTAAACAAATCATAAAAAGGGTTTTTATAGATGACACTTACTTGTTTAAAAATACTTTGTAACTTATAACCAAATTATTTTTGCTTTTTACGATAGTTTTCTCTTTTATTACTGTCTGTTAACCTTTATTATTTATTCTTAAACTATTCTTCGTAGATGTAAATGCTTGAGCACATCTTTTTGTTAAATTTATGAATATTATAATTGTTTGTACAGATTACAAACAATTATAATATTCATAAATTTAACAAATTCTATTGTAAAGAGCCGAAAAAGACAGGTTCTCTAAACGTCAACGAAATAAAACGTTGCTTAATTGAAGAGTAGAACTGTGACGTAGCATGACAACTGAAGTGCCAGGTATTACGTTTAGTCGGTTACTTGACAGCTTTTTCGTCACGTGGTTTTTTATGTTTACCTTTATTTAAGGGGCCGGCGTAGCTTGCGTAGTTCAAACAAACGTAATACCAAAATAATTTGTTAATCAAACATATTCTTAAGGTAGTGTGTATTGGATATCGTGGCCCTGGCACAAAGGCAAATGAAGGAATACGGGTGGGTTTTAGTCAGTAAAAGTCTGACACGCCCTCCCGCTCCACCCAGGATAATTTCCCACCCCAAAAAAAAAAAAAAAAAAGGTAGTGTGTATTTATTTCGATTGGATTACAGAATATCTATGTTCCCAAATATATATTTTGAAAGGACAGTGATACTCGTATAAAGACGAGATATGAGGAATTTAAAATTTTTATAGAAATCTTATTTTTCTCATGTCTTGTTTAAATCAGTGTCCATTCAAAATATATATTTGGGGACCTAGATATTCTGTATTCCAATCGGAATAAAGACACACTACCTTAAGAATATATATGTTTGATATACAAAACATTTTGGTATTACGTTTGTATGAACTACGCATCCATCGCCGGCCTCTTAACTACCTAAACCAATGGGGTATACGATACAAAGAAGATGTTGAAACTAGTGATGTAACGGAGGCCATTATAACGGAGGCGGAGGTGGAAAATAAGCGTTTTTTTACCTTAGAAAATGTTTATTTTTTATTTTTCAATACTAAACGGCAATTTCATATTTAAACCCCTATTCAAAATGATAGAAATGACGCTCTTCGAAACCAAACTTTTCATTGAACTCAGCTACATACTGTCCAATATCCTATCATCATCATTTCAGCCGGAAGACGTCCACTGCTGGCCATAGACCTCCCCCAAGCGTCGCCACATCAACCGGTCCTTTGCTTCTCACATCCAGCGTGTTCAGGCAAAAGTCAGCATAACAAGAATTGATATAGAGTACTAACTCGTAAAAAATACCGCGGTGTTAATTTCAGAAAATCAAAAGTAAAACTGTATCTTTCTGACAATAAACATTATGGAAACAGAGAAATGTAAGCAAAAAATTTAAATGGAGGAAACCCTTCAGCGTGTCAAATGTCTGAAACGTAATTAGGGATGGAATAAGACGAGCACCGCTCACCACAAATGAGACAACAGCGGGCTAGATTACAAGGAGGAAAATACAGAAAAGAATTCCGTGGTTTTGTAGATCAAAGTAAGTAATATTTGTTTGTGTGTTTATCTGTGATTTGATTTGATAAGACAGCATTCGAAAGTGATAAATATCATTTACAACTAGAGATTCACTCCTCCTTAATATTTGATACCCTCTCTATCTCGGGAAAACGCAAAAATACTCTGTTTGGAAAACAGCTAAGGGAACGTGCTTCTTTCAAAGATTTTATAAATTCCTAGGTTAATTCCTCGATCTTTGTTTTTTGCTTTTTGTTTCTCTTCTACCCTGCACTGATATAATAATTATAATCTATTTGTATATAAAATGGTAAACTGACTGACTAGGTGATACATCAACACACAGCTCAAACCGCTGGTCCTAGAGACATGCAACTTGGAGGGTGTGAAGTTTTTATGTAAGTCCTTCAGTTTTGAGTCCTTAATTTTCGAAGTTAAAATCATTTAGTTTACTATATAGGCTTATGGTTGGAAGCTAACGCAACGGTTTTGTTAGAATTTCAACCCTTAAGGGGTGAGAAGGGGGATGAAATTTTGTTTTGAATTAAAGTTCTTTATTTTTTAATTAAAATCACTAATATTTCAGCTTATGCTTGGAAACTAACACAACGTAAATCTTTTTTTTTAATTTCAACCCACAAGGGGTTGAAAAGGGGTATGAAGTTTTGTATTGTTCTATACAATAAAAGGAAACCGTGACTGACTGGTCTATCAACACACAGCTCAAACCACTAAACGGATTGGGCTAAAATTTGGCACACAGATAGTTATTACGACGTAGGCATCCGCTAACCAGCACCGTTCGATTTTAATTGATCAACTGCTAAGTCGAAAGCGATTTGAACCGTCTGAACAGACTTTCAATCAAATTTAATTTCAAACTCCGTATTTTTTGTTGAAAAGTTCAACTAAAATCGAACCGCGATACGGCGCATTTTGCTAATGATTGACTTCGCATTTCGACAGAAAATATTATAAATTGCTCCAAGATCAAAAGACCCACAACTTTGTATTCTGCTACCAAATAATTTATTAAATAATAATTAAAGCATATTATTACATATTTATGTAAATAATAAATGGAAATAATAGAAACAAGTACTTATAAGGTAACTTGAAGATTGGTTTTCTACGAACACCTCGTACGAATTCTACAAATTAATTCGTGTCACAAAAATAGCTTCTAGATCAAAGGTCTGAGTACCTAACTGTTTCAAAGCCCAAAAGAATTCGAACGTTAGTTCTGGAACAATTTACCAATAGACGTCATAACAATATTCAAGTGTTTCTTCAAAGTGTTCAATAGATTAACCGTTCAATAGAACGGAGAAGAATTCGGCGAATACGTAGGATTGGTTCCGCCTACATAAAATTACCAGAAATAACTTTACCGAACTGTTAAGAGCGTTTACATCTTACGGCATTTCATACAAACTTTCAAGCCCTTGTTTTTCGAAATGACTGGACCGATTTTAATGAAACTTCATACGCATAAGCAGAAAGAAGACTTATTATATTATTATTATATATAGTCTTATTTAAAAACAGATAACTGGAAATCTCTGTTTCTATGGAAAATTTAAAATCAGTCACATTTGGCTGTAACACTATTATTCGAAAATGTTCTTTACTAACTTTTTAGAACTTTGTATCCTGCTTATGCGTATGAAGTTTCATTAAAATCGGTTCAGTCATTTCGAAAAACAAGGGCTTGAAAGTTTGTATGAAATGCTGTAAGGTGTAACCGCTCTTAAGAGTCTGTGGTCCATATTAATTACGCCTATAATGCCTGTAATTTAATACTAATAAATTATAAAAAGAAGCAGGTGAAAAGCGCGAATCCGTAAAGCCTGAATTTATTTTGTTAGGTGTTCTGAAAACTTTTCTCGTAAATTAGTGCCATTTGTGGTTGTGCTTATCATACCTACGACTGAAAAATAGAAGGCAAAAACAATATGAAAAACCGGCCAAGTGCATGTTGCTCCACGCTCAATGAAGGATTCCATAGTTGGGATGAATTTATCACGAAAAAAAATTTAACTTTGTTGTTGAAAAATATGTTTTTTCATACATCGATATACGTCCTGGTCAATTCTCCAACTGTAAATGTAAGTTGGTCGACTATTACTCGTTAACTTTTAAAGCCTACTTCACTGTGATAGTTTTCCTTTAATTTCGTTATACAACATTAGTTTTTGGTTACACTAAACCCGAAAAGGGGTACTGTACTGTACTCATAATTTAAAAAAAAATATCTATGGGACCAACATTGAAATCACGAAAAAAAAATCTGCACTTAAATCGACAAAATGTATGGATCAGCTGATTTTTATTTCGCGATTTCAAGGTTGGTCCCACAGATAAAGTTGTTCAAAATGATGAGTGCAATGACCCCTTTTCGGGTTTAGGGTAAACAAAAACTAATGTTGTATTTAACTACTGCCATGAATTTTTTCACATATCCAAAATTACCAATTAGCCAAAATCAGCACTTTAAAGCTTCAGCTTTCAGCTTCACCTTTTTAAGTATTAATTTAAACTGAATAGAAAAATGGTTTTCACAGACTCGCAGTATTTTTGAACGGCCTATCCAACGATATCATGGTGTGGCCATGGGATAGACGAGAAAAAACAACAGCATCCCCACTTTAAGTAAAGCGAGGCATCTTAAATAAAAACCCCCACTATTTTATTTTACCAATAGGTCGGCGTGATTAATGTACAGCGTGCCGCTACAGTGGCGACATTAATTTGACACACTGGTAGGGAAAGTGGCCAGTAATCATATTTTTTAATATTTTATGTAAACATAAAAAAATAAAATTATTTTATTTTATTTTTTGTTATTTTTTTTAGTATATTATATTAGATAAATAACTATAAATTGAAAAATAAAAAAAAACAATATTTTCACAAAACGTAAAGGCGAAACTGTATACGTGTGTTAATCAATGTCGCCACTGTAGCGGCACGCTGTATATATTCATGCCAAATTACAGCTATCTAGCACTAGGAGTCTCTGAGCTAAGCCGGGGACAGACAGACAGACGGATACGGCGAAACTATAAGAGTTTGATAAATAAATTTGTTGATAAATAAATGATAAATGATTTATTTTCTGTAAGTAGGTTTGTACAAACACTTTTACACGTCAAACATATTAAAAAAAAAACAAAAAAAAACTAGATGAGGTCGGCGTTTCGTAACTGACTACTCTGAGAAGAAAGGCCGAAACAAACTCAGAGGTCACAGTCTCTTTTAAAGTCCAGACATAATCTTGGTCAAATCATGTGAAGACCATGTAGATTGGTGCCTGAAATGATCTTTCTTGTTGTCTTTGTTGACTACGGAACCTTAGAAGAAGAGCTTATTTATTTGCAATTATTTTCGTCGTATCGAAAGCCTTCGGAGTTCGGATACAAACGGTAACGGTAAACATTACGTTACAGTTTATTGATTTTAACAACAAGTACTTATGTTAAATTTGAAGAATCTTCACACCTGGATAAATCAGCTCCTATTAAGTAAAATTTTCAAAGAATATAAGCAAAAAATATATAAAAAACTAGCGGAATTTTGAAATAAATTGGCTTAATTAAGACCGACTGTGACGTCAAAAAATACACGAAACCTTATATTGTTGCCACGGAAAAAATTGTGTCCGATTTTTATTTTCATTTTAACGCTTTATTGTAAGTTAACTTATTAATCATTAGCGCAGACATTGTGAATCTATTTATAATAATATTCTCTGTAACGTTCAGTGTTCACTAGAGTATGAGTACCTGAGCTATAAAAAACTGATAAAAAAACCTGGGGCAAAATTATTCAAAAGTCATTTTAAAAGATTAGGGCGAAAAACAGGAAGAAAAGGAAGTTGAACACCTCCCTCACTCCACCACCACTACAACAAGCTAGAGCTACCGCTGAACAGCAGCAACTTAACAAAAAAGAGAAGGCAACCATAAAAAAATACCTAGCACCGCCTCCAATCGTAGTAGACGGTGTTAAAAATTATCAAACTTTCTACGACTTTTTGACTGAATCTCAGTCAGGAGAAACATTTACCGCCAAAATGTTAAGCGGTAATAGCGTGAAAATAAATGCCAAATCTGAAGAGTCCTACAGAGTGATTGCTAGACGCTTATCAGAAAATAACTGTTTATGGCATTCATACGAGGATAAGCAGACCAGGCCAATACGAGTGGTGGCGAAAAAATTGCATTCTTCCTGCCTACCGGATCGGATTAAAGATGATTTAACGTCGCAAGGATTTCAGATAGAAAACGTAATTAACAAGTTAAGCTGGAGAACAAAAGAACCGCTGAACTTGTTTATAATATCGTTCAAAAATGACGAAGATGTTAGTAAAATATACGGCATTAAACATATTCTAGGGTGTAAAGTTGAAATAAACCCGCTTAAAACATCAAAAATAATACCTCAGTGTAAGAGATGCCAGGCTTATGGTCATACCCAAAAGTATTGCGCTAAAGAGCCAAGGTGTGTTAAATGTACAGGTAAACACCTCACAGCTGATTGCAACAAACCTGCACAAGATAAACCTAAGTGTGTCCACTGTGGCTTACCTCACCCAGCCAACTACAGAGGGTGTTTAGTTGCCAAGGAGATGCAAATGATTAAGAATAAAAACTCTAAACATAATCCACCAAATAACCCTACCGTTAAGCAAGTTGTTGGAAACACCAACAAACATATAACAAAACAAAGTGCACAGTTTACGCAGACAACCGGGATAACTGGACAAACATCTAAAAGTGCCTCGTATGCACAAGCGGTAAAACCAAGTACACAACCATCAAGTCTTGAGGACAAGCTCAACCAGATCTTGAAGTGCATAACCTCTTTTGACAAGAGACTAGAGAAATTAGAATCAAGGAATACAAAAATCAATCACGAATAACACACTAAAAATAATGGCGTGGAATTCTAACGGACTGCTGCAACACCAACATGAGTTGCAAGTAGTCCTAGACACAGAAAATATTGATGTGTGCTTGATCTCAGAAACGCATTTCACTAAACAGTATTTTGTTAAGTTTAGAGGCTATAAGGTTTATCACTCGCTGCACCCTAACAACACGGCCCGTGGAGGTAGTGCGGTTATTATTAAAGAAAATATCTGTCATCACGAACAGTGTAAATATGAGGAGCCAGATACGCAAGCTGTGGCGATATCAGTTAAAACAACAAAATTTAATGTTACAGTAGCGGCCGTATATTGTCCCCCAAGATACACGATAAACAAAGAACAATATATACACTTCTTCAGGCTCCTTGGACAGAGATTTATATTAGGCGGTGACTTTAACGCTAAGAACACTCATTGGGGATCGAGATTAACTTCAACTAAGGGAAGACAGCTACTACGTGCAGTGAAAGACATTCGCTGTGAGGTCATAAGTACTTGAAAACCTACATACTGGCCGACTGACCACCAGAAACTACCAGACCTTATCGACTTTTTCATAGTCAAAAATATATCAACTAATTATCTGAGTGTGGAAGAGGGGTATCACATGAACTCCGATCACTCTCCTATATTATTACAACTAAGTCACAAAATATTACTAAGAGAAAACCACCTGACATTAGTCAACAAGTTTACAGATTGGGAAAGTTTTACCATAGACCTACAAAATATTATTGACCTAAAATCTTCATTAAAAATCAAAGATCAGCTCGATTCTGAAGTAAAAAAGTTTAGTAATAATATCCACAACAACAACAATACACGCATGGAACAATACACCACAGATTACAAGAAAATATAAAGGAAATACCTACCCAAAGGAAATAATAGACCTATTATATGAAAAAAGGACTCAACGAAAAAGATGGCAGCAAACTAGGTTCCCGCAAGATAAAATTTTATTGAATAACTTACGAAAAGATTGACGAGAAAAATACAGACCTTTCAAGATGAGGCTTTCAATACTAACCTACGTCAGTTAACCAGCGACCATACAACGCAATACTCTCTTTGGAAAGCGACAAAGTCACTCAAAAGGCCAATTACATCAATTCCCCCTATCAGAGATGTTAACGGAAAGTGGGCCATAAGCAATGAGCAGAAAGCTCTAAGATTTGCACATCACTTAGAAGAAACCTTTCAGCCAAATGACGCGTCTGTAGACAACCTACAATTCGCTAATATTCTGCAAGATAAAAGAATTAAGCTTGTCACCCCGAAAGAAGTTGCAAACGAAATTCAAATCACTAGCCTTAAAAAGTCCCCAGGGTTTGACCTAATTACGGGAGAGATCCTAAAACATCTACCGCGTAAAGCCATCGTTAAGCTTACTAGGCTTATCAATGCAGCATTCGTGTTGAAGCATGTTCCTGAACCATGGAAAGTTGCTGAAGTGATTATGATTGCAAAGCCCGGTAAACCACCACACGAAGCATCATCATACAGGCCCATTTCCCTGTTGCCTATACTATCAAAGCTGTTTGAAAAATTGTTTTTAAAACGGTTAAACCTATCATAAATGAGACAAACCTGATCCCTGACCACCAGTTTGGTTTCAGAGAGAAACACTCAACAATAGATCAAGTACATAGAATTACCAACATCATTGAGAGAACACTCGAAGATAAAAAAGTCTGCTCCACAGTATTTTTAGATGTGGCACAAGCTTTTGAATGATTAAAGCTGGCGTACCTCAAGGTAGTGTGCTGGGTCCAGTCCTCTACCTGTTGTATACGTATGATATACCAGAGCTGGAAAATAATACTATTGCAACCTTTGCAGACGACACCGCTGTTATGGCTACAGGTTCATGCCATATGGAAGCAACCAGTAAGGTACAAATTGCTGTAAATAAAATTCATGACTGGGCAGAAAAATGGAGAATCAAATTAAATGAATCGAAGTCACTTCACATTGATTTTACCAACAGGAAATGTGATTACCACCCAATCTTCATAAATGGAAAACAAGTGCCATACGCAAATACAGCCAAATACCTTGGCATAACGCTTGACGCGAAACTGCGCTGGAAAGCGCACGTTAAAAAGAAAAGACAGGAACTAGACATGCGTTTTAAAAACATGTATTGGTTGATTTGACGGGATTCCTGCCTATCAATACATAACAAAATTCTATTATACAAGCATATTCTTATGCCAATATGGACATATGGCATCCAACTCTGGGGCTGTACTAAACCGACCAATATAAAAATAATACAAACATTCCAGAATAAGGTACTCAGGAGTATTGTTAATGCGCCCTGGTATATAAGAAATGACGACCTCCATCGTGACTTAAAAATGGAACCAGTCACCAAAATAATCCAAAAATTTGCTGAGGCCCATGACCACCGACTCCACCAACATGTGAACATCGAGGCAATTCAGCTGTTAGACCAAACAAATATAGTGCGAAGACTAAAACGAACAAAACCTTTTGAGTTAGTGTAGTGTAAAAAGTGTAGACATAATAGTGACAATGACACACATATAACACGTGAACAAAGTGTTTATAAATATTATTATATTAGACTCTAAGAAAGTGGAATGGACTTGTGTAAAGTACAATCAGCACTATTCTAAGTTTTAAAATAATTATCACGTAGCAAATTAAGTTAGATTCAAATTACTTATTAGTCTTATAGGCTAGATTGTAATAAATTATTAAGAACCTGGTTCTTTTTAATATAGGATTAAAAAAAAAGTCATTTTGAAAAGAGATCCTTAGATTCTGTGACATGACTTAAAAGACATTAATGATTTCTTAATACTTTTTCGACTGACTTAAAAGAAATTAAGGTTTTCTATAATGCTTTTTCAACTGACTTAAAAGTCATTAAAGATCCCTTTAATGCTTTTTCGACTGACTTAAAAGACATTAAAGATTTCTGTAATGCTTTTTCGACTGACTTAAAAGACATTAAAGATTTCTATAATGCTTTTTCAACTGACTTAAAAGACATTCAAGATTTCTATAATACTTTTTCGACGGAGCTGCGTTTACATGGCTCCCCTAATTTACAATGCTTTGCTTAGGTCAATTACTCAACTACCCTTCAATAAGTTTTGTGTTGCGTTGCGGAAGTGGTTTTTACAAGAAAGTTATTATTCGATAGATGAGTTCTTTCAAACGTGTCCCTGTAAATTTTATACAAGAAACTTGTACTATTGCATGCTAAATATTGGCTAAATGTGTGTTACTAAATATTTTATATGACAACGATATGTACCTACCATATTTGATGCAATAAACAAATGAATTGAATTGAATTTTATCTTGAAAGTATAAAATACTAGCTTTTGCCCGCGGCTTCGCCTGCGTGGAGTTCGGAAATTATCCAACGGAAATGTACTACCGGGATAAATTTATCCAGGTTAATAACTCTCATCTGTGTGCCAAATTTCACCCGAATCCGTTCAGCCGTGTTTTATGTCGTAGTAATTATAGCAGAGAAAAAGGACTCCCGCGCCACCGTTAGTCATAATTATTTTGTATCGCGTAATTTTTAATCTGTGTTATCTTTTAAAGTATTAATTTCAATGATATGACGCGCAATTTAAGTAACATATTTGTTGGAAAACGGTTAATATAATACCGGTTAAAATAGTTTCGGAAATAACAATTAAATTTTTATCAAATTCTGGAAGATAAAAATGGTTCAGTACTGTGGGTCATCCTTAGAAGATAGACATAATATGCTATCGCGGATTTTTTTGTTGCGACCTCTTGAACAATAATCGTCATATTTCAGCCAATATACACAAAACTTTAATGAATTATACACTTAAACCTTTCTCATGAATCACTCTGCCCATTGGAGAAAACCGTTTGAAAATCTGTTCGTTAGATATTGAGTTATCTTTTATCGCTTTCAGACCGACAGACAGACGCGGCGGGGACTTTGTTTTATAATATGTAAGGATGTATGTGATATGAATGACGATGTATTACCAATTAATATGCGCCATTCTATAATTGACCTTATCTCGTTATTAATTATTTTGCATGCGATCACAATATTCTGTGTAGCTAAACATGTGGACATTTTATCAAAACCAGACTGTAACAACTTTATACCATGTTTAAGGCAAATAAAGACTTATCTTGTCTATCACTTCTTACAGTATTAATTTATTCATAATGAATGTCTGATTAATTCTAAGGAATTATTCATAAAGTGAAACTATTCGGTTATATATAAATATAAGTAGATAAGGTATAACTGGATTTCCATAAGTAAATATTGGCAGAAGCATACCAAGTAGTTTGAAAATAATAATGTATTATTAAAGGATGAACATTAAAGTGTTCAATCAAATCTAGATCGATGACTATTTATCATACTTGTAGGTAGAAAAGAAGCGTTGATTTAAAAAAAAAAAATATGCAGAATGGTTTTTAAAGGCTTCTACATACCGGGGCGACTTGTCGCGCGACGCGACGCGACACAAAGGCACCGCTCGTCCCGCGACGCGCGGGGCCTTTGTGCCGTGTCGCGTCGCGCGACAAGTCGCGCTGGTATGTAGAAGCCTTAAAACGTTACAACAAATAAATACCTGCTTTCGGGACTCCTTAATCTAGCCTTACTGCACCAAACCCCCTCAGGAGTTAAGCAGCAAATGTAACTCAAGTAAGTACTCACATGACGCACATCTTCGAAATATTTTCTTCAGTAGGTAAAACTCTTATGCTTGTTTAATTAGAAGTAGATAAGATTTTAGATCCCTTTCTCTAACATTATAATGCACCAACTTGCAGTATCGCTTTCAGGAATCCGTGAACACAGGAATCAGCGTTCGGTGTGGTGCCGGACGTAAAGAATAGCACCATCCTATTTCTTCCCGTGGGTGGCGCAAAGGCGACCAAGGGACTTACTAGAGAATGGGCAGCAGCGTTCTCTATGCATTCTAACACCATGCTGCGATCGCCAACCCGCCTGCCAGGCGTAGCGTTATGGCAACCACTGGCCGTCCACTGCTGGACATAGGCCTCTCCCAAAGGGTGGGAGGGGGACCCTTCGGGAGAGGCCTATGTCCAGCAGTGGACATCTTTTGACTGAAATGATGATGATTCAGGAATCTCTGACAGAATGTAAACTTTAAAATAAAAGTAATAGGTAAATAATAACTTTCCAACGTATGTAGCGACAGATGCAGATACACATTATTAAAATTGTCATTATTAATATTGATGATGTTGTACAGTACCGATTATAACGGTCTTCGAGTTCGACATAAATACATTTCAAGTCGATGCTGATTTTTTAATTTCACGATGAATAATTTATGATCATGAAGTGGTAAGTACCTAACGTGATGAAATGTGACATTGTGCTGTTTGAACCTAAAGTTTAAAAACTATGATGATTAGTTTCCTGTTCTTATTAATCTTTTGATATCATTCGATAGTTTAAGAAACAACGTTGAAAATAAGTACGGAATAGACTACAAATATTGTTTACAGTTTTGACTTTGACTTTAACCCACTATTTATGCGGATGCATCACACTGACGTCACGCAAAATCCTGCATCGCGCAAGCAGAGTTAACCGCGCGACTGGCATAGATATATGTATATACAACGTCCCGACAACAATCGCCAGGTAATTATAGCCCACACGACGCATCACCCGTCTGTTCGGAGGATCCTCCCTTTTCTATGGAGTATGAGTGAACTTTACACCCTGTTCCTCATACCTCTACCAGCGGTCGGCAACCTTTTGGCAGGCAAGGGCCACAAGGTGGCAAAATAAACTAAAGGCGGGCCGCACTTGTGACATTAACCCTACAAGCACAACCTACGTATTCTTAATTGGTCCTATCCCATAGAAAAATGAAAATGCTATTATAATTGTTAAAACATACGGAATTTAATTCGCACACCAATACTTACATTATGTTTATATGTTTCGGCTTTATTTATAGCTAGAAAAATAATCACCAAAAATAGAAATGAAAACTACAAAGTAACTGAGTTTATACAAATTTCAGTGTGATGTCTTTTTTTTTTTTGGTGGGAAATCATCAAATAACTTCTCCCGCTCTGGGCGGAGCGAGAGGGAGTGTCAGACTTTTACTGACTAAAACCCTCGACTAAAACACGGTGGGTGTGGCTCTGGCCACGATATCCCTTTCGGACAGGCTCGTAACCCTGGCAGGCATTGGCCCTTTCGGACCCCGTCAATTGGTGCTGACGTCTCTTTGAGGCGCGCGTGGGACACAACGCGCCGTCGACCCGGGTCTGGTCCTTATCGGACGGCGAGCTACCCATCGCTCACCGTCCGCAAACCCGCGCCTACGGTGGCCGGGAATCGGCCTGCGATTCCCGACGCCCAGGGCGTCTCCTGCGGCGACTAAGGAGGTTGCAATTGGGAGGTAAATTCTTGTATGTTAGCTCTCATATTTGTAGTTGCAATTTGAATAATGGCTCTCAAATGCTCATCTGTGAGACGAGAAGCATATTCATTTTTTCTATGACGTCCATGCGTTTATTTTGATATTTTATAACTTATTTACAAAACATTCACGGGCCCAAAGTAAGACGTTCGCGGGCTGCGTGTTGCCGACCGCTGCTCTATACCATTAATCATTTGTGTCATTTTCTAATGAAACCATCAATTACAAATTCGTAGAAGGTTTTCCTGGTCGCTTCCGCACGTCATACACATTATAGTTTAATTCCAATATGTTGTATTTACCCTACGCTATATTTATACACGGTAAATAAATATAGGGTAGGTACAAGTTAATGTAATACAAGTTTAATAATAACAGGTTTATGGTTGTGTAACCTACAACTTAAAGAGGGGAATTAATAATTTTCCTTGCCATTGATTATTTTGTTTCTAATTTTCTATCATTCTAGTATGTAGGTATATATTAGCGTACTAAATTTTATTTTTATAGGTATATTGCCTACCGAGTCTACTCTAGACTGTGGTGCTTTCAAATGTGGAGCAAGCTGTAATTGAATTTTGACTCTGTCTTTTATTTTTACACAAAACGAGAAGACATACAAACAAGATACACACTCCGATACAAAACACGGCTAAACTTACCAACATCCCGCTTAAAAGCACATTCAACAAGCCCTCTGGTATAAGTTACCCGAATCAGTAAGGAAAGAAAAAAAACTCCATCTATTCACGAATAAATTAAAAAGCTATTATTAAGTAAATTTTATTACCGTGTAAACGAATATTTAAATGATAAATCCTAAAACTTATACAAAATTCACAAAAAATGTATTTTTTTAAATAAGTTATATTTATGTAAGATAAACGATAAGTCCTCATCTCTACCTACAATCCTTCTTTTGCTGTGCCCGACGGGTCCGGGATGTAATTTTTTGTTCAGTGACTGGGCAACTAAGGGTATTAGGAAAAGTAGGGAAAAATTGTTTGAGCTTTATGGCCTTAAGCCTTATATTAACTCTGAAACTTTTAATAAATACGTTGCTACTTACTCTAAAATTTTTAAAAATACCTGCAAGGTAGCTAAAGCCTTGTACATTAGCAACAAGATTAAATCAGCCGATAATAAAATAAAGACGGTTTGGAGAATTATCAATGACGAAACTAACAGGAATAAAAAACATAATAATGATTTCACTCTAGAAACCTCACGTGGTCTCGTATGCACAAACAAAGAAGTTGCGCAAGAATTTGTAAATTTCTTTACCAATATCCCACTTAAAACTACTGAAACCATAAATTCCTCGCCCTCGCGTTCTATTGATTTATTAAGAGCAAACGTTTCATCCTGCGCGATTGAATTTAAATTCAAGCATATAAACCCCGTAACAGTAATAAAAGCTTTCAAGCAAATCAAAATCAAATTAACAGAAGATCTATGGGGAATGTCTATTAAAGTTTGTACCTCCATTATTGAGACTATAGCGCCGTACTTGGCCTTACTATTTAATTTGTGTGTTGATCAAGGAGTCTTCGCGGATCTAATGAAATATAGTAAGGTAATACCACTTTTCAAATCCGGGGATAGTGAAGACACCAATAATTATAGACCCGTATCCGTGTTGCCGGTCTTCAGCAAGGTGTTTGAAAAGGTAATGCTTAATCAAATGCTCAATCATTTTAACACCAATAAAATCTTACACGATCAACAATATGGTTTCACCAAGGGACGTTGTACGACTGACGCCGGTGTCACCTTATTAAAACACATATTTGCGGCATGGGAAGAAGCCCAAGACGCCATAGGAATATTTTGTGACCTCTCCAAGACATTTGATTGCGTCGACCACGAAACATTACTCTTGAAACTTGAGCATTACGGCCTTGGAAAACTTGCGCTCAGTTTAGTAAAATCTTATTTAAATGATAGACAGCAGCAAGTTCAAATAAATGGAGTCAATTCACTCGGCTTAAAAGTCAAAATGGGTGTACCTCAAGGCTCGATATTGGGTCCTTTCCTCTTTTTAGTATATATTAATGATCTACCCTATTTGTTAAAAACTCAACCACAAATGGTGTTATTTGCTGACGATACTTCCTTAATTTTTAAAATTAACAGATGTGCATTAAATCTTGATGACGTAAATAATGCCCTATTGCAGGTCCAAAATTGGTTCACTGCTAATAATTTAGTATTAAATGGGAAAAAACTAAGTGCATAAGATTTTCGTTACCAAATGTCAAAAGTAGTAATTGTGAGATAATATTGAATCAAGAGAAACTAGAATTCGTCGATAAAACTGTTTTTCTGGGGATCACGCTCGACTCAAGGCTTCAATGGGGTCCTCATATAATATCCCTTGCAGGACGGCTAAGTTCGGCGGCTTATGCTGTGAGAAAAATCCGTCAATTTACTGATGTAGATACCGCGAGGCTGGTCTATTTTAGTTACTTTCATAGTATTATGTCATACGGTATTTTACTATGGGGACGGGCTGCAGACATCGAGTCTATTTTTATTCTGCAGAAAAGAGCCATCAGAGCCATATATAATCTCCGCAGGCGCGATTCTCTTAGGGAAATGTTTAAGGATATTAACATCATGACGGTGCCTTGTCAATACATCTATGAAAACATCATGTACGTAAGAAAAAATTTACATCTTTTTAGTAAAAGAGGCGAAAGACATAATTATAGTACTAGAAGTAGGGATTTATTAGCTCAACCAGGTTTCAGACTGGCAAAAGTAGACTCGTCTTTCATGGGGTACTGTTTAAAATGTTATAATATAATTCCTCCCCACATACTTCAACTGAATGAGACGAAATTCAAATCTTGTATAAAACGCACACTATGCAAGCAGGCATACTATAATTTGGGGGATTACATCGCTGATAAAAATGCTTAGCTCAATGCTGGTCCAGCTCCACAACCTCAACTAATTGATTAACATTTGAAAATACTGTTGGAGCTGCTGAAGATTTCAAAAACTATCTTTGCTTTGTATAAATTCAATCTCTTAGTATTATATAATTGCATAGCACATGTGTGAGCACTATGTACTTACTATAAAGCTACCATTTACTGAGTACTTCTTTCATTGACTTGAATGTGCCCTGGCGGCTGAGAGTATGTCATGCTCACTGTAATGTCTCGCTGATGGTGGCGGGTGTGTTGGATCATTTAGCTCCCTTCAAAATGGTTGAGTTGAATGGTGCTAATCCATGCGTCATGTTCGTGAACGGGCGCCATCAGTAGGGACTGGTCATCTCTTAGCGGCCTTGGCTTATTTTAATTTAAGTTTTGAATTGTTTTTTTTTAATATTTTTGTTACGGACGCCTTTGACGTTTTGCATCGTTCTCACATGTTTAATTTCAACACGAATGATGTAACCAATATTTTGTAACCATATGTTAATTAAAAAGAGTGTCCGTGGAGTTTCTTGCCCGTTCTTCTCCATAGGTACCTACTAAGCTTTGGAATGGGCAACTAACTTCATCTTGATGACTGACCGACCCCCTTGACAATTCAAAAGTGCCTGTAATTGGTTTATTTGAAATAAATGCTTTGAGTTTGAGTTTGAGTCCACGATTGTTCTAAAGAAAATGTTTGCCACCTAAGCGTAGACATTGTGGAATGCAATAAAGTATTGAAAATTGAGTATTGAATTTCCTATTGTAAAATCATAGACTGAATTCTACTCGAAGTTTGGAAACGTGCCAGATGTTAAGAGACTTTGCCCTTTTATTTGGAGCATCACCATTTGTCATACACCGGGCGCGGCAAGGTGCGGCTGCTTGTTTGATACGCTTTTGCGTTGTTTGTTGTTTAGTAGATAAAGTCAGGGAAATTAATTGCTAAGCAAATTGACGTAGGGTATCAATTTGCTTTACAATTAGTTTCTCTGACTGAAAAACACGGCTCTTGTTGTGTATATACAACATTAGGTAGTTTTAGTATATGCGAAACACGTGTCGAGTATTTTTATGTAAAGAATCTAATATATGTTCAAAATTTTAAAACTGTATCATGAAAAATCACAAAGTTATATGGTTATGTTACCGGGTTGTCCGTACAAAAACATGCTAACGACGCCCCCGCGTCTCCAGGCTCGTCTGGCGCTCATGGATAATAATTTGGCAGTAGGTACCTAACTGTACGGCGATTGTATTGTAAGTAACATTTTCCATCACACATCAATATTTTTGGGACAAAATATTATATAACATGGTGTATTAAATCGATTCAGTTCCTTATTCTGAACAAACTTATATTCAGTTTTCGCATAAACTAAAAATAATGTTGTATACAAAAAGAGCGGTTTTTAGGGTTCCGTACCAAAATGGTAAAAAGGAACCCTTATGGTGAGACTAAGTCTGTCTGTCTGTCTGTCACACCTGGATATCTCAAGAACTACTAATGCTATCAACTTGAAATTTAGAATAGTTTTAAATGACGTTTGCCCAACTATTTTGCATACAAGAAATTAATTAAAAAAATAATACCCTTTTTTGCAAAAGGGACTGAAAGGGGGTCTTAAATCCGTCCCCCCCCCTTATCTCCGAAGTTTGCATAGATAAAAATCAGAAATTATTCTATGTGATAGAAGTGTATGTAAACATTACAGGAAAAATAAAACGATGTCTCTGAATGGCACAGTTTTATAGAAATCATCAACATCATATGTACGTACGGAACCGTCGGTGCGCGAGTCCAACTTGCTCTTGACCGGTTTTTTAAATAATATCGCCCTAATATGGGGTATACTTAATACCGTCTTCAGTGATCGGAGATAATGTAAAACAATATTTTCTCAAGGAATATACTTTTTTCTTGATTACCTACTTCTAATAAACTTAACAATAAACTCCCTTAAAAAGATTACAGTTAAATGGCCTAGTATTGTGACAAAACCGTAATCCATAACTCTATTTTCAAGTAGCACTTTCCAAGCGATAAAAATGTTATTGAAAAGAACCTTTTCTTGATCTTATCAGAGTCTTACTAAATATCTATTATTTTATGGTAACAAAGTAAGAGGATATAATAAGATACAACATTATTTTTAGTAGGTATATGCGAAACCTGAATATAGTTTTTTTTTTCAGAATAAGGTACTGAATCGATTTCAATCATTTTTAGACCATGTTATTGTATTTAGTCCCAAAAATATTTAAGTGTGATGGAAAATGTTATCACCATTTAATTACTTACAATACAATCGCCGCACAGTTAAGCACCTACTGCCGAATTATTATCAATGAGCGCAAGATGACCCTGCAGGCGCGGTGCAGCCGTTAGCATGTTTTTGTACGGATAATCCGGTGACATAACAACCTTATAACTTTGTGATTTTTCATGATACAGTTTTGAAATTATGTACATAGATTCTTTACAGAAAAATACTAGACACTTGTTTCGGGTTTCGCATATACTAAAACTAATATTGTATATTATATTAATAACTTGTTCAGCTCACTTCACGTAAGTTTTGAGGGAGCGTTTTTTACTGAATAGATCGGTTGGTTTCTCGTCTAATCACAGTCACGTCACAAAAAGAAAATTGCTCAAATGTTTTATCTACCGTCATTTCTCATCAACCTAGAACTGAACTACATTTTTTTTACTGAAATCTCATCGGTATTTTATCTTTCCACGCCAAAAACTCCTGCCTTTTATTAGGTAACTACAATGCCTAGATGATATTTTCATCTTCCATACAATTCTCACAAAATCTCCTTTTCCTATAGGCATAAGTACTTTTCTTACAGTAGGTATCAACTTATTTCAAAATGCCTCTCTAGCGAATAACTTTTCTGACAGAATACTTCATAACGCTTAAACATTTCAGACTCTACAATAGGCCTTCGGGGAAATTATAGGTCGATATTTTCATTTTTATGCATGTTTTACTAAGCTGTAATAGCACCATGTTTAAGGTGCGTTAGATTGGCCGCAGTACCGGAGCCGTGTGGTGCCGAACGTAAAGAATAGCACTTTCCTATTTCTTCCCATGGGTGTCGTAAAAGGCGACTAAGGGACTTACTAGAGAATGGGCATAGGCGTTCTCTATGCATTTTAACACCATACTGCGATCGCCAACCCGCCTGCCAAGCGTGGCGATTATGGCAAACCTCCCCTTTTGATGGAGGCCTATGTCCAGCAGTGGACGTCTTTCGGGTGAAATGATGAGATTGGGGATTCACAAATATTAAGCATAGGTACTTGAAAGGGTTTAACAGAAATCCACAAGAAAGGTTAGCGTGACAAAATATCTGGGAGAACATGGCGCCGTGAAATACGTTATAAAATATTATTGTGGCAAATCGTTGAGTCATGGCTAAATTTTTCCAAAAGTGCTTTATTGTTATATATGCAACATAAAGCACATTTTCAGATAATAACAAGCAAAAAAAACATCATTATTTTCTTTTCTTGACATCAGACATTTTTTTCAGAGACCATTTTCTACTATGTATAATTAATTTGTATGAATATGTATACTCCATTGGTTTAGGTAGTTAAATAAAGGTAAACAAATCGTAAAAAAGGTTTTTATAGATGACACTTTCTTGTTTAAAAACACGTTGTAACTTATAACTAAATTAAATGGATTTATGATTTTTACGATTGTTTCCTCTATTATTAATGTAAGTTAAACTTTATCTTTTATTCTTAAACTACTCTTCGTTGATGTAACTGCTTGAGCATAATTTTTTAATTAGATTAATAATAATACTATAATATTTTATAATCTGTCTATTGTAAAGAGCCCAAAAATACAGGTTCTCTAAACGTCAACGAATTATAACGTTGCTAAATTGTAGAGCATAATTTACTGTGAAGTAGCATGTCAACTGAAGTGACAGGTATTACGTTTAGTCGGTTTCTTCACAGCTGTCTCGTCACGTGGTTTTTTTTGTTTACCTTTATTTAAATCGAATCTACCTAAACCAACGGAAAATAGGTATACTATGTTATTGCAATAATAGTTCGCAAATACCAACATTCTAGAACATCTTGAAATCCTTATGTGAATAGTAGAACAGCTTCGGGAATATGTAAATAGTTTAGGGAGATTCTCTTAGAAATCTGGCTCAGTTCCAATGGAAACAAGATCCTACATCCAATAACTAGGTTATGTTTTGACACACTTAAGAAACAACTTATTGGTATTTACCTGTCCAAAGGTTTCTTGTAGGTATGTTTTGCAGGACCTTTTGTGTTTCATCAAACTTCATCCCAAACTCATTAAAAATCATGGTAGTTGGGTGCAATAAAAGACTTCTTTTCTTTTACTCGTAACGATACATGAATGATCATTTTAGGCCCGGCGCCCATTTGCGGCTCCGCATTGTTAGGCGACGAATAAAAATAAAGTTGAAATTTCAATGCTAACGGTCTTTAGTACTAAAACAGAAAATACGACTAAACGCTGACAGACACTACGCTGATAGACTGAACACCGACAAGACTTTACTACGACGGGACTCTTCGCCGACAGGATACTTCGCCGACAGGACTCTTCACCGACAGAGCACATCAGCGACGCAACTTATCTCCGATAATAAGTCGTACACTCAGCTTAACAATCAGTTGTTAGTTTTGTTTTAATTTAAACTGGCATCGAGTTTTTGTTTTGGTAACTGAGTTTACCAACAATAGAGGGGATCTGGTGCTCGGCGGCCGCTGGCGCGGCACGCTCGCTTCGTTCACTCGCCTTCGCGCGTTAATAGTAGTTCTAATCTAACCCAAATCTTTATTTTTTATGAATTGTGTCGCTGATAAGCCCTGTCAGTGAAGATTTCTGTCGGTAACATAGGTACTATCAATTACAATCTGCATGATTTTGAAGGGTAATCCATTACTTCAAATGTTCGAAAAATTTGTCTGCTCAACCACGTAAATAGCGCAATCATCATTACAGCCGAAAGACGTCCACTTTGGACATAGGCCTCCCCCAAAGAGAGAGTTTTCCATAATCGCCACGCTTGGCAGGCGGGTTGGCGATCGCAGTATGGTGTTAAAATGCATAGAGAGCGCTGCTGCCCATTCTCTAGTAAGTCCCTTAGTCGCCTTTTACGACACCCACGGGAATAAATGGGGCGGTGCTATTCTTTACGTCCGGCCCCACGCAGACGGCGCAATGAATGTTGTTAAACAGTCAAAATTAAACCTATTGCTACTGTGTGTTACGAAATTACCTCGCTGCTTTACCACGACATTAACTATTACTGTGTATTTCATCAACCTACTCAACCCCACATAATAGGATGCCTGCAATATGTACAATCACTTTATAGTTTACATTACAGAATAGATCGCCGATGGGGCCGAAAAGTTCTGGAGTGGTGACCGCTAACACACAGCTACATTAAGTGGTTACCCCCCAAAAGACATGTGAGTTCAAATCCGAGAGAGGCCCAAGTTGGTTTTTGTATTTTGCAAAAACATTTTATTATAATTAATGTATTGTTTTAGTGAATAAATAAATTTTAGTTAGTATTTTTTTTTAAAGTCTGTTTTTAATATTGTTTTAACAATTTCATCACAATTCATAAGGGCTCGCTGGCTAGTTCGTTAAACTGCGTATGAGTATGACAACGTTCGGTGATGCGATGGTTGAAGAACTGCATGTCGATTCTGTAACCATCTCACCGTGAAAACATAGGTGAAGTGATCGTGGAGTGAGCTGTCAGTGTCATCCCACGGCCCAGCTGATGCTAGGGATGGACTATATACATTTTCAATCATAATCGAGATATAATACTTTGTATGCTAATTCTGTTAATCATTTTATATTATTTCACAGCTAGTGTCTAAACATAGTATTGTCATAGTAATGTGTGACTAGTCTAGGAAAAAAAATAAAATTGAGTTCTGAAAAAATTTTTGTTTTGCTATTTTATTTAAAAACCTCCTAATTAGTAATGTTTAGACACTTAAATACTAGCTTTGAAATAATATAAAATTATCAACAGAATTAGTATAAAAAATGTTATTAAAATCTCGATTATGATTGTAAATGTAATGATTGGTCAATCCCTAGCATCAGTGAGATGACACTGACAGCTCACTCCACGCAAGATTTCACGATGAGATTTTTACAGAATAGCACTGCTGTTTTTGAAGTGTTCTTTAGATTATTCGTAGCGAATTCAATGTTGTAGCAGTGTAATATTTTAAAACTTGAGGGGTTAGCACATAGTGACGCAGACTGTACCAGAAGACGTAGCGTTGGAAGACCTCCCACAAGATGTATGGATGACCTGGTGAAGGCCGCAGGACTCCGCTGGATACGAGAAGCACAGAACCGGTCGTAGTGGCGGGGCTTGGGGGAGGCCTATTTCCAGCAGTAGACTACGTGTTTCGGCTGAAATAATGATAATGATGACTTTCAATCACTTTGAAGTTCTGGTTAGTAAAACCAGAACTTCAAGTGATTGTAGCATTATAATTAGTTCAAGTTATAGCGGGAAATGTTCCGCTGTATCTTGAATTAATTGAATAATATCCACTGCCGCTGCTACTGAAAATTCCAGTACCCGTTTTGTTTATTAACACCTTAGATTACCGTAAAAACAAAATTGATTTAACCTTGTTGGCCTACTAAGAAATTAATCCCAGACTTCTGGCTTGATCAAGAAGGTATGGTAGCTTTAATTTGGTTTACGGTTGTCGCAAATTGTCCTGTAATTGCTTCAAGCGGTGCCCTAACGAAATCAGGAAAATTCCTACTGAGTGTCCTTGTCCGAATTTTCCTTTATTTCTTTATTGCGTCCTTCAGTTGTTTTGTTTCTTTTGTATGAATCGTGATTGTTACTGACTTCATTCAATCGACTATATTAAAATGTCATCAGTAAGTAGATGCGTATGCATATAAATATTGTTCTATACAATAAAATCTCGGGTATCCGTAGATTAATTTACCAATAAATCATTATCAAGTTACCTACACGGTGATATAATTTCGGAACTAGCAACCCAATGTTGTTTAATTGGGAATCAAACGAGCTTACCTCATAAGCGAAGTCTTGATTCTAATTTTATGAACGGCGATCTGAAATATAATTAATTAAACAGAGTAGTGTTCCTTACACACACGTATTAACATCACATTTTTAGAGATAAAATATTTTTTTTTTTTTATGTTGGATTATTATCTTAGCGTTGGCAAGTGGCAACACAGATACGTCACTTATTTTAGAGATCCTTAAGTAAGGAACAAGCTCTGTTTTCTGTACAGAGTAGTTCCGCATACTTACATTCACTAGGGTTTCCTGAAAGGATAAGTGAATTAGGTAGACTGATTATTGCAGCGTTGGGGTTGTTAGCTAGTGGCGGGTGGGTGATTATATTTCAGATCGCCGTTCATAAAATTAGAATCAAGACTTCGATTATGAGGTAAGCTCGTTTGATTCCCAATTTTATTTCACGGCGATCTGAAATATAATTAATTAAACAGAGTAGATGTTTAGAGTTGTCTGCAATATCTGGTTATAAATATTCTGGTTTATTAAGTAGGTACTTTTTATTTTTGTTTATTACCGTTACCTACTTTGTTAGGAATTAGAATTCCTATTATATATAATTATTATTCCTATTCCTGGCTATTGTTAGTCAGCAATGAGGCATAATCAACATCGAGAAAACCCACATTGCGTTTGTCTCAATTGATGTCAACTTTAAGTTGAGCTGTTGTATTTGTTGTACTGTGAGAGGTAAAGGATTAATATTACTTTAACTTACTATTTCGCTTATCGTAACTTACGGTTATAATGAAGTATTTGTTTTATTAGTCCACAGAGTCAACATTAGAGCCAAAACGGCAGCCAACTTGTTTAGTAAAGTTTGTTCTGTATGTGAGATTAAATACTTTTGAATATTTTCGTGACTGGGAATAGCAGTCTTATATGTCTCCATAAGCTTTAACGTTCACTTATTTGGGATTCAGTGTGGAACTTACTGCGTGAGATTGCACTAAGCTCATGAACTCTATTATTACGTTTAATTGCGTATTATAATATGTGTTTTAGTCACTGAGGTGGCAGATTTTGTTGCCCAGATCGTTGTAAAAACTCTGCGTTTTTTTTTTTTTTTTTTGCGTTGTATTGGCGCTGGATAAGCTTTCCACACTTTCGCCAACCCGCCTGCCAAGCGTGGCAATTATGGGAAACCCCCCCTTTGGGGGAGGCCTATGTCCAACAGTGGATGTTTTTCGGCTGAATAGATGAAGCTTTTGACTTGATCAGTTTTAAGTTTTGTAAGCACCATTTAGGTACTTAATAGAATAAAAAAAAAATATATATATTTCTTAATTTATAGTGAAACCTTTTACTTCAAGTACTTATGATCAAAGGGATCCTAACTTCGACATGATTTTCATAAGTTCTGCTAGCAAATAGTCAAAATAATTATTACTTGACAAGTTGAGAGCTAATCGAAAAGATTAGTTTCATCTATGGGGCATTAAATTGAGTTATATATATGCCTTAGGTGAGGAAGTTGTATAATTAGTTATGTTCACTGTACAATGTGCTTAAGAACGAAGAAATTTTTAGGTACTTCTGTTCATGGTGCCTGCATTGATTGTATGGTATGCCTGGCCTTGTTCATGTTCTAATCACAATCCATCAATACTTTATCCTCACAATGCGCCGCCCCCCCCTTTGTTTCCTTGACAATTTTACTTTAGTGTTGTGATTATCATTGTTATATAGGTACTGCTAAATGTGTAGTCTAGTACTTGGTTGGAATGATTACATGTTTAATTAGATATTTTGGTTTTATAGACTTTGAATAAGGTCACCCATCTCTGTCCGGCCCTTCTGGGAATGCGGGCGTAATGTTATGTAAATAAACTCTTACTTTTGTTTTAATATAGTTATTTCAAGGCACTTGTTTCAAGTTGTTAGATCTCCATGGTTAATTTTCGGGCGATTTTCGATTTGTACACGTAAATTGCTGTCTGTCTAAAGGTGCTTATTATGTCGGTCTTGATATTTTGACGAATAAATAATCAGGGTGGGTTGGTAGGAAATCTTGTTTCGGTACCTAAGTGTCACTCACTACTGGTAATTTCGTCAAGACCACTGATTACATTTATTATAGGTCAATACAGCAGAGCTATAAGATACAGTTGAAGTATGAGAATTCTATTAAAAAAGTTATTAGACAATGTATTTATAATGAACCCTTATACCCGAAAATTTTTAACCTATCTGGTCATAGGAAGAATCCTGCGGGTACCTATAGAATAAAATCATATAAGTTATCTACTTATATGATTTTATCCTATCTATTTTGATAGGTTGAAAAATAATTGAATAGTGTACAGGTTATAGGGTATAAGGGAATAGTAATAGGGATAAAGTAATAGGGTTATATTTGGGAGCTATGTAATTTTCTGTCAATTAAGTACCTATAATGGAATTCTCACTGCCCTAGGAGGAGTTAAGTACCAGTTTTAGGTTCAGAATGAAACTGAATTTTCTATTTTGTTTTGGGTCTAAAATGTACAAATTCATTGTAAATCTGTACTTAATGCAATTTTAATTCATCTCGGTTTTTACTAGCTGAAATGGTATTCAGAAGTTGAGGTATTGAATTTTGATAGGTATCAAATAGTTTATTGTATCTTTGTACCCACAGCCGATAACAGGGTCACTGGTCTGCAGCTGTTTTTTCGGCATAGCATATGGTTGTTGCATTCCAGTATCAATCTTCATAAATTGTCATTCAGGAGTGTAGATATAAGCCGGATTGTCATTAAGGTCCACCAACAACATTCATCTTTGTTTTCCATATTGATTGATTTCTGTACCCAGTTGTAGGATGTTTTATTTCTTATTTACTATAACAAGTCAACTCCTGTTGTGCTATTTAGGTACATTTTCTCAAAAAGGACTGGTTCAGTTTCTCTACTATCATAATAATAATATCAAAGAAATCATTCTAAATAGATAATATAAAAAAAAACCAGATTGATAGCGTTAGATAGCAAGAGTGAATGTCTTGTGGGTTTAATATGTATTAATTAATTATTATTGTTTGTGGCTATAAAATTATATACCCAAGTTTGTTATTGTATCTGTTTGTTTTTCAAATAGAGTAAGTTAGCAATCATGTCAATTTTTGAAGCAATATTAGTTTTATTCTGGTTTTAATTTGGTAGTATTATATTATTATTTATTTATATTTGAATAATAACAAATGCTTTGCGAGTGTATAAACGCACAGGCAGTGTGCAGGGTTGACTAAGCTGTCTCGCAGCTTTCATACTGTAAGTTAAAAGCATATCAAACCCCCTTTATGACAAGAGTCAGTGTCGTTAAGAGTATTTTATACTCAATGATAACAATCCAGGTACGGAGGTACGGTCCAGCACTCACAAGGGCGTATAATGCTTTTACAAGTTTATAACACACAGACAGTGTGCAGGGTTGAGTAAGGTTGTCTCGCAACCTTCATACTCGTAAGTTAGAAGCATATCAACCCCCCTTTATGACAAGAGTCAGTGTTGTTAAGAGTATTTTATACTCAATGATAACAATCCAGTTACGGAGGTAGGGTCCAGCACTCACAAGGGCGTATAATGCTTTTGCACGTGTATAACACACAGACAGTGTGCAGGGTTGGGTAAGGCTGACTCACAGCGTTCATGCTCTTAAGTTAAAAGCCTATCAAACCACCTTTTTAAATTTTCTTAACCTTGATCATAGAAATGAGACTTACCTGTTATTACAAGTACATACCCGAGTTAGCTATAAACACTGTTAGCTTTTCATCCAGCTAGTAACGGGAAGGTCACACGTTACTGGCGTGTCTCGCACGCACTGAATGTTGTTACGTACATGTAATGTTGATAAACGCATACCAGTTAGCTATGCACAGTAACATTGCTAAGGGCTTCACGAGCCTCTCTGGCAGCTCCTCATCCAGCTAGTATCGTTGAGATAACAATACTGGTGACATCTCGTGTCTCTGGAGAGATAATGCTTTATAACATTTGCAGCAACTGGCAATAGGCAGTGTTAATGTCCACCATAGTGCTTATATTATAGCGCTGTCAGTATCACGTACAAGGTGGTCAGTTAAAGCCAGGCACTCTCGCACATTAAGGTTGTGGGATGCCTCCGGATCTTGGGTCAGGTTTAGGAGTCTGCCTCTGATGTATTTATCTGCTTTCTGTTGATGTCGTTCATGAACGTCGTGGACTCGTGGCCGTCTCAGGTCTCCACTAACAATGCACTCATTACACTTTCTATCACTTGGCATTATTGACACTTTGTCAAAGATCATCATTTCAGTAAAGAGCACTGTAAACATAATAGAAATTAACGATTTGATGACAGCAAACTTTTTCTTGCGATGTCATGTAAGCGCGCGAAAGAAAAGTGACGTATCTGTGTTGCCACTTGCCAACGCTGAGATAATAATCCAACTTAAAAAAATATATATATTTTATCTCTAAAAATGCGATGTTAATACGTGTGTGTAAGGAACACTACTCTGTTTAATTCATTATTTTTCAGATCGCCGTGAAATAAAATTCTCTTTGACATAATTTCGCTATAATACTAGTTTTTCCTTAGAGTAAGAAAACTATAGAGGTTCGGTTAGCGTGGCCAGATCTACTGCTGGGACACAGGCCTCCTCGCTGTGAGAGAGAGACAGATTATGTACATATCTATAAATGTATATTGGACCCAATGATACCATAAACCTAACCCTTTACCCTGGGTTTTAAAACAAAAAAAAATCAGCAAATTGATGATTATACGAGTATAATGTAGAAAAGTGCCAATACACAACTTCACAAAAACGCCATGAAATTCGAAGCTTGATGAGCTACATATGTCGCTGACCTTGAAAAAACTGACACGCACTGAGAGACGGAAATAGTATAGCTTTGTCCTTTTCCTTTACGTATAATAACTTAATAGTTTATCCCTTTCTTGTGAGAATGAAATGGGGCTACCCGCCGTCTATAAATTTCTTTGTCTAAGAGTTTTTCTATATAAATCGTTATTGTTAGACTTTCTTTCGCTATCAAACAACACACAACATAACTTTACGCCTGAAATCCTTGAAGGGTTAGGCGGTAGTGTATCTATAGTACCTACACCTCAGTTAAGTTTAAGTCTCATGTAATAAGGGGCGAACCTATTGCCATCAACCGGGCAAGAATCCAGACTCCGAGCTGCTACTGAGAAATTCCTAATGGAATTTCGATAAATTACTCAGATTATTGTCCGTGTGGTGCCAGACGTAAAGCATCATCCCATTTCTTCCCGTGGGTGTCGTAAAAGGCGACTAAGGGACTTACTAGAGAATGGGCAGCAGCGTTCTCTATGCATTTGACCACCATACTGCGATCGACACGCTTGGCAGGCGGGTCCCCCCCTTTGGAGGAGGCCTATGTCCAGCAGTGGACGTCTTTCGGCTGGAATGATGACTCAGATTATTGATTGGTAAATACTTAGATAGGTCATTTTGACAAAGTTCCTACAAAAAATAGGTTTCCTATGTTTGACTGCGTGTCAATTTATTTTCTAGATTGGAAATTCCACTGAATCACGAAATTGATGGAAATCGTTCTAATAGTGTTATCGATTAGCATTTTAGATTCGATATCAGCCTTGTTAAATTGAACTGTTAAAAGTCTTTGTGATCCAGTCTTGTGGGGTAGGGTGGAAAAATAAAACTAGGATTGTAAACAACAACATTTTTATTGAAAAAATAAATGAAGGTTATTATTATATCTAAAGATAAAAATAAATATTCCACGAATAACAAAATCGGTAGATTTTAAAACGAGGATTGTAAACAACAACAGTTTTGTTGACATAAAAAAATGAAGGTTCTTATAATTATTAATAGTGTTATAATGATAAATATATATATTCCACGAATAACAAAATGGTTAGATTTACAAATAGTGGTTTATGAAACTGTTGCATAATGAGGGGTATTAAAACACGAGTGTGTTTAGTAGTATCACATGAGTGTTTTAATACCTAGTTATGTGCAGTTTCATACACTACTTTATCTACTCTCATACATTGGTTGAACCTAGTAAATAAAAGATCCTGGTAAGAAATACTTTATGACACCGCGAATGCTCTAAAGCGGACGCTGCCACAGACAAGTAAAAATTGGAATTAACACGCTTTTGTGATGCTATAAAAATGGCGCGCCCAGCATCAATATTTTTTTTCTTTCTAATGGAACGGTGAGGCCATTGCCTCCTTGGTGATATTAACTTTTTGGATTTGGCTTGTTTCGTATTGGTAAATAAATTGTTTTCTATCATTATTTTGTTAGAGAAAACGTGTTTTATAATATGATTATATTTTTAAATTTCAGCATTGTGTTTAAAAAGTATAAACTCATTTTGAAGTTTATAATTCGAATTTTACGATATGATAGTGGATAAAATAATTTACATTATTGTCTTTTTAATCAGGAGTATGGAAATATACAATATGGTTTAAATAAAAATATAAAAAAAATATAACGTGGTATGCTGCTAAGCTGTTGCTGACAGTACAACATAAAGTTTACTCAACCAAGTACATACATTGAATTAAATACTTTAGTCACAGGAATTTGCTGCCAAATCTCTACCAAAAGACTATCTAGATAGTCAACCTTATAATTGGTTTCCCATGCATTGGTTTAATATATCTTGCATTATACGTCATTAACCGACAAGGTCTATTTGTATATGCGACAATAACTTTTTATCGCGCGATTATTTTGTCGCAGAAATACAACGTATTGGTTTATATGGCAGAATATACGAGCAAAATATCGCCGCTATTTATCATGCGATATCTGCTTCTGCGACAAAGTGCTCGCCCTTAGATAGTTTAAATCATAGTGAAGTGTCAATTCACTAAGAACTGTTATCGAGAACGGAAGCAATTACTAGTTGAAATGATCACACGTTAATAAAAAGATCGGTGACGAAAGTTTTAATACGACTAGTCCAGTCACATTAAGGGTCTCACCTCGGAATGAGATATAATAAGCTGTAAAAACCATAGGAAGCGAGATATATGCAAAAAAATGATTTAGTGACCTTTGTCCTTTGATATCTCAAGACGCGGACACGACATTTTATGAGACTTTTGAGACAACATAGAATGCCAAAATGAAGGTTTCTACAAGTTTACAGCGTATTATCTCAAATTCCGAGGTTATTCCTATTTATTGTCTTAGGTGACTGGACTAGACGTCACTTTCATGTAAAGGAAATTTTGGGTTGATAAATCCATGCTTTTAAAACCTTGTTGTTTTGTTTAGTTGAACTTAGTGAAATGAATTAATTTTATTGTCCGTTTATTTGAATCAATAATGTCATTATTTTACAGTTGTATGAAATGGCTATAACACGGTAAATTCACATAACGTGTCAATTTTATAAACAATTAATTTCCCCGACTGTACTTTCAGTGCCACCTATATAATTCCTGATATAGTAACGTTCGACCTTTGCACAACAGCAACAGCATTCTGAAAACAGTGTCAGAGTGTTTCTATTTTCCCATTTTGAGGCATTTTGTGGAGAGAATGGCCAGGTGAGAAACTTGTACCCTGCTTGGTCATCTTCTGTGCAAAGTGCTTCAAACTCTAATAATAATAATATTACTTTGCTTACTAACACTAGCTATAAGGTATACTAACAAAATGGATCTCAGTTGTCTTTATGAATAAATTTTGATTTTGATTGGGATAATACAGGTTCAAAAAAAAAGGAAAAAGTCGGAACACCTGCTTTATATATTTGACTTATATTAGCATTGATAACAGTTTTCTAGTAAACTCTAAGCTTCGTATTCTATATTATCAAGTAGGTACTTTAAAGTTATTCTATTATCAAATGACCTTATCAGAAATGAGGTTTCATGAATGACCCTGACTGTTTCAAAGTTTATTCAAAGATAAGAGATTCGTTGCATTTAATACAAATAAATCACGAGGTAATTATGTGAATCAAGCTTAATAGGCCAGTTTAAAAACACCTCGACACAAAGGTGCTGTATTGTTTTGGTAGCTATTATTAGTAAAAGGAAGAGAACAAACTTAATTTAACAATATTTATTATACAGATTAAGATTTAGTAATTAAGATTAGTAGGAAATAATAAGAAAAATACATTGATAATTTTGCATGTTCACGCAAAAATGGTTCACAATATTATAGGTTACAGTCAAGCTGAAGAAATTTTCAAAATGCAGAACATCATCATCAGCCTAGCCTTTTCCCAACCATAGGTATTGGGGTCGGCTTTCAGTCTAACCGGAAGCAGTTGAGTACCTATCTGACCTCCACAACTCAGTTAATTACTGGGTTACACAATACCCCTTGGTAAGACTGGGTTTCAGGGTTTCGGCTTTATGACTTTTCGTAACGACTGTCAAAGATCTATGAATGATCCAACAGCTGCTTTCCGACGCCTATAGGGGTCTCGGTATGTAATGTCATTGTGTGGTCACCTATCCCCGGACCGACCTGGGTAAGCTTTGCTTAACTTTGCGACCCGTGCGGCAGTTATTACTTTGCCACGAGCCCGTCGTAAAATATTATCTACAAACAAAAAAGAACAAGCAAACAATGGATCCTTAGTACAATAGGTACCCAAATAAGTACCGAATACATGATAATTTCGATGTATCAATTACAGTGCTAATTAAAAGATTCAATAGGTATCGTATTAAAAATGGAAAAACGTTACGATAATATCATCAAAGATGAATATAAAATCTAGCGTCTTAACAAAATTCTCGCACAAACTATTTACGAGATCATTGTATTTACCATAGATTTAGATTATGCTAGATACCGCATGTTCATTAGAAAACCGAGCGTGTATCTTTTTTATACCTAAGACGTCGTCACCCCAGCTATTTAGTGATGTGCTCAACGGTAACAGAATCGTTTCAATCGCTAAGCGCATCTGTGAGCTTTAGACTTCGTCAGTAGTTGACGTGCGTTGACATTTTTTCATTTGACATGCAATAGGAAGTCGCAATAATGCCCGGAGTTTGTGCACAGCACAAACATCGGGGCACGCTTGGTCGGACGGCTTGTGGCCTACTCTAAATCTGTGGTATTTACAATCAATTGAGTTTTTTATATAAAACTAGGCCATATTTTACACTTATTTTATAACTTATCGTCACACATATGAAAGTGTCTCTCATCGGGTTCTCCTCTCGGATTCATTCGCACTGCGTTGCCGTTCATTATCAGTTCTGTAGCATTCGAGTGATCTGTCAACAAAAAGAAAATCGATTACCATCGTAATAAATCGCCGAATTCATACATCTCCTTCGGTTCAATTCACAAACCCTTTGATTGGGAATTGAATCGCTTGGGATATTAAGCCTATTTATTTATTTTATTGTATTTTACAGTTTTGGTAAACTTACAGCTAAACACTTTTGCATGATTGACACTCAGTTGCAGAAAGCTCACCATTAACACTTCATTACATAAAGCAGCATTATCGCTAATGAATTCATTACTTTAATGAAGTTGCACAAACAAATTTTAGATAGCATTAGACATTGTTAATGCCACTTTAGTTAAAGAAGACTTTAAACAATATTGCCAGGAACAAATTACCATATTGAACGAAAAGAGTGAACATTTGCGTTCTGTTATTATCCGTACATACAAGTACACCACAATTTTAGCATAAAATAAAGTAAATGTAGTTGATTTATGTGTATTCAGTGTACTCTGTGGTTTAATCTAGTTTAAATAATCTGGTTTAAGAGAGATGCGCTAAGGTAGCCCGCGAAATTCAAATTTACCAACGTTTTTTGCAATTATCAGGTCAGTTACAGGTTTTATGTTGATCTTATTATGATTTGCGGCCATAACCAATATGGCTTTACATAATTATAATCATTCGAATGAGCATTACAACTCCCTAAGTTCAAAAAATCCTACTGAATGATTATTTCTGAAATAATCATTCAGTAGGAAGAGAGTTAGTTGTATTGCCGATTCTAATGATTATAATTCTGTAATGCTATATTGGTTATGGCCGCGAATCATAATTAGATCAACATAGAACGTGTTACTGACCTGCAACTTGCAAAAAACGTAATAAAATTTGAATTTCGCGGACTACCTTAGCGCATCCCCCTTTATTCTAATAATTTTAACATGTGTGCAGGCTCCTCCACACGTGGAAATCCATCAATTTCATAAAAACCTTCTGCAACTCTACGTAGTTCCGTCCGGTCTGGCATTTTAATAATATTATAGAGGTGGCTTAATTTTTCTAGTTCACGGGATACTTTTTGTATAAACAAACTGACAAACAACCCGACCCAACCTGTTTCCGACAATCTGTTGACTTATTTATGTTTATTAAATCACCCAATACTTGCTGATCCAGTGGCGAAAAATCTCAAACATATTAAAAGCTGTGTCAGGCCTTTAATGGATTTATTTCTTTGCGTCACTGGTTCTAAATCTTAATCAAGTAGGTTACAAATTTGAAGAATTGCGTGCTTGGAAATTCTATACCTTACACGAAACTCTTCTCCATCATGTTTTAAAAATAAATTCACTCAGTCTGGGATTCGACGGCGAGGTAAATCTACTAAATAAAAATCAGATAATGACGAAAGACTGGTTATAGACATCTTTCAATTACAGAAATGCATTCAAGTACCGTAGAAAACACGAATGTTGCTCTTAATGGATGCTTTTCGTCCCATTAAAATTAAAAAATCTGAAATGTCAAACTTAAAGTTCACCACCTGCTAATGGGCGCTAATGAAGTTACGTGCAACGTAAAAGTGTTTAAAATGGCCGGTTTCATTAGGTTTGACATTTCATTAGTTAAATTTAATGGAGCATTAAAATAAAATAAAAAATGGTTTTGTGCAATGATTTAATGCTACATTAGTGTTTAATGTAGTCTTTAAAATTTAAAGATCGTTTCTGCAACTGAGTGTTAGAGTAATTAAAATAAGGCCAATTAAAAGTTTTCACAGATAGAAGAGAGCATATAAACAAAAAAAAATTGAGAAGGTAGACAGTATTTTGAGTAAAAACAGTAGGTATTTAAAGATAAATATTAGTAAAAATGTGTTTCAAACAGCGTAAAAATTATTTAACGTGATCAAAAAAGAAATCACAAAGAGTCCTTTTTAATTTTGAAATGCCTGTATTGAAAACATCGATGTCAACGTCCCGGCTGACAGCATAAAGGCTTCTACATACCGGCGCGACATGTCACGCGACGCGACACGGCACAAAGGCCCCGCGTGTCGCGGGACGAGCGGTGCCTTTGTGTCGCGTCGCGTCGCGCGACAAGTCGCCCCGGTATGTAGAAGCCTTTATACGTATGACTCGCTCTGACTATCTCTGTTATGTCATCATTCCCGACTATACTCTATCAATTTCACAGGCTCTATGTTTGTCAATGAACGGATTACAAACTCCGAATCAACATTCGAAAGCCAATATTTTCAGCTCTATTTATTAAAGACTAATTATGTAATAGGTTCAGTAAGAGCTTTGAAGGCTTTCAGGACGTTCTCCTCTAGTTTATGATAAAATAAATAAATTTCAATCTACGTCTACCGCGAAATATATAGTCATTAATATTCGTTAGGTATTTTGAATAAATAATAGCTTCTTCTTTGTAATTATGAAATAAAAACTAGAATTCACTGAATTTATAATTGCTGAGCGACCTAGAAGATCAAAAACCGGTCAAGAGCGAGTCGTACTCGCGCACTGAGGGTTCCGTACGTATATATGATGTTGATGATTTGTGAAAAAATGTGCTATTTACAGACATCGTTTTATTTTTCCTGTAATCTTTACATAAACTTCTATCACATAGAATAACTTCAGATTTTTATCTATGCAAAATTTGGAAATAAGGCATCAAAAGTCGGAAACTATGCTGCCTAAAAAAAATGTTTGAGAATGTGCAAACAGCTTTCTTTCATAATTATGATACCCCACATGCTTTAGTAGCCCTACTAAAAAATTTTAAGACCCCGTTTCAGTCCTTTATGCAAAATAGATATAATTTTTTTAATTTCTTTCTTGTATGCATAATAGTTGGGTAAACGTCATCTAAAACTATTCTAAATTTCAAGTTGATAGCATTAGTAGTGCTTGAGATATCCAGGTGTGACAGACTGACAGACAGACAGACAGACTTAGTCTCACCATAAGGGTTCCTTTTTACCATTTTGGTACACAACCCTAAAAACACCTTTGTCTGACAGTTTTAATTTGATGCGGCTAGTTAACGTCAGGTCAATGATATAAGACCTCGGTTTGCTTAGGTTCTCTATCTTTTTCTAGGTATCTACCTTTTTTGAAGGCTGTAACTGAGTAAGAAAAGAACAATAAAGGTAAGTAATTAAAAGGCTAGACATCTACATTTTGTGAAGATGAAATTAGAAAAAAGAATAAGACATTAAAAATTTTTGCTCAACTTTTGCCCTCTTGACAAAAAAGAAAGTGGTGTAAACTACCTAGTTTACGTTATGATCATATTATCAAAGTTTAATATAAAATCTAGCGTCTTAACAAAATTCTCGTACAAACTATAACGAGATCATTGTATTTACAATCAATTGAGTTTCTTTGTAGTAAACTAGTCCATATTTTACACTTATTACTATGTAAAAAAAATTGGTGCTAACACCACTTTTTTCACATTGTAATATTTTAGTCTTCTTAATATTTTCGTCTGTTCCGTTTGGTCCCGGAAGTAAAGAATAGCACCATCCCATTTCTTCCCGTGTGGGTGTTGTAAAAGGCGACTAAGGGACTTACTAGAGAATGGGCAGCAGCGTTCTCTATGCATTTTTAAAACCATACTGCGCTCGCCAACCCGCCTGCCAAGCGTGGCGATTATGGCAAATCGCCCCCCTTTTTGGGGTTTAGTCTTAATTTTTTTCATCGGCAGGGAAATCCATACATTTTGCTGCCTCTCAATTTTTTTAATGAAAAAAGCAATTCACGCGACGACGAATCCAAAGATAAAATTATTTAACTTTTACATCAAATTACGAATTCAACTAGCTTTATATTTCTGACTGACCGACCTTACCCCTTGACAATTCAAAATTGTCTATAATTGGTTTATTTGAAATAGAATAATGCTTTGAGTTGACTATCGAGAAAATTTATTTTAGTATCACCACAATATGGAATTCACGGGATTGTCTTGTAACTATTACTAATAGATACTCGTTACTTAATTGAATATAACTAGTGAATGCATTGAGGTAGGAAAACTATGGAGATGCCCTATTCTACTATATGAACAATAGTTATACGAATTTTTGACGGCACGGTTGGCGCAGTGGTTAAGCGATTGACTGCTGCGCTGCGTGTCGCGGGTTCGATTCCCGCACAGAACAAATATTTGTATTTCCTACAAGTAGTTGTTTCGGGACTGGCTGTTTGTGTATGTGAGTTTAAATGTTTGTAAACGCACCCACGATTCAGGAGAAATTCCTAGTGTGGGGCAATGTTTATCCAAAAAAAAAAAAAAGCTATTATATCGACACACACATGTCATAAAGCATTTTGTTTCTTTTTAACTAGTCAAGAACTGCATAGGAAAAGAGAGACGTCTAAATGTTTGTCAAGGACTTAATTTGGCAACAATTTTTGTGACATCAAAATCATGTCTATGCGTGACCGGTCGCCATGTTTATTGCCAAGTTTTGTGGTACAAAAATCTGCAATGTGGTGTCAAACGGTTGCTTGCTTTCTCTCTCGCACTCGCAGTAACAACCCTACGATAGGCGGCCATTTTAAGTGCTCGATTTTTGTAGGTAGTCACGCTAATTTTGTAGGTATGGCAAGTCCATAGGTTTATAAGTCAATGAGTGAATGCACTTTGTTTAAATATTGTTCAGTCAAACAAATACCACAACTTCACGCAACAAGTAGGTGCCTATATATATCGTAAACAGGCATAAAGGCTCCCGCAGATAGGCATGACGTGACAGTGCGACGCGATTCTGGTAGAAAATTTTCCATTCAGTTTTCATAGCAATTGTTCTATTAGTGCCTCGTCGCACCTGTCTGCGGGAGCCTTTACTCAGCGCTGGTTAGGTAGCAAATATACTTGCAAATTAGGTTCACCAAGTATCTATAGGTATAAGGTTCACGATCGGCTTCAGCTTTTAACGTAAAATGTCTGCGCATTTGTTGGGTATCTAATATACACCGAACAATATGGAAGCACAGTGAAAATAAAATACGTGTTTCAGCCACAGCTTTGTGAGAATTTAAGCCTTTTCTTATTCAAATTCCGTCTACATGTAGTGAAACCAAAAAAGTCTGAATTTGAAATCAGACTTTTTTTGGTTTCAATGTTAACGTTAACAATAACGCGTAGGTATATGTAGCCTGGGGTCTGCCCATAGGTAGCCTGGGGTCTACTCCGAACATAAATCAGAAATATCGGCCGAATTTTCGGCTTGCTTGACTACGGCTAGCTATGTTAGGTTAGGTTTTTTTTTAATTTTCTAATTTGCCCCCTGAAAGTGACCTCCATATTCAAAATTTATTTATTTACGTAACACGTCCGTGTTTGGGTCATAGAATTTCATATGTGTACAAAATTTCAACTTAATCGGTCCAGTACATTCGGAGCAAATCAGCTGTGACAGACGGACAGACAGACACACGAGTGATCCTATAAGGGTTCCTTTTTTCCTTTTGAGGTACGGAACCCTAAAAATAACTTAAAGTAGCATTTATGGATATGTGGCTGCAGATGCTTAAATAAAACGGGCAGCAGAGGGCTGTGTGTAAGTAATTAATAAGATATTTAAAATAGAATAAGATATACAGCGTCCCGCTTTAGTGGAGGTGACATCAATTTAATACGGTTTCGTGTTTTCTTTTATGAAGATATTTTAATTTTATTAAACGTATTATTTATTGATTTATTAACAATTTTCTAAAATAGCATTTTGGAGCAACCTGTACTTAAAGAACTGTAGCGCAGAGGTCATTTTCATTTGCCGGAGATCAGATCATAAAATCGCATCAATGGAATTAAAACGAAGAACGTGCAAAGAGTAGACGAATTGAAGGAATGAGAGAGCTTAATTATTTAGTTTGATTGGAAATTTTAATTTATAAATGTACGAATAATATTATCTTATTTTTTTTTTATCAGCACGATATGTCTCGTATCAGCAAACGTAAGGTAGGACGCCCTCAGGCTAGGTGGAGCGACGATCTTCGCAGGGTGGCTGGTGGCAGCTGAATGGTGTGCAATTGGAGAGGCCTATGTCCAGCAGTGGACTGCTATGGGCTGATGATGATGATGTCCCGTGTGGTGCCGGACGAAAAATAGCATCCCATTTCTTCCCGTGGGTGTCGTAAAAGGCGACTTACTAGAGAATGGGCAGCAGCGTTCTTTATGCATTTTAACACCATACTGCGATCGCCAACCCATCTGCCAAGCATGGCTATTATGGCAACCCGTCCATTTCGGGGAGGCCTATATCCAGCAGTGGACGTCTTTCGGCTGAAATGATGATGATGAATGATGATAATATTTTTTATGATTACTGGTCACTAGCCATTCCCGTGTGTTAATGTCGCCATTGGAGCGGCACGTTGTATATTAGATAGACAATAGAATAATGAGACTGCCTCGTTGGTATAGTGGTCGCAAGCGCTCTTGCTGACCATGACGTCCTGGGTTCGATTCCCAGGTCGGGCAAAGTGTTATTGGGATTTTCCATTAGGAATTTCTCAGTACCAGCCCGGAGTCTGGGTTTGTAGCCGGCTGATGCCAATAGACTCGCCTCTTATTATATAGGACTTAAACTTAACTGCTGAAATGTGGGTGTACAGGTACACCTCTCCCTAACCCTTTGGGGATTAAAGGTGGTGTTGTGTTAAGTTATGTAAATAGAATAAAGGTTGGCGCATATTTCGGCGGGTTGCACTGCATTGCATTGGAATGCGTTGCGCTGCAGCCCGATGCGGTTGTAATGTGCTTAACTTTATCTGACCTCAAAGTTTTGGCAACCTACACTCCATTGGTTTAGGTACTTAAATCTGTAAACAAATCATAATTAATTTAAAAAATCAAAAACCCGACTGCGTAAAAAGTGAACTTTAAAAAAGATGGAAACAAGATTTATATAAATTAATAAGTACTATAAACAATCTCATACAGTCGGAGGCATCTTCCTAACAATAACGGCCTATTGCCTCCAACCCATTATAAGACGGTAAATTAGGTTATATACTCACTTATAATCGGGTGATAACGACCTCTTACTCACTCACTCCAAAAGTTCGGGATATTTTTTTATAATTTCTCATTTAAATTACTTTTAAACATACAATAAGGTTTTTTTTTCTAATCACCTTTCAAAACTCTTCATTTTGATACCCCACTCGATAGGCTTGGGAGATATTTTTTCTTCGACGACACTCCTTTTGGCACCAAAAACCCGCCATGTTGATTTTTAATAATTTTAATATACCCCATGACACTCGCCCAATAAAGACGAATCTAACGACATAATATATCATTCATCAAAATCGGTTCAGCCGTTTAGTAGTTACGAGGGAACATAGAGACAGACATACAATACGACACGACAGAAATGCATACAAACATAAATACATACATACATAGATACAGGTCAAACACATAACCCTCTTTTTTTGGCTTCGCCGCAGTCGGGTAAAAAAGGGATATATAGATGGCACGTTCTTGTTTAAAACTACGTTGTCACTTTTATCCAAATTAAATTGATTTTTGATTTTAACGATATTTTCCTCTTTTATTTCTGTATGTTAAACTATAACATAATTATATTCTTAAACGTAGATGTAACTGCTAGAGGATTTTTTTTTTGTTAGATGTATAAAAATAGGTACTATCATATTTTGTGATCTGTGTATTGTAAAGAGCCCAAAAAGACAGGTTCTCTAAACATCAACGAAATAAAACGATGCTAAATTGAAGAGTACAACTGTGATGTAGCAAGACAACTGAAGTGGCAGGTATTACGTTTAGTCGGTTACTTGACAGCTCTCTCGTCACGTGGTTTATTTTTTGTTTACCTTTATCTAACTACCAAAACCAACCGAGTATACGTTTGCAGCACTGTGTTGGTGTGGTAAAATCTGTAATGAACATTACCTAACCCCTTTTAGTTTTAACCAATTTTATCTTATCGCGATTTGAGTAAAATTAAATTCAGGTCTTAGTGCGCTCGTAATTAAGCACCTTTTCATTATGTATGATCGGCCGCCGGCCACTGTCACCGCGCTGCACGGTGGTCCCAGCGTAGGTCGTAACTGCAGAAAGTCAGTTTTCAAATTCCCATTATTTAATTACACAACTATTCACCGATAAACAAGCTACCTGAGGATATAAATATGTTACCCATTTTAGTTAATAATTATTTATGTTTTGACCTCCGAAGTGAAAGCATCATTACATTTTGCATTTGCCGTTATCAATGTCTCATACATACTTGTTTGTGCAATTGCGATTTCTTATAATTGTTTATTTATGAGTGGTGTTTGTGACATGGATTTCCAACTACAAGGTATATAATCACTATTTAGATTTATTTTTTAATTTTATTTTATGTATTATTTGTTTATTTTTACGTGCTACGCCACACAAGATTTACAGTATATGTTTACACTAGCTGTGCCCCGCGGTTTCACCCGCATAAGTCTTGATCCCGTAGAAATATCGGGATAAAAAGTAGCCTTTGTCTTAATCCAAAGCGTCAGCTACCTCCATACACAATTTTATCAAAATTGGTCCAGCCGTTTGAGCGTGAAGAAGTAACAAACATACAACAGTAACACACACACTCACAAACTTTCGCCTTTATAATATTAGTGTGATTATAGTTGACTTTACCTACAAAATTTTGCAAACATAACCAAACATGCTCACCTACTTCAGACTAAACATTGATCTGTTCATTTTGAAAATATAAAGTTGCATCTGCATCGGTCGGCATCTGTGGCTACTAATACACCCTCTACGATTGCGTAGGCTCTGGCGCAGCACGGTCTACGAATCATGCGTTACATTTTTAAATTTTCATTTCTGGTTCTTTGATTAAATGTACCTTTCCAAGGTTGCATTTCTTTGAGGTTTGGGCGTCCATAAGTGGAACTATTGCACAGAAACATAAAAACGTCTTAAGAATGATTGTAACACCCTTAGATGAGGTCGAGAATATAGACATTAAAGGGTATATATAGATAGTAACATATTAAATTTATGTAAATGTATTGATGATAGATATTGGATAATTCTGTCCAAAAAGTCCTCATTCATGGTGCTGAAGTGGCACAGAATGGTCTATTATCTACCAAGGAACTATCCGAAGAGGCAGCCAAATCGAACAATAAAAATTATAAGGCCTTTAAACGAGATCAAACTCGAAAAATTTCAAGAAAACTTACGAATACGGACTTATTAAACAGACTTTTATTTAGTTCATACCCATTTATTATGGGGCTTCGTAAAATTCCCCGTAAGAAATTGAGCGTTATGTCGACGCAGGTTTTAGATTTATTACGAGTTTAAAAAGTTAAAACAAAATGAGCATTTACCAACTGTTTTATATTTTAATAAAATAATTAATATTTTCATTGATTTCAATTATTTTGTTTCATTTCTAAACAAACTGTCTATTTAAACAACTTTGCCGATTCCGTTCTTTAAAAAAAAACTTTTTTATAAAGTGAACACACACGGAGAACAAAAAGACGACGCGTATACTAGGTTGCTTATCAGACTTCACAACACTCGACTCGTACTCGATACATTGACCACTAGGTACACAAAATGAACTTTAATGTTGTACTTGTAACTTGCACAATACAATACTCTGAAGCCTACCTTATATTCTATCACATAAAGTTCATTATCGTACAATCACGCTATTAAAATATTTCATGGAACTGGTATGTCTAAGCGCTGAACAAGGGCAGCCATAACTCCGGAACTTTGTTAATTAAATAAATAATTTTGAATAAAAAAAAATTTAATATAGCTCTATCTACCTAATTTAATACAAATTACATACATTTTGTTAAATAAATAAATATTTAAGTTTATTGTCCCCGTTTAGAAATGCTTCTGACTAAGGAAACAAAGGCTTTACAATAGGGTTTTAATTTATATATAATACATTTATAATTATAAGACTTATTTGAAATAAAAAGTTACAAAAAGTAACATACAATTCATTTACAAACAAAATAACTACAAATTAACGCAGGTATAATAAATAATAAATAAAAATCTTTATTTCAGACATCAACACATAATCATGAACAGTCCATAATTATGTTGTTTAGTGATGGGTAACAGAAAGTACCTATAGTCTATAATAATATTAGTATTGTTAGTAACAAATTCAGGTAAATTGCTTAAGCCCGCCCTCGAGGTTCAGTGTGGTAGCACCATAGGTACATCGGGAACCACAGGGGACGTTATGTGAAGAAGTAACTATCTACTACGGGCTAACGGGTGTGCTGGAAGAGATTTCTTTAGAAATAAGCATCACCTTTGTACGTATTTTTCTGTTCCTTTCTTCTACTCTTTTTATATGTGTGTACATAAACTGTTCAATAAATAAATTACTTGATAACAGTTAGATATTAAATAATTGAAATCTATGAAAATATTAATTATTTTATTAAAATAAAATAAAAACTAGTAAAGGCTCATTTGTTTTAAATTTTTAATTCATACATTTTATATAAATAAATCATATTCAAACCTAACCATATATCGTTTAAAAAGGCATGGTATGCTTGTAAGTTAGTCATTTACCGAGAATATGGATTAATTTGTGAACCGTTTTACAGTTTTAGTGAATAAACATGTTATTCAAATAGAAAAATAAATTTCCCTTTATATAAACAACATTACCATAGCACCTGCAACTTTGTTTTTGGTTTAACACTAATTAATTTGAGTATTCTTGAGTTATTTAAGTTGTTAATCATACCGTAATGATGGCTCTAGGGGTGGGTGGATTTGAACAGATTTCTACAGAGTTGAATGAAATGTTGCGATGAGTTAATCATGGGCTTGTGCAAAACTGTAAGGTTGATGGATTTGGTTTCAGCTCGATTAAATCTATTGTATTGGTGGATTTTGGCTGAGAATGAATCATCTACTTTAATGTACCAGAACAGAATCATTATGATTAATAAAAAACCAATCGGTGTTTGTAGTGAGTTCTTATTTTTAATTGACTTCCAAAAATGAGGAGGTTATATGTTATGAATTAAATGAATAAATGAATTAATTAAATGCACCGATCTCAGCGCGGTTTTTTGATTTTGTTTATGGAACAGAATGAAAATTGATGTATTTGATCTGCGGGAAGACAAGAATAGACAAAGACGACAGAGAAAAAATAAAAATATCTTGAGCGTATTTCCCGAAGGAGAAAGCAGAAGTAAATTGTACCTACGCCCACATTAAACCAATGATGTTTAAGTCCCATATGTACATAATAAGGAGCTAGAGGTACGAATCTAGACTCATGCTATTTATAAATTGCACATGGAGAAACTATCTATGCATGAGGAGCCGACCGTGTGGTGCCGGACATAAAGAATAGCCATCCTATTTCTTCCCTTGGGTGTTATTAAAGGCGACTAGGGACTTACGAGAGAATGGGTAGCAGCGTTCTCTATGCATTTTAACACCATAGTCCGATCGCTAAACCGCCTGCCAAACGTGCCGATTATGGCAAACCCCCCTCTTTGGGGGAGGCCTATGTCGAGCAGTGGACGTCTTTCGGCTAAAATAATGAATGATGATGAAAAGGAAGAGCAGGGTGAAGGTTCTCCATAGAAAAGGAAGGCATCTCCGAACAGACGGGTGTTGTGTCTGATGGGATACCTACTGCCCGACGATTGTTGTCAAGACGTTGTAAGAATATATGCTAGACATGCGGTAAACTCTACTTGTGCGATGCAGGATTTTGCGTGACGTCAGCGTGATGTCAGCGTGACGTCAGCGTTCGCGGCAATGTGACGATGTAGATGCCGCCACAAAACTACAGAATAACGTCCAGCAGAGCCACTGACCAACGTTGCGGACTTGGGAAACATGGAAGAGTGAGCTCTGATTTTGCGTGACGTCAGTTTGATGCGTAGAGCCTGGCAATGTAGATACCGCCACAAAACGAATAACTAATTAAACCCAGAATAACGCTCAGCAGAACCACTGAACAACGTTCCAGACTTAGGAAACATAGAAGATTATGCCCTTGAACAAAACTTATTTCAGATCACTCATAACAGCTGACAAATCGCTTCGAAGAAAAGTATTTATTATTTTCTGGCGTCCTGGAAAAGTATTTATTACAAAGGGAAAATATCGATTGTCTCTTCAACTTATTGGTTCGTGTGACAACTGCCAATATGTTTGGCAAAGCGGTCATTAAGACGGAGATATATGCCAATGACCTTGAGTGGTTAGCTTGCGTGTTCTGTACTGAGCTCACGCAACGCGTCGTACGTTCAGCCAGTAGTAGGACTCGCCCATCAAGGAGCGTTGTCTCCAATTTGACGCATTATTAATTTATTATACACAAACTATAAGGTATTTTAATAAAACGCGTATACTAAAAGATCAATAATTAAATTATCTTTAAATTGGTGAAGGATTCAGAAAAATACGCTTTGTAGATTTTGCGCCATTCTCAGTTTTTTATCCGCGTTAGACATAACTTTACAAATTAATTTCACTATGTAATATAAATATAATCTAAAATATTCACATATTAAGTTATTGAGAAAATGCTCTAATTTAACATATATGTTTTTCAAATCATTAACACTACTCGTTTAGACGTGATCTGCAGTATAAAATCATTAAAAGTCGGTTATCGTCGCCTTAAGATAACAACGCATTTGACCGAGGTCATTATAAAAGCCGCAACAAATAGTAAACATTCATGTGCCATTCGTTCGAGGCATATACTCGTAAAATACATTTTATTGTGTTTTCATATGGAAAGTTTTCTACTCCTACGTGTTAACGTCGGATAAAAAGATTTTTATTTTCTCTGAGAATAGAATAAAATGTGGTGAAAATTACTTTTATTTACGCAGCAAACACGTGGGTGCAGGCAAAAAAATAGAAAACAAATTGCGACGCCACAGAAATAAAAAAAAATAACTTACATTTTCTTATTTTAACGGGAGCAGCAGTCTTTTAACTTTTATTGAACATAAAACATCACACCTTGTTTTTCCGATGGATTCGGCAGACTCGTACCTATGGTCGGGGGGGGGGGGGGGGTAAGCAGTGGTGGACCAGTGGCAACAGCCCCGACTTATCAATTGTAGGTAATGGGTTCGAACCCAGGCAGGTGCTTTCATCATTTCAGCTGAAAGACGTCCACTGCTGGACATAGGCCTCTCCCAAAAAGGGGGGGCATTTGCCATAATCGCCACGTTTGGCAGGCGGGTTGGCGATCGTAGTATGGTTTTTAAAATGCATAGAGAACGCTGCTGGCATTCTCTATTAAGTCCCTTAGTCGCCTTTTACGACACCCACGGGAAGAAATGGGATGGTGTTATTCTTTACGTCCGGACCCAAACGGAACGGCAGGTGCTTTACTTTGTGTAAATAATTCATCTCCACTGCTCTCAAAACCGTGAAGGAGAACATCGTGAGGAAACAACAATCACATGTCCTAGAACCAAAAGTTCGAAGTCATGTGATATCTACCAACCCGCACTGGGCCCGCGTGGTGGATTAAAGCCTCTTGAAGAGATGAGGCCTGTATCCCAGCAGTGGGAACATTATAGGCTGATTATGATGTACCTATGGTAGGTACACCCACATTCACTTAACTTTTATAGAACTCTACGCTTATTTGTTTCGGAGTTGATTTACGGAAACCAATTCTAGGAAATAAACCTATTTCTATGTAGGTAGTAATCAATGGAAGGGTACTTTTAGAGCAGGACCCTTTGCCTAATTGGAGGTCGTGTAGTCAATGACAAGTCCTTTATGATATACAACGTGGAGACGACAATATGACAATTAATTCAACTGCTTATATGTAATGATGTTCGCAGTCTGCACATGAAATTTCAATCAAATATATCCAATAGTTTAGTTGCTACAGCTCGTCAAAGATTGGCAAAACCTATAGTCGGCACATCACTGCTATTTAGTTTCTTTGAAAGAATCTCTTAATTAATTACGACGCTAGAATTTATTTGATTGTTCCAAAATACTCATCTGCATTAGTATTGCCAGTGTTTTAATTTATTGTCGTATTGTTGTCTCCACATTGTATAAGAGAAAAAAAGATGAAGGGGTACCTTACCCTTAATATATCAAGGCGAGCGTTAATTATGTTGTAGGTATTGTTAACTAATGAAGGCCGTTGTATAGTTTTTTTTTAACGCTCATTAGTCAGCCGGCACACTGACGTTTGCCTTGGTTTAATTTGCCAAGAAACACGATACCTACCTTACATTTGATTTTGTTATGCTACCACTATTTCCGCGGGAAATTGCAAAGATTTGACCCCGTGTCCTAACCAAAGTGATCGTCGCGTTCATATTGATTTGTTTTTATGGCACTTCAACGACTTACTCACTAAGACATACACAAACAAAAATCACAGACAGGTTTAAGGAATTGTGAATTCGTCACTTACAGAAGCGCACAGCACTAGCACATAAATTAAAACTACGTACAATAAAGGTATCGTTAGTTGCATTACATAGACACGCACACGGCACGGTTGGCGCAGTGGTTAAGCGATTGACTGCGCTGCGTGTCGCGGGTTCGATTCCCGTACGGAACAAATATTTGTATGACCTAAAAGTAGTTGTTACGGGTTTGTGAGTGTATGTGAGTTTAAATGTTTGTAAACGCACCCACAATACAGAAGAAATTCCTATTGTGGGGCAACGTTTTAAAAAAAAAAACAAATACAAGTTATAAAATAAAATAGAATGAATATAGGTAAGCTATACGTTCGGAAAGACAAAAAATAAATAAAAAGCATCACAAAAATGAAATAAAAACAAAAAGAAGGGAATGGAAGTAGTTTATGTCACTTATTTGTTCATAAAACCGGAAAAAGCCCTCTTAAGGCGGGACGACGCGTTCTGGTTCACCGAATAAAATTAATGCGACAACGGTCGCATGTTCACGCGATGATCACGTTGGTAAGGAGAGTCGACGGTTATTATTTATTAATAAAATCTTATGTAAATATTTGAATTGATGAAAAAGTCTTACCATGCTGCGGCGGTGAGCGCGAAGTGTTGCTCCGTCTCTTTGAATGTCATGCTCTGCTAAAAGATGATATGTCGCGATAGTTTCTCTGGCTTACTGCAACAAAAATGACGGATATTAAAATAACTTTATTAACCTTTTTTTTTAATTTAACTTTCTATATAAGCTAAATTTCTTACTAACATAGTTGTATATGTCAAATTGTTACTAAAAAAGTGGACTATAAGTCTGAAATAAAGAATTTGATTTGATTAATACTCATGCAAAAACATTTTACTTCAGTCACACAGAAAATTGGGTACTTGGGTATCTTAATAAAAATACACGTTACTAACCACTGAAGGCCAATCCCCGTATTAAAAAAAACGTTCAAAATATAGTTGCAATCTCCTATCAGCGACAATAAATGTCAAAAACTTGTAAAAAATGTGGTTAAATTAGAGGTATTTTTTTTACCTATGGAGACAGAAATTAGAGGAGGAGCTCGTGGCTAAGTAATAACAGCCACACGTGTCGATCCATCAGGTTAAGCTACGCTTGCCGGGGTTGGTCCGTAGATGGGTGACCATCTTTGCCTACCGAGACCGGTTGTTATTCGTGGATCCTTTACAGTCGTTAGGAGTCGTCAGAAGCCTAAAAGTCTGCAACCAGTCTAACCAAGGGGTATCGTATTGCCCAGTTACTGGGTTGTGGAGGTCTGATAGGCATTTCCATGTAAAATACTGGTTTGGTGGTATGAGGAACAGGGTGTAAAGTTCACTCATCCTCTTTAGAAAAGGGAGGATCCTCCGACCAGACGGGTGGTGTGTCTGGTGGGCAACTGCCCGACGGTTGTTTTTTTTTTTTTTTTTTTATGAATGGCATCTCGTAGCAGACCTAGAGAGGTCGTTGCTACTTAACCGGATATTCCTGTGGCTGCCCTAAGATTTTTAATCTTAAAGCCTCCAGCCAGGGCGCAAATTATATATATTAAAACTAAACGACAGCGCACTAAGGGCACCCCCTGTGGGGTACGGACCTCGGCTTAGGGCGTCGTTGGGGGATCACAAAATTAGTAACAATTTGGGGACGGGCTGGATCAACATTTTGATCATGATTATTATCAGGGGATATTATATTTATTGCTACGGCGCTCTCAGCCTCTAACCGGGCGGCTGGCGCATCGACATTCAAGGGACGGGGGGGAGGACTTTTATTACCATTTACTCGGGAAGTTCGCGTGGTACCTCGGCGGCGAGGACGGAAGGTCGGTTTGTGTATTTTGTGCACTGTACTCGTGGCCCTGAAGCGTCTGCATCTTATGGATGTGATACGACTTTGCGCGAAGACTACGCAGGCGTAAGTCATGATCGGTCGAATGCACGCGGTGTAAATACGCAATTTGCACTTAAGGGACAACTTGCTGCGCGGATTGAGTACGGAGTGTAGTCGGCCGAGAGCAAAACTGGCGCGCGAGCGCACCTGTTTTATGTGCTCGCCGAACGTCATGTGATGGTCTAAGACCACACCGAGATATTTGGCTCGCTTCTCCCAAGGGATAGGCTTGCCGAACATGGTGATCGGTTGGGGGAGGGCGGGTGATCGCCGGGGCCTACAGAATAGGACCCCCTGGCTTATCAGGGTTGACTTCGATCCTCCACTTCCTGAACCAGGCCGCGAGTCTGTTGACTGCCCGACGGTTGATGTCGGGACGTTGTATATATGCTAGTTGCGTGGTAAACTCTGCTTGCGCGATGCAGGATTCGCGTGACGTCAGTGTAACGCGTAGTTCGTATGTGGCGATGTTGATGCCGCTACAGTGGTATTCAGCTGCATCCGGTTAGTTTGGAACATAGATTTTTACCGAGACTGAAATTGAAATGCGATCTTTATTAAAAATACGGGAATTGTACAAAATTCTTTATATTCTAGGATAAGACAGCCATTTAAACGAGGGGGTCGTTTAAATGGCTGTCTTATCCTAAAAACATTTCTAAAGCCCGGTCGCGAAGCAGAAATAATTTAGTACAATGACCCCTCATTACTTATCTCTATCGCTCGTATTGCCGTCGCACTCGCACATTAGAAGGACCCTAAAATGCGGACTTTAGTTAAAAGCAAGCGAGTTGTTGCAGCGAAAATAAAAGTTATATACTCGTACTTACTTAAAATAAATTGCACTGAAATCACCGCAAACATTTTTAACGCAGTGCATTACTGTGCTTCTAAATAATGACGAGCCTTATCGGCTAAGCATAAATCACACCATTGTGACTTTCATAAAAGGTGACAGAGGGACAGATAGCCGTTTTCATCAATAACATAATATCGCACTCCGATTACAACTCAATAAGCACATAAGGGACAGAAGCTTGTGAATGGTCCATTGTATTCATTCATTGACATTTTAATGGCTAGCATCAGTTACGTTAATTTATTTTCATCCTACATGTTATTTGTAATATATATGGTCCCTGAAAAGTTGAATGGAGGATCAGTGTAGTGTTCGTGCGCCATTATGTTATCTACACGACATTGCCGCTGATCATTATTTCAATTTTAACAATCTGCTAAATTCCTGGGAGAGGTAGTCAGAGGTGTGCTATATTGAAACAAAGTTTCAGTTGTTATGATATTAATTAGGGGAGAAACCGCATCCCGTTATCTAGAACAATTTCAAACTCCGGGTCGCTTCTGAAAATTTTGCTAATAGTTATACGCCATAACATAGCCTAATAACGGAGGACCTCGCCGCAGATTAAGGTCACGTTTGGCTGAACGTACTAGAAAACAGGGTTTTACATAACAATCTGTAGGTTAAAACATTGTTATACAGGGTTATTTTTAAAACGCCAATAACCTCTTAAAGGGTCATTGTACTCATCATTATGAACAACTTTTACTATAGGACCAAACCAGAAATCGCGAAAAAAAAATCAGCTGTTCCCTACATTTTAACGAATTATTTGAACATAAATGTAGGGAACAGTTGGTTTTTTTTCGCGATTTCATTTTCGGTCCCATACTAAAAGTTGTTCAAAATGATGAGTACGATGACGCCTTAAGAGGTTATTGACGTTTTAAAAATAACCCTGTGTAGTCCTCGATAGTTACCTCAGTATAAAAAGTGGAGGCCACGTACGACCAATCAACCATTGTCCATTGAGTATATTGGTGGTCTGGCAACGGTCTCTCTCCTTTACAGAGCAGGAAAAAGATTTCTGTTTCAGAGAACACTACTTTAGCTTGTTGCATTTTGGTAATTTCAGTCTGAAGGCCTAAACAAAGTGACCTTATATTAGCGATAACTATGCTGGAAACCTCTGAAATGTATGGAACCGCTGAAATGTATGGCATAAGCTACCGAAAAGGCCTTACAATATTATTATCTACAACTGATCGAATCAGAAATGAAGAGATCTGGAGGCGAACCAAGGTAACCGACATAGCCATAATAATTGCCAAACTTAAGTGGCAGTGAGCAGGGCACCTTGCTCGCAGAACAGGCCGATGGCCGATGAAGCCGAAAGGTTCTGGAGTGGCAACCGCGTACCGGAAGACGTAGCGTTGGAAGGCCTCTTTTTTTTCCGACCCCGTCAGTTAGTGCTGACAACTCTTTGAGGCGCGCGTGGAATACAACGCGCCGTTGACCCGGGCCTGGTCCTTATCGGACGGTGAGCTACCCATATCTCACCATCCGCAGGCCAGCGCCTACGGTGGCCGGAAATCGGCTTGCGATTCGCGACGCCCGGGGCGTCTCCTGCAGCGACTAGGGGCGCGAGGGCGCGAACCTTGCCTCTCCATCACGCGTTCTGCCTCCTTCTTCGCAAGCATTACTGCGTCGCAGAAGGAGGTAATGGCCTCCCATGCACTCTCGCTCTGAACCATGGCCTGAACCAGGGCCGGACGCGAGAGATCGCTGCCGCCAATCGCCTCCTTGAGGACACGGCGGTGCTCCGCCCAAGCCGGGCAGACCTCCACCGTATGCTCCACCGTGTCTTCCAGGCGATCCACACAGTGGTGACACCCGGGCGTTTCCTCCCGCTTTATCCTGAACAGGAACCTCCCGAAACAACCGTGTCCGGTGAGGACCTGCGTCAGGCGGAAGGTGAGGACGCCATGGCCTCTAGCCACTCCTCAAAGAGGGGACTTATCGCCACAATTGTAGCATGCCAAGCACTGGGTTGCGACAATCGCACTCTCCATGCCGCCATGAGATCCCGCTGGAGCTCTGTCCGCTGAGCCGTGATTTCTTGCGGCAGTGGAGTTTCACCCCGGCGTTTCGCCTCCTCGCGCAATTTCCAGATGTGCGCGAGGACTTTTGCATCCAGATCCCATGGCGGTAGTCCAGCAAGGAGGCTCGCCGCCTCACGGGAGACCGTGCGGTAACCCCGTACCAGCCTGATGGCCATGACCCTTTGGGACGCGTTCATTCTACGAGTGTCTGTATTTCGAAAAACGTAGAACGTTCTATAAAAAGTTGGCATTTTAATGGCAGCCAATTAATTAGAAGTAAAAGCTTTCGAATTGTAACATATATTACGAGTGAGAATGATAAACGTTTGTTTTTACCGCTTTCATTCCGAGTTTAGCTTTGAAACAATTTTAATCACAAGGAAAATATTAAACTTCGTTTTGAACTCCTAACTTTATTTTGGAAAAATACTTAACAATGAGAACATCATGTATACGAAACATTATGTGAAATAATTGAATGTCAGATACATATAATGTAAATGAGTCTGAACATGGATGCTTTAAAGTAAAATATAATTTTGGATGTTATTCAACGAAGACTGATGAGAATAATATCACTTGCTAAACAAAGTCATTATTATCATAAGATATTGTAGCTTTATTTAAGGCTTTACATAGCTACGTTTTTTGGCACCCGTTAACAATGAGATTTTACACAAAGAACGCCTTGTATCCCGGGATCTGAAGAGATACCACGAAGCCATTATCGAGCTCAAAACTGGTAAAAAGTAGATTTATTAAAAAAACTACGAGAAAAAGCTATAACAATATCAATTAAAACTAATTACGTTATCTGTATGTAAAATATCTTTGATAATAACTACGAACATGACATCAGACAACAAAGGTCAAGGTCGTTTCATTGTTTCAGGAATAAAATAAGTCTTTTTAAACCAAACAGTAGGCCAAATATGAAAACAAAACACGTCTGGTATGTTAATAATGTTAAAGCTGTCCTAATTTTTCTCTTTTTTGTCAAAAGAGCATAATTCGTTGGATTTAAAGAGCCGTCTCACAGAAACCACTCCCAAACAGCACAATGGAACGCAGAAATGGGTCAATTAGAATAAAACAACCATTACACTGACCGGCCAGTAACACACAACCTAACTAGACCTTAGTGTTGCAGATTATCATATTACGAAACTTTCCTAAAAGGATAAACTCGCCACATTCATTATAAGGTTTCATGTGTGGTTTATTTACTCTTGCCAGACCAAAATCCTAGTCTTTACTCAGGCGTATGCCTTATTAGGCAGACTTAGGACAGATAACGTATAATGACTTTGTTGTTTTACGAAGAAAGCCAAATTGCTTTTGCTGTAAAAACATTACAAAGTTTTAAGACAAGTAAGAACAAGACTCATTTATAAATAAAGATAGAAAAGCCAACGACATAGCAATTACGTAGTTTTTACTTTGTAAATATATTTTTCAATACACTTCCTCGAAAACTGGTACATATATCGCACTACGATTAGGTTCACAATGCAATGTATTTCACACGCGTGTGATTTTTTATTTTTTAACACGTGCGCGGGAATAAAAATTGCCACAGATAACTTATACCTATACTTAGTCCAAATTGGTTCAATGCCTTCTATTCACACCGTCTCACGCCAGAGACGGTCCTCTCTATTCGGAGGTGATTTTTTTTCTTAATCTCGTAAAGATGCGTCTTTACGGCGTTAATATTTTTGGAATATTTAAATAATGTTTATAAATAGAATACCATGATTATTACAATAAAAAAACGTTTATGAACAAATTAACATTTATTTGTGTTCTAAACTCAAAAATATTTAATTTTCAATTTTTCATATTAGGCTGTTTATCGGCTTTATACCTTTGCTTCTCCTTCAACCTGGCGAAAGCAAAGCGTGGAAATAAAATAAAATTCATGACAAAAATATTTTTCGCTATTTTATTTTATTTCTTCAAAGTGTATTGAAACGTCGTTTGATACACGTGGACATTTGTTATTGCAGTTCTCGGCTCAATTAATTAATTAATTCCGCCTCAAATGCAATAACAAACATTGTCTAGTATCAAAATGTACCTACTATTTCAGTGTATTCAAATGACGATTGTCAAAGGTCCGTTCAAAAGATTATCTCTGATTTAAGCTATCGAGTTATTTCGCGGCTCTATTAACCTAAGAGTCTCAAAATGCAGACATTTTCCGCGTATGAATTTATTTTTATTTTTTTATGGTTATTCACTTTTTTGGTGTTTCGTTTTTGTTTCAGAATACTTCGAAGTCTGCAGCAAGGAGCAACCAATCTAAGAGAAATTACTATTTACCAGGGTTCTAACTAAAACAGTTTCATATTTGCGTTTTTATACAAATATCAGAAATCGCTGCAATAAAAAATTAAAGTTCCGAGAAAGGAGCGACTCGGCTCTGGTGGAACAATTTCTATGGAAATTGCTGACTGGAAACTTTATACGGAACATCAATATCGATCCGAATCCTTTAGAAGGATACAACATCAGAGTTAACTCGTTATCGATGAGGCTCATGGGATTTGTTGATCCCCGAAGTGATAAAATTGCGGAAGCTCTCAATTTTTTGCGCGACCAGTAAAAAAAAACCGGCTAAGTGCGAGTCGGACTCGATCACGAAGGGTTCCGTACAAACATTATCTATAAAAACGGCAAAAAATCACGTTTGTTGTATGGGAGCCCCCTTAAATATTTGTTTTATTTTAATTATTTATTTTTAAAGTAAATATATAACTAAAGATTATGTGAATATTTCAAGCGTCTTCCTGTTGCCGTTATCAATATCGAGCAAAAACGAGCAAAAATATCACGATTGTTGTATGGAAGCCCCCTTAAATATTTATTTGATTCTGTTTTTTTTTGTATTTTTTGTTATAGCGGCAACAGAAATGATGTATTTCTGTATCTTTGGACATTTTAACAATCTAACTATCACGGTTCATGAGATACAGCCTGGTCACAGACGGACAGACAGACAGACACGGCGCGGCGGAGCCTTAGTAATAGGGTTCCCGTTTTACCCTTTGGGTACGGAACCCTAAAAAGTAACTAAATTAATTCAGTTAGCTACTTTTTTATACTGGTCGACTATTTTATGTTTCTCATTAAAATGTGATGATTTTCTCTGTTTACTATATTCGCGAAAGACCTCTACATTTTCAATAAACACAAGGTCAATATTGTAGAAACACAAGAATTTTTCAATAGGTATTATATCTTCAGCTAGATTCACAGGAAAGTAATCGGAGTCCTTTTGTGAATACAAAACTTATATCAAACGCAACCGCTGTCATTTAAAGCGCAAAAAAAAAGCACCGTCAAGCAGAAAACAAAGGCAAGCACACAATATAATAATGGTAAAGTAAATAGACAAATATAATTATCCCTTTCTGTCTTCGGAATGTCGTGGGAAGTTAAACTCGTCTTTGAAATACTATGCTTGAAATCTACTCGAGTGAGATACTCGACTTGATGGTAAGAAACTAATTATACTTACCGTACCTAATGACTACACACTTATGACTTCCGTGGTTCTGTGCCCTTGACGTAACCAAGGAAGCGTTGACAAAATTAATTATTCTACTCTCTGATTGTTTTCCACACGATATTATCATGGAAATAGCTGAATATTTTAATTACAGTTGGTTCTTACCAGAAAAAGATTTGTTCATTTCTAACTTCTTCAAGTCAGTTGATGTTGCTGTTTTTGGTGTCCAACACCAACATAACACCATTTGGAAGTAGATCCGAAATCTGTGAACAAACAAAATTAATAAAATCAGGGTATTAGAAATAGAAATAGATTTTATTAGGGCGAAACCGTCATGGTCCAGGGTTACGAGTCTGTCCGAAAGGGATATCGTGGCCCTGGCACACAGGCATTTGAAGGAACACGGTGGGTTTTAGTCAGTTAAAGTCTGACACTCCCTCCCGCTCCGCTCAGAGCGGGAAAAGTTATTTAACGATTTCCCACCCATAAAAATAAATAAAAAAAACCCGCGAAATTCAAATTTTCTTACGTTTTTTGCAATTTGCATGTGTCAGTAACAGGTTGTATGTTTGATGGAAATATGATTCGCGGTCATAACAAACATGGCTCATATTTTAATCAACATAATAACCTAACACAGACCTGCAAATTGCAAAAAACGTAAGAAAATTTGAATTTCGCGGGCTACCTTATCTCAACTATTTCTATTAAAAAGTGAAAAAAAAGAGGTCTTAAAGTGCCGAATCGGTTTTTTCTGCAATACAACCTTGAAACATACGTCTTAAGAGGCGGGGATGACTGCGTAGTTCATACAAACGTAATACCAAAATAATTTGTAAATCAAACATATTATTAAGGTAGTGCATTTTTATTCCGATTGGAATACAGAATATCTTCTCAAATATATATTTTGAATGGACACTGATTTATACAAGTTATGAGAAAATCAAGTTTTCTAAAGAAATTTTACATTCCTCATATCTCGTCTTTATATCATTGTCCTTTCAAAATATATATTTGGGAACATAGATATTCTGTAATCTAATCGAAATAAATACACAATACCTTAAGAATATGTTTGATTTACAAATTATTTTGGTATGACGTTTGTATGAACTACGCATGCTACGCCGCACCGGTCCCTTAATAAAAATAAAAATAAATAAAAAAGAAGACATTCATTTCACCGAGGCTGTAATGCTCAATGCGTACTAATCACGAAATTAGTACGCATTGATAGTTACAAGATGTTAAGCGCAGTAAATAGTTTCGTTTAGAATAATTGTATGCATTACTAACTAGTTGATATTGATAATTAACATCTTGTGATGATCAATGCTTACTAATCACGAAATTAGTACGCATTGATCATTACAAGATTTTAAGCGCAGTAAATAGTTTCGTTAAAAATAATTTTATGCATTACTAACTAATTGCTTTCAGTATCAAAGTGCAGATAGATAGATGCCTTAATTATAAAACTTTCAACATTATAAATTCGAACTTCTCTAAATAAAATGTAGTTGCTTAGAAACTTATTTATCTTGCATAATATTTTCACGTCGTCGGCTGGACCGATGAATTTTGGAAGATACCTACACAGACATAGTATGTTAGGTATAAAAACTTAATTAAGGCTTCTACATACCGGCGCGACGCGACACGACACAAAGGCACCGCTCGTCCTGCGACACGCGGGGCCTTTGTGTCGTGTCGCGTCGCGCGACTAGTCGCGCCGGTATGTAGAAGCCTTTACGGACTATGAAAACATTTTGTAGCGTTTTAGGATCCGAAACTGAATGGTAATTAATATGTATTTTTTGTCGTAATTTGTCTGCTCCTATAATTTATTATATTTCTTTGTTTATAAAACACTAGCTGCGCCCCGCAGTTTTACTCACATAAATCTCGATCCCTTGAGAATATCGGGATAAAAAGTATCCAGGGTGTCAGCAACCCATACAAAATTTTATCTAAATTGGTCTGGACCAGCAAACTGGAGTAACAAACACACACACACACACTCACTTTCACCTTTATAAAATTAGTGCGATGTACTTAGGCTATTTATAGGTATCATACTTGAAATAGGCTTTGCAGGTAATTATGTTTTCCAGCATTGTACATAACTAAATAAAAAACAAAAATCTTCAAAAAACAAAAAATAATTGATGAAATGAATTATTTTAAAATACCAATTTTCTACCTGACCGAACAAATCACCGTAATCGGGAGTGAAATATCTGGTAATATTATTCGGGCCTAGTTGACTAAGGCCGAGCTGTCACTGAACCAGAAAAACGTTCATAGAGAGAACATAATTTATATGAACTCCTAAAGTGTGATCGCTCAAGTCCATCTGTCAAACTAATATTTAACTACATCGTAATAGCTGAAAGTTACAGGCAGAAAGAAAGAACGAAAGAAAGAAAAATGCGTTTATTGGCATTACAGCAAAAAAAATACACCTTGAAAACTACACACAGAAAACAAGAAGAAGAGGAGAGTGCCTGAATAAAGGTGCTCACGAGCGATTTTTTCGGTGATTTTCTCGGCGATTTTTGTGTGAATGTATTTCTTTCTGACAAAAATCGCCGAAAAAATTGCTTGTGGGCGAGCACCCTTAGTGTGTGATAAAGTGGTGAGCACAATAGGAACGATTAAATGAAGCTATAAATTCATCAATTATTTTACTGTACGTTCAAGTTTATTCCAAATGGAAAGACTTATTGTTAATCACACAGAAATGGCTGAGCATAATATGTGGATCGACTTTGGCACACAGAAAGGGCTACCCTTTTTTTTTTGTTTTTTGGTTGGGAAATTATCAAATAACTTCTCCCGCTCTTGGCGGAGCGGGAGGGCGTGTCAGACTTTTACTGACTAAAACCCACCGTGTTCCTTCAAATGCCTGTGTGCCAGGGCCACGATATCCCTTTCGGACAGACTCGTAACCCTGGCAGGCATTGGCCCTTTCGGACCCCGTCAATTGGTGCTGACGTCTCGGGTTAACACTAACAATGAGTACCTATACATTTTGTCCGGGTAAGTACCCACATGAATTAGTCAAGTTATCTAAAGTCTGGTCGCAAAGCAGAACGAATTTCGTACAATGAGTCATTACTTATACTCCATTTGAAATAAGATTAGATATTTAAATAAACCTTTTTTACAGTCCGTTCAATCGATTTTGACTTCTATTACGTTGGTGGCATGACCAATGACAGCTGTAATAAACAGTTGGTATTGTAACCACATTTTTGCATTCAATGCCATCCTTATGCGTACGGAATAGAAGTCAAAATCGGTTGAACGGACTGTAAACAAGTTTATTTAAATGTCTAATCTTATTTCAAATGGATTATAGGTACCTATCTCTATCGCTCGCGCACAATTGTGGTGCCGTCAAGCTTGCGCATTTTAAGGTCCTTCTAATGTGCGAGTGCGACGGCAATACAATTGTGCGCGAGCGATAGATACAAGTAGGTAATGAGGGATCGTTGTACACAATTATTTCTGCAACGCGACCGGACTTTATCATATTATAACTGTTTTGTTTAGCTGTAATTACTCCTGAGTAAATAAATAAGTTGCTCAAGAATGCGAGTCAAACCAAGGTTAAGAGCTAGTTCCTGATAAATCATACAATTTCGGACTTCTAAAGATGAGAACAGTTGAAACATTGGAAACATTCCAAGCAGAATGTTTACACAAGCGCTCCAAAATTTCAGGGCATTTATTAAGATTTTAATACTTTTAAAAGATTTCAGTAGAATCTATGACACAGATATTCGTGAAAAATGTCTGTATTATTCTTTTGTATTCATTTGGTAGTGTTAGGTATACAAAAGATAATCGTGGGTAGGTTAAAGTTCATCGTCGAATGTTGGCGTCTACTTTTATTTCACTCAAGGGTGAACTAAACGCATAAACTTACATCATCTTTGCCTTTAGAAGTTAGCTTACTTTTATCATTTTAGGGTTCCGTGCCCAAAGGGTAAAACGGGAACCCTATTACTAAGGCTCCGCTGTCCGTCCGTCTGTCACCAGGCTGTATATCTCATGAACCGTGATAGTTAGAAAGTTGAAATTTCCAAAGATGATGTATTTCTGTTGCCGCTATAACAAAAAATATTAAATAACAGAATAAAATAAATATTTAAGGGGGTTCCCATACAAAAAAACGTGATTTTTTTGCTCGTTTTTGCTCGATATTGATAACGGCAACAGGTATAGACGCTTGAAATATTCACAGAATATTTAGTTATAAATTCACTTTAAAAATAAATAAAATAAACTGTGAGGACTGTGACCTCTGAGTTTCAGAATAGTTGGATACGAAACGCCGGCCTCACCTAGTTTTCTTTTTAATATGATTGACGTGTAAAAGTGTTTGTACAAATCTACTTACAGAAATAAATCATTTATCATTTATGAAATTCAGCATAATTTGCAGTTGATAAAAATAAAAAACCATGATGAATTGTAAGCATCACGTATCGCCACACCTAACGAACCTCAATTCTAGTTGGTAATGAATATATTCAACGTTGTATTTCTATTCCAAAAAATATTGAATTCATGAATTCATTTATTAGGGTTTCGTACCTCAAAAGGAAAAAACGGAACCTTTATAGGATCACTCGTGTGTCTGTCTGTTTGGCAGTCTGTTACAGTCAATTTGCTCCGAATCTACTGGACCGATTAAGTTGAAATTTGGTAGGAATTTTTGTGACCCAAACACAAGCGATTAACGTTAATAAATTAATTTTAAATATGATGGTCTGTTTAGGGGGCAAATAAGAAAATTTTAAAAAAAAGTTTTGCAACTGTATCGTGTGACATATCAAATAAAAGGGCTTGTTGTAAGGATTCCAGATTTTTAAAATAATTTTATAATAAATACTTCAAAGTTAGTTAAGAAAATAGATGAGAATTGACATTCCCCCTTATCTCCACAATTACTGAACCTAAATGTTGAAAAAAAATCAGCAAAATTGTTTTTTACTTAAAGATTACAAGAAAACCTATAACAGGTCCATGGTTTTAAAATAACATAATAAATCTCTCAATACATAACAGAACAACACGCTTGTAATCCCCGAAGGGTTAGGCAGAGGTGTACCTAAAGTACACCCACATTTTGCCAGTCCTGTTTAAGTCCCATGTAATAGGGGGCGAGCCTATTGCCATCAATCCTCTCAATACTTTGCGTACAAACTTACATTTGCAGTTGGAATGTATGAGGGACCATGTTTTTCAACTGCAATGTTATGTTTGTCCTTGGGATAATTTTATCCCAACTACGGAACCCTTTATTGTGCGCACGCCTTCACACGCCTTTACACTTGGCCGGTTTTTTGAGAGTACCATTAGAGACAAATCTATGCGGAACAAAGCTTGTTAAAATGTTTAAAAAGTTCTTTATACAAGATTTTCAAGATTAGGAGTGGCTAACCTCATCATTTCATCTTTCAGCCGAAAGACGTCCACTGCTGGACATAGGCCTGCCCTAAAGGGGGCGTTTGCCATAATCGCCGCGCTTAGCAGGCGAACGCCATCGCAGTATGGTGTTAAAATGCATAGAGAACGCTGCTGCCCATTCTCTAGTAAGTCCCTTAGTCGCCTTTTACGACACCCACGGGAAGAAATGGGATGGAGCTATTCTTTACGTCCGGAACCAAACAACAGTGGCTAACCTGCTTGCAATCAAATCTATGAACAAAATAACATAAATTATTCATAATATCTAGCAACGTGTAAACATTCGGACAAAGTTTGCAACTGGGTCGTAGAATTTCAGTCTCAACTTTCTTAAGTTCCCAAAACTTACGTGTCCTGAGTACTCGTATAGGTAAGTTTCAGGTTTAAACTTAATTTATTACTGACAAATATTCTAAACCAACAAAGATATTATATATTTTATTGACACAGCTCCTACATAGACTATTAATTCTAGCCTGTATTGTTCTTTATTCCATAACCTAAACAGGTTTCACAGGATCAAATCGAACCGAACATTTTGTACGCAGTTATTTACAATTTGTTCTATTGTTTACAAACTTGCTATATAAAGCCAGTCAATTCAATGTAAACAATACGATTGTTTCTTTTGATTTCTTTCTTTTCTAGAAACAAATAATGGTCTGGAGCTTTATAATCAGAAAGATCAAGAAAATATTACAGTTGGATTGATATTTTACATCTGCAGACATTTCAGAATATGGTTATAAATACATCTAGATACAGAGTCAAAACTGTGACATCGTCGAAAAAAAATGCGTCCAACATTTGGCCGCAAACTGCACGCACACTAGAATAACTTATTGACAGCACAATGACGTGGTGCGAGTGTAAGACGTAGCTGTCACGCACACCAGCATAACAAAGTTGGCCTGTTTGTTTTATTTCTTGCAACATGTCCCAGAATTAACGCACAACCTCTTAAGACTCAGATATATGCCAGTGGCCTTGAGTGGTTAGCTTGCGTGTTTTGTACTGCTCACGCAACGCGTCGTACGTTCAGCCAGTAATAGGACTCGCCCATCAAGGAGCGCTGTCCCCAATTTGACACATTATTTATTTATTATACACAAAACAAAAGGTATTTTAATAAAACGCGTATACTAAAAAATCAATAATTAAATTATCTTTAAATTGGTGAAGGTTTCAGAAAAATACGCTTGGTAGATTTTGCGCCATTCTCAGTTTTTTATCCGCGTTAGACATAACTTTACAAATTAATTTCACTATGTTATATAAACATAATCTAAAATATTCACCAATTCAATTATTGAGAAAATGCTCTTATTTAACATATATTTTTTTCAAATCATTAACACTACTCGTTTAGACGTGATCTTCATTATAAAATCATTAAAAGTCGGTTATCGTCGCCTTAAGGGGTCATTGTACTCATCATTATGAACAACTTTTACTATGGGACCAAAAAATCATCGGCTCCCTACATTTTGACGAGTTAAGCGAACATAAATGCAGGGAACAGCTTATATTTTTTCGCGTTTTCAAGTTTGGTCCCGTAGTAAAAATTGTTCATAATGATGAGTACCATGACCCCTTAAGAGGTTGTGCGTTAATTCCGGGACATGTTGTATATATGAGGCCACCAGAACCAGAGTAACCCAAACACGAACTACAATTATGTGGATATGTGTCAAAATAGTTAAGGTGAAATTTTAAGTAAATGTAATTTAAAAAAAAACATAGACACTGTGCATAAATTTGTAAAATGTGATATTAGTTATTGGTAAAATTCAGTTTGAGCTATAAAAATAATCAGTATTTTTGTTATTTGTACATTTTTTTTGCAGATGGGCCACTATGGCACTTAGCATTGACAATATATTTATAAACAGTGTATAAATAATAGGCCAATATGTATGAACCTTGTAACTTTTTTTTATTAATTTAAATGCAAATTGCCATTTTTCAACTTAAATAGTACAAATTAAACTTAAAACTAGCTTCTTTACTACTTTGTAATTTTTATTTCAACAAAAGACTATCTTAGGCCTAACATGACATAGTATTAAAAATTATCCAGACAGTTACTCAGTCGAAGAATCACTAATAGCACCATCTAGTTCATTCCCCGCATTAGAGGAGACCTTGAGTTGCTGATAGAAAGGGTGATAGATAGGTGGAACATATTCCAAAAGGCATAGAAGATCTTTTTTTTTCTCGTGGCTGATTTTTCTTCCCTCTGGAAATAAAATCTCTAGTTCAAAGTTAGAAGTATTTTGGGATGACCTCTTGCTGAAATTGACTTCCGTGAAAAGAACTTCTGGTTAGTTGGAGTATTTAAAGAACATCGAGAATGGATGGCTTTTATTGTATAAAATCCACTGTATTTTAAGCCATTCAACTTTACTTCGATCAACGCCGATCTTCCTGTTTGTGATATTAGTTTCCAAGGCTTTGGTGGATATAAAATCGTCTCGTTTCATTTCCACAATTTCGAAAGGTTTCTTTTTTCTTGCTGCTAGTATCACATTGTTCCAATGTTCGGGAACGTATATGTCTGGAAAATACTTTTTTTGCTTTTCCACCAAGCCAAAGGCCCGGTCGCAAGATGAAAAAGAATGTCCGCTGACCGTAAATTTGTGGTCTATATTTTCCACAGTAAATTGAGGACTAGAAACAATATGCATACATAACGCTGCAACTTTTATGTTGCGGTTTTGCCCGCCACACTGGTCAGAGTACATGATTAGCCTCTTTGTATGTACATGTTCTCTGATAAATTTTAAAAGGCATGAACCTATTTCTTGTGGTCCCCTGGATGCTGTTGATTCATCCCAGACGTACATAAACATTTCGTCTGTACCAGCATTGTGAATACCTAAACAGTAGGTCCACAACTGACGCTTGTAGTAGCAAATACCGGTTGAAATTACAGGTGTTGGGAGAATCTTCATAGTCAAAGATGATGACGGTATTATCTGTAGTATCCTGCTTCGCATTTTGCATGTCAAGTTTTAAATTTTTCATCGCAGATTCTGCTTTTCGTCAAAACACCAAAAAAATAACCGCAAAAACAAATATGTTGACACGTAAGTATCAAAGACCAGAGTGGCCCAAGTCACCTGAGCCGTAATGGCGGCAAATACCATAGTGACCCAAGAGATCTGGGCCACTATGCACTTTTAATATTGTTTTAAGAATCAAAATGCCACAACAATTTTTATAACGCCATCTCTGATTTTTTACTAAATTTCCTTTGAGCCACTCTGGCTATGAACTTAGGGGTTTGAAAAGGGGCATTGCCGTGGTCAACTAATATTATCAAAAATTGTGGTTTGGGCCGCTCTGGTTCTGGTGGCCTCATATATAAATAATAAAAGTCAGAAAACTCTTTTTTTACTATCACAGGATAAGCCATTGTTGTATCTATGTAGTATAGTATCTACATACTACAGACACTACATCATATACTTACTACAATTTGCATTCATTAATATTATGTATTATACTCTTTTATTGGTTTTGCATTATTATTTTGCGAATCGTTCTAAAACGATTAGTTTTCTTTAATTTTCATATTTTTCAATGTTATGACACTTACGTCAGGCTGTCAAGCTGTCATTACTTTTTCTTCTAATTTTCTCTCATAGTTTTCTTACTGGCTTAGTCCATGAAGGTTACTTTTGATTAATATAATTTAAATTATTTTTATCAATACTCGTATGTTTAGTTCAAATACAGTATTTTATAGATAATTATAATCGTTTACTGTATAATATTTGTATCCTAACTTACATTTATAATAATAATTGAAACGCTCTCAGAATTCATCAAAGAGGTTTTTGGTACGAATATGTCTGGCCTTTTCGAACACTGAATTTGAAATTTAATTCTGTAAAGAACAGAAAAACAGATGATGTGAAAAAATCACCCGAGACTCGGATATAAAAGGGATTTATGACACATTCCCGGCAGATCTGATCTGGTAGCGCTCAAGATGCGCTCAAGGAATCATCTCCTCTACAAAAGTCTCGCAACATACTCAGCCTTCTCGGAACTACATACTTGCCAAGAGGACCATCCACTACTTCAGAGACCTGGACTGGACTGGCAGTGATACTGGGAAGCAGATCTTCAGGCCTCTAAGCTAACGAGGCAAGACGACTTCTACACTGCCTGTTGAACCTACCAAAATAACTGGGAAGCGGATCTGGATGCTTCAGAGCTGACGAGGCCTGACGTATCGAACCTGAACACCGTTTCGTACCATCTTTTTATAACCTCCCTTAACTTATTTTAAAATTATTTTTCTGTATTTTTTAAATCTCCTAAAATATATAGTTGACGTCTACTTTCCCTTTTATTTTTTATAGTTTAGTAGACTTGTTACAGTTGGTATAAGAATAATGAAATCTGTCATCTGTCACCATTTTATGAGGGACTTGTGGCTAAGTAATAAAAGCCGCACGGGTCGATCGTTCAGGTTAAGCTACGCTTGCCGTGGTTGGCCCGTAGATGGGTGCCCATCTTAACACCTCCATGCCTTGGAAAGCACGCCGGCTTTCATTCTGTTCGTCGGAAGCCAGAAAGTCTGACGACCAGTCTTAAACAAGGAGTAACCCAGCAATTTAACGGCACGGTTGGCGCAGTTAGTTAAGCGATTGACTGCTGCGCTGCGTGTCGCGGGTTCGATTCCCGCACGGAACAAATATTTGTATGACCTACAAGTAGTTGTTCCGGGTCTGGCTGTTTGTGTGTATGTTAATTTAAATGTTTGTAAACGCACCCACAATACAGGAGAAATTCCAAGTGTGGGGCAGCGTTTCAAAAAAAAAAACAAAAAAAAAAAACTGGGTTTTGGAGGTCAGATAGGCAGTCGCTCCATATAAAATACTGGTATTGTTGCATCCGTTTAGACTGGAAGCCGACCCCAACATGGTTCGGGAAAGGCTGGGCAGATGATGATGACCTATGATTTATTCCCTACAGCAAAAGCGCGCGCGCAGCGTTTATGTAAAAAGTAAATTAAACAATTTTTTTATACAACTTCAATTTTACCGATGCCAATCACCGGTTATAAATTGACACTGCGGCCCACACGAAAAATACACGTGTTATCCGATTAAACACACCATACATAACGCGCCAATCACTCAATCATATACCTACTAGAAATAATATAATAATTATATAATATAATCTTTATTTATCCAAAAACATACACCGCCTTATTACAAAACAAGATTTATATTTTGACATGGCTTAAACCATCGAGCCAGTTTTTGTAATAAGAACGTAACAGTGATTGAAATACCGTTCTTTATACAAAACTGAAAACTTAGTTCGGTACTAAGTTGTCAGTTTTGTAGACTATTACTCGTTAATTTGTAAAGCATATTTAGCTGTGATAGTTTTACATTTAAGTTTGTTATACAGTAGATCCCATTTCTTCCCATGGGTGTCGTAAAAGGCGACTAAAGGACTTACTAGAGAATGGGCAGCAGCGTTCTCTATGCACTTTTAAAACCATACTGCGATCGCCAACCCGCCTGCCAAGCGTGGTGATTATGGCAAACCTCCCCTTTTGGGGGGAGGCCTGTGTCCAGCAGTAGACGTCTTTCGACTGAAATGATGATGATGATACAGTAGAGCCTCGATAAGCCATACCTCGGCTAATTCAAACACCGCTACAATCCGAACTGTGATATAACCCACACGTACTCCCCTGCGCATAGTTTTCCTTTTAACTTCGTTATACAACATTATTTTTAGTATAAGTATGCGAAACCTGAATATAGTTTGTTCAGAATAAGGAACTGAATCGATTTCAATAATTTTTACACCATGTTATATTTTGTCCCAAAAATATTTAAGAGTGATGGAAAATGTTATCACCATTTAATTAATTACAATACAATCGCCGTACGGTTAGGTACCTACTGCCAAATTATTATCAATGAGCCCAAGACGACCCTGGAGGCGCAGGGGCGCCGTTAGCATGTTTTTGTACGGACAACCCGGTAACATAACAACCTTATAACTTTGTGATTGTTCATGATACAGTTTTGAAATTTTGTACATAAATTCTTTACATAAAAATGCCAAAATACTAGACACGTATTTCGGGTTTCGCAGATACTAAAACTAATATTGTATATAGGTAGTATACTGCACTTGACTCTAACAAAAATTTGCACTTTAAAGCTAAGTAAGTAAGTCTAAGTAAATATTACGCAGACGTATCCCTGAATCGAAAAATGGTTTATACAGATCCGCAACATTTCTGAACGGCCTATCTAATGATATCCCATGAGATAGACGTGAAAAAAAAAATTCAAGATTTTGTTTTACCACTTCATCGGGGTAATTAATATAGCTTTCTAGTACTAAAAGTCTCTGAGATAAGCCGCGGACAGACAAACGGACATGACGAAACTATAAGGGTTCCTTATTACCTACGGAACCCTAAAAAATAATGGGACTGACATAGGCTATATATACCGAAAAGTTTATGTCAATCCAATTGAAAAGTGCTGTCGAAATACGAAACGCTTTAAAAGCGCCACCACTTGTCTAGCCCTCAACTCTATCCGAGGTCGCGCCGATGTGAATAGTTGATTTACCGGAATATAAAGCTACACGATGCGGCGAGTGACCTTCTTCAAGTGCTTGCAGATTTGATTTGAGAGAATTCAAAACTGAAAAGAAAAACTTATTCAATTGTTTGCCTATTCGTCTTGGATATCTTTAAAGGTAGCACATTCACGATTGATGAAACACCATAAAACGTAAGTCCCTCAAAATCAAATCAAAATATTGTATTGTACGTAAACCTATATGGGCACTTAAGAAACCTACATGGGCACTTATGAAGCTAGATAGATAGATAGAATACTCTTTATTATGAACACCATAAAAGTTACAGATATAAATTTTGTTGTTGTTTTTGTTGGGCTAGGTGCACAGTTCCAATTGGTCTTTACCTATGGAGAAGAGCCGGTAAGAAACTCCACAGTAACTGTGGAGTTTCTTACTTTTAAAAATAATTGGCAATGTTTTCAAATTACAGTGTTAATAGGTATGGGAGGACAGTGTAGGCCCGTTAACAAGTAGCAGGTACTAAACAAAATAGAAAATGTATACAAATCTACAGTCTATTAAGGCGACAACGTTCTCACATTCACTTAATTTAAAATAATCTATCAGATGTAGAAACCGCGCGTTTGGTCTATTTTAGCTACTTCCACAGCATTATGTCGTACGGCATTTTACTGTGGGGCCGGGCTGCTGACATTGAGTCCATCTTTATTTTGCAAAAGAGAGCTGTCAGAGCAATTTATAATCTATATAAGTCGCCGCGAATCTCAGGGAACTATTTAAAAATATTAATGTTATGACGGTACCTTGCCAATTAATTTATGAAAATATTATGTTTTAATAAAATAAGTGATAGACCTAATTTTAATACTAGAAATAAAGACAAAATAAATCAACCATTTTTCAGGTTATCTAAAGTACCATACATCTTTTATGAGGTACTGTGTTAAATGTTACAACAAATTACCTGGTGATATATTGCAACTAAATGAAAGAAAATTTAAAACTCATATTAAAAGAACACTTTGTAAACAAGCATATTACAAATTAGAGGATTATATACAAGATAAGAATGCTTGGAAACATGCTGGGCCTGCTCCATAGGACAATCTAGAGTCTAGACAAAATCAAACAGGTTGCTATTTTAATTGTATATTTTATTATTTTTATGACATTGATTTTAAATTCTGTGATTACCTTAACTCACACTGATATTGTATTTTTTTAGGAAATCGTATATATTTTTAAAAAAAATTGTAAATATGTGAGCACCGTGTATCTATCACATAATTAATTTATGTGTCATTGCTTCATTCTTAACTCTTTTTATTACCTATTGTGGTATAGTAGTTTTATTCTAGGTGCATCGTCTTCACATATAATTATATAATTAATGTAGGTACCTAAAAAATATTGTACAAGATTTTAAAAGAGTAGGTACCGGTGGAGTTTCTGGCCCATTCTTCTCCATACGAAACTACGTTTCGGAAGGGGCGACTAGAATCAATTCTATTTTTTTTTGTAAATTGACGTTCAAAAGTGATGTGCCTATTTGAAATAAACAATTTGACTTTATCTGAAATATAAATAAATTAATAAAAATAAAAATCTATTTAAACCAAATGACATGATTGCCATTACAACTGTAAGAAATCTCAATTAAATTTCAATGTAAACTCTTAATTCTCTTTTACCTTACCGAGTTAGGAGTCACCTACATTGCAATGAATAATAATTATTATTCATACTTTATTACAATGAGATAAAGGCTCGTACAGACTGGTGCGATATCGTGGGCGCGACAGGCACCGACAAAGAAATTGTGTTACTAGTGTCGCGTCGCGCGATATCGCACCAATCTGTACGAGCCTTAACAGTTACAGTGCAATGACTGACTAATGGTTTTACGTCACTCAGATTTGATCTTGATTTATTTTCCAATTATTAGAATCAACACAAACTTTCAAATAAAATACTTATTTAAGAGCTTGCTTCAGCATCTGCACATTTAAAAGGCGTCGTAACCAGTTTTTTTAAATATTTTCCCTGTGGTGCCGGACGTTAAGAATAGCACTATTTCTTCCCGTGGGTGTCCTAAAAGGCGACTGAGGGCCTTACTAGAGAATGGGCAGCAGCGTTCCCTATGCATTGAAAACACCGTACTGCGATCGCCAACCCGCCTGCCAAGCGTGGCGGTTATGGCAACCCCCTCCGATTGGGGAAGGCCTATGTACAGCAGTGGACGTCTTTCGGCTGAAATTATGAACCAGCAATTAGTTCAAAACTGGACATGGCAACAAAAGAAAACTAGGTAAGACAGATAATGGAATATCGCAGCCCTTCATAATTTTCATCATACAGACGATTATGCACAAATCCAGCTAAATATTTTACGATGAGGAAAGTCGTCACCCTCTCTTTATAAAAGTTTGTCATAATACAACCCTGTCTAATCTATGCATCATAAAAGCTCTCACCCTTCCTGTTTTTTATGGTCTTCACTACGAGGTTAGTGATGATAAAACAGAGTTTCAGAGATTTTCAACGTGTGATTATTTATATGTCTAGGTAGAGTGTCGCGCTGCATAAAAACCAAAACAAACAGGCCAACTTTGTTATGCTGGTGTTCGTGACAGCTACGTCTTACACTCGCGCCACGTCATTGTGCTGTCATTGCGTTAGTATAGTGTGCGTGTATTTTGCGGCCAACAGTTGGACGCAATATTTTTTGACGAGTTCACATCTTTGACGGTTTATCTAGACATATTTATATCTTTTATTATAACTGTAATCGGAATGCGATATTTTCACCACACCAACGCTCGGCTTCCGCGAAGCAATAAAAGGAATGGTAATCACAAATTATCCGCGAACATGAAACTGACCGGATAATAAATTGAATTATCGACCGCCTTTCCTACTGCAAAATTGTATTGCAGCCATTGATGTATTACCGCCTTGTCGGGCGGCTGGTGCGGGTGGGGCCGGATTTGGCGGACAGCCAGTTTGGATTCCGCAAGGGGCGCTCTACGGTGGATGCCATCATGCGCGTTCGAGCCCTCACGACGGGGGATGCTATTGCCCGGGGTGGGGTCGTCTTGGCGGTGTCTCTTGACATCGCCAATGCTTTCAATACCCTGCCCTGGAGTTGCATTAGGGAGGCACTCCGGTATCACCGGATGCCGACCTACCTCTGTCGAGTGGTCGGCCTATTTGACGGACAGGGCCGTCATCTACCTCGGTCACCACGGAGAGTGGAACCGGCGAGAGATGACGTGCGGTGTCCCACAGGGATCGGTCCTGGGGCCGCATCTGTGGGGCATCGGCTACGACTGGGTGCTGCGTGCTGACCTCCCTAGCGGTGTCAGCGTAGTCTGCTACGCTGACGACACGCTGGTCCTGGCGCAGGGGAGGTCGCATCAGGCGGCGGCCGAACTGGTGGCACGTGGGGTTGCGACAATCGTCAATAGGATCCGGCAATTGGGACTCGAGGTGGCTTTGCACAAGTCTGAGGCCATGTGTTTTTATGGTCCTCGGAATGCGCCACTGTCGGATTCCCAGATAACAGCAGGAGGAGTTCACATCGGTGTCGAGTGGACGTTGAAGTACCTGGGACTCGTCCTCGACAGCCGTTGGAACTTCGTGGAGAATTTTCGACGTTTGGCTCCCAGACTAGAGCGGGCCGGGGCTGCCTTAAAGCGGCTCCTGCCCAATCTAGGTGGTCCAAACGCCTCCTGCCGGAGGCTCTACGCAAGGATCGTGCGGTCCATGGCCCTTTACGGGGCACCGGTGTGGGCGCGTTCCTTAAGGCTGCGACCAGCCCGCCAATTGAACGCGTCCCAAAGGGTCATGACCATCAGGCTGGTACGGGGTTACCGCACGGTCTCCCGTGAGGCGGCGGGCTTCCTTGCCGGACTACCGCCATGGGATCTGGAGGCAAAAGTCCTTGCGCACATCTGGGAGTGGCGCGAGGAGGCGTAACGCCGGGGTGAAACTCCGCTGCCGCGAGAAATCACGGCACAGCGGACAGAGCTCCGGCGGGATCTCATGGCGGCACGGAGATTGTCGCAACCCAGCGCTGGGCACGCCACAATTGTGGCGATTAGTCCCCTCTGTGAGGAGTGGCTAGAGAGGCGCCATGACGTCACACCTTCCGCCTTACGCAGGTCCTCACCGGACATGGTTGTTTCGGGAGGTTCCTGTTCAGGGTAAAGCGGGAGGAAACGCCCAGGTGTCACCACTGTGTGGATCGCCCGGAGGACACGGTGGAGCATACGGTGGAGGTCTGCCCGGCTTGGGTGGAGCACCGCCGTGTGCTCACGGAGGCGATCGGCGGCGGCGATCCCGGCCCTGGTTCGGGCCATGGTTCGGAGCGAGAGTGCATGGGAGGCCGTCACCTCCTTCTGCAAAGCAGTAATGCTTGCGAAGGAGAAGGCGGAACGCGTGAGGGAGAGGCAAGGTTCACGCCCTCGCGCCCCTAGTCGCCGCAGGAGACGCCCCGGGCGTCGGCAGTCGCAAGCCGATTTCCGGCCACCGTAGGCGCGGGCCTGCGGACGGTGAGCGATGGGTAGCTCACCGTCCGATAAGGACCAGGCCCGGGTCGACGGCGCGTTGTATTCCACGCGCGCCTCAAAGAGTTGTCAGCAGCAACTAACGGGGTCCGTTAGGGCCAATGCCTGACAGGGTTGCGAGTTTGTCCGAAAGGGATATCGTGGCCCTGGCACACAGGCAAATGAAGGAATACGGGTGGGTTTTAGTCAGTAAAAGTCTGACACGCCCTCCCGCTCCGCTCAGAGCGGGAGAAGTTATTTGATAATTTCCCACCCAAAAAAAAAGCCATTGATGTATTAAATAGGAAGATATGGTACGCGCTCTTCGATGTGGACCGCATAAATTAGGGGGAAGGACACAATCGACCTACATTACTCTCGGTTTGCGGGGAATACCCGAATTGTAGTTTGTTCTTTGTTTCCGAGTTGTTATGGGTACGTAACAGTGACAATTATTGCTATCTCGTTCCCGCTATAGCCCGCGTAATATGTCTCTCTATTTCGGTTGTCGAGCACATGACGCACGACATTGGGTCCATTTAATATTTACGTGATGTTAGAGAGTGGCCTATCTTCCTTCCTATTTAATACATCAATGATTGCAGCACTTGATCATGAACTAGCTGCGCCCCGATTTCACCGTTATAAGTCTTGATCCCGTGAGAATATCGAGATAAAACGTATGCTATATCCTGATCCAGGTCACGGTCTATCCATTTGCCAAATTTCATCCAAATCCGTTCAGCCGTTTTAAAGGTTTCAAGCAAACTCACTTTCGCATTTATAATATTAGTTACATTGATGTATTAAAATAAGAAGATAGGCCACTCTCTAACATCACGTAAATATTAAATGGACTAGAAACACTTACATGTAAACACACCCACACAAATACATTTCCCGATGTCGTGCGTCATGTGCTCGACAACCGAAATAGATAGACATATTACGCGGGCTATACCGGAACGAAATATCAATAATTGTCACTATTACGTGCTACACAAATGCCTGTTTGATTGTGACTAAGGTCGATTGTGTCCTTTTCCCCTAATTTATGCGGTCCACGTCGAGGAGCGCGTACCATATCTTCCTATTTTAATACATCAATGATTTGTTAAGATTAAACAAACACCGGTTTGGTTGGTAATAAGATAAAGTACCTACGTCCTACGTAAATAGACATAAGTATCAATATAAAGGATAATATTAGTAATCTCTAAATAGTAGCAATGCGTAGTACCTAAACGGAGCTCTCATTAGACCCAATCCGTCTTATTACAAAACAAGATACCATGCAGCCAGTTTTTGTAATAAGAACGTAACTGTGATTGAAATCCCCATAGAATACCGTTCTTTATACAAAACTGAAAACTTAGTTCAGTATTCAGTTGTCAGATTTTTATTAGGAACTTTACCATAGCTTAGACGGAATATAGTTCGAAATTCAATAATGGCTACCTGGATCTGAAGATAAACCTTGGTTTGTAAAACTTATTCGTTATCGTTTGCTAAAACTCTAGACAAAAAGACTTAGGTAGCTATAAAATTGTTACAGGCACGGTGAGCGATGGGTAGCTCGCCGTCTGATAACGACCAGGCCTGGGTCGACAGCGCGTTGTGTTCCACGCGCGCCTCAAAGAGATGTCAGCACCAATTGACGGGGTCCGAAATAGCCAATGCCTGCCAGGGTTACGAGCTTGTCCGAAAGGGATATCGTGGCCCTGGCACACAGGCATTTGAAGGAACACGGTGGGTTTTAGTCAGTAAAAGTCTGAGATGCCCTCCCGTTCCGCCCAGAGCGGAAGAAGTTATTTGATAATTTCCCACCCAAAAAAGAAAGAAAAAAGAAAATAAGGCTGCTGAATTTTAGGAAAGCGCCATTTTAGGCCACCTTATGAAGCCATTCATGCATAGAAAACGAACTTGTGTGTAGACCACGCCATTTGAAAACACATTACGTCCGCATACTTAGTTCACACGATATTTACACTGGGCGCTTGAATTGCACATTGTAAGGATGAAATTTTTATCACAAGGTTTTTACATTGGTTTTTTAAGAGGCTTTCGTACATTTTGTGCTGGCTCACTACACACGTATTAGCTAGCTGATGGTTGCCATTAAGGGCCGGCGAAGCATGCGTTAATCATACAAAAGACGAGTTAAGAGGAATTTAAAACTACAGAAAACGTATTTTTCCCATAACTCTTGTTTAAATCAGTGTACATGCAAAATATATATTTGGGAACCTAGATATTCTGTATTCCAATTGGAATAAAGACACACTACCTTAAGAATATTTATGTTTGATTTACAAATTATTTTGGTATTACGTTTGTATGAACTACGCATGCTTCGCTGGCCCCTTAATGGCAACGTGTGTGCAGCGAGCCAGTACAAAATGTACGAAATGTACCTATTAATAAGTGGCTGTCAATTCTAGTGTGCTGCTAAGCTAAATAACCTAGGACAAAATAGAAAATGGTCTACAGATCTAGTCTATTAAGCCTACAACGTCCTCACATTGACAAAAAAAAACAATGTAAAATATGATTTAAATAATAAAAGTTAGAACCTTGTTGAAATTAAAATTGTAGGTATAATAATGTCAAATAAGAAAACATTATGTCAGTGAAGTTTGTAAAAAAAAAGATAAAATAAAATTTAAAAAAACATCGTAATGGGAGCCGTTAATAGACATTTACATAGTTTTGCCGTTAATGAGGTACCAGGGAAGCCACCAAAACGATTTGTGATGTAAATCACAAATTGTTATAGGTATGTTGCGTTATGTTGGTTCCATGGGAACCGCGCTGTGTAAACAGTGCGGTTACCCAAGTCAATACATGTGAACACGGAAACGTAGCACACGTGCCTTTTATAATTAAGATAGACTAAAATTGATGTGGTTAGAGAGCTAAACTAGCAAACAATCTTAGTGGCGCGATCCATCAATGCCATTTCGTACAGTACTTCATCAAAACCATCGGGTTATAGTTCTAAATATTTCTCTGAAATCTCGAAATATTAACAGTCCTTTGATTATACAGCGAGTAATTGGGTAGGAATACGGTACAAGTTACGAATTATTAGGAGATTATTCGTACCACCTATTAATCTAGATATATTAATGGGTAGTTAACCTCTCAATCTACCATAGAATAGAATAGAATAGAATAGAATACTCTTTATTATGTACACCATAAAAGTTACAGATATAAATGTTTAAATTTTACATAGGGTGACACAATGGACTACCAATGGGTGACCATACTAGTTTACGTAAGTATACTGTTTTCAATGAGCGTAAAATTGACGCTCTTTTCAAACGTACACAAAGAAACGAATAATTTCCTACTAGTTTTATGTAAAACGAGCCCCCGACCCCATAAATAACGCGCGAAGCACCCGTACTTTGTTCATTACTAAAATCAGTTTAAAGGCTTCTATAGACCGACGCGACACAAAGGCCCCGCGTGTCGCGTGACGAGCGATGCCTTTGTGTCGCGTCGCGAGTCGTACCGGTCTGTAGAAACTTTAATACATGAACTATCTTTAAGGTCACGTGGCCCATTTTAGCTTTACATTCGTTAGAGCCAATGACGCACCGAGGGAATTAATTAGTGCGTCATTCATTCGAGTGAATGCATAAGTACGGCTAATTGCAGGAGACTGAAATGAGTATCGGAACGCTGTCGCAATCTAAATAAAACTTTTCTACTTTATCCGTGCACTTAGGTACTTACTTGAAAGTTTATTCTATTATGTATGCCAGTATTAGTGAGAATTAAGGTACCTACCAACTTTTAAAGAACTAGATATTTGTGCTCGTTAGAAACGCAGATGTTTTAGCTTAGGCGAAATATGTAACAACTTTCCCGTTATAATCTTTACAACTTCAAGCATATTTCAAGTACTAGAGAGTGGCTGCACTACGCAAATAGTTTGCGGAACGGTCTATTTAGAGTATTGAGCGCTAGTTGAAGGTAAACAGTCGGCCACACACTGTATTTGGGCTCGGTTTTATCGTCAAAAAACCGGTCAAGAGCGAGTCGGACTCGCGCACCGAGGGTTCCGTACGTATATATGATGTTGATGAGTTCTGAATAGCTGTGCTATTTAGAGACATCGTTTTATTTTTCCTGTAATCTTTACATAAACTTCTATCACATAGAATGATTTCAGATTTTTATCTATGCAAACTTCGGAGATAAGGGCGGGGGGGGGCGGTATTTTTTTAATTTTTAATCAAAAGTCGGAACGAATGCAACCTAAAAAAAAATTTTTTTTTTTGAGAATGTGCAAACAGCCCTCTTTCATATGATACCCAACACACCCTAGTTGCCCCATTTAAAAATGTTAAGACCCCCTTCAGTCTCTTTTTTTTAATTTCTTTCTTGTTTGCAAAATAGTTGGGCAAACGTCATATAAAACTATTCTAAATTTCAAGTTGATAGCATTAGTAGTTCTTGAGATATGCAGGTGTGACAGACAGACAGACAGACTTAGTCTCACCATAAGGATTCCTTTTTACCATTTTGGTACGGAACCCTAACCGCTCAAGTACGTGTCGGTCCACGCATAATGAAGGGTTCCGTAGTTGGGATGAATTTATCTTAAAAATAAACTTAACATTGTAGTTAAAAAACACGTTCACCCATACATCGATATATACGCCACGGTCAATTTTCCAACTGCAAATGTAAGTTTGTAATCGCAAAAAAAAATGTTCTTTCCTTTACTTGTGCTGTGAGACCTTGCTTTCTGTCAAATTTCATGATTCTAGGTCAACGGGAAGTACCATATAGGCTTTGATTTATTTGGCTATGTCGCATAAATCGCCGTATTTTTTATTGCGTTCACTTAGAAGCATGATTATTTAGAGCTCCAGGGGACTTACGGGAAGACTTACGTATTTGATATTAATTTCAACTTGATACCTCCACGAATTCCAGACAAAAGGGGTCTTAGCAGACTGACAGACGGACGGACAAAGAAGTGATCCTATAAGGGTTCCGGTTTTTCCTTTTGAGGTACGGAACCCTAAAAACTACAGCTCAGAGAAAAACGCTGAAAGAAACCATGAGCTCAATAAGAAAATTTATTCTCTAATTAGTTAAGCCCATGGAGGAACCATGCATGGGCTGAACTCAACGTTTTTCTCTTGGACATATAAGTTAAGGCTCTACCCACAATGGCTTGAGAAAAAAATCGCCCTGTACAAATAGGTAAGTGTAAGTAGGCAAATAGTGACATACGAGTACAATGTAAAAAACCAAATAATTTAGTTTTCTAACCTCACGCCTGAATTTCCCGAAGGACCTTTGCCAAATATTACACAGGAGTATTCGGATGTACCTACTGACTTATGCCCACGTAGTTTTCCAATGGCGGCATCAAATTCAATGGAAAGGCAAAGCTTACTAACGTTGGTTAGTGGCGAAAATCCCAAATCCAAGGCCACGACGTTGTGGAAATTCTCTAACCGGGAAATCCAATAACCCGTTTTCCTTACACACGACGCGGCGACGGCCACACTTGACACCAAGAGCGCAACGATAAGAATAAAACTAAATTATTTAAGTAACGGCCTCGTTGGTTTACTGGTCACAGCCGCTACACCTTTGAGCAGGACTTCCAAATGGTATCGATTCCCAGGTCAGGCAAAGTGTTGATCACACTAACAGCCCGAAGTCTGGATTTGTAAATGATTGATGATAATAGGCTCGTCCCCTTTTACGTGGGGACTTATACAAAACTAGTGAAATTTGGATGTACAAAGGTACACCTCTGCATAATCCTTCTGGAAAAAAAGGCGTAACGTACCTTGTTGTACCTTTGTACTTACTTATTGCTCATCCAGTAATATATTAAGGGGTTGAACATGGAATTGGCCATGGCCAGCCAATAAAAGAAGAGGTATATGTGCTGGGCGAATGGCGCAGAGGTAAGCGACTGGTAATGGTACGTCAGCACGAAGTACGCGTGGTAGGGCAACCAGCAGAGCGCGAATACCATCACCACCAGGACGAACATCCTCACCACCTGCGGAGACAATAACCTGGTTATTTTCATATAGCGATGACCACCGTACGGGTTACGTAATTACGTTCAATACAATTGTATGAAATATTTGACAGCGCATATACGGCCAATTCTTGAATCAACTCGTCATAAAATGGTACAAGCACGTACAACTTGGCAAAACTTGCAATAATCGCCTTGCAATAATTGCCTTTGGTGTAAACAGAAGCCGCATTATCATAATGAATGGTAAAACTTGCATGCGATTCTTTAAAGGCAATTATTGAACGTGCATGCAATTATTGCTCTTGAACGTTCTAGAAACTTTTAAGAACCGAGTAAATCAAGATTTAGTCCGATGATAAAAGGTCATTATAATATTATTGGAACAAATAAATAAAAAGCATTAATTGGACTCGCAGGATGCTAAATAGTAGAAGGTAGGACGATAGATATTATTTTTCTCAAACATGCTTGCTTGCATGCGAGCATTATTTTGACAACCTTCTTCGAGATAAATCAAAATTGCTATACTGGCCAAATACATGCGAGCAGCGGCCACCAAAAGTTGTATGAAAATAAATGACATATTAAACTCATATTTATCGTGTAATAAAAAAATGGAACGATCTTTTACTCCGAAACATGGCAACCAAGGAGGTAACTTGTCAAAGGTTTTATTTAAATTTCGGACTGGCTTGCAAATGGAAAGCTTTTTATTAAAAAAAAAAAAACAAATGAACCCATTGGCGCGTGAAAAATTATCGTTGTTCGTCATTTTTCCGCGCATTAGTTGAGAAAAGCACTATTAAGCCGCAACTAGGCATTGATGGACGAACGTGTAAATGAGGGCCGAGGCACACATATGTGGGTCTTTTGCTGGCCGCTGCAGTAATGTACTATAGGTGGAAAGTCGGTAGTGCCCGGAATGAAATGGCACGAGACTTTATTATTTTTTCTGTTTTTCTTGCGGAGGGAAAAACTGCCAATTGCCTCATGTCCAATATTGATATTCAGCTGCCGTTATAGTTTTTTAGTTGCTTCCTGTGAGATTGAAAGGTGACCCTAATGTAGTTGGGCACTGTCCGATGAACTGCAGTTATAATTTGTCGTAAATCCGACACCAATCGGGCTGTAGGCTAACCGACGGATAATATGTCACCAGAAAAGTTTTTCCTCTATCTCTTTTTTGTTTTTTTCTCTGGTAGGTACTCTATTCTTGTTTTCTTAATCTTCTCCCGTTAGAGTGGTGGTATAATAAGATTAAGGGATCAATTTCATATTATGGACTGAGATACACCTAATATAATGTGGGCAGCTTTTTCATAACAAAGTTCATGGACTTTAGCGTTATCCAGGAAACTACTCTTTTTTTTTCGGTGGGAAGTTATCAAATAACTTCTCCCGCTCTGCACTGAGCGAAAGAAGTTATGCTACGGTGGCCGGGAATCGGCCTGCGACTCCCGACGCCCGAAGCGTCTCCTTCGGCGACTAGGGGCGTGAGGGCAAACTAGTCTTGGGAGTTGATTCAATAACATTGTATAATTATCATACTTGTCCGGTTGGTCTCGTGGTCGCAAGCGCGACTACTGAGCGTGGGGTCCTGGGTTCAATTCCCGGGTCGGGCAAAGTGTTATTGGGTAAACCCAGTAGGAGTTTTTTAGTAACACATATTGTAACCAATGCTATGTACGCCGTAATTGTCATGTACATTAGTCTTTTAGTTATTAAGATTATTTCTAGCATAAGTTTAATGTATGTGATGTGGCTGTGCTTTTTAAATAAATAAATAAGTAACAGCCCGGAGTTTGGAAGTCGGCGGTGGGATACCCCTGTGCCTCGGAAAGCACTTAAAGCTGTTGGCCCTGCACCCGATCTCTCTCCGTTCGTGTTGGAGTGCCGTGCCATCGGACTATGAGAGCGAGGGAAGAAAGAGTGCACCTGTGTCTGCGTACACACTTTTGAATTATAATATTTCCCACGCCAAAGGCTGGTCTCCGTTGAGATTGGTCACCATTGCCGAAATTCGGTCTGGTTGACTATTATTATATCATACATAAGTCAGTTAAAAAAAACAATTATTCGTATTATTATTGAAAGCTTATATTTAATTTGCTCTGTAGTAAAATCTCGTGCCACCTTGTGGGGTGCTTATGGTTATTTTTGGGTCAAAACACTTTTTGATTGACATGAGATCGCATTTGCAAAAAAAAAACTTGGTCAGCCTTTCACTTACAGGCAAAGAATTGGGCATATTGTAGTCAGCCAGATAAAATGAAGAAGATTTTGATAAATTTACGGATAGATACGGTTGACCATTATTTTTAACCATAAAAAGCCCACTGCGATCCATGGGCCTCTAAATAATTATCTATATTAAGAATCATAATTCTGAGAACCTAAACAATATTCTGAGACCATATCTTGTTCGCAGACTCTCTAGCTAGAGGATCATAATAGGCTGACTACAAGCGGAACTTCATGTTTTGTACTTTCCTGAAGTTTCAGAAATTTCTAAGTTATGAGTTGTGGTACGTACGAAGATTTACGGATCAAAAATCTCGTCTTTGCCCTCGTTACTAATTTGAAATTTAATATAGTAGTAATAAATTTCTTCCATAAACTGGCTTTGGCGACATTCGAAACGATAACATCATATATAGTTTGTAAGACTTAATTAACAACCTATCAAATGTTACTAAGCATTCTTTTTTTACTCACTGTTTGCGAATGATATTGCGGTGGTTATCACGGAGAATAAAATTCTTAATTATAATACATAAATTAATGAAGCGGTTACTGCTACCAGTGGAAATTTGTAAATGACCCTCAATTTCATATTGTTTAAGAACACTATGTATATGTTAGCTTTAAGTTTACCTAATATAATAAAATAAAATAACATGGCTTACTAATAATAATTTAAAAGTGAACATGATAGATAAAACCTCCTTCGTTCAGTTCTACAATAGAAAATCAAATTCTGACCTTTTGGTTACCCATTCTGATCAAAGAGTTAACGAAGCATACGAAGCCATTTTGCTCGGTATTACAGTGCACAGTGGCTGCACATGGAAACCTCACTGCTTGAAGGTCACAAATATGATTAATCGTTTCGTTTTTGCCTAGAGTAGACTTTGTAAAATAGCCAATCTCAAACCGCCCCCTTTGCGAATCATGCTTCTAACATTAGATGAGGGAATCCTGGTCTTATAAATAGGGTATTTATAGCCCAAAAACAATGTATCCGTGCTCTTTGTGATGTACCACTATTGAATTAATGTAAACCTGTCTTTAAATGCTTTTACAGACCGGCACGACTCGCAACGCGACACAAAGGCACCGCTCGTCGCACGACGGGTGGTGCCTTTGTGTCGCGTCGTGAGTCGCGCCGGCGCCGGTATGTAGAAGCCTTATAGGTTTATTATTATTAATATACCTATTATTATAATATATTTTATTATATTATTGTTACCGGTATGTACATAATTTGAATGCTGAACTGAATGCTTGATTTAGTTGCACTACACAAATGCACTCCGAATTATTACGTCTTGGAGACACTGTTACGTTTAACACAAGATATCCTGATGGACTAATAATTCCTTCAATGAAAAGCCACTTATATCACAGAAGTTGCTATTCAATGGTTTTATGGATATAATAATAAATTACCAAAATCATAATAGGGAACTGCCAATCAATCGTTTGAAAACAGCGTTATTCAAATGACTTACAGAAAAATCATTCTATTCTGTGAAGGTTTATCTTCAGACCCAGGTTTATAACATGGAGCCATTATTGAATTTCGAACTTTATTCCGACTATGGTAAATTCCTAAACACAAAACTGACAACTTAGTACCGGACTAAGTTTTCAGTTTTGTATAAAGAACGGTATTTCAATGACTGTTACCTTCTTATTACAAAAACTGGCCCCATGGTTTAAGCCATGTCTAAATATAAATCTTGTTTTGTAATAAGGCGGTAAAGATTCACACTGACATTTTACTACCTATTATAATTTGACAAATGATTGACATTCTTATTCTTACTAACTATGATTTGTGTTACAATTTTATTATCTTCATTTATTTAATTACCCGACCATCTGTAATGAACCTACTACAATTCTTGCGAATAATTTTCATTTAATTTCAAGAAACTGGGAAGCTGAAAGCTCCATAAATATTTATTCTGTAAGAGGTTTTCCGCGAACACTTAAACTTGTTTCAATGTCCTAACTGATATTGTTCTAGACATTACGAGACACAAGCCAAGCAAAATTGCTAACAATGTTGAATTTGAATTGAATTTTATCGGTCGCATTGTAACTACAAAGCGATATTATTCTGAACTAAAATGTAATCCTTGTTGATAGACCTTAAGGCTTCTACATACCAGCGCGACTTGTCGCGCGACGCGATACGGCACAAAGGCCCCGCGTGTCGCGGGACGAGCGGTGCCTTTGTGTCGCGTCGCGTCGCGCGACAATTCGCCCCGATATGTAGAAGCCTTTATAAATGAATGTTATGTAGATAATGATGATAATGACAAAAACCTAACCGGTTATTGTCATTATCATCATTATCTCAGCCCCGACGACGTCTCCGATTCGGAGTTCGAAACGGAGACGTCGGGGCTTAACCAGGCCAATAAAGGCCAAATAAAGGAGTATTTTTAATTTACCAACGTAAATTGATACATTTCTAATGGTAACAAGATATAGATTCCAAAGCTCAGAGACCGACTACGGACCATCAAAGGGGATTTCTCTCTGCGGTATTGAAGAGCGCGCTAGAGGATACCACGCCGGGATGCGCCAGAGTCCGCTAGCATTCGATCGCAGGGGAGAGACAGTGCAAGCGTGGGTGCACTCCGCATTTCCCCCTTGGCATACCGCGGCAAGCCGCGGGATGCTCCTCGGAAAATCCTCCTCGATGCCGTCCCCCGCCGTCCGCCGGTGTGCGTTGGCCTTAAAGACCAGCCTAATCATTGTGAGACACACTGTTCAAAATCGCTATTAATGGAAACATAAATCTTATGGCACACTGAAAGAAATGTTTGCATAATTGTAACAAAACTTCGGTTACTGCTTACACACAAAAATTGTGACTTGCAAACTAGGTGTTATCTGTTACATAACTCTGTTTTGCTATTAAAAATTCAGTTTTGTAAAATGTAAGCAAAGTTTATTTTCATAAATATAAAATCCAAATAAACTTTTATTTTTGAAGTAGAACTTAATTAGTAACCCAACATAACATCACGCCTTGTTTCCCCGAAGGGTTGGGCAGAGGTGTACCTATAGTACACCCACATTTCGCTAATTATGTTTATTTATTTATTTAACACTTTAAGCACGCAAATGTACAGAGAGGCGGACTTAATGCCATAGGCATTTTCTACCAGGTGACGCAGAGACAAGCAGTGGTAGGTGCAATAACGAAAGTTGTGGTATAAATATTTATTTAAATTTATGGATATACATACATATACCTATTAAAAACTTTAAATATAATCTATATACCTAATTATAAATAAATATAAGACCTTATAAAGTTAAGTTCGTTTAGGTCCCATATAATAGAGGGCGAGCCTATTGCCATTAACCGGACACAACCACCCCCCCTAACTTAATTCGTTTGGCTAATTATTTCTTTCAGTGCAATAGTGCAGCTTTCTATCGATCTCTTACGGCCGAACCCAATAACTTATTTTCAGTGAAAGACAGATCGCTATTGATGATAGACAGTATAATTATATCTATCCTCGGATGGCGTCTCACAATCATTGATAAAGGCTATCTATCTAACGAAAACAATAAGTAGGTTTCTCTACTTCGCCCTCCCGTGCGTTCCATTACAACCAACATCACTTTAAAAAAACCGGTCAAGAGAGAGTCGGAGTCGCGCACCGAGGGTTCCGTACGAATATATTTGTTGTTGTTGATTTCTGAAAAACTGTGCTATTTAGAGACATCGTTTTATTTTTCCTGTAATCTATACTTAGGCTTCTACCATATAGAATAATTTCAGATTTTTATCTCTGCACACTTCGGAGATAAGAGGGGGGGGAACGGCATTTTTCATCACAAGTCGGAAACTATGCTGCCTAAAAAAAAAAAATGTTTGAGAATGTGCAAACAGCGTTCTTTCATATGATAATTTCACATGCCCTAGTAGCCGCACTTAATTTTTTTAAGACCCCCTTTCAGTCCCTTTTGCAAAAAGGTATATTTTTTTAAATTTCTTTCTTGTTTGCAAAATAGTTGGGCAAACGTCATCTAAAACTATTCTAAATTTCAAGTTGATAGCATTAGTAGTTCTTGAGATATCTAGGTGTGACAGACAGACAGACTTAGTCTCACCATAAGGGTTCTTTTTTACCATTTTGGTACGGAACCCTAAAAACAACATGTGTAATTAGGGTTATATTAAAACTTCTTTGTTTCTTATTCTAAATAAGTTACTGGATTAAGATATAATTCTGTAGAGCCATATTTGTTATGGCCGCAAATCAAAATACAACCTGTTACTGACCTGCAAATTGCAAAAAACGTAATAAAATTTGAATTTCGCGGGCTACCTTAGCGCATTAATGTTGTTTTTTTTTTAAACTTAAATTCATGTTGGCATGGTGCTTGCACGGGGGCGTGTCAGTTAAGGGGGATTAAATTTCTGTTAGGAACCCAAAAAAAAACATCTATGATCATTATTGCAAGTACTAAAGAGTTCATTTTAGCTTGGCTACTTTACGTTTATCCCTGAATTTCGGGGAATAGCCAAATCTGCCATCTGTAGTACTGTCCTGTCAAACAAATCGTATATTGGGACGCATACTGTGGCATTTTCATACAAATAGATATCTGTTTTAGGCGATAGACCCTCCCATCAGTAGATAGCGTGGGCCGGTAAGATTCCATAATGTCTCATAGATTGTTGGGACGTTAAACCCATCGATAGATATATTTTTATATCTCCAGTAAGCCGAAACTGGTGATATATAGGTTATTGGGTTCGGCCGTTAGTAAAGACACAGTAAGCTGTAGATATGTATATTTTTTGTAATATCGCTTGTCAAGATTGACGGTGAATTCTCCGTAGATGGAAAGGTCTGTAGTTAAAAGAGTTAAGGTTTATCGTCGTGTCGGTGAAACAATCTGTAGCTGGAAAGGCCTGTCGTCGAAAGTGACATAGATGAAAAGTTCTGTTGGCGAAACGGAAATAAATGAATCATTCTGTCGACGAACAATCCAATGGCAAATCGGTCTTAGGAGAACGGTTGCGGAAGAACGGTTGCGGAATCATGAAATAATGTTTGTAATTGGATAAGTAGTTCCAGAGATTACCTCTTACAAACAAATCAACAATTATTTTACCTCTATAAAATATTATTTCGATTTTGTTGTTGTTCTCATAATATATATAATAGAAGGTAAGAAGACATAAACAGCGGGCGTGTACTACACGACGGTGAACACAATTCGTCAATCAATCAATCAAGCTATACAGCGTGCCGCTTTAGTGGCGACAATATTTAAAAAATAAATGATAGATTATTGGAAATATTCAACATCAAATTGTTGACAAATAAAATGCTTTCTTCCTTTCAATTCTAATGTAACTATTTGTCAAGGTATAGGATACCTACACACTTAGGTACAATGTCTTAAATACAATGTACAAACTAACAATCAATTCTAGCGTGAACATTTAAAAAAAAATTTTCATTGAAGCGTTTGTGTGTGTGAGTTGGTGTTGGTATAAGATGGCACCTGTTTCATAAATAAAATAATAAATAATATAAATAATAATATAAATACCTACTTTTAGAAAGCAATAGTGTCTTGGTTGTGGTTTTGTGATTAATGACTGGAAGTAGTTAATACACCTATACGGTTTCGCGTTTTATTTTTATGAAGATATTTTAATTTTATTAAACGTTATTATTAATATATTTTAACTTTTTATTTGTAATTTTCTAAAATAGCATTTTGGAGCAACCTGTACCTAAAGAACTGTAAACTGTATTGTTTTTTTTTTTTTTTGGGTGGGAAATTATCAAATAACTTCTCCCGCTCTGGGCCGAGCGGGAGGGCGTGTCAGAATTTTACTGACTAAAACCCACCCTTATTCCTTCATTTGCCTGTGTGCCAGGGCCACGATATCCCTTTCGGACAAACTCGCAACCCTGGCAGGCATTGGCCCTAGCGGACCCCGTCAGTTGGTGCTGACAACTCTTTGAGGCGCGCGTGGAATACGACGCGCCGTCGACCCGGGCCTGGTCCTTATCGGACGGTGAGCTACCCATCGCTCACCGTCCGCAGGCCCGCGCCTACGGTGGCCGGAAATCAGCTTGCGACTCCCGACGCCCGGGGCGTCTCCTGCGGCGACTAGGGGCGCGAGGGCGCGAACCTTGCCTCTCCCTCGCGCGTTCCGCCTCCTCCTTTGCAAGCATTACTGCTTCGCAGAAGGAGGTGACGGCCTCCCATGCACTCTCGCTCCGAACCATGGCCTGAACCAGGGCCGGACGCAAGAGATCGCCGCCGCCGATCGCCTCCGTGAGGACACGGCGGTGCTCCGCCCAAGCAGGGCAGACCTCCACCGTATGCTCCACCGTGTCCTCCGGGCGATCCACACAGTGGTGACACCCGGGCGTTTCCTCCCGCTTTATCCTGAACAGGAACCTCCCGAAACAACCATGTCCGGTGAGGACCTGCGTCAGGCGGAAGGTGAGGACGCCGTGGCGCCTCTCTAGCCACTCCTCAAAGAGGGGACTTATCGCCACAATTGTGGCGTGCCCAGCGCTGGGTTGCGACAATCGCACTCTCCATGCCGCCATAAGATCCCGCCGGAGCTCTGTCCGCTGTGCCGTGATTTCTCGCGGCAGCGGAGTTTCACCCCGGCGTTTCGCCTCCTCGCGCCACTCCCAGACGTGCGCGAGGACTTTTGCCTCCAGATCCCATGGCGGTAGTCCGGCAAGGAGGCTCGCCGCCTCACGGGAGACCGTGCGGTATCCTCGGACCAGCCTGATGGCCATGACCCTTTGGGACGCGTTCAACCGCTGGGCTGGTCGCAGCCTTATAGAACGCGCCCACACCGGTGTCCCGTAAAGGGCCATGGACCGCACGACCCCCACGTAGAGCCTCCGGCAGGAGGCGTTTGGACCGCCTAGATTGGGCAGGAGCCGCTTTAAGGCAGCCCCGGCTCGCTCCAGTCTGGGAGCCAAACGTCGAAAATGCTCCACGAAGTTCCACCGGCTGTCGAGAACGAGTCCCAGGTACATCATCGTCGACTCGACGCCGATCTGAACCCCTCCTGCCGTTATTTGGGAACCCGACAGTGGCGCGTTCCGAGGACCATAAAAACATGGCTTCGGACTTGTGCAAGGCCACCTCGAGTCCCAATTGCCGGATCCTATTGACGATTGTCGCAACCCCGCGTGCCGCCAGTTCAGCCGCCGCCTGATGCGACCTCCCCTGCGCCAGGACCAGCGTGTCGTCAGCGTAGCATACTACGCTGACGCCGCTAGGGAGGTCGGCGCGCAGCACCCAGTCGTAACCGATGTCCCACAGATGCGGCCCCAGGACCGATCCCTGTGGGACACCGCACGACATCTCTCGCCGGTTCCACTCTCCGTGGTGACCGGGGTAGATGACGGCCCTCTCCGTCAAATAGGCCTCGACCACTCGACAGAGGTAGGTCGGCATCCGGTGATACCGAAGTGCCTCCTTAATGCAACTCCAGGGCAGGGTATTGAAGGCATTGGTGATGTCAAGAGACACCGCCAAGACGACCCCACCCCAGGCAACAGCATCCCCCGTCGTGAGGGCTCGAACCCTCTCCAAGCATGCGCTTAAGAGCCCCCTTAGTCGAGGCCCGAGAGCCTCTAAGGCCAGAACCCAGGCTTTTCCAGGTAAGCCGTCGGGTCCTGGGGCGGTATTTTTGGCATTGAGCCTACGTACCGCCACTCTCAAATCTACCTCGGTCACCTCCGGAGTATCGTCGTCGTCGTCATTGGTGTGGTCCGCATCGGGCACCGCAGGAGGCGGAGCCATGGGCGGGGGAGTATGTTCCCCTCGCGAAGGGAACAGAGCGCTCACCACGTCCTCTACGAGCTGGGGCCGGAGACTCTGCGTCAGTGGGGGAGCCCATGGGCGGAGCTTATCTCGCACCCATTTGTAAGGGCGTCCCCATGGGTCTCTGTTCAGAGTCTCCAGCGACTCCTCGCGGGCCAGTCCTCTGGCCCGCTCGATCTCCGCTCGGAGGGTGGTCTTCGCCGCTCTGTACCCGTCATACAGCTCCGCCTGAATGGCTTCAGTATCCGGAGGGCGGATACGGAGCCTGCGGTGCCTGGAGTACCGGTGGCGCGCAGCAACGTACGCCTCGCGTAAAGCGGTCAGCTCACGTGACCACCAGTACACCTGGCGCCGAGCACGTCCGGGCTGGACCCGGGGCATTGCCACGTCACATATTTGGGACATGGCCTCCCGGAACCACTCCGCCTCGTCATTGATATTGGCAGGCCTGTCCGGTGATGACACCCAGGCCTGCACAATCGAGGCTTCCAGGAGGAGCTCCCGGTCCAGCTGCTTCAGCGCCCACCTCGGACCACTCGGGGTCTGTCGGACCGGCGCACCCGAGGTCTGGGTGGAGACGTCAAACCGGATGTACCGGTGATCGGAATAGGTCTCCACCCCCTCTATTACGCGCCAGTCAATGACACGCGGCGCACGAGATGTCGACCACTGATTCACCCCGCATCCGCACACACGTAGGGACAGAACCCCGGTTTAGGATGACCAAGCCTGTCTCCAGAGCCCAGTCCTCCACCATCCTGCCCCGTGTGTCTGTATACCGGGAACCCCAAGCCACGTTCTTGGCATTGAAGTCTCCGAGGACGATCACGGGGAGGGGATGGTACCCGACGACGACGACTCTCAACTCCCCAAGGGAGTTGTGGAACTCGCTCGGCGAGAGTTCGGTTCGGGGAGAAGTATACTCCTACCACGACAATCTCCCCGAACCGTGCTGCCACGCAACCCCGTCCCCTCTTGACGGCCTCGAGGGACGGAGTACCGGCGGCGGCCGACGAAATTAGGGTCACTGAGTCGCTCAGGTCCTCCACCCAGTCATCCCTGGGCGGGACAAAATACGGCTCAGCGACCACGGCGATGTTAATCGACCACTGCGCCATGCTCTGGAGCAACAGATCCTGAGAGCAGGCGCAGTGGTTGATGTTCGCCTGGAGGAGGCGTAATGGGGCCATTTATTGGCATTCCATATCAGCCTCCTCACGGGCCCTCTGGGATGGCCCTACCGCGGTGTTAGCGGCGGCAACGACGACGGTAGAGGCGGCAGTGGCGGTGGCAATCTTGGCGGCTGCGGCAGTAACGGCGGTGGTGGAGGGTTTGCTCATACCCCTGGGTATGGGGGGGAGCGTAGGCTTTGCCTCCAGCCCGGTGATCGGCCGGCTTGCCAGCCGCCGCACATACAAAGCAGTGCGGCATGGCCTCGCAAGAGCCAGCTTTGTGACCGGGCCGACCACAGCGGAAGCAGTCCTCGCTGCGGTCCACCTCCGAGGTGCAGCATGCTCCCACGTGGTGTCCCACCCGGCAGCGGTAGCACCTCAGAGGTCTGGGATCCAGCAGTTTCACCTGCGCGGATACCCATCCCACCCGGAGCCTTTGGCCCTCCCCGGATATTTTTTGGGCCGCCGACACGGGGCAGCTCACCGTAATGGTTTTCATGCCCGATTTGTCAGGACGGAGGGTGCCAGCCCTCACCTGCTCGGCAGAGCACTCTCCAGTCCTAGCTACGGCGGCCACAACATCTTCCGCCGTCACACAGTCGTCCAGGCCCAGGATGCGCATGTCAGCGCACTTGGTGGGCCTGGAGACTCGGGCCTCCTCCGCATTGAGGGACGCCCTGAGCCTTTCGGCCAGGGCGTCAGCAGTCGGGCCGCTGGCCGCACCGGGGATCTCCAGCATCCGAGCCCCCGTCGCAGTGACCTTCATTCGGAAGCCATCAGCGACGCCGATCTCCTCCAAGTCCACTGCCGCCCACGCCTTGGCGAGCACCTCGCGGTAGGTCACGCCCTTCTTCTCCGCTTCCGGCTGTAGTGTAATCACTACAGCTGTGGACTTCGGGGCGCGGAGCCTAGCCGCGGCGCTTCGTTTCTTGCGCCGTTGCCGCCTCTTCTTTCTATTGGCCGCCCTTTTGGCCTTACCCGCCTTCCGTTTCTCTCCGGCTACTTGCCATTCGGCGTCGGCTGGAGAGGAATTAGAAGGCTGGGCCGGGGGCGACCGTCCCGCCACAGTGGGTGGGGCCCTCGCCTTCTGAGTAGCCGCGCCCTTTTTCAGCTTAGACGGCGCCGCTTTCACCGGAGGCGCTGGTTTGGCCGCGGACTTGGTCGCAGGCTTAGCCGCAATCGTAGCCGAAGCAGCCACGGTGGCGGCAAAAGTGGCCGGCCTACTCGCCGCTAGCGGAGGGCGCAGGACAATGCCCTCCAGTACGGAAAACCGGCTGTTGAATGCAGCCAGCTCCTGCCGCACCAGGGTCAGAACCCGGTCCTCCGCTGGCAAGGGCAGGCCCTGCCCATGCACCCCCTTGGGGCACCTTCTGGGAGCCAGCTGCTCGAAGCCGGGCCAGGTCCGCTCGGAGCTCCTCATTCTCCTTTCGGAGAAGCTCCATAGCGGCCGTCAAGCGGCCGACCTCCGACCGCATCTCGGACATTTCGTCCGACGGAGTCCCAACCTGGAGGGCCCTCGCTGCCGCCATAATGGAGGCCGTGGCAGTGGGTACAACCTTGTCTTTAGAGGCTTGTATCCTCTTCAAGGCTACACCCTTGATCGCGGCTACCTCCTCAAAGCTGCTGGCGACTCGCCAGAGACTCCGCCTTGGAGCCGCCAGCGGCGTCCGGCTCACCACCTGAAGTTTCAGAGAGCCCCTCCATTGGGAGCCTCTCGGTTCGCTGGGCCGGCTCGGCTGGGCTGGCTCGGCTGGGCTCGCTGGTCTGGGTGGTGAGCCCTCTGCCCCCACCCCGTCCTTGGACCCCTCCCCGCCGGCCAATTTTCCTCCGGGCCGAATTCAGCCCGCCATCAGAGGACGACCCCTGGCCGTCCCCTGGCTTGGAGCGCTTCTTCTTCAAGAACTTTGCGTTCTTCGCAGCTCCCACCTACACGGGTTCCGGGCTCTTAAAAGAGCCGTTCGCCCCAGATGCGGCGTCGGACTCCGACGTCGCATCACTCCCTTCCTCTACGCTTGTAGCGCCGTTTTTGGGTTTTTGGTTTAATTTTTCCATATTGTTCCCACGAGTGTGGGGGATATAAAAGGTCATTCCTAGGTTTATTCCTAGTTAATACACCTATACGGTTTCGCGTTTTATTTTTATGAAGATATTTTAATTTTATTAAACGTTATTATTTATAATTTTTACGTTTTATTTGTAATTTTCTAAAATAGCATTTTGGAGCAACCTGTACCTAAAGAACTGTAAACTGTACTGTTGCACATGTGATTTTCCGGGGTCATGGATCATAACATCGCATCAATGAAATTAAAACGAATAACGTGCAAAGAGTCCGGCGAATTGAAGGAAGGAGATAGCTTTATTATTTAGTTTGTTTGAAAATTATAATTTTTTAATGTAAGAATTATTGTATATTATCATATTTTTTGTGATTACTGGTCACTACCCCTACCTGTGTGTTGAATCAAGTTAGTCATTGTAGCGGCACGTTGTATGGTCTTTACAAATTCGAGGTGGCGCAAAGGCCGACCTAAAACCATTGGACGCTTGCGGATATTGCTGTCAGTTGCTCTGTTGATAAATTGAATAGATTTATTTGGAACTCAATACCAACACAACGAACGGCACCAGCTGAAGCAACTCTCCGAGCCCTGGTATTCACCGGCCAACTTGTTACCGTAACCAGAAAGGTAATCCTCCCAACTATACATACCTATACAAATCAATAAAATTGAAGAGTCTGTTTGTAATTTCAACATCACAGCTTTTTACTAAATGCATGTGGAAGTATATGCGGTACTTATAACCAACGCTGGGGCTCTGTCTCGCATAGGGTCGCAGCATTATGCTGAGCGGTGGCCGTTTTGCGTGGACGCATATTTTCCCCGTACATGTTCTTTTTGTATTTATGTTCTTTCTTTGCGTCATGCACCGCAAATAAACGTATTGTATTTCTATAACAAAAAATATTTACAATTTTTTTTGTCTGCCTGTTTGTTCCGGATAATCTCCGAAACGGCTGGACCGATTTCGAAGGGACTTTCACTGGCAGATAGCTGATGATGAAAGCGTAACTTAAGCTACTTTAGACAAACCCACGCGAGCGAAGCCGCGGGCAGCAGGTAGTTTTTCAAAATATAAAAATAATTTACTTGACCCCCGCAAAATAACTAAATTTAATATGTCACTATGTTTCTTCCCTTCAATAGTCAACAAATAAATAAATAATTAATTGTAAACAATTGTAATATGAATGCTCAGTATTGACATGTTAATTATTTAATTTAACCGACTTCCAAAAAGCATGAGGTTATATTATGTTCGGCTGTTTGTTTTTTTTTACCGATTCTATTTTTTTTATACCGTTCACCGATTACTCCTTTAATTGTGAACCGACTTTGTAAATTCTTTTTTTCTTTGAAAGGGTATGCTCCCGAAGTGGTCCTATTGCCACCAAATCAGAATCTGATGAGGAGATCCTATGGAAATCGAGAGAAATCCGCAAATTTCCTACGCACACGTATAGATTTGGGTATTTTTTTATAGTAACTCGTGCATTTGCTTTCGGAAAGCACCATTTGGTGAAGTGAAACTGATGATGAAGATCACAAATGGCCACCGGAGCCACATAATAATAAGTATTTAATGGGTTGCGATTCGATTAGGTACTTTAATATGGTTGTAAAAAAAAACTGTAAATTCACTGACAACGCTATGTGTGTTAACGGCATTTTTATTTTTCCAACCGATTTTTATTCCGCTATGAATGCCAGCGGAAATACGGACGTCGCAATTTGTTCATTCCAGTCCGCAAAGAAAACTAAGTGCATATTCTCAAAAGGGTTGGTATTCAAAAGGCAAATTTTTATCACGTAAATATTTGTTGTTTTCCCACCGTGTTTCAAGTTAATTAACAACGTAATTATTAAATGCACGGTATTTAATTGATTCAGGAATTTTCGAATGTCATTGGTATGAATGGATGTTAACTGAAGCTTTTTATGGCGGATATTACGATCTGTGTTGGACATTGTTAAATATAGAGAATGGGGTATGGGTTATATGTATATGAGTTATGATTAGAGATCGTATATTCAGATGCATATTTACCTAAAGTACGTTTTTTTCCCGGAAAAGGATACAAAGTATGGAAACGGCTTCTTAAAACATATTTTTATTCCGGGATCGCGGGGTTTCATTAATAACAGTGTGTAGGTAAACAATTTTGTATTCTTAAGTATAACATTTTTTTTTTATCTATTCAGAACTAGGCAAGCATTTTGTGGAAAATATAACACGTTTAAAAAACACTATCCCCATTGTTTGCCTTAATTATTTTAATATATTTATTTGTGCATGGATTTATATATATAATTAGGTGTATATATTATATTTATAGTTTTAATAGGTGTATGTATATCTTTATGTTTAAATAATATTATTTTATTCCTCAATTCTCACTATTGCACCTACCACTGTTTGTCTCTGCATCGCCAAAAGGTTGACTGGTAGAAAATGCCTATGGCATTAAGTCCGCCTCTGTACATTTGTGTGCTTAAAGTATTAAATAAATAAATATTAATATTTCTTCAAAACCTTTTATTCTAAATCAAATATCATTCGGGTACACAGTACAAAAGAGTAGTTATTAAAAAATCGGCAGTACTAGAAACCGATACTTTTTCCCTTACCGAACCGCACTCCATACTAGTTAACTCTCAAACTTTAGGTAAATATGCATCCGAATATCCGATCTCTAGTTATGATTAATGCTCACTTTATTTGACACTACTGAATAGATTCCCAACTCTCCCGGAACCAGTTGTTTGAGAGCATCAATAATACCGAACTTTACAATAATTAATAGTTAGCTTAATTATAAACTTTTGCCATTTAAGGGTAAGTACCTACCGTCGCACTATACGACCAAGGTCGATTTGTGCTAATATTTCACGGGTTTTTTGGTAGGAATACGCATCAATAATAAGATGTGTGCTTTTTTATCCTAAACTACCATGCTACTTTTAGTTTAAAAACCATAATTCAAAGTTAATAATAAAACAAGATTTTTCTCGAACAGCAATATTTTAAGTAAACTTCACAATGTCTTTTTGCATGTTCAATAAAACTTCACAATGTTTGGCTTAACTCCAACTGCGGGACATTTTCCAATAAACAGTAGTAAAAGTAAATATTGGTGTTTACGTTTCATATGAAAGTTTAATCAGTAGTTGAAGCAAATAGATTTAAGGCTCGTACAGACTGGTGCGATATCGCGGGCGCGACAGGCACCGACAAAGAAATTATGCTACTAGAGTCGCGTCGCGCCCGGGATATCGCACCAGTCTGGACAAAGTTTTTATGGTCGGTATTAAAAAAAATCTGGGGCCTTGAATGATAAAAATGGGAGAAAAATAATTTGAAACCTGCTCTTTTTATTGTAAACCAAATTGCATGAAAGTCACATAACGAATACGAAATATTGTACAGATTACAAAACAGTCAAAGTTTTCTATCGATTTCTTAGTATAAAAAAAAACTGCAGTAAAGGGGGGGTCTTAATCGCCTTCGACAGACATTCCAAAACCTAGAATTTTGACAGGTGTCAGTTGAAAAGTCAGCATCTACTTCTCGACAATTTTGTTCAATAAATGCTTAAAATTCGTATTTTCTACGACCGCGACACCTCGGGTGAACAAAGGTTGGAGTTGACTAGACCAAAAATAAACTCAATGTAAGTAATCGTTTTTTCATGTTCTTTTCTTTTCGTAATCCTTGAAAATGTGGTTTCGAATGCAAAACGGTAGAAAATGTGACAAGAAAACCTTATTTTTAGCGTCGTATTAGCTCTAAGAATAACTCGAAAAGTTCGTCAATTTCGCTTTGGTGAAGAAACACAATATATTCGAGATGTAAATGGCACAGCAACTTATAATATTGCCACATGTATACAGGCTCTATTATTACTGGCATACGGGCCATCATAAATCGATCATCAACAATGGCTGTACCACCTATTGTGATACCATCAAACAAGGCCCGCACAATTACACGTACAAAATAAGCGCGTTATTAGGGAGAAAATTCCGGATTCGGATTTTTTTAGCTTTAGCCAACCTACTCCATGTAACATCATACGCATATGAATGAGAGCGTGAATTCTCTAGGTACTGATATCTATATTTATAAAAGAAAGTTGTTAGTTACACCATTTATAACTCAAGAACGGCAGGAACCGATTTGGCGGAAAATTGGTGGGGAGCTAGCTTAGAACCAGCAGACGGACATAGGATACTGTTTTTTTTAGTAGGGTAGGTAGGTAGGGTTAGTAGGTAGAGTAGGTAGGTAGGGTAGGTAGGTAGGGTAGGTAGGTAGGGTAGGTAGGTAGGATAGGTAGGTAGGGTAGGTAGGTAGGGTAGGTAGGTAGGGTAGGTAGGTAGGTAGGGTAGGTAGGTAGGGTAGGTAGGTGGTAGGGTAGGTAGGTAGGGTAGGTAGGTAGGGTAGGTAGGTAGGGTAGGTAGGTAGGGTAGGTAGGGTAGGTAGGTAGGGTAGGAAGGTAGGGTAGGTAGGTAGGGTAGGTAGGTAGGTAGGGTAGGTAGGGTAGGTAGGTAGGTAGGTAGGGTAGGTAAGTAGGTAAGTAGGTAGGGTAGGTAGGTAGGTAGGGTAGGTAAGTAGGTAGGTAGGTAGGTAGGGTAGATACTTAGCGCTACCCGTGCGAAGCCGGGCCGGGAAAAACTAGTTACATAGAAAAATGAGTTTGACTTGTTTGACTTTTTAACAGTAAAATACCCTCGGACCGGGCGGCGGCGGCGACAGGCGTGGGCGCGACGCGCATTTTTGTACAACCTAGGTCAACAGCGTCAGGAATGTTCCAATGGGCTCTTTGTTTACCCGCAGATGCTAATTTATTTTAATTATTTTCTGGGCCAATTTGTTCTGCCACCATATCTTTTCATTGGTATCTTTACAATTTTTATTGTGATCTGTCTGAAAAGTTGGTTATTTAAGGCGTGTTTTTAATGAATTGAGAAAATGATTTTTCTGTATAAATATAAATTTAGAGGGATGAATGGACAGTATGCTGTTAGACATTAATTACACTGCGGAGAGTTAATTTAAATATGTTTTTCTCATTGCTCGTATCACTAGGAACTTTAACACGACACTAAGTATACAACATGTCCCAGAATTAACGCACAACCTCTTAAGGGGTCATTTTACTCATCATTATGAACAACCTTTACTATGGGACCAAACCTAAAATCGAGAAAAAAAAATCATCTGTTCCTTACATTTATGTTCGAATACCTCGTCAAAATGTAGAACGGCTGATTTATTTTTTCGTGATTTCAGGTTTGGTCTCATACTAAAAGCTGTTCATAATGATGAGTACAATGTCCCCTTAAGAGGTTGTGCGTTCATTCTGGGACATGTTGTATAAGTTGCCTACTTTATTTTAGACAGTCCTTATTGGACTGTCTGAAATAAATTATAATTATTATTGAGAATGAACAAATTTCAGTTTTTTTTTGAAGAAGTTACCTACATCTTACAGACGTTACGGATGTTTTAAAATTACAAATTAGGTAGTGATAGCGAGGGTACTATATTTGTTTGATACATTTTTCACTCATAATTATTGTTTTGTGTTTTCATACATATACATTTTTTCCCATGAACTCATTTTGGGACTCTTTATTCACCTTAAAATATCCTGAAATACGTAATTTAAGTGACCCTCTTCACAGGCTCAACTATTATTATCATTATTATTATCAACTATTCATTATCATCATCATTTCAGCCGAAAGACGTCCACTGCTGGACATAGGCCTCCCCCAAAAAAACAAGGGGGAGAAAACACCACATTACGCACACAGAAAACTAACATTTTGCCTTAATTTAACTAAGGTTTTGAAACTTGCTCTACTTTTGCTTACTTACTTGCGGCTTTCCTACCCTACTTTAGGCCTAGCGCGCACTGAATTGCGGTGCGTTTATTCTACCGCACGCAGTGGGTTTTTGCTACCGTGGAGCATGCGTTTATTTCACCGCAATGCGCCCATTTCTATGAGATTCCATACTTCACAGATATGCGGTAAAAAAAAAAAATATTTAAAATTAATTAAGTTTAACACGTAATCCCTCAGTTTTGGGTTGAGTATTTAATTCCAAAAGGCTAGATCTCCAATTAGATATATCCAATTAGTCTCTGTTTTCAGGTTTTCACCTTCTTGGTTATTTTTGTGTAGGCTGAGAAATCATTGCACGCATGGAAAGTCATAACAACTAAAAAGTGAAAAATATACGTACCTATTAACTTTTTTATTAATATATAATAAAACTAGTCCGTGGCAAAAAACGAAAATACAAAACCAAAGACACCGACTTCCGGAATTAAAGTTATTTTTAACTTAGTAGTGCTTTTTTTGGAAGTCGGTTGTTTTTTATTGTAATTTTTTTTCATTACTCCACATTGTGGTACCTACCCCATACAAAATCTAAAACCACTACATGCTATGTAAATAATTGTGGCTGGAAGTTATTATAACACCATCCACATAGACTAACTGGGAAAAATACGTATAAAGGTGTGTCCAAACATTGAGCGGCAAGAGCGTGGCAGCTACGCGCGGCGTTGGCAGGACACATTTCTGCCGTGCTCTAGTTAGGACTAAACCGACAAATGTTTGCGCGGCAGTACTGCGCGGCACATCCGAGACACGCCGCGCACTTCAGTTGGCATCAGAACTAAAATGAAAGCGGTTGCGTGTGTCGTAGCTCTGCTTATAATTCGAAAGTTGCGAAGAAGGAATAAGAAAAAACCTATTAAAATAAGAAAATGCTGGATGAAACCACTTTATCAGTGGAGGTTACAGAATTTTGAATCAATAAATTACGAAATTAATTACCGAACACCACAGTTTTTAAGATTATCCTTGGAAGAGTTTGAATGGAGTTTTAGTTTTTATAGTTTTTGCTATTTCATCCCATATGTCTTCACGTTTGTTTTTATTATGGTATTCTTTTTGTCGAGGATCCCATAACACATTAAAAGATCCATACATTTCGAATGGCATCTCGTAGCAGACCTAGAGAGGTCGTTGCTACTTAACCGGATATTCCTGTGGCTGCCCTAAGGAAACGAATCGATGTTTCGTTGTCAATTTTTATACGCATCAGATATACGTCCAAACACAACTACTGACAAATGTTAACTGCAAATGTTTGTGCGCGGGAGAAGCGTTCGCGCGCGGCAGTCGTCCAAACACAGCGCGGCAGGCCGCGCGTGGCAGCCGCGCTCAAATGCCGCGCTATGTTTGGACACACCTTTACAGAAAATAATATTTATTTACGTTTCCCCAAAGTGAATGAGTACCTACCTAAATGCTTACAGCTTCTTATTTATAACAGTTTATGCCGCCTACCAAATGCGAAAAAAATTGTTATCATTTCCATTCCTCTTTTGTGGTTGCATCGGAAAAAAAAAATCTATAAAATATGGTTCCATGAAAATGTTTCGCTCATAAAATGCTATATTTAGAGTTCTTCAAATATTTTCGCCTGCGTTTTTAAATTGAACGGAAGAACACCGTTCGGCAACCCAGCTGAAATACAGGTATACTCGTATTTTAGGTAACTATTTAGGTACGGAAAAGTTTGGTAACAAAAAAACGATCGAAAAGCCTAGGAACATTCCTATTTAACGACTTTTGGGTAGCGATTACGACGTTCTGTTACCTTTCCTTAAAATATACGTTACACGTGCGAGAGTGAAGAGAATGAACATCATAAAAGAGGAACAAAATCAAATTGATTTTACAATTTAAGACAGATGAATCTTCTCGACATTTTACCGTTTTCACGCTGACGAACCAACTTTCACACCCTGATTTCCCGAACTATGTAGGTATTTGGTAGCTATGCCTTTGTAAGTAAAATAATTTCCTGTTCCCGGTTAGAAATAAATTCTCGGATGGCAGAGTAAATGGTCTCGTCATGTCGGTGCTACATAATAATATGTATAGGCAGGTAACATCCTGCAGGATTGTATCATGCAACCTTCATGGATGGTTTTTTTTTCATATTTTATTTAATGGCATAAATATGAGAAGAGAATAGTATAAATGTAATAAATTTATTTTCAGTTAAATTCATTTTATACGCAGTTTCTTTTATTCTCTGAGATCAAAATAAGCCTGAAACTAAAATAATTACAACCTTTTTATAAAAATAACAAAATTAACCATAAAAACCAAGAGTTTCATCAAAAACTGCCGAATCGGAGGTGACATCTGTCATGTCACCTCCGATAAAACATAAAGATTACATAATAAAGAAAACAATATGTTGACGAGATCAGCTACGAGACGAGCACGCCCACCACCTCCGGACTCTTCGCTCAGCTCCGCCTCGCCGCCGCTGGTACCCAGCCCCACCGTGAGCGCTGTTACGACACCGGCCGCGGCAGTTGCGTCGAGCTCGAGCGACGAGTATTTTTCCCCGCCGACGTCGCCAACACCTGTACGTCGGCAAGGGAGAGGCCGGCCACCGAGGAGCTTGGGACTTAGGGGCCAACCGGCCCCGAGCCGGGTCCCCGCTGCCGGTGGTTGTGTGCAGCGCATGAGATGGACTCAGTCTATGAACGAGAACGTCATGCGCGCATATTACGGGTCTACAGAGGGAGGAACTAACCTCACTGCGTACCGTGTTAGGATGCTGTCTCTGTTTCAGGAACTAGAGCCAACCGTCAACGTCTCGGCCCAACGAATTTCGGATCAGGTGCGGGTCATCCAACGCAATCATAGGTTGGACGATGCCGCACTTGATAGGCTGCGCTCAGAGGTACTGAGCAACCATATCGTCTCAACTTCGGCATAAACCGCGGCACAAGTGTCAACTACTGATTCAATCCCGCCGCGGTCCAATCATGGTGTTGAAGAGGAGGATGATAGGGTTGCCACAGTAAGTAGCCAGGGCAACGCCCGATTGAGGATCGCACTGGAAGATGCGGTTCGCGAGTATAGGTCCACTCCGACCGAACTTAGACCCCGATTACCACGCCTACCCATGCACAAAAAAATAGGGCGCTGGTGTGTGCCTTGAACTCGCAGCTTAAACATTTTTTCGAGAGCAGCGAGAACCTCGTTGATACACATTCGATCCTGTATTGCGCGGCTGTTGCGGCATGTCGTGTAGCAAACGTCAAGTTTCCAAACTGGGACGGAGCTACTCAACCAAAACCAGCCGTACCAGCCTGGCAATGCAGGATCGAGCGTCGTATCGATGGGGCCAGGGTACTCATTGGCAAACTATACTGCTTCAGGGAGGGCAATACACGACCACGAGTGATGCGCTTTGTGAGGCGGGCATTCTCGGGAACTGGAGTCAGCCCTCGAGAATACATGTCCCATGTCACAGAGCGCATCGACTTCCTGAAGCAGAAAGTTTGTGCATGGGCGAGCCGTATTCGGCGGTATAAACGACGGGTTGATCGGTACATGCAAAATCGCATGTTCCAGAGCGATGAAAGGTGGGTATATAGAGCTTGGGAGCGACCTGAACAAAATGTGACAGACGTGTGCCGCCCAGATGATGCAGCCACGAGTGCATTCTGGCGCAGCATCTGGTCGGAACCCGTCTGTCACGCTGAGGCTGACTGGATGCGGGAAGTCAAGCGAGTATGTGAGACTATACCAGAAATGGAACCAGTACTGATTACACCATTAGACGTAGCCAAAGCAGTCCGTCCGTTACCGAATTGGAATTCACCGGGACCGGACGGACTGCACAACTTCTGGTTGAAATGGTTAATTAGTTCACACACTTGCCTGGCATCTCAGTTCCAGTCATCCTTAGAGTCTGGGTCGCTACCGCAGTTTCTAACAACAGGCGTTACCCACCTGCTCCATAAGTCAGGTAGTCCCGTGGAACCCAAGAATTATAGACCGATCACGTGTTTGTCAACGGTCTATAAACTTCTTACATCCATTTTGAGAGTGAAAATTAACACGCACATTGACAGTCACTCGATTATGTCTGCCTCTCAAAATGGATGTAGGAATGGGTCCCGCGGTACTAAGGAGCTACTCCTCATCGACATGGCCATAAGCCAACAGGTTCGTGGATCCCGCAAGGATCTGTCAACATGCTGGATAGACTATAAGAAGGCCTTCGACTCGGTGCCACATACGTGGCTCATGAGGGTGCTGGAGTTGTACAAGATAGATGCAACTCTGCGCACCTTCCTGATGTCATGTATGGGGCAATGGAGGACGGTCCTTCGCTACCCAGGATGTCGACGGATCCAGGGGAACGATGAGCTTGTATGGATTAAGCGGGGAATATTTCAGGGCGACAGTTTGAGTCCACTTTGGTTCTGCTTAGCCCTGAATCCTCTAAGTACACTGCTGGAGGATTCAGGTCTAGGCTATCGGTTGAGGAGAGGAGGTCAGGTCATATCTCACCTCTTCTACATGGATGACTTGAAACTCTTTGCCCCCAACAAATTGCGACTGATCGAGCTACTGAAGGTAACTGAAACTTTCAGTAGCGCCATCAAGATGGAATTTGGTGTGGATAAATGTGCAGTCATGCATATAAAGCGAGGGGAGATTGTGGAATCCGAGGGAACGCAACTCTCGGATTCCATACACCTTAGATCCCTCTCTAAGAAGAGGAGTATTTGGGTATGTCAGAAGCGTTAGGGATCAACGTTGCTGACATGAAGCAATCGCTGAAGGAGCGCTTCTTTGGTCGCCTGAAAAAGGTATTTATTAGCCTTCTTTCGGGCGGAAACAAGGTGCGCGCCTTCAACGGTTGGGTCATGCCGGTTTTAATGTACTCTTTTGGCATACTCAAATGGACTCAGACCGAACTGGACGCCCTGGATAGGAGGGTCCATACACTGCTGACCGCAAACCGGATGCATCACCCACGATCATCGGTGATGAGACTGTATATCCCGCGGAAGTGCGGGGGTCGAGGCTTATTAAATGCGAAGACCCTCCACAACCGCGAGGTGTGCAGTCTCAGGGAATATTTTTTAAAAACCGAACTGGGTATGCATCGTGATGTGGTCGCAGTGGACAAGGGGCTCACCCCGCTCTCCATGGCTAAAGAGAACTGGCGCAAACCTGTAATACTTACTACCGATGACCGCAAGAAGATATGGCAAGGCAAGGAGCTTCACGGGCGCTTCTATCGGGCTCTACATGAGCCCGGTGTAGATTTCTTAGCGTCCGTATCCTGGCTACGTTTTGGTGACCTTTTCGGGGAAACCGAAGGTTTTGTCTGTGCAATTATGGACGAAGTTATCTTGACGAATAACTACTGGAGACATATTATGAAGGATGGGACGGTTGACGTGTGTCGGGCATGCCACCGTCCGGGTGAGTCCATCAGACATATTATCTCTGGTTGTTCTCGTCTGGCTAACGGGGAGTACTTGCACAGGCATAACCAAGTAGCCAGGATTATTCACCAGCAACTTGCTTTGAAATATAAACTTGTGGATTCTGAGGTACCGTATTACAAGTATGTGCCCGATCCAGTTCTCGAAAAAGACCATGTCACGTTGTACTGGGATCGGTCTATCATCACTGACAGGACTATTGTCGCCAATAAGCCTGATATAGTGGTGATAGATCGATTAGCGCGCCGTGCAATGATTATCGATGTTACCATTCCACATGACGAGAACCTCGTGAAAGCTGAGAAACAGAAACAAATTAAATATCTCGACTTAGCACACGAGGTTGTTGACATGTGGAATGTGAGCTCGGCCATCATTGTGCCGATTGTCGTCTCAGCCAATGGCCTGATGGCCGAGAGCCTCGATCAACATCTCTCGAGGCTCTCGTTAGGTGGTTGAATCAAGGGCCTGATTCAGAAGGCAGTACTCCTCGATACGGCTCGCATCGTGAGGAGGTTCCTATCTCTGGAGCCCTAACCACCGGTAGCTTGGACCCTGCTCCCGCTACCGGCGGACAACTATTTTTTATATTTTTAAATGTTTTTATATACTTTTTTAATATCCTAATATTTAAAAATATAATTTATATGTAAATCACTAAATAAAGGAAATAATAATTATTGTAAATGTCAGGCAATTGCCTGGCATTTACTTTGCCATTATTGAGCGCAGGTAACGCATCTAAAGGTAATCATTGGGTATAGGCAATGACGTATTATAGGTGTTGTAGTTCATTTTCAAATGCAAGCAAAAATATTGAAATGAAAGCGAATATTATTGCACTGCGTCAAAGTGGACTTAATATATCACAAATATCTGATGAAATCGGACTGAGCATCAAGATTTCTTATAGATTTTCATAGACGTATTACTCACGTAACCCTTCCGAAATAAATGATCTAAATGATGAAAATGAAAACGAAGGTGTAGTAGAAGAACTAAAGACACACACAGATACGAAAAGCGACTTTGTTTCATAGAATTTATTCATAAATTCGTTTTTGCATGTGTGTGAGTGCTTCCAGTCCTTCAATTTTTGTACGTTTTCACACAAAAAACTCACCTTTCTCTTAGCCCTGACGACCTGCATCTGATGATGTGTGCACTCGCCGATAGCTCGGCCTCTTAGAGCCGCACTCATGCGCGCATATGCCCAGACCATAACTGACATAGGCACCACGTACGTCACAGCCAGGAAAACCAAGTTATAGCTGCAAAGAAGATGAGAAATTTAAATACACAAAATCCTAGCCTTTTCCCAACTTTGTTGGAGTTGGCTTCCAGTCTAACTGGATGCAGCTGACTACCAGTATGTTACTATCTATCTTCCTGTCTGTCTATCTGAGTGATTGCCTATCTGACTGCCATAAACCAGTTTCTGGGTAACACGATTAATACCCCTTGGTAAGACTGGTTCATCATCATCATCAGTTAAGCCAAAAGATGTCCACTGTGTCAACACTGTACACTGTGTGTGATGTACACTGTGTGAGACATCAGCCTTCCTGAATCGTCGCCACACCGACAATTATTGATACTGGTTGATACACCGATGAAGAATGGCTTGCGAGTTTATCTGAAAGGGGATATCGTGGCCCTGGCACGATATCCCTTTCGATTATATTTTAGTCAGTAAAAATCTGACATGCCCGGCCTCCTGCTCCGCCCAGAGCGGGAGAAGTTATTTGATAATTTCCCACAAAAAAAAAGACTCCATGCAATCTGGGTGTCGCACTTACATTTCGCATATATTCGTATAAATTCTCTCAAAAGATAGATCTCGGTCAAATTAAGGAAAAAGGTAATCACAGCATATTTTTTTAATATTGGGTTTCGCCAGAATAACGTTTATACAGACCCCGTGACCAAAGAGTATAATATACCTACATAAACAGTATAAATATGACATTCAAAGGTGAGGAAAAAGTGCCACTAGTAGCTGACTTTGTAAACCCTCTACACATTGGACATCTAAGCATCTTTATCGGGTATTGACAGCCTGCTCGGAACCGAGATAATTCGCAGGGGACAGAGCGCTGACTGGCTGGACTGACCATACCTATGATGCTGCATTGACTTGCACGTCTACAATCGTTGGGTAGTAATGTAGCTAATTAGTTTTTGTTTTGTATTTGTGTTTTTGGTTTGATATTGGTTTTTGTATTTTTTTAAACGAGGAATTTTTCCTGTATTGTGGGTGCGTTTACAAACATTTAAAGTCACATACACAAACAGCCAGACCCGGAACACTACTTGTAGGTCATACAAATATTTGTTCCGTGCGGGAATCGTACCCGCGACACGCAGAGCAGCAGTCAATCGCTTAACTACTGCGCCAACCGTCGTAGTATTGTAATGTTAATGTATTTGTTTGTTTGTTCTATGTGTAATTTATGTAATTACTAGCTTTTTTCCGCGGCATCCGCGTGGATGTCGGAAAACCCCACGGGAACGTACTACCGGGATTAAAAGGAAGCGAAGCGATGATCGCATACCTAATAGCCGAGGAAAAGGTCTTGTAGCTAACGTTGAGCTCCCGCCTTTTTTTTTCTGGGTGGGAAATCATCAAATAACTTCTCCCGCTCTGGGCGGAGCGGAAGGGAGTGTCAGACTTTTACTGACTAAAACCCACCGTGTTCCTTCAAATGCCTGTGTGCCAGGGCCACGATATCCCTTTCGGACAGACTCGTAACCCTGGCATGCATTGGCCCTTTCGGACCTCGTCAATTGCCCGTCAATTGGTGCTGACGTTTCTTTGAGGCGCGCGTGGAACACAACGTGCCGTCGAACCGGGCCTGGTCCTTATCGGACGGCGAGCTACCCATCGCTCACCGTCCGCAGGCCCGCGCCTACGGTGCCCGGGAATCGGCCTGCGATTCCCGACGCCCGGGGCGTCTCCTGCGGCGACAAAGGGCGGAAGGGTGGGCACCCTGCCTCACCCTCACGCGTTCCGCCTCCTCCTTCGCGAGCATTACTGTTTCGCAGAAGGAGGTGACGGCCTCCCATGCACTCTCGCTCCGAACCATGGCCTGAACCAGGGCCGGACGCGAGAGATCGCCGCCGCCGATCGCCTCCGTGAGGACGCGGCGGTATTCCGCCCAAGCAGGGCAAACCTCCACCGTATGCTCCACCGTGTCCTCCGGGCGATCCACACAGCGGTGACACCCGGGCGTTTCCTCCCGCTTTATCCTGAACAGGAACCTCCCGAAACAACCGTGTCCGGTGAGGACCTGCGTCAGGCGGAAGGTGAGGACGCCGTGGCGCCTCTCTAGCCACTCCTCAAAGAGGGGACTTACCGCCGCAATCCATAATTATTTTGTTACGCGTAATTTTTAATCTGTGATATCTTTTAAAGTATTTATATAAATGATATTATGATCTCATGGCATATTTGAATCTAAATTAAATACCCAATTTAAATAACATACCTAATATATTGATTAAGGATTAATATAATACCGGTCAAAATAGCTTCGGAAATAACCATGATTTTTTTATCAAATTCAGAAAGATAATAATAGTTACTGTGGGTCATCGTCAGAATATGGACTTATTATAATGCTATCGCGGACTTTTGTTGAACTTTTTAATATCTACAATCCTGTGGAACATTAATTTCATGTATCTCTTAAATCTCCCAGTTAGCACGACATTTTCCGACATCTGCAACAATAACCGTTATACTCCAGCCAATTTACACAAAACCATAATAAATTATACACCTAAACTCCTCCTCATGAATCACTCCGTCCATTGGAAAAATGCCGTTTGAAAATCCGTTCGGTAGTTTTTTAGTTTATCGCATTCAGACAGACAGACGCGGCGGGGGACTTTGTTTTACAATATGTAAGGGTATGGATATCGTGTTTGAGTAATTTACGACAACATGGCGCCCCCCCCCCCCCCTAATTACTGTTTCAATGTATGAAGTCAATTCCTTACGAATAAATAATTGTTTTTTTTTGTTTGACGGCTGTCTTAGAACGCACACGCGCGCGTTTTGAATTTTGGAGGGGAGCGTCATGTTATCGTAGTTTATTGAATAAATAAATGAATATCTAATAATTCGAAATGTGAACATATTTATGTCGTGCTCATCCAGGCAGCGATTGGTTAGCATGATTTTCACTCGAAAAGACGGCGGTGATAAGGTATAGTGGATAAGTTGCAATATGCGGTATTCTTAATCGCCGATTAGTGTTAAACAACCTTTTACGTTATGAAAATATCGTGGAAGTATAATCTGAAGCTATTAAAACAAAAAAAAAAATGTAGAAGAGAAACCGCTGAGTTTTATCCGCTGCTATAACTGGGTAATATAAATTCGATTAAAACTTTTAGAAAACTTTGTACCTAGCTGCGCTCGGGTGAACTATTGAGAGTAGACTTGCTAATCAAACATCAAGCTTGATACGATCAAATTCATAACATAATTGATACAAAACTAACACTCTACTGTACCTATTAGATAGTAAAGGCGTTATTTTACTTTTAAATACTTAGTAAGTACCCAACATAATTTGCTGTATGTTCAACCTTTTTCATAAAAAATAAATTTCGCCCTCGTCTGGATTGAAAACGTGAGCAGTTTCTCTGAATTCAGTTTTGTTTACAGAACAGCTAAATTGCTTTTAATTTAAATTCCCGGTATTTCGAAGTAGTTTTTTTTTTCATTTCTAGAGATTTCAAACACACACGGTGTCTAACAAATACAGGATGTTCAAACTAAAATTCGATAAAGGTTCAACGATATACATTCTTTATAAGGAAACGTGTTTTCGTATAGAAGGCAAGAATTCCAGCAATAAATTAGAATATATCGGTGCCTGGGGCTCCTAGCCACTATTTTTAATTCAGTGAATATTTTTCCTACGTACCCCAGCTTCGGATTTAAAAAGGTATATTTATTTGCGACAAAAGATTCAATGTAATCAGGTACCTATTCTATTTTTACAGCTAAGGTACCCTAATAAGATGTGTTTATGGTTCGGTGAAAGCTGAAATCCATCTGACCTAACGGCTGACCTTCACGAGGTTCACAAAAAAGGGTTTTCTTTCACATGTAATTTAGACGTTTTCTAATAGCATACAATGCATGAATATTGAATTTTTCGTTCATTCACTTTTGGAGAATTATTTTTTTCCGATGCATTTAATTGACGAAGGAACAATGGCCGATGGAGCAGACGAGTTCTGATGTGGAGACCGCGTATCGGCAAGCGTTGTGTGGGACGCCCCCCAGCTAGATGGACCGACAGGTGACTGGGGGGTTAGCATGTGGAAAATTTAAAAAGCCTGATTTTCATAGGAAAGTCCAGAGATGTTGTCGCAAACGTAATTAGCTAGCATGTGAAAAAAAAAAATTGGTTTTTTGCACTGGGGTTCATGCGGACACGCCATGTCAAGCACTATGCTGCCTAAATAAAATGTAGGTACTGTATTTTATTTAAAAAATCGCAAAATCCTGAAATATCTTACATGCGGCCGCCAGAAGCCTAAAAATCTTGAGATCTCAGGACAATTCCTGAGATATGGTATACCCCTAGCTGAATACTCGATGCGGAAAGCGGAGGACAGGGTGTTGTGGCGCATCCTGGAAGAAGCCTATTTCGAGCATTGGACTGCGATAGGCTGTTTATTTAAATTGATTGATTTAATTGACGTTTATCGTGATTACTCGTTACTGTTTTGGACCTTGCTAGCTCTATGGTAACGGAACATTGTATTCGGAATATAGTAATTGCTCTCAGAGACTTACCAATAGGTAGATTTGTATTTTTTTAGCGAGACTTGGGCTAACACGTGTTTCAGTCCAGAATACAGATGTATTAGATTCTGATGCAAATACGGGTATAATACATCTATACTCCGTTTGAAATAAGATTAGACATTTAGATAAACCTTTTTTAACAGTCCGTTCAACCGATTTTGACTTCTATTGCGTTGGTGGCATTACAAATGGCAGCTGTCCTAAACAGTTGGTATTGTAACTACGTATTTGCTTTTAATGCCACCCTTGTGCCTAAGAAATAGAACTCAAAATTGGTTGAACGGACTGTAAACAAGTTCATTTAAATGTCTAATCTTATTTCAAATGGAGTAATAGGTGAATTAAATTCCAAATACCAGTTTAGGTGTGCATATTCCCAATAGGTGGATCTTTATCAATTACCTACATTTTTAATTTAAAATATTTATTAGTGACTTGTGGACAGAATAATAATTCAGATTTGTTACATTTGTAATGGCAATCTTATCATTTGGTATATATAGGTTTTTATTTTTATTATTTTAGTAATATTTTATATAGATTCTTTTTTAATTTGAGAATGTGAGAACATTGTAGGCTTAATAGACTGTAGCTTTGTAAACCATTTTCTATTTTTGTTAATTACCTACTTGTTGACGTTCCGTTTGGTGTCGTACGTAAAGAATAGCACCATCCCATTTCTTCCCAAGGGTGTCGTAAAAGGCGACTAACGGACTTACTAGAGAATGGGCAGCGTTCTCTATGCATTTTTAAAATCATACTGTGATCGCCAACCCGCCTGCCAAGCGTGGCGATTATGGCAAATCCCCCCCCTTTTGGGTGAGGCCTATGTCCAGCAGAGGACGTATTTCGGCTGAAATGATGATGATGAATGACTTGTTGACGGGCCTACACTGTCTTCCCATACCTATTAACACTGTAACTTGAAAACTTTGTAAAAGCCCATTATTTTTAAAAAAGTAACCGCGGACTGTCTTGCCGGTTCTCCTTAATAGGAAACGACCAATTGGAACCGTGAACCTAGCGGGTCAGAGCCCATTCGTCCACTAAAATTCGTCCCCCAGCATAAAAGTTGTAGATTCGGCCCCTAAATAGGTGCCCATTGGTCTCCTGGTAGGGGACCAATTAATACCCATTCATCCCCTCTAATATACAGGGTGTTTGGTGCATCGTGTGCCAAATTGAAATGGTCGACTGAAGGAGTCATCCGCTAGCCTTTTAGACCCTTTAACACCCCTCATGCTATGTGGATTTTTTTTTATCGACTTTTTATTGTTTTCCAAAAAAAAGACCCAAATAATTTACATTCAAATACAGATTTAAAAAAAAATGTAAGGCGTAGACTCTGAATTTTATTTTTATTTCGATGTGTATTGTTTAAGAATACTTTTAAATTCAAAATTAGTGATATTAGTCACCTAGTTCTTTTTTAATTCACTCGCAAAGGTAAAACTTAAATTAAAGCTGTACATGTTACAGCTGTTTATAAGGCTACAAAAAAAAAATCAAGAGCGACCGGGATCTTCCAACTCCCTCATTAATTCTCCAGTCTATCCTCTTTCTAATGATGTGCCACATGCCATAAAAGTATTTTAACAACTTTGTGAATTCGCTAGAATTGTGAATCGAGTCACCTAAGGCTAATATTCAAAATTATGATTTAAAAAAAATCTCTTAAATGATACCTGTCAAACCTATAAATCTGCTATCTCATTCTTATGGTTAGGTAAATTCGTGTCTCATATCTGTATCTTTCGTGGGATTTACTTGAAATAAAAAAACAAAATTGCAATTTTAACATTTATTTAATCATTGTTACAAATCTTGCTCAAATTGTTGGCCTCTGTTGCGAATGCAGGCCCGACACCTGTTTCGTATTTCAACAGTTGTTGTACGAAGTCGTATTTCCTCCTTAATAGTATTGAATGCCGCTTCTATGCGTTGGACTAATACCTCCCTAGTTGGAACCTCCGTGGCATATACCAACTCTTTGGCACGTCCCCAGACATAAAAGTTTAACGGAGTTAGATCTGGGGAACGTGGCGGCCATGGAATAGGGCCATCGCGTCCAATCCATGCATTGGGGAACACATTGTCGAGATATTCCCTCACAGTCAATCGCCAATGCGCGGGACAGCCGTCATTTTGAAATACAATGGGCACACGTTCATTAAATACGGGCCATCGGTCACTAATTCGGGCAGGTCATTTTGTAGGAATTCCAGGTAGTCTTCGCCATTGAGATTATCGGGCAGGTAATGCGGTCCAATTACCTGATTCCCAATCACTCCTGCCCAAACGTTTACACTAAACCTTCTTTGAGAAGATTTCTGTCTTTTAACACGTGGGTTTTGCGTTTTCGTTGTCCAGTGGTGCAAATTGTGTAAATTGAGGATCCCATCCTTGGTAAATTTGGATTCATCCGTCCACAGTATTCTTTTTAAAAAATCAGGATCATCCACATCCGTGTGTAAAAGAAACCGACAAAAAGCCACTCGTCTCTCAAAGTCGCCACCCTCAAGACCTGCAACAAACAAAAAACTCTTTTAAATTTCTCTTGGGCAATAAGTAATTGCACAAGAAAGGACCCGCTGTTCGTGCTAATAGATTCACTACCTGGAAGTGACGCCATACCATACCCATTACCTGCTAAACAAAGGCAAGGTCAAACAAAGCTTGCACGGGTTTAAAGTTAGTTTAAAATTACGTACCTTGCACCGGAGTGTAGTGGAATGGATGCTTTTTGTTTTGACGAAGTACTTTCCACACTTTCCATATTGAAATATCAAGATGTGATGCCACATTTCTAATGCTTCTTGTAGGGTCTTCCTCAAAAAGCGCCAGTATTCTCTCGTCTACTTCAACATTATGTCGCACAATATGGCCCCTTGGTTCATTAAAAGTAACACTGCCAGTCTCGCGTATGCGTCGGTATGTGTCTTGGAAGACTCTGCGGCCAGGTAATCGTCTACCAGGAAAGCGTTCCTGGTAAAGTCGTTGCGCTGCACGAGCGACGCCATTAGCGGCTCCGTAAGCCATCATGATGTCCGCATATTCTTCGTTAGAGAATGTCGCCATTGCAATAACAAAAAACTCAAAGTTTAACAATAACAACAAAAATTAAACAAATGTAACAAGAACCAGCAAAACTTAACGATAACAAAGTAATAAAAGAATCGCGGAGTATGGTGAACAAGCACACGCGTTAGGTAGCAGAGGCAGTCATGTCTCGACTAAAAAAATGGCGGGTCGGGCGGCGCGATTTGTTCAAACCGATTTAAGGTATGCAAGAAAGAGATAGAAGATAGATTTTACTGTGAAAGAGTGAGAAAACAAATTTTACCTCTTTCTCAAGTAACAGTTCCGCAATAAAAATTTTTTCATTAGAATTTGGAATGTAGTTTTATGTGACTCGATTCACAATTCTAGCGAATTTACAAAGTTGTTAAAATACTTTTATGGCATGTGGCACATCATTAGAAAGAAGATAGACTGGAGAATTAATGAGGGAGTTGGAAGATCCCGGTCGCTTTTGGTTTTTTTTTTGTAGCCTTATAAATAGCTGTAACATGTACAGCTTTAATTTAAGTTTTACCTTTGCGAGTGAATTAAAAAAAAACTAGGTGACTAATATCAGTAATTTTGTATTTAAAAGTATTCTTAAACAATACACATCGAAATAAAATTAAAATTCAGAGTCTACGCCTTATATTTTTTTTTAAATCTGTATTTGAATGTAAAATTTGGGTCTTTTTTTTGGAAAACAATAAAAAGTCGATAAAAAAAAATCCACAGAGCATGAGGGGTGTTAAGGGGTCTGAAAGGCTAGCGGATGACCGCTTCAGTCGACCATTTTAATTTGGCACACGATGCACCAAACATCCTGTATATACAATATAAGTTAAAGATTCGGCACCTATTCAGGTGCCTATTGGTCCCCTGAGATAAAATTAGCTATATTTTACATAAGAAACGGTTAACATAGTACACTTGTGAACAGTTTATTAACGGAACTAATTTAATAAATCATAACAGATCATTGAAAAAAGAGCTATGATGAATGATAATCCGTCATGATAATAATATAACCTGTCGATAGGCTTACGATGTAAAATTGTCTCACTACGAATGGCTTGTTAAAAAAACGGGTTACAAATAATAGATAAGGTGTTTAAAATTGGTAAGTACTCTCTAGATGTGCGCGGGGTGTGAAAATCGCATAATTGGCCAATTTTTTGAAAATCAGATTTCACTAGGCCACTGCATGGAAAAGCTATGCGTATATTATTAATTTAAAATGAAAAAACAAATATAAGATTAGTTTTATACTAAAATAATGTTGATTTGTTTAATCTTCAATAATTATTGTGATTTTAGTAATTTTTTGTTATTGTAGTTATAGTTTGTTAGATTTAAGTTTTTATGATTTTGCATGTAGTTGGTAAATATACAAAAAATACGGTGATTTTAGCCAATTTTTATGTAGGTACTTCTAGTTACAATTTATTAGATTTAAGTTATTACGATTTTGCATGTAGTTGGTTAATATACAAAAAAAATATATGTTGATTTATCTAGTCTTCAAGACCCAACCTAGTCGGACCCAACCTAGCTTCTGACGTTTCATAAGTGCCCATGTAGGTTTATGGGTAATAAAATATTTTGATTTTGATTTTGACCTTAATCAATTCAAATACCTAACTTATCACATAACATAACATCACGCCAGTAATCCCGATGGGTTAGGCAGCGGTGTACCTATAGTACACCCAAATTTCACCAGTCATGTTTAAGTGCTCTTAGACACGGGCGGCACGCATCAACGGCAGAGGCAATTGCAGCCGTCAAGGAGTGGCTGCAGCTACCTCTACCGTTAGCACATGCTGCTTGTCTTTATGAGCACTTAGTCTATGTAATTCCTAATTACCTACTTAGTTTATAATACTCACACATAATCAGTTCTTGATGAGGGGTAACTGCCGTCGGGCCATTTAATAAAACATATTTCTCTGTCACCATTCACGTATCTGCAACAAATAAAAAAATAATTTAGGATAGAATTGGTTGTAAGAATGAAAAAAAAGTTTCTAAAGTCATTGGCAAAAAAATACGAACTTTCTAAAGGTCTATGAAATACCAGACAATAGAATAAACTTTCCTCAAAGAAAGTGGAATAAAAACACCTAAATTCAAATTACATCTCAAATTTTGTGGACAGCACATCAAACATCCTTCGGATGGTTCGATCGGTTTTATAAAACCGTAATAACTGCTGACGTAATAAAACGCAAAATGTCACGAACAGTAGGTACTAATATTGTTAGAGCCAAGCTGTTTACAATCAAAACTTCTAAATGAATCGGTACGCCTTGGGGCTCTAAATGTGTTGTTTTACCATGGTTTTATGATTCAACTTCAACTATTTTGCGTCATTTTATGCCCCAAGGTGACTTTTGCTTAACTAAAGGTAAATCAAGAATGCATTAAACTAGCCTCAACTACGCTTAAATTTAATTGTAAAGTTAGGAAAATTAATTATTAGGCAAATTTAAATTGTCTGTTTATTAAAACCACAACGATCATTCTTTGACAGTTATATGAAATGGCTATTTCACATACGGATTGTAGAATTCGCTGTTTTACTTAACCGCTAGCTGATTTACAAAACAGTTCCGTTATGTTAAACAGCTGAAAAACTGGGTTTCTATTGCGTAACCTTTAACAAAACACGTTTAAAGGTAACGCAAAATGGCTTATCTTCAGTCACAATAAGCATTCGGTGTGGCTTCTTATATTACGAGTTGTAGGTCGCAAGTTCGAACCCAGACAGGCGATTAACTTTGTGTAAACTATTTCACCACCACTGCTCTCAAAATGGTGAAGGAAAACATCGTGAAGAAACCGGCATATCCTAAAAAAAAAACGAAGTCATGTAACAACTACCATCCCGCACTGAGCCCGCGTGGTGGATTACGGCCCACTTCCTCTCACAGAGAGGAGGTCTGTGTCCCAGCAGTGGGAACATTATAGGATGATTAGGTATGTATGTTATTATGTGGCTTCTTATGATCGGTCGCAGTAATATACTAGGACACCCTGACCAATTAGTTTAGGTTAGGTTAGAACTGTAATCAAAAATGCGTGAGCGAGTGCTACTTCCAAGTTGGTTGCAGTTACTTGACTACGAGTATTTAGTATTTTTAGGAGTGACTTTCATAAAACTCTGATCATTTTATGTTAACATTTTCCTTAAGGCGCAGTAGTAGCCCATTAATTAAATTGTTATTACTTTTTTGCAATTAGCAAGTCAGTGTCATGTTGTATTTTGATCAAAATATGATTCGCGACCATAATAAATATGTATTTATAGAATTGTAATCAATAAACTATACTCGTACACCTCTCTAAGTTAGATTTGTTCCATAAAAAAACTTTTCCATAAAAGATTTTTTCATAGGGTAATTACCATATTTGTGTCACTGACCCGAACGGGTCAAATTAGCGCCAAATCCAAAATGCATCTGTTAGAGTCCCGAGGCCACCATATCGACTGATGAACGTTTGCCAGGTTTACCCTCTGCAAATTGACGTATTGTGTCAATTTACTTAACAAATCCCTGGCAGTACTGTACCTATACGTCTGTCACATACGGAGCAGCCCTGCTACCATATTGCTAACTGTCGTGGCACGGGTAGAAGCTATTCTTATTATAAAAAAACTTTTTACAAAAAATAATAACCAACTACCAAAAATAACACTACAAAGTGAAAAATAAATTTAGTCGGTTATTATTTTTTGTAAAAAGTATTTTTATTTTTCACTTTTTAGTGGGTCGGTTTTCAATTTATCTAAGTTACAATAGCCTAATGTTAACTGTTCATCACCTTTTACAAAATATTGCTTTTCCCGATGCTGGGACGTTGATTGTTGAGGAGTTCTCCTGGTAAGAACCAGGAGAACTGCCACTCACCATATGCATAGTGAAGAGCGTAAATTGCTTAATCGTAACCCGTTAAATAGGTACTCATAATTATATTGTTCCGGTTGCCATCTGTGGTCTCCATCATCAGTTCTACTTCACCAACTGGTGCTTTCCGAGAGCAAATGCACGAGTTACTATAAAATATACCCAAATCGCTATAGGTTCGCCTATAAAATTTGAGGGTTTCCCTGGATTTCCATGAGATCCCCTCATCAGATTTTGATTTGGTGGCAATGGGACCACCTCGGGGGTATACCCTTTCAAACCTAAAAACAATTTTCAAAATCGGTCCATAATTGACGGAGTAATCGCGTAACAAACACACAAAAAAAAAAAAAACATACCGCCGAATTCAGAACCTCCTCCTTTTTGGAAGTCGGTTAAAAATTACAAGTTCGTGCCGATATGAGAGATGATATAGAAGTATCCTGCATGATATTGTTTGTGTTCCCTTTTGAATTACCTAATGTGCCTTTAATATTACCAAATAATTCTAAAAATGCCTCATATTATTTTTAGAATAATATTCTAAAAATATGAGGTATTTTTAGAAATAAATGGTAAAGAAAAACATCCATTTCTAAATTCAATAAGAAACGAACTCTACTCTGATTCAATGAACTTTAATTTCTTATTTCACAGATTTAACACCTGAAAACTGATTGAACTTTAGCAAAAATTTGAATCTTTGTAAACGAACACCGTGCCTCTACTCGCCATATCATCAAACTCGATCCGAAGTATAAAACTATTGCAACGCCTGCCGTCGTTAACTCTCAATGTATTTTACGTTATAGCAAAGCCTTTTAGTTTATCATCAATTTACATCAGGTTTACGTTGTAAAATCGAACGTTAAAGACACATTAGGTAGGTAATTCAAAAGGGAACACAAACAATATCATGTAGGAAACTTCTATATCATCTCTCGTATCGGCACGAACTTTAATTTCATAATGAGAATAGTTTATGCCCGAGCCACGCCACTTAGCAATAAGGTAGCACGGCTGCTCGGTATATTTGATTGGAAACGGGAAATGGAGATATCCATTTCTCGTGTAAAAATTAATTGAAAGCCAATCAATTGTCACACCTTTTCAATTTAATATTTACCTACCTATTTATATTTTTAGTGATGTAAGAAAAAGATGATGACTGGATGCGGATTGCGGAGGACAGGGTGTTGTGGCGCAGCCTGGGAGTGGCCTATGTCCAGCAGTGGACTGCTATAGGCTGAGTTTATTGAAGAAAAAGATATGAATAACTTACAGCAACAAAAATCGATGATCAATTCAGTTTTTTTTTTTATACTGAGATAAATATTCTTAACAAATGTGAACTGATATAAAATTTTAAGAGTACTCTTAGCTATTATCTTAAATTTCGAAAAGCAATGTATCAAGTCATTTTTTATAAATGAATGTAAAAAAACAGTGTTAATCAACTTTTGTTGCTGACTTTTAAGTAAGGAAAACTTCAGAAGCAACAAATTCAAAATATTATATTCAAACAATGTTTAATATATTTATACAACAAAACAAAACTTTTAACAAGGTCTTTGAATATCGTCCAACAATGAGTAAACTCCGATATTTTACAACTTCATACAACAAAAAGGGTGCAGATCTTTTTAATTTGTGTATATTTGTCAAATTGACTTATAACTAAAATAATTATTCAAATCACAACTGTCATTTCTTTGACAGTTGTATGAAATGGTAATAACAAGACAAATTGCCTTAGTGTCAATTTGATAAACAATTAATTTCCCTGGCTATACTTTCCTCAGACGCCATTAAATGATTTTATTGTTACGATCTTTTTTTGGCTTTTAAATCGTTAAATTGTCTTTATAGTTTGTTTATATTATACGTTATGTGCACAATCGCTTTTATCGAATTACACTAAATCTTTGGTTTCCAATAAAGCGGTAAACGGTCACACAACAACGACTGTCCAAATACAGAGTGTTTGTTGACACCTTAATGTCAAATAATAATCGGTCACACATTAACGGTTTTCTAAATACAGGGCGTTTGTTGACGACACCTTAATGTTAAATACTAAACGGTAACACAATAATTACTGTCCAAATATAGGGCGTTTTTGACACCTTAATGTCAAATAATAAACAGTCACACATTAACGGCTGTCCAAATACAGGGCGTTTGTTGACATCTTAATGACAAATACTGGTGAAAATGATATGACAACCACTGCTCTTCTAGGAAATTATGGTTTAGAAAATATTGAATGCACATTTTCCTTTACAGCATCTTTTTAATATATTTTTTTTGGATTTTAATCGCTCTTGTACATATATGTTTTATAACAGTTCAAAGCTCTTATTTGCCGTAACATAGTGTACTTTCAAACCTGAATAGTTTTCATTTTACATTATGGAATAGTAAGTAGATGGTACTACAAAACGTTGTAAATTGCTTAAAACTCGATCGAATGAACTTTCTATTCCAGTAGTTCCATTTGTAAGCCATTTTATTATGTTAAACTATCTGAAACTTTCCGCGTTTTAACTTTGCCCGCTTTTAAAATTTCTGTGAAATACAAGCAATTTTCTGGGAAATAAGTACAAGTTGGTACAATAACAATTTTTTTGTTCATTGAAAGTTCAAATGGATGAATTTAATTTGATAAATTTGGGACTCCAAAAACAAAAACTTTATTGGCAATGTTAGAGACATCATGATCTTATTCGTTTTCCTTATCATATTTTGACTTATTTATAAACTAAAAATAATTCCACCAGCTTCAATTTTTATTATAATATAACTTAACCAGTTAACTTAATCAGTTGTCCTAATAGTAAATGTAAGAAATCATGCCGCCTGTGATACTGGTTTAGTACCTACATTATTTCATAGAGTTATACTGTATTTTACCCATTTTTTTTTTATCATTCCGCCTACAATCCCCGAAGGGTTAGGCAGACGTGTACCTATAGTACACCCACATTTCGCCAGCCTTTAAGGCTTCTACATACCAGCGCCGCTTGTCGCGCGACGCGACACGGCACAAAGGCCCCGCGTGTCGCGGGACGGGCGGTGCCTTTGTGTCGCGTCGCGTCGCGCGACAAGTCGCCCCGGTATGTAGAAGCCTTTAGTCCCATGTAATAGGGGGCGAGCCTATTGCCATCAACCGGGCACAAATCCATACTCCGGGCTGCCACTGAAATTCCTAATGGAAAATCCCAATAACACTTTGCCCGACCTGGGAATCGAACCCAGGACTTTTTATCATTGGTGAGCAAATCCGCCTTCACATGCAGAAAAGAGGCATTAAACACGCTTTGGATTTGCCAATCAGCGTGGTTAAATCGTTGATTGCAGAGCGCTCCCCATGTATTGTAGCTGAATACGTATATTGCCCGCGGAGGTTCCTTTCATGGACTCCAATTTAGATTGAAATCGAAACGCCACGACGAAGACTCTATACCTACATATAGGTTTCCTGAAGCTGTTTTTCCGCACTAGAAGAGGGGTACATAATTATAGTTAAACTATTTCACGAAGTCCTGTTTTATCGCTGTAATGGCGTTAAACATAAGATTCAAATTGCAATAACAACATTACTTCGTGAAACGATTGAACTTTATTAGGAATAATGATTAGCTAAGTTGCTAAGTTGTTCAGGTCCAGTTGAAAACCAGCGTCAGGCACTAGTTTTCTGGCATTTTTGCTGAACTGGGCCTTTTTGGCGCAGCCGTGAGGCACACTTTTCTGCTATATTTCTTTCATCGCACTTTACACTTTTTACTTGTTTTATTTTTATTTTATCTGGTGTATACAGGGTCAAATTATATTAGCTAGCAAAACTCTGCAGAAGTGATGGGTATCGATTTCTAAAAACGAAAAACTAAATTATTAATTGTTAGGGTTCCGTACCAAAATGGTAAAAAGGAACCCTTATGGTGAGACTAAGTCTGTCTGTCTGTCTGTCTGTCACACCTGGATATCTCAAGAACTACTAATACTATCAACTTGAAATTTAGAATAGTTTTAGATGACGTTTGCCCAACTATTTGCAAACAAGAAAGAAATTTAAAAAAATATATCTTTTTTGCAAAAGGGACTGAAAGGGGGTCTAAAATTTTAAGTGGGGCTACTAAAACTTGTGAGGTAGCATATGAAAGAACGCTTTCTGCACATTCTCAAACATTTTTTCATTTTTTATTAGGTAGCATTCGTTCCGACTTTTGATTAAAAATGTAAAAAAAAATACCGCCCCCCCCTTTATCTCCGAAGTTTGCATACCTAGATAAAAATCTGAAATTATTCTATGTGATAGAAGTTTATGTAAAGATTACAGGAAAAATAAAACGATGTCTCTAAATAGCACAGTTTTTCAGAAATCATCAACATCATTATATACGTACGGAACCCTCGGTGCGCGAGTCCGACTCGCTCTTGACCGGTTTTATTTTTATTTTGGGGTCACGATATCTATACATGACTTTCAAAAGCTATTTTTATTTATGTGGAAACCGCATCACATCACACCGCGGCATCGATATCTAAACACGATAAAACAAAAACTCAACTACTTCAAGTAAGTTCACTGCTAATGGTCATTGACCTCATAACAAAAACATCAACCATTACAAAACAAGATTTATATTTTGACATGTCATAAACCATGCAGCCAGTTTTTGTAATAAGAACATAACTGTGATTGAAATACCGTTCTTTATACAAAACTGAAAACTTAGTTCGGTACTAAGTTGTCAGTTTTGTGTTTAAGAACTTTCCCATAGTCGGAATAAAGTTCGAAATTCAATAATAGCTCCATGTTTTAAACCTGGGTCTGAAGATACACCTTGTTTTGTAATAAGGGGGCAAATGTTTTATTTCTTTGTTTTATCGTGTTTAGATATCGATATCCAACACGTCTGCGGAGTTTCGCTAGCTAATTAAATTTGACCCTGTATTTGTGTGCCTTTTAGTCTGTGCTAAATAAATGTTTTTTCTTTCTTCTTTCTTTCATTCTTTCTTTCTTAAACAGTAGAAAGGCCTTTTAATAAACTCACATGACAGTTCTTGGACCTAAAACCACGTACTTAAGAAAAATGTTAATTAAGTTCTCGCTTAAATTAAAATCATCATCATTCTCCTGCCCTTATCCAATTCCAATTTAGTTGGTGTCGACGCAACTTAAAATAAACCGTACAATATTTGTTTTTATTTCAAAAATATTGAGTTTACTTTTTCAGACTGCCGCTGCTTTTATTCACTGAATCAACTGAGATAATCCGATTACTTCGACGCTGCAATCAATGAATGCCAACTCATCGAACACTATACCCCTTAGAGTGTTCGATGAGTTAGCGTACCTACAGTCCATTAATAAATTACGTCACACGAATTTCAGGATTATTAAAGCCTCGTCCCCCATCCTTGTCACAGGTAAAATTTAGCAATTTTAAATTAAGAAATTATTAAATTACAACAGCACTTCCAGAATTATTTATATATTTCTATTTAATTTTTTTTTTATAAAATCAACAACAAATCCAACATTTTCTACTTTTATAAAACATAACAAATCAAATTAATGATACAAAATTTCACCATCATATCACCACTGCTCTCAAAACGGTAAAGGAAAACATCGTGAGGAAACCGGCATGTCCTAGAACCAAAAATTTGAAGACATGTGACATCTACCAACCCGCACTGGGCCCACGTGGTGGATTACGGCCCACTCCCTCTCACCGAGTGGTGGCCTGTGTCCCAGCAGTGGAAACATTATAGGTTGATTAAGCTATTATGCTAATAATATTTATAGAGTTGATTATATTTTAAAGTTTTTCATTACAGTTAAAAGTTACTACGCTGCAACTTTGACCGCACCGTAAAACTATGCGAATAGTTTTAAAATGAGTGCTTCAACGCTTTAAAAGTATTATTGTTTAGATTAGATCTTTGTTAACTTCATAAACTGTTTTCAATAGATAGATTTAATCATTTTAATTTTTATTAATATTATTACTTTACAAAGGCCTACGCCTTTGTAAAGTTATAGCTATTTCAATTTAAGCTAAACTACCTTTAAAGGGAATAAACTAATAAATTAGAAAAGTTTCTAAACAATAATTTTAAACTGTTTTGTTATAAACTAATCATTCTCACAATGTTAAAATAAATAAACTTATATTAAAATTTAATGTTTTTATTAAACAAATTTCATGACTGCCTCGTAGGTCTAGTGGTAGCAAGCTCTACGGTTGAGCATGAGGTCCTGGGTTCGATTCCCAGGTCAGGTAATGTGTTATTGGGATTTCCATTTATAGGAATTTCTCACTATACTCGGAATTTTAATTCGATTCCAGATTTGATATTAGCTACTGTCATTTTGTGAAATAATGATACCACATATAATAGTGTAGTGATGAACACAAAAATCGATAAACAATCGAGCTAAACCCTATCAAATTGATATGGGCGCAGGTAAAGGGGCATGTAGCTCAAAACAATAAAACCTTCAAATTGACAGACGTGAGAAATTTATTTCAGGAAGGCATTAAAAAAATTACGGCTACCGAATGGTCTAAATGCGTATCCCATGTTGTCAAAGAAGAGCAAAAAATGAGTAGGCTAGATATGTTAATTGACAATATTACAGACACATTTATAATAAATGTTACAGAAAGTGACAGCGATAGCGATAGCGATGACGGCGACAATTTATAAAATAATTTATTACCATAATACATCTATCTATCTGTTTTATTTGTCATGTTCCTTCATGATCACATTTTTTTATTTATTTCACACACAATTATAAAAGAAAAGTCTCAGATCGTTAATTAATCGTCAAAACTAAATTATTGGTTCAGAAATATTTAATTTCCTGATATACTTAGTTTACGAGCGTAAAATTATAAACGAGAAGAATAGATCTGGAAATATTCCATTTCCATATCGAATAATTTCGCAACGTCACTATTTAGTACTTGTCATAACGTTGCAACACTGAAATTGTCAAATCTGGAATCGAATTAAAATTCCGAGTATAGAAGCCCGGAGGCGTAATGCCAGACTGTATTTTACCACAGACACGAGTTACTATGTGCTCGCAGGCAGTTTGCTTTAATGAATAAAGAGCACAGTACATAGCTGCACAGACAATGTCTGTGTTGAAATACATTTTGCTTTAGAATATTGGAGCAAAATACAATTATGTTGACGACCAGTAACCAACCTCTTTTTATATTTTTATACTCATCTTATGTTTCTTTTATATTTTTCGCTTTTTTTTTCTTGCTCTGTCATGGTCTAAAAGTCAAAGAATATACATGAAAAAAGTGATTGTGTTTCCTTCTAATAAGTACCAAGCCATCCTCATCTTCATCGGGATTGAAGCTCCAGGCCGCCCTAATCGCTTCACGTTTCGGCGCCTATGTAACTGAAGCGCACAGACGAAAGCCCAATCAAGTTTACTTTTGGACGGATTCACTAACCGTTATGAAGTGGCTCCGCAGCGACGCCAGTACATTCAAAGCCTTTGTTTCAATCCGGGTAGGAGAGATAGCTGAGACAACGAATATCTAGAGTTGGAAATACGTCCCCACGGCTTTGAACGTCGCAGACGACGCTACGCGAGACATTAATAAGTTCTCAACTTCATCTCGTTGGTTCACAGGACCTACATTTCTCTTGTCTCCACCCTCTGACTGGCCATCTGAACCATCATCTGCCGTCCCTCCGGTGACCGAAGAACTGAAACGAGATTCGGTATCGGTGGGACTGATCGTTGCTTCACCGCGTCATCTACCTTTACCGGTAGTTGCGGATCACTAACGCTTTAGCAGTTGGACCCGGTTGCTTCGCGCCACAGCACGAACCCATCAGTCTTTGGACAATTTCAGATCAGTTTTGCACCCAAATTCCAAATTTTCACTAAACGCACTTCGAGATGCTCAAAACCTTTTTACACTTTCCGTTGAAGACCTCAACGTTGCGGAGGTCCATTTGTTTCGGAAAGTTCAATTAGATTCATTCCCCGAGGATTTGATGCGCGTTCTAACAGCACGTTCCGTTTCGAGTGATAGTAGGCTTCGGGACCTTTCACTTTTGCTCGGTGAAGACGGGCTCCTTCGTCTTTCTGGTCGCACTGTCGCCGCAGAGCACGTAGAGTTACGCCCGATTGTCCTAGACGGTCGACATCCCATCGTCAAGCTACTCATATGCTCTTACCATGCCAAGTACGCCCACGGTCATAACGAGCTAGTGGTCAATGAACTGCGCCAGAGGTTCTACGTACTAAGCCTCAGACCAGCTGTCAGAGGAACTTCGCAGAGATGCCAGTTTTGCCGCAATCGGAAGGCTAAGCCGGAATCACCACCAGAGGGAGATTTGCCAGATGCCAGGTTAGCACATCACCAGCGCCCTTTCACCCACGTAGGTATGGATTATTTTGGCCCCCTGAGCGTCTCTATTGGCAGAAGAACCGCCAAGAGATGGATTGCACTCTTTACCTGTATGACGGTGCGAGCCGTGCATTTGGAGATCGTGGAGAGCTTATCATCGGACTCCGCCCTCATGGCACTCAGACGGTTCATCGCTAGAAGGGGATGCCCAACAAGGATTTACTCCGATAATGGGACTTCATTCGTCGGCGCAGCAAGGATGCTGCCGGAGCTCTTCAATTTCTGCGCAAATAGAAAAATAGAATGGCGATTCATTCCCCGATCCGCACCTTTTATGGGAGGCTGTTGGGAGCGGCTCGTCCACTCGGTGAAGAATGCTATCGCCGTAACCTTGAAGGAAAGAACGCCCAAGGAGGAGGTATTAAACACCCTGCTCCTAAAGGCAGAGTCCATCATTAATTCAAGACCCACACGTCTCAGTTGATACGGACGCGGAGTTTGCCCTTACTCCTTTCACCTTCTTAATTGGAACCCCAAGCAGCGAGCCTGAGCTGACGCTGACTTGATCCGACGTGCTAACTGGAGAAAAGCGCAGAGGCTGGCAGACCACTTCTGGCAGCGTTTCGAACGAGATTACCTGCCCACGCTCACACCCAGGAGGCGATCGCAAGAGGCTCGTCCGTTAAGGGTGGGTGATCTAGTTTTTATCGCGGATGGCACGCTGCCCAGGAACCAATGGCCCCGAGGGCGAATCACGGCAGTGCACCCCGGGAAGGACGGGGTAGTGAGAGTGGTGGACGTTGCAACGAAGGGGGGCGTGCTGCGTCGACCCACTTGCAAGGTGGTGTTGCTGGTCGTCGGCCAGTAAATTGGTGCCTTCACACCGTCGGGGGCCAGAGTTTATGTTTTGGTAGAGGAGAGAGGGAATTTGGCGCTCAGCGGCCGCTGCCGCAGCACGCTTGCTTCGCTCGCTTGCCTTCGCACGTTAATTTTCACTGTTCTAACCTAACCTAACCCGAATGATTCAATCTGGCTGATTCAAGTCAGTCAATATATTAGTAGTGAAATAATTTATTTCATGTAAAAAGGTACCTATATAAATGATGGAAATGAATTGATAGGTCATTATTTATTTTATTTGCAATTAATGGACGCTGTTTTAACCTAACCAAACCCAAATGATTCAATCTGGTAAATTATGTATGTACGCTCTGGTTAATTTGCTGTGTAGTCAGTTTATTTGTAGTGAAATAATTTATTTAATGTAAAAAAGAACACATATAAGATGGAAATAAATTGATAGGAGATTATTTATTTGTTGTGCAATTAATAATATCCCATTTCTAAATAATAAACATTGTACCGTTACAATTGTGTTTTATTTTTTTACATAATATGTGTTTCACTACCCTGGATACCAAAGGATTTGCCTTTGCTCTGCACTCGTACGTAGTTTGCTTTGGAAATGACGAGCATAATGTATACTAATACAGAGAATGTCTGTGTTGAAATACATTTTGCTCGTTACACTGACTCGTTGCACAGACTATGGATGTCTGTGGTAATATACAATATTCATTTTAGCATATGCGATACCCGAAACACGTGTCTAGTATTTTTATGTGAAGAATCTATGTAGTACCTACACAATTTCAAAACTGTATCATGAAAAACCCAAAGTTATAAGGTTGTTATGTTACCGGGTTGTGCGTACAAAAACATCATTATGAACAACCTTTACTATGGGACCAAAACTGAAATCGCGAAAAAAAACCAGCTGTTCCCTACATTTATGTTCGAATAATTCATTAAAATGTAGGGAACAGCTGATTTTTTTTCGCGATTTCAGGTTTGGTCCCATAGTAAAAATTGTTCATAATGATGAGTACAATGACCCCTTAAGAGGTTATTGACGTTTTAAAAATAACCCTGTATACAGTCTGGCATTACGCAGCCAGGAGCCTGGGTTTGTGCCCAGTTGATGGCAATAGGCTCGCCCCTTATTACATAAGACTTAAACACAACTGCCAAACTGCAACATAGAGCGGTAACATCCACCAAATGATAATGATGATGCTGATAGGATGTCTCCAAAACACGAGCTAAGTAACTTACGTCAATCTTGGCCTTAGTGCCAACAAAAGTACATATCATAAAATATCCTTTGATCTGGCAAAGGTTCTTTTTATATTTAGGCCCAAACAGAGATAATAAAAATATGACTAATGTAGATACATCTCAAAATATAACAAAAGTCCATTAGGTTCCCAATTTTAATATTTAATGTCCGTACGTGAAAATTAAAAGTTTATTTACCTACTGCCTAGTAACACGGAACACATTTTAAAGCTTCCCGTTCACTAAGTAAACCGTAACCGTGATTTATAATAGTGGCAGTTAACTGGCCCTTGAGACTACCCGCCAACCGATGGATAAATTATATTTAGGGCTACTAGACAACACATAGGTTTTGTAGGCCAGGAGATTCTAAAATATTCAGTGTACTCTGTATAATAAAGGATTTTGACGTAAATATAAGATGCTGTCTAGAAAACTAACTGAGTTCTAAGTTTCTGGGACACTCAAGTTTATGAGGAGAAGGAATAGATGTACTAGGTACACCTTCCACATTTTGATTGATGATTACTTAGTCTCGGGTACTAAACTTAAGAAATGGCTCTTAAATAATGTATTCTAGATTGTGAGCTTTTAAATAGTTAAGCTAAGTTGAAATAGTTAACTTATCCTAGCTAAGTTAATTAAATTAAATTGAATACACATCATGATCTCACTAGTATTGTATTTATGTAATTTAATATTTAAGAATTTATAGATCACTAGCTTCTGCCCCCGATTTTGACTGCATGGACTTGGAATTGGGACCAGAGAGAAATGAAAAATGCAGATAGTTATACAGTTTAATAGGTCTTTTAAAGAGGAATAATTGTTTTCATATTTGTACATTGTTTTTTAATCTTAATATTTTGACATTAAATGTATTTCATAGCATTTTGCTAGGGACTTTGTTCTGTATACACAAGAATATTAATGTTGATAGACGTTCTAACTTCGCTGAACGGTGAGGAACGAGGTTACTTATATTATAATTGTTTATGTTGCTTCTTTTGTGTACCTACTGTGCAAATATTTCGAGACAAATGTATTTTTGTTATGACAAAAAAAATAACTTGATATAACGCTTGGTTTACGCGACACACGCCAGTAAAGCTCCCAATGTTGTGTATGTTGTGTGTGCATGTTTTTTTCCGACATCTTCAACAATCATCGTCATTTTCAATTTACACAAAACTTTAATAAATTATACACTTAAACCTTCCTCATGAAGCACTCCGTCCATTGGTGAAAACTGTATGAAAATCCGTTTGGTGGTTTATGAGTTTATCACGTTAAGACAGACCGACGCGGCGGTGGGACATTGTTTTATAATATTAAAGAAGAAAGAAAGAAAAATTGTTTATTCTGCACAAACAAAATGTATATGTAGTGTGTAGTACATATTATGTTATATTTAGTGACATACTCTCAATAGTAATAATTGTAACTTAATTTAAGGTATTTTTAGGGTTCCGTACCTAAAGGGTAAAACGAGAACCCTATTACTAAGGCTACGCTGTCTGTCTGTCTGTCTGTCAGTCCGTCTGTCACCAGGCTGTATCTCATGAACCGTGATAGTCAGACAGTTGATATTTTCACAGATGATGTATTTCTGTTGCCGCTATCACAACGAATACAAAAATACAGAAAAAAAATATTTAAGGGGGTTCTCAAACAAAAAACATGATTTTTTGCTCGTTTTTGCTCTATATTGCTAACGGCAACAGGTAAACGCTTGAAATATTTACAGAATATTTAGTTATATGTTCACTTTAAAAATAAATATTTAAGGGGGGTTCCCATACAACAAACGTGATTTTTTGCAATTTTTATAGGTAATGGTACGGAACCCTTCGTGCTCGAGTCCAACTCGCGCTTGGCCGGTTTTTTTATCAAATAGTCTCCGTGGTATTACGATTTTTTTTATAATTTAATGTTAAGGTATTTTTTTGCATGTTGAAGTAAGCAAAATATGTGGCACCACTTCTATTTAAGACCTTTGATGTATAAAACCTAACATAATTTATAGAAAATAAAGATATTCTATTCTATTATATTCTATTCTAAAAGTAATTTGGAAGCAGTAACTTATCTAGCTGCCACCAAATTCAGAACTACACGAAAACTCATTTTGCGGTTCGATTATCTCAGAACCTTGAATACGGTGAACATTTCGATAACGTACCGAAGTGAACGAATGTTCAATTCGGTACGTTATCGAAATGTTCAGAATCAGGGGACAGATTCGGTTGAGTTAGCAGGCTACGGACACCCAAAAGGGAAGTAGAGGTACCGAAATATTTTACCGACTAGGTGCTCGAACTATTTTATCCAGAGTTTGAGTGTGTTACTGAGTCAAAAATTATTGCAAATCAGACACCCGCAACGAGCTAGTATGTAATCTACACGGAAACTGAGTTGTCAATAGTGTCTCTAATAACAGGTGGAATGACAGGTCACTTCACGCTCATTACACCTAACTTTTCACATTGAAATTTTTGCAAGAATGGACCGGCTGTTCTCAGTCTTCAAAAAAGAACATTGTGGACCTGAGCTATCCCACAAAATCGGCGAAATGCGTGTCGGACCACGAACAATGAAGAGTTCCGTAGTTGGGATGAATTTATCCCAAGAACAAACTTAACATTGTAGTTCAAAGACATGTTCCCTCATACATTCCAACTGCAGGCTTAGCATGGCGTTTTCGATCTCTACTCTACTATAGAATAGACATCGCTTGTCTACACTTCTCGTTATCTCTTCTTCGCGAGCACGAGGACACACCTATACTCGGGTTTCTTCGTAGACAGTGACTTGTCCATAGCAACGGGGTATTCGCTAGTGGTGTGTATTACTACCCAATTTTACCGTACTTTTGCGTTTCGTTCTCAAACAAATCTATGAAGCAAAGTGTTTTTAACGAATATTTCTTCAATTACAAAACGCAAATGGTCAAGAGGATGCGCTGAGTAGCCCGCGAAATTCAAATTTTCGAACGTTTTTTGAATTCTAAGGATTTTTTGAAGAGAGTTAGTTGTTTTGCCGAATCTAATGATTATAATTCTGTAAAGCAATATTTTTTACGGCCGCGAATCATATTTAAATCAAATTATAACGTGTTACTGACCTGCAAATTGCAAAAAAGGTAATACAATTTGAATTTCACGGGCTACCTTAGCGCATCTCCCTTTTAAAAATATTGTTAAATGCCTGTAGCCAATGACGTATTATAGGTATCATTGTCTGTGGCGCCACTAAGTTTTGTGGCGTCACTATATAATATTGGTAATTGCATATAATGTACAGGCATTATTTAAATAAAGTGCCATAATTATACTATTTTGATGGCGTCACGCAAGAAGTCTCCTTTAAGGGTACTGCAGACTGGCGGGTCGCGCTATCACGTCGCGCCTGTCTGCGGGAGCCCTTGTTTTTACTAGGTACTTACATTGTTATTGTGTTGTTGTTTATCGATATTTTATTTATTAGTAGGTAAATGCTCCATTTAAAACTGAGTGTGTAAGATTTAGTAAATGAAAATAATAATCACTACATAGTAAAGGCTTCTACAGACCAGCGCGACTCGCGACGCGACACAAAGGCACCGCTCGTCACGCGACACGCGGGGCCTTTGTGTCGCGCCAGTATGTAGAAGCCTTAATGCAACGCTCGCCCGCGTTGCATTAAGGCTTCTACACGTACTAGCGGCCGCGGGCGGCAGCTAGTACTTAATAAATAAATAATTTAGTGTTCAATGAGGAGATTTTGGCTCATAATCAAATGTTTTATATTTCCTGTGAATGTAGGTATCTAATAAATCAAAGTTAAGGGACAACATAGTGTAAAAACTGTAGGATACCTTTAATGTTGTTCTTATTTTATTGTTAATTCCAAAAATCTATTATTTATTTTGGGTGACAGGTCCTAGCCGAGTTCTTCGCATAAACATTGATTGCACTATCTCCTTGCTTATTTTATAATTCTACAGAACTCACTTCCTGTGAGATCAAAGGCTCCCAAACAAGCAAAGCAAGCTCTCTAATAGTATTTCTTTCCCATCTTCGCTGAAAACTTTTATTTAAGTTTTTCTATAAAAAAACTTAAATAAAAAGCGCAATTTGAACCCAACATGTTAATTTCAGCTTAATTTAAGATAACAGTAAAAAAGCACCGCCTAAAATTACTCGAATTAACGAAAAAACAACTAACGAATCGTTGTCTAGGTCATTTTATATGTAGACTATTTCGGAAGAAAGGTTTCTATACCAAGCTGTCAACATCGGAGAAAGATTGTACGTCGTGCTCGACGTTGTAGACAGTTGTCTAGGGTAGAGAAGACAAGTCTCTTCACATTTGATTTTGTAATCGCCGTGCTACAGACAGTAGACAACTTTCTGTTGTCTAAACTGAAACGTCATTTTTGTCTATTCTTCCGTCGACAAAACGCGTAGAGAGGGTTCTCGTGCTAAGCCTGCTGGAAATGTAAGTTTGTACGCACAATATTGAGTGATTTACCATGCTATTTTAAGACCATCGACTTCTTATAGGTAGGTTTTCCTATAAGTAATACCTATATGAAAGTAATCTATGTAAAGAACAATAATCTGTATTATTTTTTTAATTTAGGCTCTGTAGTTTCGGAGACAAGGACAATGATGGATGGTAAATTTTGATCGATTTTCTTAAATAACTTTCAAAATATTTGTTTTAAAATGATTAAAAAAAATTATATGAAATTATTGTTACATCAAGCCCTTTCATATAGTTCCAATTGCAAAACTTTTTTTTTTCTTATTTGCCCCCTGAAAGTGACGCCCATATTCAAAATTCATTTATTTACATTACACATCCGTATTTGGGTGACAGAAATTCATATGTGTACCTACCAAGTTTCGACTTAATCGGTCCAGTAGATTTGGAGTTCATCGGCTGTGACAGACGGTCAGACAGACAGACAGACACTCGAGTGATCATAAGGGTTTTGTTTTTTCCTTTTGAGGTACGGAACCCTAAAAGTGTATTATTACAGAAGTCCTAAAAATATAATAAATAATTTAGTAAACTTAGCGTATTATGTCACACTATGAAATAGGGGTGAAGCGTATTTATCGTAACAGATAAAAATAACAATAATTTATTAAACAGATAATTTATATTGGTAGGATTAATTATTGTTATTTAATTTATACTTAAAATAACAGACCTTGAAGGTCTGATAATTTAAGTAACAGAAAATTTCAAAGACTTACCGAGGCTGTTACTGTTATTTCATAATAACAGTCCCCCGCAGACTGTTACCACGGCTGTTACTTACTATACACACTCATACAAACGAAGAAATATAGCAAGTTTATCAATTTCTCTCTTTTTCTCATTAAAAAATGACCCTAGCTAAAAAGAGAAACACCTATTATCTAATTTACTTCGAAATATGTTTACTTCGCACTTTTACTGAAGCGGTTAAACTACCGTAAAAAGAGAAGCCTAAGTGCTTCCCTTATTAGCATAGACTAAACGCTTTTATTTATTATCCCTAAAATACAGTTGTTTGTCTTACAAGAACAAACATTTTAGAAAAAGTGACTACTACATTTGGTCGTGTTACTTGTTACTGTGACCAGTGGGCAGTGACCATTATAAAAACAACTTAATTTTACAACAACAAATAATTATTATATGCGTATTTATCGTCCGTACAAAAATAACCAGGCTGTAATTTAGTAACAGATATTTGGATCTGTAACTTTTGTGTAATAGTAACAGTGTTAATAGATATTGTGATTTACCTGTTACAACTCATATCTACTATGAAATTTTACCCCTATTGTAATTATTTATGGAGTACCTTCAACTTTTCTAAAATATAAGTTTATAGATATTATTCAAAAAGTATGGAAGAATACCTTACTTATTAAATAATTATCGATCACACTTTTGTTAGTTTATTAAAAATAAAGAAAATTATAGTCAGTAAATAGATTTTTTAAACTAAGTCTGTCAGCCATCACGTTTATCTCTAAGTATATAAATATTTTATTTATTCAGAGGATTTCATTCACTAGAACTTGGGGTAAACCAAGATAATAAATTACTTTGCCAATATCGTAAGAAGAATGAAACTCTCTTTTGTAAATAAAAATAGGCTAGATTATTTATACATATAATATTTATAAGGTCAGATAATAATAAGGTCATCTGCAAATAAGACCCACATTTGGCCGTCTAGTTACCTTTATTATCTAAGTACCTACCTTTATAGATAGGTGTGAAATCGAGAGTTTGCCCAAAGCCTAGGAACAGTCCTAACGATTAAGAATCTATTAAAAATCATTTATATGTAATACGAAATAATATAGAGGCATAGGAACAGGATGTAAAGTTCATTACTTTTAATTATTAATCTTAGTTTTAGATATTGTTCTCAGTAAGTGAATGATGTATGCAATTCTTATGAGAAATAAAGTTATTCTTAAACATTAAAGTTCACTCATCCTCCATAGAAAAGGGAGGATCCTCCGACCAGACAGGTGTTGTGGTGTTGTTGGTGGTGGCATCAGTGAGATGACACTGACAGCTCACTTCACGCAAGATTTCAAAGTGAGTTATTAAGTTTTTTTCAATTTTTTCTTTTCTTTTTTTTTGGTGAATCTGCTGGACTTTAGTTAATACAAGTCGAATATTACCAACCTGTCTTGAGCAAGCGTGGTGATCAATATTCGTGCCTTCTCAGTATAAGAAGAGGCCTTTGCCCTGCAGGACGACAATAATAGGCTGGTATAATTATTTAAAAAAATATGTACTTACTGTTTCTTATATGTGTCGGAATAGAGGAGACTGGGCAGCGCAAGCAATGCGCTTGCGCACCACACGGATAAGAGCGCAGCGCGCGCCACTCGACGACTCAGTCTGTGTTGTAGAGGCTTCACTATCGCCACGTACCTGCACATACACAAACAATATTGAGATACTTAAACAAAAAAATTAATAAGAGAAAGTAAATGGTAACGTATCAAAACCGTTACATTCATACAATTGTTCAGATATTAAATTATTAAACTGTGTAATGTTATTAACTCTTAACTTTATGTATGTGTACACACGGCTACACATCGCTGCATTATGCTGAGCGATGGCCGTTTTGCGTGAATGTGACGCATATTTTCCCTCAACTTGTTCATTCGTGTTTGTGTTTTTATTTCTTTGCGTTAAGGCTTCTACATACCAGCGCGACTTGTCGCGCGACGCGACACGGCACAAAGGCCCCGCGTGTCGCGGGACGAGCGGTGCCTTTGTGTCACGTCGCGTCGCGCGATAAGTCGCCCCGGTATGTAGAAGCCTTTATGTTTACCGCAAATAAAGGCTACTACATACTGGCGCGGCACAAAGACCCCGTGTGTCTTGCGACGAGCGGTGCCTTTGTGTCGCGTCGCGAGTCGCGCTGGTTTGTAGCCTTAAACGTATTTTCATTATTTTTTTCTTTACATCAAGCTATACATTTCCAGTATACGCTGACCTCTCATTGTACCGAAATGCTATACAATGCGAGATCAGCTTATACTGGATATGTATAGCTTGATGTGTAGCCGCGTGTACAAGTGTCCGAAGGCGAATTCAAACAAAATGTAATACCTAGTAGGTATAAGTGTTACCACGCGAAAAAAAAAATGACGTCAGACACTTTTTGTCTGGAAGAGCAGTAACAAGTTCAAGGTACTTAAACTTGTTATAAAAATTGGATCGAATTCTCCCTTGGATAGATACGAGTCAGTGTCGAATACAGATAAGGTGTGAATAAATAATAGCCTTACTTATTTCATAAGTAGCTAAGCCTCAAAGGAGAGCAGATATCACGCGGCACTCTCCTATACAAACTTTGGTCGTAGCTAATAAAAGGAAGATTTTGAACCATTACACAATATTCTTGTTTTTGATCAACTATCCCAAAAGCATAAAAGTTTTCTAGGTCGACGAAATTGGCTTAGAACCAAAAAAGTTATCGTACAAATGACCTACACTCAGCATTATTTAGGTAATAAAGTTTTATCTTTAACTTTTAATTAATTTCCACAAGCGCTTAGACAGATAACTAACGTTGGAATTGTTGGAAACTAGAAATTGTCGACACGATGTTGGTTTATCTTATGTGATTAATGGTAGTTTTATGTAGCGTGCAGTTCTGTGTAGCTATGCGTCACCCCTTCAGGTCGTAAATCTACTAAGGGATTACTTGAGGTTGGGCAGTTGTTATAATAACGACTTTACTGGATCATGCCAGAAGAAGTGGTTATGACACTCCTTGACCACTGTAGCGATCATTAAAAGAGCCTCAGCGAGTGACGATTTATGAAGTACCAGCTTTTGCCAGCGGCTTCACCCGTGTGGTGGTCGGAAAGTATATCGCGGGAACGTAACTTCTACCGCAATAAAATTTATTCTATGTCCTAATAATATATAGGTTATGGACTACCAGCCCAGCGTGACAAATTTAATCGAAATCCGTTATTAAGGCGAGAAAAGTAAAAGAGTGACAGAGTTTCGCATTTACTTATAATAATACTAGTTACCCCCCGCGGTTTCACCCGCATAAGTTTCCATTCCGTGGGAATATCGGGATAAAAAGTATCCTATGTTAGCACGATCCTGGCATATTGACCTGGATTAGGGATTCAGGTCAATAAGCCAAAAATATGCCCTCACCTTTTTCGGACATATTATGCGCTCACCTAAGCATGGTCTGGGAAGGCTTATGATACTGGGCCGGGTGGTAGCAAAACGCGCTCAAGGCAGAGCACCGGCAAGATAGTCAGACGCGATCAAGAAGGCTGTCGGAGGTAGCATTTACCGAGCGGTCCACACTGCAGAAGACCGCATAACTTGGAGACGCTTCGTATATGGTCGCGATCTTCAGCATTGAGAGAACGACGAAGAAGAGAGGATCCAAGTCGGTCTACCCATTTGCCAAGCATTCAAATCCGTTCATTAGCATGAAAGCGTAACAAACAAATAATCAAACTCACTTTCGCATTTATAATATTAGTTAGTATTAGGATTAGAATTAAGTATGGTTATGGATTATGAATTTATGATAGTCAGACGCACCCAAGGTCCAGCTCCACTACCAATCTGCCTGCAGACAGGCTTATCTTTATACCACGAGTCCTGGAATGAATTATTATTGTGATGTTCATGCCAACACGACTGATACAATAGAGATATCTTAGTGAGATACCTAGGTAGGCTTAAGACCTCCCTAATATCTTCAATATAATGACACTGAAAGAAATTAAAATCATGACATAACATAAATTACTCAAATATATTCTATTCAAACTCACAATGGAGGGTCACTTGAGGAACTTAATAAAAGGCCATTTTTCATCCCGAAAGTATAGGTAAAAGGAAAAGAGCCAGATTAGTGTGTCAATAAAGGGATGACAGCGATTGTATCGGGACATTCTGATAGATGGATGTTGTCAAAGACAGATAAGGATATTTATAGAAGCAAGAAATTAACAACGATAAGAATAGGGCTGTTACGTCACAAGGATTGACGTCATAATGTTGCAAATGAAAGCCTGGCAGTGAAACGCTTTACGCCTATGCTGGTTACTTAGGCAAACAAAGAGTTCTAGGGCCCGTATTTATAGAGCGTTACTCAGTACTCAAGCATTACCATTGGATTGGTTGAAAATAGTCTTAAGTAATGCTTGAGTACTGAGTAATGCTCTATAAATACGGGCCTAGCTAGCAATGGCCCGTATTTATAGAACGTTACTCAGTACTCAAGCATACTTAAGACTAGATTCAAGCCATTGGATTGGTTGAATTTAGTCTTATCAAATGCTTGAGTACTGAGTAACGTTCTATAAGTACGGGCCTTGGTAGAGCGTCTGGTTAACCTACGACCTTTATTATGTAATGAGATGATCGCCAAAACACAAAGAGAGTGTTAACAATCTACCTGACCGACAACGCTCAACAACAGTTCGTTAAATAAAACGTTTGTACGATTTTTTTCATGGGTAAAACCGATGATAGCACACAACTTGTATTATGATAAAGTGTTGATGACATGACTGTTATTTTTTGTTGTAACAGTGTAAATGGACTCATTTGCGAAGAACTTGATGCTAGTTTTGTTATTTATTTAAGCTTCTAAAGTAACTGAGTGCCGATGAAATTACAGTCGCATGAAAAGAACCTTTTGGTTCTGCAGGTGGACATGAAGGCGGCGTCAAACTGTTTGGAATCGATGAGCATTCACCGCCACCCGATCTGTTGACCAACCTTTTATACCAAAGATACGTTGATTTTCATTCACTAGATGATTCATCCTTTTTGTTTTGTTTGAAAATATATTTTTTTGTTCAAGACTTATGCACCTATGAACTACCAAAGTTTTCAAACATATATTTACCTTTAGTTCAATCAATAGTCAGTATTTATATGATTTTGATCCATTCACAATTAGTGTGAATTCGGCCAGAAGGTGCTTAAGCCTCAAATTTTTCAAGTAGCAGTAGGTTTATTATTTGTTTATTTTTTTTTTTTTTTTTTTCGTAATATTTTCTCTGTTATATAATTTAATTGCAAACCAAGTAACCAAGTAATGTATATTATGTAGATATGTTTTATATTGCTTCTTACATTTTAAGGCGATGTGCTTTTTTGTGTGTTGTTTTTTTGTTTTGCTCACACCATAATTTATTATTATAAGTCTATAAGTGAGGATTTGTAATTGGCTTTCTAGTGACTAAGGTTTCTTTATTTTTGTCTGTTTTTAGTAGCTGTAAGTCCTCCATGTTTTAAATAAATAAATAAATAAATAAATAATCAATGTACTAATTTACCTTCTATCTATCAAAACAAAATGGAAAAAATCAAAATATTTTATTTCACAATAACCTACATGGGCACTTATGAAACATCAAAAGCTAGGTGCTCGGTTCCAATTGGACGTTTCCTGTGGATAAGAGCATGCAAGAAACTCCACGGCTACTCTTTTAAAAATAATTCAAACTACAGTATTAATAGGTATGGGCAGTGGCAGTGTAGGCCTATCAACAAGTACCAGGTCCTTAACAAATTACAAAATAGTCTACAAATCTACAGTCTATTAGGCCTACAACGTTCTTACATTCACAAAATATAAAATAATTAACGAAGTTACTGGAATCACCGAAAAGGTCGGATAAGAGTGGCACTGGCTGCTGACAGTCACTCTAGCAGAGCGTCGCATCGAAGGTTACGGACTTCTTGGCGGGAAAGTGAAGCGTCATGTTCAGCAGTTTGTTTAATTTTCCAAAATTTGTGTTTAGCCGAATATTAATGTGTAATAATGGTGGATTATTAACCATTAAGTGTTTGTGAACGTGCATTAGTGTAGGCAAATGAAAAAAAACAGTGCAACTTCGCTTCAAGTTCTCTCAAGAAGTCCGCGTGAGGTCTCAGTAAAGTTCCACATCTTTACTGAAACTCAAGGGGAGTGGGCGGGGATATCATCATCATGCATTTATAATTAATTTCATCAATATTATACAAGAACTAAAACGTGACATTGGCTAAATGCACAAACCGTGCGAAGTCAGAAGGAAAAGAAAAAAAAAATCGAAGGTTACGTGGCAGCTGTCTTCAGATGACAGAAGATATGAGGGAAGACACTGTCATGCCACGTCCACGACGAACTGCTATATTCCGGCACAATCCAATATTGAAGCTGCTGAACCACTAATACGATTGATCACTTCTGGTAAAGGCTATCCTAAGCCGTTATAATATTTTTTTGATATGGACACGTTTGATGTTGGTTTTGATCTTTCCATCTTTCTAAGTTCTGTAATCGACTTTGGCAACTTGTTAAGCGGATACTGTTTATAATAAAAGACTTGCTTGTTTTAGTTAATCTTAAATTGGGTACCAAATCAATTTCATGTTTACAACGTGTATTTATATTATTGAAATTGCTTCTTATTTTGAAAAGTAATAAGTTTTTGCGAACATACAAAATAATTTCTAAGATATAAAGAGAAGGCAGAGTTAGTATATCAATTTCTTTGTTTGAATTTGTTTCAATCAATTCAACCCTTGCGTACAGAAATAAATAACCTTTCGATATTGTTGTTATTTTCTTTCTTCAAATAAAACCTATTAAATATGTAAGACACAGATCGTTCATAATATACATGATTTATTAAGAAAGACTACTTACATATTTACAACGAGTATCATTAACAATCAATACACCTACGATTACATTATTTTATTTAAATATTAATGCTCAAAATCAACAAAAGCTCGTGAACAATTTGGATGCCGAATAAAATTCAAAATTTTATGAATACTGAGCAGAACTCCGCCTAATGAAGGTACTCCGTATTAATGACAGCTTCGCGGTTTGTTTCTGAAATAATTATGAATAAAACAACAAATATTATTATTATAAATTACGTAGTTAGGTATGTAGGTACTACATCATTATTTTTTACATTTTAAACTTCGTGATAATTATTACATATTCAGCGATGGCGTGCCCGATAATGAGTCAAACTGAAATGGAAATAAACTGAAACTTTTTAATTTTATTAATGGTATGGTAAATACAAGCCTTATAAACAATCTACTTAATACCTGATGGTGCCCATTATTTATGATATAAACCCGAAAAGGGGTCATTGTACTCATCGTCCGCACGTATCCGCAAGCTTTCTGATGACGTTAAGGTAGCAAGCAATATTGCGCCTCATGTATTTGCAGTGGCCCTCATAATATTTACTGGTATATTCTCGCCAGAGGCAGCAAAACTAAATAACTAAGACAAGTTTATAACCGTTACATTATACTCTCAGTCTACAACTATTTAAATTGTAAGTACTACCGAATAGGTATTGACACTGTTGTATAGTAGATTGTTATACAAGGGTCGAAAAGAACTGGTTACTTTCACCCGTGTTAAACACTCTACTTTTAATTTAGAATAAAAGTAAAGTAAAAAAAAATAGATTTTCTAAAATATTTTATTTGCTTGTTTTCTTGCCAGTACATAAAATCATTTTATGTACCTATTTAAATATTTTTCCCTTGAAGTTTCTGAATGAATTTAAAAGATTATCGATTACTGTAATTAACTCGTCTTTAACCGAGTCTGGGGTCTACATTTCAAAAACGTTGAACAAATTTTTAATCAAATGTGAGTCTTTATAAAACCCAGATTTTGAATTTCGGTTCAGCTTACAGAGTTACTATTCCGCCAAATTATAGTCTTTTTAGGGTTCCGTACCCAAAGGGTAAAACGGGAACCCTATTACTAATGCTCCGCTGTCCGTCAATATGTCACCAGACTGTATCTCATGAACCGTCATAGTTAGACAGTTGAATTTTTCATATATGATGTATTTCTGTTGCCGCTATAACAACAAATACTCAAAAGCAGAATATAAATATTTAAGGGGGCCACACAACAAACGTGATTGTTTTGCCGTTTTTATAGTTAATGGTACGGAAACCTAAGGGCCTTATCATACTAGCGGTTTGGAAGCGGCTGCGGGGCGGAGCGGACGCGCAGCGAATGCGTCGCGAACACGTCGCGGCTGCGCAGCGAGGACGTCGCGGATGGGAGGAAGAAGAAAGTGAGGCGGGGCGGCCGGGCTGGCGTTTGTACGAGACAGTATTCACGGCGATCTTGTTGCGCGTCCGCAACGAATTCGCTGCGCAGCCGCGGCGTGTTCGTTGCGCGCCCGTAACCTATTCGTTGCGCGCCCGCTCCGCTTTGAGGACGCTCGCAATCCGTTAGTATGATAACGCCCTTAGTGCGCGAGTCTTACTCGCATTTGGCCGGTTTTTTTTTATTTTATTTATGGAACACACCGCGTCACCATCGCGGGCCGTCCCGCTTAATATTTATTATTTTTTTAATTCTCACTGGCTCAATACACTCACAAGGCCACAGCATTTTTTTTTATTCGATATTTTTCTTAACTATTAATGTTTTTTAGTCGACTAGTTAACCAAATAGTTCTATTTTTTAAATTAATTCCTGCCCTAGAGAGGGAAGCAATTACTATGAGTCTTTCCCGCCAAAGGGTGGGAAGCAGCGTCTTCCACCCGCTACTCGGATCAAACAAACACTACTTTCCGAGTATGAGAATTATGAAAAAACTATTTCTACCCCAAGTTTAGTATGCTAACTATTCTTAAAATGACTTGTCAAAACATATCTGTTTTGACAAGTCATTTCAAGACTTTTACCGGACAGGGTATAAAACATGTGTCATATATGTTTTAAAGTTGTTCCAGACGGTCGTTACAACTTAAATTGTTTTAGGTGTAAACGATAAACGAAAGCAGTAGATACACACACAACACAACATCGAAAATAAATGCTTTATTCTTGATGTAAGTGCAAGGTAACGACGTTGTAGCTATGTACTGCTGAAAGGAAATTGCTGTCTGTGGCTGTGTGTAGAGTGCATTAGGCCAGTGACCTCGACAGGAGCGCAGATAGCTTGCAATTTTACTCGTGCACAACGTAAAGTAATGAAACAAAAAGGGACTTAAAGGGACATAGGGGAATAGGGGCTTAGGAAATAAATATTATACAGAAAACTCTATTCCTATTCTATTGTATAAATAAAATCGGGGAAATTCAAAATTTATCAAATTAACTCAATCAATCTGCACCATTCTCCTTCCCGTGGGTGTCGTAAAAGGCGACTAAGAAAAAAAGAAAAATAAAATTGTTAGTTTACGTGAATTTTACGAAAATGTAACTTGTTTGTAGACGCCTTGGCGTGACCTGTTATGTCTACAAAATGTTTAATTAATAAGGGACTTACTAGAGAATGGGCAAAAGCGTTCTCTATGAATTCACCTGCATACTGCGATCGCCAAGCGTGGCGATTATGGCAACCCCCCCCCCCCCCCCCCCCCAATGACAAGCACTGTTGAAGTGGCGGTGCTTGGGGGAGGCCTATGTCCAACAGTGGACGTCTTTCGGCTGAAATTATGACTGATATCATGGAGTGACTGCCTATCTGATCTCCACAACCCAGTACCTGGGCAATTCGACAGCCCTTGGTAAGACTGGTTGTCAGACTTTCGGGCTTCCGACGACCCGTAACGACTGCCAAAGATCCACGAATGATAGGCGGGACCAACGATCCGAGGCACGGCTCCTCCGTGCCTCGGAAAACACGAAAAGTTGTCGGTATGTAAAGATGGTCACCCATCCCCAGACTAACCCCTGCAAGCGTAGCTTAACCTGCTGGATCGACCCGTGCGGCTGTTATTATTTAGCCACGAGCTCCTCTTTTTTAATCATTTTTTTATCCGTATATTCAAATCACAACTGTCATTCTTTGACAGTTGTATGAAATGGCTATAACACGAAAAATGTAAAAAGTATGTCAATGTGATAAACAAGTAATTTCCCAGACTGTACATATAGGGAGAAGTGGAAACTATGGTTATTTCCTATACCTCAGATTTATTTTTCTGATTAATTCCGTTGCGGATTCCAAGCAATCGAATAATTTCCCGAATTTGATTCGATGAACATCATTGTAGGAGCGCTTTTCTGGTTTACAGGAATTGCCGTTTTTTTTTTTTCAAATTGTTTGGTGGGTTTGTCCTAGGTAATGAATAATATCGACCGAATAACTAGCGACCCGCCCCTGTTTCTCTGCTGATTTTTACTACTTGACAACATGGAGATTTCTGTATTATATTTAAATGTAATGTGAATGCATTATACACAGAAACCTTTAAATTGTGATGAAAACCGCATAAAAATCCATTGTGTACTTACCGTTAAGCAAAATTTTCATACAAACGAGGTCATTTCAAAGCCACGGTTCTCCGTCAGATAACGATTCGGATGAGATCTGATGCCGCTCCAGAGTACGGATGGAGGAGGTCTAGATCGCCCAATGCGCCACACTCCGAATCGTTACCTGACGGAGAACTAAGTCTTCGAAATGACCTCGATTGTATGAAAATGTTGCTCTTGGTACGTAGTTTTGACGGTAAGTTTAGTTTAGAAGAACGAAGTGGTGATACAGACACGAGATACGAAAGCGACTTTATTTTATACTATTTATAGATATCTATAGATTTCGAGCTTTGTGTTTTAGTCTACGTAACTTATAGCCATATCGGTTACTGCGGTCCGAGCACGGGCATGCCAAGACTTTTGTGACAATACTTGTTAAATTATATCATGTCAATTTGTACTAGCATTTTATGAAAAAACAGTTTTTTCGCTCAAACTGTGATAAAATGTGTGACTCAATTCATGTCACAGTAGGCCGTGCTCGCCTCGCTGTTTTCAACAGTGTAGATGTAGCAGGCAATTTGTAAGATTCCGCTTTTTACAAACGGCGTCGTCCATTTAAAAATGCTCGTAGTTATGAAATATGCCGAAGGAAAAATGTAAATTGCCTTGTCACTGTACAGGGTGTTTGGAAGCTCGGTACAAAGCCATAAGGGATTGCTAGTTGGCACCATTTAGAGCATTATGAATGTCTTAGACGAAATATGTATGTTTTTGATCTGCAATTGCCAACAGTGCCCCAGTTATAGCCGGTATGTTATTTGTTTTCTTTTTCGTGGTTTATCTGATGTGTAAAAAAAAAATCAGCTGTTCCCTACATTTAGACGAGTTCAGCGAACTTAAATGTAGGGAACAGCTGATTTTTTTTTCGCGATTTCAAGGTTGGTCCCATAGTAAAAGTTGTTCATAATGATGAATACAATGACCCCTTAAGAGGTTTAGTATAAACAAAAACTAATGTTGTATAATGACAATATTTAAATTATACAATCTGCCTGCGGTGTAGACAAAACAGCAGCAATAATGATGACATAATAAGGGTTAGGTTCCCTAATTAATTAAGCAATAAGCTTTTTTTATTGCAGGCTGGAGTTTAGATTATGGAGGCCAAAAGCAACTACCACTAATAATAATTAATATAGAAATATAGGTAAGGCTATTAAAAAAATAATGTAATTATCCTTCATTTATAGTTAGGTACCCACACTATGGTAATTTTAATTAAGGTCAACAGTGACACTATAAAACTGTATAAAAATAAATTATAAGGCTCCGTAATTTTATAAATAAATTGGTAAATTTTAAGATAATGCACCATAAATTATTCATACGGTTTGAATGATACGAGGAGGAAGAATTCCAGTAAGAGCTCTAATGAAATTCCTCTGTGTTTAATTAAAAATGCTTCATTTGATTAAAATTATAATGTTTTCTTTGACTACACACGACAGTATCCTAAGAGGGCGTAAAACGGTCTACGAGCGCCACTCCTTTAAAAAAATATTATCTCGTGACTGAGAAGGAATTATGAATAACGGCTAGTAGGGGACTCTCAGTAAGTGTGTATAAATACGATCTAGAGGAAGGTGGCCGCTTTTCTTTAGATCGTATTTTGTTGCTTCGTGTCTCAATATGAAACTTTATAAAAGGTATTAGAAAATTCTAGACACACTTACCGAGGGTCCCTACTAGCCGTTATTCATAATTCCTTCTCAGTCACGAGATAATATTTCTTTAAAGGAGTAGTGGCGCTCTGTCTGTATTACACGAGAGAAAGTTTTCCGAAGTAATTGATATTTTCCGAATAAGATGATGTTCTCTGTCATTAAGTCCACGCCAGTTTTCAGTGTAGACACCTATATGTTCAGTCAAAACCAGTCTTGACTTTAAACGTTAAAACGTGTTTTCTCTAATAAAAATAATCCGTTCAGTTTTCAGGGAACACCTTATTTATGATCTAGAATAATTACAAAAAACAAATTAGTTTTAAAAGGGTCAAATAAAATACCAGGTTTCGTAAAGGTACAGACGGCTACACATCAAGCTATTCAACTCCAGTATAAGCTGATCTCGCATTGTATAGGATTTCCGTACAGTGCGAGATCAGCGTATAATGGAATTGTATAGCTTGATGTGTAGCCGTGTGTACCTATAGTTTTGATTTTTGCAGTGAAAACTGGTTTTGATCGATTAACCCGATACAGCTCAAACTCAAAGTTTTATTTCAAATAAACTAATTACAGGTAGGTACTTTTGAATTGTCAAGGGGTCGGTCAGTCAAAAAGATGAAGCTAAGTTGCCCATTACAAAGCGTAGTAGGTACCCTACAGTTACCTAACAGTTTTGACTGTGGGACATAGAGAGATCAATAAACTGTTGAGTACCTACCTATTGAAAATATTCAATGAACCACCAAACTCGTAAACAATTTCGTATTCATCGTTTATTGTCGTTATTGCAGGGCTTCACAGGAAGAAATCAATCAAGCCTATTAAACAGCCGAGGTCAATACAGTTCATCATTTGTTCAGGTTTAGCTCGAATCACTTGGAGTAGTGGGTCATGACCTAAGAATCTTACTGTTTCGTTAAGGACAAACACGGAAAACCGCTGAATTAAAAAAAAATAACCGACTCCCAAAAATACACTACAAAGTGAAAAATAACTTTAATTTGGGAAGTCGGTGTCTTTGGACTTGTATTTTAGTTTTTTGCCACCGACTTCCGAAATCAAAGTTATTTTTCACTTTGTAGTGTTTTTTTGGAAGTCGGTTATTTCTTTTAGTAAAAAGTTTTTTGTTAAAGGTGCTTTTCGAGAGCAATGCTTAAGTTACTATTCAAAAATTCCCAAATCGCTATAGGTCTGCGTATAAAATTCAAGGGTTCCCTTCGATTTCCATGGGATCCCCTCATCAGATTGTGATTTAGTGGCAATGGGACCACTTCGGGAGCATACCCTTTCAAACAATAAAATATTTTCAAAATCGATTCATAATTGACGGAGAAATCGTAAAAATCATAAAAAATAAATAAAAGATACAGCCGAACATAATAACCTCCTCCTTTTTGGAAGTCGGTGAAAAATACGAATAAAATCAGGAGCTTTCTGGGGTTTGTTTGGATTAAGTCAGGGTAATTGTTTATCAAATGGACACACTAGGTACGTCATTTTGCCATGTTAAAGCAAGGTGTGATTTGATTATACGATAATTAATTTTCCTAACTTTACATAAAAACGTATAATTCAACGTAATCTGTGATCAAAAATACGTGGAACCTAAAAGGATAACTTTCTATACATATGTAATTACTTGTCTTGCCTGACTGACAGATTCATCAACGCAGAGCAAAAACTACTGGGACTAGGCTAACTAGTGTAGTGACTAGACTAACTTGAAATTTTGCAGACGGATTCGTTATACATATAATGTAGGGTGAGCAGTAAAAGGGGTTTCTGGAAATCGACCTTTAAGGGGGTGAAAACGGGGATTTTGTTTGTATGAAAAATATTATTTCTTGAGTTAGTAAACTTAAAACTTGTTGAAGATATATCACCTTCATGTAAATACTTAGACTGGCTAGATAGAAAGCTATCTAGCTAATAGTTGACATATGGTTTTGTACGAGATTCTATTGTTACATTTTTGTTCTGAGTACCTTTACACCTATTATATGTTTTACACTATTTCCTGTGTTTTATCTCTGCAAACCTCCCCAACAAAGGTTATGGGCCCAGAGCAGTAAAGCCCAGAGCAGTAAAGTGTATTTGTTATATGTTGTGAAAATAATTCGAAATTTGTAAAGTACATGTGGGAAGAAAAATGACTTCGAATGTACGAATAGAATTATTGACGAAGGACAACTACGACAGTTGGAAGGTACAGGTAGAAGCATTGTTAATAAAAAATGACTTCTGGGAGTATGTAAGTGGAGAAAAGCCAAAACCTACTACCGATGCTGCTATATCGACATGGGAGACGGCTGACAGAAAAGCAAAGTCTGAGTTGATATTAGCATTAGATCCGAGTGTAGTTCGTCATGTAAAAAGGGTGGAGACTGCACGAGAGGTATGGTTAAATTAGAGAGCATGTTTGCATCAAGGGGCAAAGATAGCGAATTTAATGAAAAGGCTCATGTTACAAAGGATGAGTGAAAATCAAAAGGTATGTGAGCACCTTGATTCTTTTTTGAAGCTGTCGACAAATTAGAAGAAATGGATATAAAAATCCATGATGATTTGCTGACAATCATGTTGTTGTATAGTCTTCCGGGAAGTTACGAAAACTTTAGATGTGCCATAGAGTCTAGAGATGAACTCCCAAAGCCAGAACAACTAAGAGTTAAAATCATCGAAGAGGATAGTTCAAGAGGAAAAGCTCAAATTGACAAGATAGAAGGCGCCATGTATTTGGCCAAACATCAGAAGAAAACGACTGGAAAAACATTTAATTTTAAATGTTTTAAATGCCACAATTTTGGCCATAAGGCATCGGACTGCACTAAGATAAGGGAGAAGACTCAAGAAACCCGATGTGTGGAGTCATGCACTAGTCATGACAGATGTGAAGCTTTAACCATATATCATTTTTCAGATGACTGCCGCATCGCTGTTGATGCGAAGCGCCGTAAGGAATGGATTTTTGATAGTGGTTGCACTTCTCACATGTGCAATGACGCGGAAAGGTTTGCTGAGATACTCCCTTCGAGCCAAAAATTAAAATTAGCCACAGATTCTTTGACAACTGTGAAAATACCCTATTGGTTCCCGATTTACGTAGTAATTTAATTTCCATCGCCCAACTTACTGAACGAGGCTGTGAAGTCACGTTCAAGCAAGACGTAGCCTATGCTATTAAAAAAGGTGAGGTAAAACTGACCGCCGATCGACGAGGTGATTTATATTACTTGAGGGAGCTGGACGCTTCAGCGTCTGTGGTATGTAGTGAAAGAGTTGATCTGTATAGATGGCATGAGCGTATGGGACATCTGAATGCTAGGGATCTTATTAAAGTACTGAAGAAATCGGATATTGATCCAATAAAGATCGATAGTAACTTGCATGATTGTGATGTGTGTGCTAAAGGGAAAATGGTGTCGTTGCCTTTTGTGAAATCCAGTTCACGCTGCAAAGCGAAGTTGCAAATAATATACTCTGATGTGGTAGGTCCAATGAGAGTTCAATCGAATGGCGGAAATAAATACTTTGTTACTTTTATTGACGACTGTACTCGTTGGTGTGAAGTCTTTATGCTGAAAAATAAAAGTGACGTTTTGTCAAAGTTTAAAATTTTTAAATGTCATGTCAAAAATTTGACGGGACGAAAAATACAATGTTTACATACGGATAACGGAACTGAATACAAAAATAAGTTTTTCGATGAATTTTTAGACAATGAAGGGATTAAGAGACGTTTTACGACGCCATACTCACCTCAAAGTAACGGCATCGCGGAACGGATGAACCGTACGTTAATTGAGATGGCAAGGTGCACGATCTTATCGTCAGGTATTTCACCAAGTTTTTGGGCAGAAGCTGTAGCTACTGCATGCTATTTGCGTAATAGGTGCCCAACTAGCAGTCTGAATGGTGAAATTCCATACGAAAAATGGTTTGAGAGACCTGTGAATGTCAAATATTTAAAAACATTTGGCACGAAAGTACACGTCTTGGAAAATGAACCAGGTAAGGATAAGTTTGCAGCACGAAGTTCACTCGGCATTTTTGTGGGTTATCCAGCTGATTCTAAAGGCTATAAAATATGGATACCTGAGAGTAGAAGAATCGTAGTGTCGAGAGATGTAAAATTTCAGGAAGGTAAACTAACTGAAACTGAGTGTAAAGTCTCAAATGAATCACTAATTGAACCACAATGTGAAAAGAGTGTTGTGAGAAAGACCGTTGATATAGAAATCCAAACTAAAGAACAGTCGGATGTGCCATTTAGTGATGAACCTTCAAGAGAAGAAATTCCATTAGATATTCAACCGAATGTGCCAGTGATTGATGAACGAAGTACAGATAATACAGAATCTACTGGAATTGGTGATAGAAACGTTATTTTAACAAGAGGTCCTGGAAGGCCAAGGATTCAGAAAGTCGCGAGCAAAGTGCTATAATTACATATAATACTTACTACTACATACTTAATATAATTAAGAACTCTTTTCACAACGGCATAATATAAATAATGTTATTCTCCTATTATTAAATTATTTAGTTCAATTAGTGAACAAATTAGTGAATGGGAGGAGCTTGTGGCTAAGTAAAAACTGCCGCACAGGTCGATCGATCAGGTTAAGCTACGCTTGCCGCTTGCGGTTGGTCCGTGGATGGGTGACCATCTTTTCATACCAAGATTCCTTCGTGCCTCGGAAAGCACGTTAAGTCGTTGGTCCCGACTGTCATTTGTAGATCTTTGACAGTTTTTACGGGTCGTCAGAAGCCCAAAAGTCTGACAGTTACCCAGTAACTGGAATAAGATAAGATAATTTATTTGTTCAAACATGAGTATACACACGAGAAAAAAATAATCAGCATGCAAGTTGTTAAAAGTATTTTATACCGGTCGTCATGCTTGCCTTATACAATGGCATACAAATATTTAAGTAGATAGGTCATGCAAACATTTTTAACTTATTGAAATTAAGTACATAAGCTAAGAAAATTATTTAAATAACAACAACAATTCAATTATCCAAATTAAAATATAACACTCACAGTTAACATAGGAAAAATATATAAATTAAGTAGTCAAAACAAATAGGTCAGAATTATAAATCATTCCCAATATTTTTCAAATAAAAAATCATTAATGGTATAATAAGCTCTTTCTGCTAAAAAAATTTTTACTTTCACTTTAAACTGCACGTCACTTAAAAGCTTACAACTTTTTGGTAATTTATTATAGATTATTGCAGCCATGCAAAAGACACTCTTCCGCATAAGAGTAGTTCTGGCTTGTTGTACGCAAATCTGAGTGTTGTCACGTATGTTGCGTGGAAACACCTCAGCCATGCTTGGGTTGTGGAGGTCAGGTAGGCAGTCGCTCCATGTAAAATACTGGTATTCAGCTACATCCGGTTAGACTGGAAGCTGACCCTGACATAGTTGGGAAAAGGCTGGACAGATGTTGTATTATATTATTTAGTTCGTGCTACACTATTGAAGTGCACTGAAAAAAAAGCTAGCTAACTAAGATACATTTTCTCTTAGTTGGCATTAAAATGTTTGGAATCATTATTTATTTATTTAAGTACTATAAACAAGATAGCATATTTGCCAGAACAAATTCATTTTATTTATATCGACAATGTGACATGTACAGAATAATCACCGGTCTTTGTTACATCATACATGCTTTGTTTGATTTTACTTCTTCACTTTTTTTAATCAAATAATTATTTTAGTTGATGGTAACAAGCAACTTTTTAGCATTATATCATTCTTAAAGTGACCAACATTTGAGTTATGTTAAATAACTACCCGTAATTAAACTATTTTTTTTTTAAACGTTGCCCCACACTAGGTATTTCTCCTGTATCGTGGGTGCGTTTACAAACATTTAAACTCACATACACAAACAGCCAGACCCGGATCAACTACTTGTAGGTCATACAAATATTTGTTCCGTGCGGGAATCGAACCCGCAACACACAGCGCAGCAGTCAATCGCTTAACCACTGTGCCAACCGTGCCGTCAAAATTAATTACTTAATAGACGGAACTATAATAACAAAGTTCTCCTAGCTTCAGAAGTCAAGATCTTCTTAGGCTCATATGGAGTCAAGATGCGTGATCACATTAAAAAAGATTTTCGTTATTGCAAACACTTTTGGTTTTTCAGTGTGGAATCGATCGTATTGCTTTTAAAAATCTCGCCATTTCAAGCTACCCGTTAGAAACGATTCTACGAAGACCATTCCTTTTAAAGCCGTATAAATTGACTGTCCAGATACCCGGAACCTCTTCAGAAGAAGCCAAAAAGAAAAAGTCAATAACGTCCATTTCATTTAGGTAGTCCATTTCGCATCGGATTTCTTTAATCTTTTCGATTTAAACAGTTTAAAGGGAAATCCAATATTACTTAACCATTCCCGTAATCCATCACAACAAAATAATAATTAGTTTTCGGAATCTTTGATAGGTAGGTGACAACTGATTCGAGAGAAAACCGGGTTTTCTGCGGTTGTATATCTTAGAGGCTTTATTTTTATTTCCTAAGATGCGGGTTATTGAAGTTAGTTCAGGTTATATTACTGATCGGGAGGACACGACGCGGCATACGCTGGCACAGTGTGCCGCTTGGGAGGAGCCACGCCGTGCCCTCATTTCAGGAGTAGGCAGTGACCTATCGCTGCCGGCCGTGGTCGAGTCGATGGTCCGCAGTGCGGATTCCTGGGACGCGGTGGTGTCCTTCTGCGAAACAGTCGTGTCGCAGAAGGAGGCTGCGGAAAGGGTGCAGGAGATCTCGTCCGCTCACCCGGCCCGCAGCAGGCGCACTGGGCGTCGGCAGAGGTCTGACAACGCCCTCTTCCAGCCCCCCTAAATTGGTCCAGGGACGGTGGACTTGGGGACGTTCGCCGCTTTTACACCCCGTGAAAAAAAACCAGTCACAAGAACGAAAAGGTGGACGGATAGCAACATCATTTTCAGCCGAAAGACGTACTGCTGGAAATAGGCCTACCCCAAGCACCGCCACTTCGACCGGTTCTGTGCTTTTTGCATCCAGCGGATACCTGCAGCTTTCACAAGGTCATCGGTCCACCTTGTAGGAGGCCTTCCAACACTACGACTTCCAGTAAGCGGTCGCCACTCCAGAACCTTTCGGCCCCATCGGCCATCAGTTCTGCCAGCAATGTGGATAGCATGAAAGATCATAATAGGGTATTTGACTTCTATCAATAATATATATGAATGAATTATTATTTTTATAAGTACGAGTAGGTGTTACTAAAAAAGACTATTTGTAAAACGATTAATAAAATTGGTGGAAAAATGGAGAAGTTACACGCTTTTGAATTATTCTACTATCTTCGTCACGCAAAACGATCATTGTACTGAATGGCGCGAAGTTACTATGGCGTTCCTGTGTTGTGACGTCAGATCGCTGCAGTGCTGGGGGTCTACTCCAAACATAAATCTTGCTTGACTACGGCTAACTATGGCTGACTACGGCGAAAGAAAGAACAAAAAACGACGTCAAAGAGATAAGCCAAAGTCAAAATGTGACTTTAAGTCGGGTGAGGACTGAGGATTCAAATTCAAAAAAGGAAACTATGGAAGTTATAAAACAGCCGAACATTTGACCGATACTTTGGATTAACACTTCGGAGTAGACCCAATGTCTCTGTCTACAATAGACTTTAAAACGTATACAAAATCGGCATTTTTTGAGATAATAAAACATTTTTTTTACTGGGGCTTAATTATTTTGTTGTTTTGTAAAATATGAATAAAAATCAGATAAATCTATTATGACTGTGAAGGAAGTGCATAGGGTAGTTGACAGTAAGAAAAATACCTTATGAATTTTGTATTCTAGAATGGTCGTGAGTGAAAAAGAAACTTTATGTCGGACGCATAAAGTATGCTTTTACAATTTGAAACAGTTGCTAGTTGTCTGCAAGAATTGACACGCGTATCGGGCTATGATTTGCGTTCAATGTCTCGTGACTATTAAATTAATCTAAAATCATTTTCAAAATTAACTTGACATTTGATACAGTGTCAAATATCAAGTTATTTTGTAAATGATTTGCATAGAAAGAACCACGTCTTTTCGTTGTTCTTTTTCGTTTTCTTATATACCTATGAAAAATGTAAGTTATGTTTTCAGGTTTGCGAACGTCTCGATCAATGTGTCATGATTAAGTGAACCCCTTTAGAAAATCGTAAAAAAGTGTTATTTTTGCTCTATCTCGCTTCCTTTCCAAGATACAGCGGTTTTTATATTTATTTTTTTTGAGGTAAGGTCAGCATTGCATTTTAATAAATAGATTTAGAATGCATTGTCATTGAGTTGTGAGCAACCCTGAAAGTTTCAGCCGGATAGCTAATCGGGAAGTGCTCAAAATTTGAGTTGCAGGATTCCACCCGGAACAACAGACAAACAAAAAAGTGACTTAATAAAAACGTGGTAAGCTTTTCTTCTTTTACTTCTTTCGCTCAATTCTGTAAACGATTTCGATGGCCGTCCCAAGCTTAGCGGCACTCTCGGTATTTCAAAAGTTTTTCTCAGCCATTTTTCATTGTTTTGTAGGAATCTTGTTTCTATTTTATCTGCTTTCTTTTACCTGAGAACAATGTATGTATGTCTCTTCGCTGCATTTTTCTGAGACAGTAAATTATTATTATTTATGTAATTTAATGAAATAATATGGGTACATTTTTCAATATCCTGGCAACCGTACACACACATAGAGGCACGTGTTCTTATTGTGCTGTCACGTGGCTGTCACGCACACATGTCTAAAAACGTGCCTCACATTAGTATTCCGTGCGGTCTATCTGCCTCTTGCTATAATCTAAGCCTTGTTCCATAAACTTTGTTGAGTAGAGTAGTATCATAAATTATTTAAACGTAGGTACCAGATTTTTCGAACTGAACTCTAGTCTGAGTCCTAAATTGTGAAAATCTCACAATTTATAAAATATACAACCAAGACATCTTTTCAACGAAGAAGGCAATGAAGTATAATATATGCGATAAATTACGCCGCAGAGTGAAATGTAAGTACCACTGCTCTTAGAAATATATTAAGTTTAAAATGTTTTATTTAAATTATTTGACTTGTATACAATACAATTTGTCTGCAGAAAGATAAAGGTCGGAGAAAAATATTTAAGAAACATTTTCAGTGCTCCTTATGAAATATTAAACATTTTTAGTTACGAGTGGGTTAATACCACAGAGCACGGAGACTCCTCGGCGGCCGTGGCTGCTAGAGGCGGCATTGTCAACCCTTTCCATACATACCAAGCGTGTTACCGTTTTCTCGTACTACGACACAAATGACGTATAAAATCTGACGGCTTTAAATGGCGTCCGCGATAGAACGCACTTTTGTCGCAATGAATTTTATAAGTAGCATCTCTAGACCTTCATTTTCACTACACAGAGCACGGATCGCCGTGCTGGTAGCCGCCACCAGCACGGCGTTCCGTGCTCTGTGGCTTACAGATCATCGACCCCTAATAATCGACTAATGGAATGTCTTAAATTGAATAATAAAAGAGCAATAAATAAACTTGACGGTTTATGACAATAACGTTTAAACTTTAATTGTATCAAGTTTAGATTTTCAGCTAGGGATGTTTTTATTACTTTAAATTAATAAGAACAAAAACTCAACAAAATATTCCACTTTACCCTTTTCAATCAGTTCACTTCAAAATATTCATAAGTCTATTACAATCTGTTACAATGATTGATTGGTCTATCAATACATTATTTACGATATTATAATCATCATTATTCACATTCAAATCATATCAATCATTCCTTAAGACTTTATATCGCTACAAGCCCACAACCGCAAACTACATATTTAATAATAAATCGGTTGCTTTGTAAATCTATGTAAGCATCAATACATATGGACTTCGAAATGGGGAGAGCTATATAAAATTTAAATCGGTTTCCGAATCCCTCTTTTACACGATCTTATTCGAATTTACAAGTCAATCGTACTGCAGACGTGTGCGTTTCTGTAAACTGAATCTAACTTCACATTGCTTTTGAACCACAAATCTTTGGAATGAACGTTTCCATTCGATTCTAATGCCTCACGATTTATACAGGCTGACTTTGGAAACATGCGAAAAAATTTAAGGGGGTGTTTCTAATTTGGTCCTATAGTAAAAGTTGTTCATATTGATGGTTGGAACACTCCCTTAAATTTTGTCGCATGTTTTCAAAGTCAGCCTGTATAATTTATTTTTATTGGCAGTACTCATTTTACTGAACTGTAGGCCTAGCTCGAACTAACGGAGTAAATGTAACGTCAATTCGAACGATTTTTGAATCGATAATACAACTATCGTATAGAGTTTTTGTTTATGTAACAAGAACAATTATTATCACCCATAGATATGAATAAAGTCTACAAACAAAACAATATTAAATGTGCAAAACGATTTTTTAGGCCTACCGTATAGTTATAAAATTCATTTATTTACGTTACGCGTCTGTGTTTGGGTCACAGGAGCAAATTGGCTGTGACAGACGGACAGACAGACAGACCCACGAGTGATTCTATAAGGGTTCCGTTTTTTTCTTTTTAGTTACTGAACCCTAAAAATCAAAGCATTTATTTCAAATCAACCAATTACAGGCACCCTTGAATTGTCAAGAGGTCGCTCAGTTTGAAAGATGAAGTTAGTTACCCATTCCAAAACGTAGTAGCTTAGGTATTAGGTATATTTATGGAGAAGAACGGGCAAGAAACTACACGGATACTTTTTAGGGTTCCGTACCAAAATGGTAAAAAGGAACCCTTATGGTGAGACAACTCTGTCTGTCTGTCTGTCACACCTGGATATCTCAAGAACTACTAATGCTATCAACTTGAAATTTAGAACAGTTTTAGATGATGTTTGCCCAACTATTTTGCATACAATAAAGAAATTAAAAAATATATAACTTTTTTGCAAAAGAGACTGAAAAGGGGTCTTAAAAATTTTAAGTGGGGCTACTAGGGCATGTGGGGTATCATATGAAAGAACGCTGTTTGCACATTCTCAAACATTTAGGCAGCACAGTCTGCGACTTGTGATGAAAAATGTAAAAAAAAATACCGTCCTTATCTCCGAAGTTCGCAGAGACAAAAATCTGAAATTATTCTATTTGATAGAAACCTAAGTAAATATTACAGGAAGAATAAAACGATGTCTCTAAATAGCACAGTTTTTCAGAAATCACCAACATCATATATTCGTACGGAACCCTCGGTGCGCGAGTCCGACTCGCTCTTGACTGGTTTTTTTTCTTTTTAGTTACTTAACCCTAAAAATCAAAGCATTTATTTCAAATCAACCAATTACAGGCACCTTTGAATTGTCAAGAGATCGGTCAGTTTGAAAGAAGAAGTTACCCATTCCAAAACGTAGTAGCTTAGGTATCTATGGAGAAGAACGGGCAAGAAACTACACGAATACTTTTTTAATTAAAACTTTGTTACATTATATTGGCAACATCATTCAGTTAAAATTATACAAGTGAGATCGACGTTGCAAGACGTGCACGTTAAAAGCGTCAATAGCAAACAATAAAAAAAAATAAGCCATGGCCGCTTAGAAATTACCAGTCCCAATAAATTGATTGCGCCCGTTCACGAAAAAGACACATACATGGATCAGCACCATTTAGGTCAACCATTTTGAAGGGAAACGAACGACGACGAAATTAATTTTAAATATGTGGTGACCTTTTGGGGGGAAAATTAGAAAATAAAAAAAAAAGGTTTGCAAACTGTACTGTGTGACTTATCAAATGAAATAGCTTGCTTAAAGGATTTCGAATATTATATTTTGTATAAATTTTCAAATAAATACGTTTAAAGTTATTTAAAAAAATAGATGAAAATTGACTATTATATACCTAAAGTAATATATAAAGGACAATGATATAAAGACGAGATATGACAAAAATCAAATTTCTATAGAAAACTTATTTTTCTCATAACTCTTATATAAATCAGTGTCCATTCAAAATATATATTTGGGAACCTAGATATTCTGTATTCCAATTGGAATAAAGACACACTACCTTAAGAATATGTTTAATTTACAAATTATTTTGGTATCAAGGCTTATACATACCGGCGCGACTTGTCGCGCGACGAGACGCGGCACAAAGGCCCCGCGTGTCGCGAGACGAGCGGTGCCTTTGAGTCGCGTCGCGTCGCGCGACAAGTCGCCCCGGTATGTAGAAGCCTTTACGTTTGTTTGAACTACGCATCCATCGCCGGCCTCTACACGTTCATATTTGGGTACTATAATGCATACTATAAATTCGTATGTGTACTAAGTTTCAACGATTCCGAGCAAATCGGCTGTGACAGACGGACAGACAGACAAATAACCAGCCAGACACACGAGTGGTCCTGAAAGGGTTCCGTTTTTTCCTTTTGAGGTGCGGATCACTAAAAACATGCTGCTTTATTGGAGTGGAGGTGTAGAGAAACCTTATTTTATTCCACTACTAATTTCACCCTTCATGAACATTATCGACCTTTAAATTACAAAAAGCAATTGTAGGTAAAGCAATTTAGTTCCATTAAATATTAATAAGTATTATTTCTAGAAAATTACTGTTATAAATACAGTTTCATGTACACTTTATTTTTATGAGCTGCATATAAAAGGCATTATGGGTTTTATTGTTCTTGCTCTAAAAGTACATTAGTTTTAAAGTCGTAACTATGCTGTTTGAAAGTGGTACACCGTATGGTTTATTTTTTCCACAAAACTATATTAGGTACAGTCGCCAGCACAAGTTACCACAAACTGTCAAATTTTCTCATTCGATTTTGAACTTGACCATCAACATTTTAAGGCGACCATATCCGACTTTTAATGATTTTATACTGAAGATCACGTCTAAACGAGTAGTGTTAATGATTTTAAAAACATATGTTAAATTAGAGCATTTTCTCAATAACTAAATATGTGAATAAGTTATGTCTAACGCTGATAAAAAACTGAGAATAGCGCAAAATCTACCAAGCGTATTTTTCTGAAACCTTCACCAATTTAAAGATAATTTAATGATTGATCTTTAAGTATACGCGTTTTATTAAAATACCTTTTGGTCCGCACTCCTTGATGGGCGACTCCTATTACTGAACATACGACGCATTGCGTGAGCTCAGTACAGAACACGCAAGCTAACCACTCAAGGTCACTGGCATATATCTCCGTCTTAAGGTTTAAAATCATTTGGAGACATTTGACAGTTTGGTATAACCTGCAGATGTGTTGGCGACGGTACCTGTATCTACACAATAAAAGTGTCAAAGTTATTTACATACTCGTAGACTAAATAATTTTAGATTAGGTAGGTACCTGCATTATGTTCCCCAAATAGTCTCTTTACGGGGACGGTCTATAATTGTTATGTATTTACATAACATAACATCACGCCTGTAATCCCCGAAGGGTTAGGCAGAGGTGTTCCTATTAGTACACAAACATTTCGCCAGTTATGTTTAAGTACTATGTAATATTTGTACTCAAACGATAGCTACTACCCTACGCAACTCCGTACTAGTTTGTATAAATTCGAAAAATGTATTAATAGAGAGAGCCCGCCACCCATAACACAAGTTTAATCTTAGCTTGGGTGCCGGATGTAATAATCAGTGATTTACGAAAGGCGTCCACGACTGGACATAGGCCTCCCCCAAATAGGGGGGTTGCCATAATCGCCACGCTTGGCAGGCAGGTTGGCGATCGAAGTATGGTGTTAAAATGTATAGAGAATGCTGCTGCCCTTTCTCTAGTAAGTCCCTTAGTCGCCTTTTACGACACTCACGGGAAGAAATAGGATGGTGCTATTCTTTACGTCCGGCAACACACGGTACTCCGGAAACGTATTCCGGGTGTTCAAAAGCACCATTCATTTTAATTTAAAAAAATTGCTTTCGTTTTTAGCTATTTGCTGTTACTATATCAAATGTACACGTGATATTCATCTTCTTTTGACAGTGCAAATGACAGCGCGACAACATTTTAGAGTTCCGCACGTGTTCTTGTATTGACTACTTATTGTCTGGTAGCTATGAATAATTTGCACGCTTGCTCGTAGGCAGAATACAATGACTTTAAGGTTCTAAGATCTTCCCTTGTAAACCATGTATTTTCTTGCAAATAAACAATTTGAATTTTGAATTTGGGTAAACTTTAGCAATCTAGAATTATATTCCAGAGAAACTAGAATGAGTCTCCTTTCCTTCGTTGTGACATTCTTTTTTTGCAGAAACTTCAATAAATATCTATATCTCCGCGTTGGCGCAGTCGTTAAGCGATTGACTGCTGCGCTGCGTGTCGCGGGTTCGATTCCCTCACGGAACAAATATTTGTATGACCTGCAAGTAGTTGTTCCGGGTCTGGCTGTTTGTCTATGTGAGTTTAAATGTTTGTAAACGCACCCACAATACAGGAGTAATTCCTAGTGTGGGGCAACATTAAAAAAAAAAAAAAACAACAATAAATTATTTGAATTTGAATTTACACCCATGCTATAAATCCTCTATTAAAGTTTCTGAAACAGTTAGCTTATTGCCAACATTAAAACAACCAGTGACATAGTAACCATTATATCATCCAAACGAGTGTTATAATGTTGTATTAAATTTCATTATGCAACTCCTTTCCTCACTACTCAATTCGTGGTATCTTTATGAATTTCAGAAAAAGAACATTGTCATGTTCGCGCGTTTCACTAACACAGCACCGTAATTAAAAAAAGCCTATAGGTTATTTGAATTCACGTCGTATCCCGCCATTTTTGTTCGATATTAGTATTGCAAAAATGTATAAATAGAGGATTAATATCATGGGTGTAGATAAAGTCTTGTATGCTACTGTATATAATTGGGTAATTGTTAAAACAACAGTTGCATAAATAACTATTAAAAACATGATGATAAATGAGAAAATTAATATAGGCAACAAGACAGGCATAGCTACGGTTTCCTAGAAGAGCGCTTCCGTCATATTAAACGGCCGTCATGAAAATTTGTCATTTTCACCAGTAGGTGTCAAAAAACGCTGTGTATTTGGAGAGCCGTTATTGAGACCGTTCATCGTTTTTTTAGAAAAGCGAAACTTTAGTGCAAAATAACTAGAATCCGACCAAAAAATTGTTTTTATGTAAACGGAAACCATTTTTTTTTTGTTTGTATATATATTTTTGTTGAATGTAAGGCATAGTTGCGAAGTTCATTACCGCGATGTACGTTACCGCATAAGTTTACTTTATAGAATTTTCGCAGTAATGTACCATCGCGATAATGAACTTTCGCAGTAACGTACATCGCAGTAATGAACTTCGCCTTACATTCGTTTTTGTTTGTAATAGTTATTTATGATATTAGTGCGGTAAGTCGGTTTTTACAAACGAGTAGACGAATGTAAGCTCGAGACAAAGTCGAGGGCTTACCATAATCACGAGTTTGTAAAATACCAATTTCCGCGCGTGTGTCATACAACGTTTTTTAACACATTTGCGAGAAAACAGTAGGTAAGAAGAAAGAAAGAAAAACAAGAAAAATAATTTTAATTGTCACAGAAAAAACGTGCGTACGAAAACCTAATAAGTAATAATACCCGAAGATTACACAAAACAGATCTAAGTACTATCACAAACAAACAAATAGCCAGAAACTGCACGTCATGAGTGTGACAAGAAGGCTTGCACTCAGCATGATGCTACGCTGTGGGGGACCCACAGCACAGCGCTGAATTTCAGTGGTCACCGGAAAAAACAATATGTACGGAACCCAAGTCAGGCTTGATAAGTTGTACATAAGTAAATAGGTAACAAAATAAAATAAAATAAACAGTAAGTTCGGAGCAGTGGTGGCCCAGTGGTAACGGCTCCGACTTACGAGTCGTAGGTCGTGGGTTCGAACCCAGGCAGGCGCTTTACTTTGTGTAAATAATTTCATCACCACTGCTCTCAAAACGGTGAAGGAAAACATCGAGAGGAAACCGGCATGTCCTAGAACCAATAATTCGAAGACATGTGACATCTACCAACCCGCACTAGGCCCGCGTGGTAGATTACAGCCCAGTCCCTCTCGAAGAGAGGAGGCCTGTGTCCCAGCAGTGGGAACATTATAGGCTGATTATGTAGACAGTAAGTACAGGTACAATAGGTAATAGAATAAGCCATCAAAACATTTTAAGAGAATGATCGAGTATTTCTTCAAAACTTCCATGATATAAAATTATTGTAAATCAATCAATAGCACTCATGATTTAGATTGATGATTATTTTGTAAATATCAGTCGGAAAGTCGCAATAATCTTTGAAATTTCTAATAAGAAAATGGCGCGAATTTGCAAATAGCGCCACGTGCACATGGTGAAAATTAGTAATACATCTTTAGTCTCATTTTCTCTTTAATAATAAAGTGAGATAAACGTATTGAGCAAAAGCGCTTCCAAAGAGGTTCGATCATTCGGCTTATTTATTCTCGTAATTTGAAACTCCATGGAGGAATTGTTATATAATTTTTATGGTAATTAAAAAAAAAACCATACAGGATACGCACGGCGCTATACAACGAAGGGGGTGGTAAAACATGTACTTAGGTGAGAGTACCTATTTTACCGCCCGTTCCGTTGTATGGTGCGTAATTTTTAACTTTCGAACAATGTAGGTATACAGGCTTCGTAAATGCATTTTTTGAGCAAATGTGTTGAAAAATATTAAATAGGCAAATACAGGGCCAACTTAAACTCAAATCACATGATACTTTATACTTTTACTTTTTCTCTCAAAGGCATTATAATTTTGAATAAATGATCTGCGGGCTAATTCACGTAACTAAAGAAGTGCGGTAGCAGTGCAGTTGCAATTAAGTTTCGATCAAAACAACGCATTTCGTATTCTACTATTCTCTACGGCTGTCAGATACTATATATATTCAGCTATCACTCAAACTTAAACTTCATTGCACCTGCACTGCATCTTGATCGGCGCGTCATGAAATTACGTGAATTAGCCCTCTGATTAATCTATTATAAGGTGTTTAAAAATGAACCCGACAAAATGAAAGGAGTTCGATGGTCTAAACCATCGAACTGTTTTACTATGGGACCATGTTCCGTGTGCTGCCGGACGTAAAGAATAGCAACAACCTATATCTTCCCGTGGGTGTCGTGAAAGGCGACTAAGGGACTTACTAGAGAATGGACAGTAGCGTTCTCTATGCATTTTAACACCATACTGCGATCGCCAACCCGCCTGCCAAGCGTGGCGATTACGGCAACTCCCCCAAATTTTGGGGGAGGCCTATGACAGCAGTGGACGTCTTTCGGTTGAAATGATGATGATGATGGGACCAACTTAGAACAACTTTGATGATGATGATGGGAACAAATATGCATTTTTTCTGAAATATTTCAGTTGTTGTGACTTCTGTTTCAACTATGGATTGTCCCCGATAGCGAAAATTGCCGAAAGCGAAAATCATTCGTACTCAAAAAATAACACAAAAGTTTTGAAGTGGATATTATGCACTTTAAGATTTTAAACAATTATTACCTACCTATTGTCCTAAGTCGGTGTACTATAGGTACACCTCTGCCTAAACCTTCGGGGATTACAGGCATTATGTTATGTTATTGTCTTAAGACGCAGATATATGCCAGTGACCTTGAGTGGCTAGCTTGCGTGTTCTGTACTGAGCTCACGCAACGCGTCATACGTTCGACCAGTAATAGGACTCGCCCATCAAGGAGCGCTGTCCCCAATTTTGATGCATTATTAATTTATTATACAAAAAACAAAAGGTATTTTAATAAAACGCGTATACTAAAAGATCAATAATTAAATTATCTTTAAAATGGTGAAGGTTTCAGAAAAATACGCTTGGTGGATTTTGTGCCATTCTCAGTTTTTTATCCGCGTTAGACATAACTTTACAAATTAATTTCACTATGTAATATAAACGTAATCTAAAATATTAACATAATTAATTTATAAATATAAATATTTAAATAATTTATTTAACATATATTTTTTTCAAATCATTAACACTACTCGTTTAGACGTGATCCTCAGTATAAAATCATTAAAAGTCGGTTATCGTCGCCTTAAGTTTATGTCACAGTCAACCCGATTGCTATAATCCCATTCAGTCGCACCTAATCTGTTACCAATTCCAATCTTAAGTACCAAGTCTGATTGGCTGTTGCATTGCAATTAATCACAACAGCAAACAAGATATTTGACTCGGTATATACCTAATTAGGCTTTCGTCAGAATATGGATGTCAATCTGTATAATGTTTAGGTACATACAATGAATGGCCATGGTAGGTAATTATTGATGTCCGAAAGCAAATTCTAACTTGGTTTTTATTTATTTTTTAAGATTTACAAAAAAATTAAGATAAAAACTTGTTTTCAATTCTAAGAGCAAGCCGATTTCGCAATAAAATAAATTTCGCAGGGGAAAACCAACAGAAGAAAAGGTGTAAGTACCTATAATAATTAAGCGTTTTAATCTGTCTCAATCTATCAAAAAATTCTGTAATTTACCAAGTTTTTGACAGTTGCTGAGATGAGATTAAGGGGTTTATTTATAAAGGATGATTAAAGTTAAGAGACGTTTAAAGGTCAAAAATGTATGGTTAAACAGTCGCTAATCATTACTTAACTTTAAGCAGTGTTTATAAATAAAGAGGTTATAACTTGTAATTTAACGTTTTTTAAGTACGAGAATTGGTCTTCAGATGAAAACACATACACACTCGTAATAGGTGTTTTTACGATTTGCTGTTAGTCCACTTCATTTCATATCATTACGCGTGAATGGTGGTATTCAGTGTAGTCTGCCCCAAGCGAAAACCCTTTGAAATTGGTTTGAAATTAAACTAGTATTGTTTTAATAACAGTTATGTACATTATTGCAATTTTTCACTAACGTCAATTTAAGTAATGACTAGTCAGGTATGCCCAACGTAAGTAGACCCGTAAGCAACAACATCCGTTCCATCATTCATATCTCCATATTATGTACTCGGCTGGGCAGCGTTCGGGAAGCTACGCAATATCTTCTCGTCCCATATACCGCAGTGTCTCAAGACGAAACTCTTTGACCAGTGCGTGTTGCCAGTGATGACCTATGGTACTGAAACGTGGTCACCCAAAGGGCAATGGAGAGGGCTATGCATAAAATCTCCTCCCCACTCCAGATTTGCAATCCTATTGGTTAATATTACTCCGTTTCTCCGCTCCGCAGCCTCGCTACGCTTCAATGGACAGGCAGCCTTAGTCTGTGTTTTTTTAAGGCAAGTTTTATTCTGTTAGTAGTATTGAAAATCTGTTGCTTGCCTTGATTATCGCGTAGTGGTTGCTGAAAGATTTTTTACGATGAGTAACTGCTTTATTTTTACGCAGTAAGTACATTTTGGTGCAGTCTAGTTTAAGTAAATGTGTTCTAGAATAACAATTAGGTCAAATAGCTTAGCAACGAATATCTACGGAACACAGTGCTCTTCAAAACACAAATCGCTGAGGTTACTATCAACTCCCCACAAAGCTTAAGTGGTACTGGGCCGGACATGTTTGCGGCTTGTCTGACCACAGAGGTTCCAGGAATGCGTCCGATGGTACCGTGCCAGGTTTGAGCGAAAATGGTGGGACGAGCGACACATTGAGAGGAGTGAAGAAAAAATAAAAAAAAAACGAGCGAACCTTACAGAAGTCGCATAATATGATGTGTAACATGTGACATCTCACCTTGGTAATAAGCAACTCAGCGGCGACAAAATGACCACCTCTACTTACAATCTACAAGGTGTAACTTAAATAACATACATAAGGGGTCATTGTTTTAATCATATTTTACGTTTTTTTGTTAAGATGAGGACGTTGTAGGCCTAATAGACTGTAGATCTGTAGACCATTTTCTATTTTGTTAAGTACCTGGTACTTTTGACGGGCCTACGCTGTCCTCTCATACCTATTAACACTGTCATTTGAAAACATTGTAAAAGCCAATTTTATTTAAAAGAGTAACGTGGAGTTTCTTGCCGGCTCTTCTCCACAGGAAACGACCAATTGGAACCGTACACCCAGCTTCTGACGCTTCATAAGTGCCCATGTAGACTTATGTGAAATAAACATATTTTTGATTTTGATTTGATTGCACTATTATGAACAACTTTTACTGTGACCAAACCTGAAATTGCGAAAAAAAAATCTGCTGTTCCCTATAATTATGTTCTCATAAAGGCTTCTACAGACCAGCACGACACGCGACGTAACACAAAGGCCCCGCGTGTCGCGCGACGAGCGGTGCCTTTGTGTCGCGTCGCGAGTCGGGCCGGTGTGTAGAAGCCTTAACTCGTCAAAATGTGGGGAACAGCTGATTTTTTTTCGCGATATCAGGTGTGGGCCCATAGTAAAAGTTGTTCATAATGATGAGTACGATGACCCCTGAAGAGGTTGTGCGTTATTTAAGTTACACCTTGTATATAGCACATCATTATTTACTAACTCTATGAGTAGGTACACTAATTCCATGCTGTTATAAAGTACTTACTTATTCCATGCTCAAGCTGTCACTACCTGTTACATACTTCCGTCCCATTTCACGAAATCACTTCCACAGAAAGCGAGAGAAAATATGTTACACATAAAAACTACCACTTACTCCGATAAAGCAATGTGAAAAACCATTTTTTTTTTTTATAGGTAGTAGGTACGATGTAAAGTACCACTACTAGTGATTTCGAGGTGACTACATTAATTAACACTGGATTGAAACCCTATTATTGAAACTAAATCAAAAACTTATCAAGCAAAGTTAATAATATCAAATCACGTAAATACGAGTAGGCCCAGTTATCGCTGAGAAATCGGTGTACATAAAATAAAAAAAAACTCGTCAAATGCAAAACGAACTTTTTTTAAGTCGGTTTATAAGAAAAAAACCGGTGAAGAGCGAGTCGGACTCGCGCACCGAGGGGTACGTATATAATATGATGTTGATGATTTCTGAAAAACTGTGCTATTTAGAGACATCGTTTTATTTTTCCTGTAATCTTTACATACACTTCTATCACATAGAACAATTTCAGATTTTTATCTATGCAAACTTCGGAGATAAGGGGGAACGGTATTTTTCATCCAAAGTCGGAAATAAGGCTACCTAAAAAAAAAAATTTTGAGAATGTGTAAACAGCGTTCTATCATATGATACCCCACATGCCCTAGAAGCTCCACTTCAAATTCTTAAGACTTTCAGTCCCTTTTGCAAAAAAGGTATAATTTCTTTAATTTATTTTTTTGTTTGCAAAATAGTTAGGCAAACGTCATCTAAAACTATTCTAAATTTCAAGTTGATAGCATTAGCAGTTCTTGAGATAGGTGTGACAGACAGACAGACTTAGTCTCACCATAAGGGTTCTTTTTTACCATTTTGGTACGGGACCCTGAAAAGACCTTGCAATGGTACAAATCCGCTGCACTGGCCCAAAAAGATCACCACAAATGTACCAAACATGTCATCACAAAACCATTAACTGGAAACAAACAAGGAAGAAATAAAATCCCGAGCTGCTGGTCGAGCACACCTGTCGACCTGTCAATATGGACGTTTGTATAAACGAAGGTTGCCTTAACTGCCAACACATGCATGTCGTTAGTCTGCACGTGTAAGTGACAAAGATACAACCCTATTTTGTATAAATAAGGGTGTGCAGGCCTCACAGAATGAGCCATGGACATTTAGAACTTAGGAGTAAGTTTTTTCCCACATTGGTGAATTTAAAAAGCAAGCTAGGTGGATACCAATCTAACCCTTGGTATTGTATTTAAACCACAGTTCAGTTTTTTCTTTTGATAAAAGCCTAGTCCTTGTAAAGTATGAAGGCTCCTGCAGACAGGCGCGACAAGACACTAAAGTTGTCAAAAAATAATAGGTTCGTTTTGACATTTAACTTGAATCGATTTATCGTGAGTATCGAGTACTGAGTCTTATGGTAACTTCACTAGTTACAGCGATGGTCAATCGTGACGTAACTTACTTAAGACGCAGATATATGCCAGTGACCTTGAGTGGTTAGCTTGCGTGTTCTGCACTGAGCTCACGCAACGCGTCGTACGTTCAGCCAGTAATAGGACTCGCCCATCAAGGAGCGCTGTCCCCAATTTGACGCATTATTAATTTATTATACACAAAACAAAAGGTATTTTAATAAAACACTTATACAAAAGATCAATAATTAAATTATCTTTAAATTGGTGAAGGTTTCAGAAAAATACGCTTGGTAGATTTTGCGCCATTCTCAGTTTTTTATCCGCGTTAGACATAACTTTACAAATTAATTTCACTATGTAATTTAACCATAATCTAAAATATTCACATATTAAATTATTGTTCCGTTTAGTGCCGGACGTAAAGAATAGCACCATCCCATCTTCCCGTGAGTGCCGTAAAAGGCGACTATGGGACTTACTAGAGAATGGGCAGCAGCGTTCTTTATGCATTTTTTTTTGTCTGCCAAGCGTGGCAATTATGGCAAATCCACCCCCCGTTTTGGGAGAGGCCTATGTCCAGCAGTGGACGTCTTTCGGCTGAAATGATGATGATGATGAAGCTATTGAGAAAATGCTCTAATTTGACATTTATATTTTTTTTCAAATCATTAGCACTACTCGTTTAGAGGTGATCTTCAGTATAAAATCATTAAAAGTCGGTTATTGTCGCCTTAAATGGCAAAACGGGCCTATTTGTTTTTGACAACTATAGTAGCACAATTTCTACGAAAACTTCACGGAAAGTGTTACGGTGCGCGTCGCGCTGCCAGTCGGCCGAGCCTTTACTCTACTACCTAAATAATTACTAAAATCTGCAATCTCTATGGTGTATAAAATAAAAAGTATTCTATCTAGTTATTTATCACTAGCTTCTGCCCGCGACTTCGTTCGCGTGAAATTTCTTGACATACAATATGTCCTATGACACTCGGCAATACTGTAGCTACCCATTAGTAAAAGAATTTTCAAAATCAGCTCAGTAGTTTCGAAGATTGCCCCCCTACAACATTACAAACTTACAAACTTTACCTCTTTAACGCTGGTAGCACACCTCCGCCGCGAAACCATAGCAGCGAAACCACAGTAGTTCAATTGTACTGGTTCGCGTCATGTTCCGCTACTCGCATCCTATTCCTCCATTTCTTAGCCGCACCGCTGTCACAATTGGAGTAATTAAATACGAAAATAAAATTCAAAAATTGTACATCATTGTACATTATTACTTTAAAAAATGATGCATAAAGGTTCGCGCGTTACAAATTTAAAAATATAGCTAGAAGGCGCATACTTCCCGCAGTACCACCTGGTACACTGCAATGCATTGTGTAATAATGTACCTACAACATTTATTAAACTACGTATTGCATTGCTAAGAAATGCTCGTTTATTGTTCATACTATTATAATGTAATATAATAAAGCAAAAAAGAGTTATTGTTGTTAAATATTCTTTTAAAAATACCTACTTTTTTAAGGATGGTATTTAAAAGTACTTCAATTTATTCCTATTTCATTTACCTGATTTTGCCTGTGTTCCACCAAATATACTGAATGTGCACCAAAATATGTTAATTAAAATATGTCATAACGAGCATCTATTTAACAACTGTTGCAAATTTGTAAAAATAGTAATACACCTAATTTTAAAAACAAGCATTTATTTTTTTAGTTTTACTTCAGATAATGCACTGCAAAATGTATTTGAATCAAACACCAATTAATGTCCAATGTTACCGGCCAAACCCGATTTCAGGACATAGCCTAGGCTAAACTAGTTTGTCCTAAGCCCGATAGGATAAACCAGTTTAGCCTATCTAGTCTAATATGATAAACGTGAAGCAAGCAGGCAGGCATGTTTTCTGTCACGGCTCCGGTGCTGCAGGGCTCCAGCGGTCCCATGCGAGCTTATCGTTACAGATGTGTTTCACGCTCACCACCGAGGCTTCGGCTTGCTGGCCGGCTCTGCCGGCCAGCCTCAGCCGCGGCGGCTAGCGTTGAAACCACCTGCTCCTCAGCTCGCGGGCCGCCTCGCCCCTACGCGCCTACGCGAATTTAAATAACACTCTTGGGGTAGGGCAGACAAGACTACGTGGAGTCGGTTTTGCTGCGATTCGTTTCTGTCACGCCGCTCCCGCAGCACGCTCAATCAGATTTCAGATTAGGACGTACCATTTTATCCTAAAGCATGTAAATTCTAACTAGGATAAACCGATTCGACCTAGGCTAAACTGGTTTATCCTATCGGGCTTAGGACAAACTAGTTTAGCCTAGGCTATACTAGTTAATCCTATCGCGTATAGGAAGAACTAGTTTAGCCTAGGCTAAACTAGTTTGTCCTGAAATCGGGTTCGGCCGGTAACAACCCAAAATGTTGTGTAACATTCAGGAATCTTTGGTGCACGATCAGTATTTTTCAGGGAAGAATAAAATAGTTATTGTTACAATAGAATATTTGCAGCACACTACAATAAAAAAGTGTTATATCTTGGTGTTAATTTGGAATTTGTTTGATGTAACATATTTTGTTGGCCGAGTAGTTTAATTATAGTAAAACAATTAAACGGGTTTAAGATCAATATTTTAGAAATGCATACATAGATGTACCTTAAGATTTTTGGTGAACACAAAAATATTATCCCTTTTTTAATCATTGAACTTTTCAATAGCAAATTTCGTGGTTACGAAAATAGAACCGGAACCAGAAATACATATCATTGTTTACAACTACATACACACACGCATCACATACATATTGTATTCATTTATGTAATATTGGTTACAAAATGAAAAACCTTACAAAAAAAACTTGTTTTATAACGCCAATTTCAGCATCCGAAAAAATTAGATTTCTCTTAAACTAGGGTGAAAAATTGAAAATCGATTTCAGGAGATGAAAGGCAATTCTAGGTTTACAAAACCAACAAAAAAACATCGTGACATGTAAAGTTTTTTTAGGGGCCCAAAACTCCTAACAAAATAGGCATTGTCCTTGCATCATCATCACCTGCCTAGCCTTTTCCCAACTATGTTCGGGTCAATCAGGTCAGACTGACCGATGCAGCTAAATATCAGTATTTCACATGAAGTGACTGCCTATCTGACTTCCACTAACCAGCGGGCTAATTGCGTAACACACTATCAGTACTCGTAGGAGTCGGTTTCAATTTGACAATTCAACAACATTCATTTTTCTAACATATGAAGCAATAGAATAGCAATATACTTCAAAATCATTCCGATTCCGATTCATACTGTGTTCCGCAATTAGGGGGCTGTTCCTTGATAACACGATGTCCCTTTCTAAGACAGGTTGTCAGAATACCTACGTAACACCCTTCAAGTTTATTAAAAAGACACAAAACGACCTAGTATTGTTGATCCAAAAAAATGGAAAGTTCTCAATCAAAAAGTATTTCAAGGAGTCTTGTGTACAAAGGATTTTGAGTACCTACTTGATCTAGCCTTATTGCTCAAATATTCGGTGTAAACTTATTTTCACGTAACTTGGGATACGTAAATATCAGAGGCTTGTTTAGGCCTCACTCATAGCCAAAAGGGGACAAAGAAAGAAATGGGATCACCAACACAAGAATATTATTTTGACGGACAAAATTATGTAAAATATCTATTCAATCATTCGTGCATAATGTTTGAAAATCATCTGAAATTGGAGTTACTTACACCTGTTGATTTGATCAAACTAATCAGAAACAAACGTAAGGTAATGAAGCAAAAGGTACCTATGTTTACCAGTTGCTTAAACATACCTTTTACTTTATTATCTAAATATTACTGTTAAAATACCTAAATAAATTACCTAATAATTGCATATCTATACGAGGAAGGGAGTGGCAACTTGGCTTAAAAAAACCTACTAAATACCATGAGCTGAAAACAAGTCATACCTCTTTTTATAGACAACTTGGCACAGAGTAGATGGTCTTAAAATAAATAATAAAAAAAACTTTTTACAAGAAAAACATCCGAAATTAAAGTTATTTTTCACTTTGTGGTGATTTTTTTTGAAGTCGGTTGTATTTTTTTCTTTTAATAATTACCTTTTTTAATTTTTAATGGGTCTGTTTGTAATTTATCTATGTAACAATAGCCTAATGTCAACTGGTCACCACCTCTTACAAAATATTGCTTTTCCCGAGGCAGGGCGTTAATTTTTGAGGAGTTCTCCCATCAGCTCCTCCCAACCTTCATCATATGCCTTGTGACGAGCAAAAATTGCTTAGCAACCATATTAAAGTACCTAATCAAACCGCAACCCGTGAACTACTTATTATTAAGTAGTTCCGGTGGATATCTCTGGTCTTCATCATTAGTTCCACTTCACCAAATGGTGCTTTCCAAGAGCAACTGCACGAGTTATCATAAAAAATACCCAAATCACTATCAAATTTCAGGCTTTCTCTCTTTTATTTCCATGGGATCCTCTCATCAGATTCTGACTTGATGACGATGGGAATACCTCGAGTGCATACCCCTTCAAAAAAAATAATAAATTTCAAAATCAGTTCATAATTGACGGAGAAATCGGGAAACATAAATAAAAAAAAAAAAACACAGATGAGCTCCTCCTTTTTGGAAGTCAGTTAAAAAGAAGGTCTACATCGATTACAAAAGAATACCTCTCTGCAATCCATACAATAAGTCCTTTGGTTTTGACAGGTAATTAAAACAATGAGATCTCGTTTAATAAGGCGAGTATGTAAAGCAATTTACGACCCACGTTACGGTTTTCAATAGTCCTGAAATGGAATGATTATGTAAACCAACTTTATAACGTGTGTAAGTTATCGCGTAGGATGTATGTAAATACCTAGGTATACAATAAACCAATCGTTTGAAAGTTTATTTATTAGTCGAGAAGTCTCTACTGCAAAACGTAATCCACCATTTTTTGTGCTCACTTATAGGATCAATATTTTAACAAGCCGAATGCCAAAGGGTTAACTTTTCAATTGATTCCCTCTTTCCAAACAAAAATGAACTAACGAGTCTTGGATTTGATCAAAAATGTATTTGTGTAGTCAGAATTAACTTTTTTAGCACCCCTACAGCAATTGTTCAACATGAATAATTAATTTTGTATTGTCTAATATTGTATACATCATTCATCATTTCAGCCGAAAGACGTCCACTGCTGGACATAGGCCTCCCCCAAGCACCGCCACTTCGACCGGTTCTGTGCTTCTCGCATCCAGCGGATACCTGCGGCCTTCACAAGGTCATCGGTCCACCTTGTAGGAGGCCTTCCAACGCTACGTCTTTCGAAGATATTGCGTAGCTTCCCGAACGCTGCCCAGCCGAGTCGGATTCGACGATTGACCTCTTTCTCGAAGTTGGACCTTCCTAACTGGACAATATTGTATACAAAAACCCTTAATTACAGTTCCATGAAAACACTTAAAATTCTGTAAATATTATGGTGTAATTGTAGATCAGCGACGGCTTACACTAAACTTAGTTTGTTCCCGAACAAAGTTAGTGGCTACATAATTTTGTGTTTCTAATAGCTCCGTTAGGGCCAGGGTTGCGAGTTTGTCCAAAAGGGATCTCGTGGCCCTGGCACACAGGCAACGGAAGGAACACGGGTGGTTTTAGTCAGTAAAAGTCTCCCACTCCGCCCAGAGCGGGAGAAGTTATTTGATATTTTCCCACCCAGAAAAAAAAACTACATCATTTGAGACTAGGTAAATAAGTGTCTAGACGTTTACCTTGTGATCCCACAAGGTAACAATAATGAATTATTTTGATACATTCCTGGTATTTATGAATGTATTCATAGAACACAGCTATGTCATTAACCAGAAATACCCCTCAAAATAAGCACCTCATCTTAAACGCAGCCGTAAAACACGAAATCGTAGGCGGTATAATAATGAATAGCTATTCTTCAGTAGAATTGTAGACAATCAATGAATAAAGGAAACTGCCCTGAGTCTAGAATTGTTTCCAGTATGCAATAAACAGATGAATGCTAGATATCAAACGGGCCTCGGCCATCGTACAATCGTGCTGCAAAAAGAGGTCTACAAGCGTCTGATTTTCAATAAGAAACCATTCAAACTATTTTATACCGCGTGATAGCACTACAGCTTTAGACTAGAACTTCAAGTACCTAACACCTACACCTGTGTCTAGGGTAACTTCGAAAGGTCACACGTAGTATTACATAATTATATGTCGAGAAATTATATGGAAATTTATTTGCAAGAATTTGAAGTACAATCATAGATATAAGAAAGAAGAGTACAATACAATATGGTCGGGTTTTTTAACAGTTTCTAAAACAATTCGCTAATACTAGCATGCATATAATCGATAACATTAATTAAATAAATAAAGATAATACAATTGGAACATAAATCCTAGTTAGTATAGAATGTCAATCATTTGCCAATTAAGTTGAAATTGGTACACATATATGAACTTGTGTGACCCAAACACGGACGTGTTACGTAAATAAATAAATTTTGAATATGGAGGTGACTTTTGGGGGCAACTTAGAAATTTAAAAAAAATGGACTAAAGTGTTGAAAAAAATACAGAAAATAGTTCTTTACTTATAGATTACAGGAAAACCTATAAGAAGTCTGAGATCATAAAATAACATGGTAAATTACTCAATATTGTGCGTACAAACTTACATTTGCAGTTGGAATGTATCGGGGATCATGTTTTTCCACTACAATGTAAAGTTTGTTCTTGGGATGAATTCATTCCAACTACGGAACCCTTCATTGTGTGTGGTCCGACACGCACATGGCCGGTTTTTTCTATAAGCCATTTGAATAACGCTGTTTTAAAACGATTGGTTACCAGTCCCGTATATGATTTTGGAAATTTATTATATATCCTTATAACCATTGGAAAGCAACTTCTGTGATATAAGTGGCTTTTCATTGGAGGAATAATTAGTCTATCAGGATATCTTGTGATAAACGTAATAGTGGATAGTTTCAATAAAGGGAGGTAAATGTCCATCCGATAATTATGTTCTATAAACTAATAATAAAGCTTTACCGTCATAATACAAAACAAGATTTATATTTTGACATGGCTTAAACCATGAAGCTAGTTTTTGTAATGAGAACGTAATTCTGATTGAAATACCGTTCTTTATACAAAACTAAATACTTAGTTCGGTACTAAGTTGTCAGTTTTGTATTACGAACTTTACCATTGACGGAATATAGTTCGAAATTCAATAATGACTCCATGGTTTAAACTTGGGTCTGAAGATAAACCTTGTTTTGTAATAAGGCTCTCACCCCCTTATTACACAATAAGGTTTATCTTCAGACCCAGGTTTAAAACAAGGAGCCATTAGCCATTAGCCATAGACCCAGAGCCGGAGAAGGGTAAATAAGGAAGTTATTAGAACGTAAAACGAGAAGAAAGTATTTTGTTGTCGGAATTTCTCTGCGGCTATTTTAGAAGGGATAGTGGGCCCGAGTTTACGACTTTGGAGCTGGCATTGAAAGACGCCACCTCCAGTAAAGACATCACTGGAATTGGCCGCTTGTCCCTAATAAAACAATACGAGCCGTTCAACAAAAATTTTGTTACTTTTAAATTGGGTGTAGCGTTATTTTATTTTCACAAAAATGCGAGTTAAGGCTTATTTTGCCTAAACAACTGTTCGACAAGCATTTAACAGAGCGTAAGTATTTCAAACAAACAAAAATAAAAGAAAAAAGCAAAAGCGACTAAAACTTTTGTTATTTAAAGGTAAGTAGTAAGTAACAATGCGAAACACGTCAGAACAAAAGATTTTCAGAAACCACTCGTTTTAATTTTACGGATAAAAAGCCGAGATACTCGTAAAATAAAACGTAAGAATGGATCAAAGTTCAAATCCGAAGGATGATCTTTAAAATCATTCTTATGGATAAATAATATGGGAGTAAGTATCAAAAGCATTACTTATCCTAAATAATTCATCGTTAATTTATTTGTATGGCTCCGTGTGGTGCCGGACGTAAAGAATAGCGTCATCCTATTTCTTCCCGTGGGTGTCGTAAAAGGCGACTAAGGGACTTAAGGGACTTACTAGAGAATGGGCAGCAGCGTTTTCTGTGCATTTTAACACTGTACTGCGATCGCCAACCCGCCTGCCAAGCGTGGCGATTATGCTACCCCCCCCTTTTGGGGGAGGCCTATGTCCAGCAGTGATCGTCTTTCGGTTGGAATGATGATGATGATGATGTATAATAATATTTTTTATATGTATTATTATATAATGTTTCATAATTACAATCTCATATGGTTGTACCATGTGGGCAAAATAAATGTGGGCTTGATTTCCTTATTCCTTTTCAAAGCAGTTAAATCAATAACATTGCAATGTTGACTACATTGCTATGTTATTGATTGAACTAGCCGCAGTGATTAATAACTAAACCAAAACTAATTTCACAAAGTTATCACTAATACGGCTACGCCATTGATCATAATATCTGCAGCTAAACTTACCTGAAAGCTAAACTGGGGTCAGAACTTCAGTTCAACCTAGACAAAGTTAGTTCAAACTAATCTAGTCTCATAATGGTCCAGCTTGTTTGTTAACCAACAGTTCTCATACATTTATCTCTCTCACAATGACATGAATATTTACTTTGTAAAGTATTATATTATTTTAATTATTGTTTAAGTGAAGACAATGTGGGTCATATTTATTTCGCAGTTTTTTTTTTAATATTAGTCTGGCAGTTTGAGTTGTTTATGCGGCCTCTCCAAATGTCCTTTATTTAGGATTGTTCGCCGAATCGTTGAGCTCCTTAAGTTCTCAGTTGAGCTGCGCGATTACTGACAAATGCGTGCACTGATTAGACAGGTCCACTCAATCTGTGTGGTTCTTTCCTCGAAAGGCCATTTCAGACACCAATCTACATGGTCTTCACATGGTCTGACCAAGATTATGTCTGGAATATAAAAGAGACTGTGATCTCTGAGTTTGTTTCGGCCTTTCCTTTCAGAGTAGTCAGATAGGAAACGCCGACCTCATCTAGTTTTTAAAATATGATTGATGTGTAAAAGTGTTTGTACAAAGCTACTTACAGAAATAAAAACATTTATCATTTACATCATTCGTGGTGGTCAAAACCAAGACAATGCCAAGTTTTCACTTTTAAAGTATCGATTTACATTGATCAATGTTTTAAACAGGATAACAGGGGTGCCTTTTATAGGCGCCTTTGCCTTTTTAACAGGGGTGAAGGAGGAAGCGGAACGCGTGATGGAGAGGCAAGGTTCGCGCCCTCGCGCCCCCAGTCACCGCAGGAGACGCCCCGGTCGTCGGGAGTCGCAAGCCGATTTCCGGCGACCGTAAGCGCGGGCTTGCGGACGGTGAGCGATGGGTAGCTCGCCGTCCGATAAGGATCAGACCCGGGTCGATGGCACGTTGTGTTCCACGCGCGCCTCAAAGAGATGACGGCACCAACTAACGGGGTCCGTTAGGGCCAATGCCTGCCAGGTTTGCGAGTTTGTCCGAAAGGGATATCGTGGCCCTGGCACACAGGCAACGGAAGGAACACGGGTGGGTTTTAGTCAATAAAAGCCTCCCACTCCGCCCAGAGCGGGAGAAGTTATTTGATAATTTCCCATCCAAAAAAAAAAGGTTTTGTTTTTTCATTAATTCGTTCACGGAAATATTGTATGAAAATGTAGTTTATTAATCGATCGCTATTGGCTATAAAATCTCGCTCAATGTGACGTTGACAATCGTTAAAGCGGAACACTGGACCGTTTTAGTGTAAACTGTTCCATGTTATTCGCAAACAGCATGGTAATAAAAGCTTTCCCGTTCTAACATTGAGTAATATTAAACATGTACAAAATAATAGCTTTTGGGTTTTTTTTTTTAATAAAAATGTTATTGAAGTAAAACTTCTTTGCGCACGCTTGACTTAGGGAGTAAGCTGGTGAATGCGTGACGAGAGCGTTACAGAAAGAGGCAAACGGAAGTTGTTTAAATTTTAAACATAGAACACACCGCGTCACCGCCGCGGGCCATCCCGCTTAAAAGACCATTTCAGACACGGATCTACATGGTCCTCACCCCTGAGTTTGTTTCGCCATTTCTTCTCAGGGGTAGTCAGATAGAAAAAGTCGACTATATCTAGCTTACTTTTTTATATAACGTGTAAAAGTGATTCTAATATCTTATTTACAGTATAAACGATTTCATTGCATTTCAGGTATTTTTATAAATTCAGACTGGCTGTTTACACACTCATAAGACCACAGCTTTTTTGAAGTAAAACTTCTTTTGCTAGCGAAAGGTGATTAATGTTTTACTTCAGTCGTGTGGTCTAAAGCACACTCGTTTTTTTACCCGCACGAGCTACACAAAAATATTATAAGATAACACACAAGACCTAGTTATGAATACACCTCACCCGTCTGCATTAGATTAGCTAAGTTGATATATGGCTCCATTCTAGCAACGAGATATCGTTTGCAAGCTTAGCGGTCCGTGTCCACCGGATGAGCCATGTTACGCATTTTGTAAGACAGAATAAAAGTCGCCTCCAAATCGGCACTACGTATTTTTATTTTTATCCTCAGTAAAATTCCTGAGTAGTTAAGTTAGTATTGGAAAGGTTTCTCACGCCCCGAAACCAAAAGTGGCGCAGCCGGTAGGATTTTCTCCTAGAAATCCGTAGTTTTCGCGTTTTTCCGACGTCCAAATTCGTCCAAAAACTTAGGCGTAGATTCTACGAAAACGAGGAAATCCTTCGAACCAAAGAAATATTCTTTTGTATCGCGTGAGTGCAGAAATCACCGAGTATGGGAGTCGCGGACGGTTGGTGAGTAAATCTTTTCGCCAATCCTTTGTTCCCCTAATCCTCCTATATTTTTCATAAGTTTTAAATGTTATTTTCGAGATCAAATCTTGCTCATTATAACAGTGTTTAATATTTAGTTTAATAACTCCGTATGAAATGATATGGTCTTATCTCTATTCAATTCTTAGAACATGAAACATAGAGTAGTGTCAATGTCAGAGTGTTCACAATTTAAACATTACGTTTAATATTCTAATCTTGATTAATTAAATTGAGTAAAATAAAATGTATTAACTGTAACTTCAATAAATAGTGTAGTAAGGTAAAGTAACTTTTAAGGATTTATTTTTATTTTTACAAAATCTTTTTAATTAAGTATTATTTTTCAAAATTTTATTTTCCAAATTGATCTAGTATTCCCGAATATTATAGTGCTTTAATTATTGTGTGTTTTTTTTATTTTAAGTGTGTGAATTTTGATAGGATTGTTTTAAAGCGAGTTGCAGCCTCTGAATAGTTCATTACTCTGTAATCATGACGACGACAACAACCGTTGCAGTTGAACCAATACCAAATGAAATTGTACAATTAATCCCACTGTATAATGGTGATAAAAGACAGTTAAACCTTTATTTGAGAAAATGTCAATATGTGGTTGATCGATTCAAGGGCAGTGTGGAACAAAATCTTTATGTTTTCAATGTTTTAACGAGTAGACTGAAAGAGGATGCAGCTGCGCTCTTATCGGAACGTGAAGATATTATTACATGGTCCGCATTCAAAGAATTGCTGATTCAACATTTTGGAGACCCTCGTAGTGAAGCGTGTATTAATATTGAATTAGAATCTTTAAAAATTAATTCAGGTGAAAGTTTTTTAGACTTTTGTAATAGAATCCAAAATGTTCGTTCGTTATTAATGTCGAAGGTGAATACAACTGATGACGTGGAATTAAGACGCGCTAAGTCTGTTATCTACAACAATACGGCTCTAAATGTATTTTTGTACAACCTTCCTGAAAATATGGTGCGTATTGTTAGGCTTAAATCGCCTACAACCTTAGAAGCAGCTTTGAGCATCGTACTTGAAGAGGTCAATTTCATAGATCAATATAATATGCGTAACCGCATTCATGGTAATAGTCAAATTTCGGGATCAAGTTCAAGGCCATCGATAACCCAACCAGCGGGGAACAAACCCACCTTAGCCTTGCAGTCTAAATTTAATTTGAATGATAGCCAGAATACGCAAACTAGGGTACCTCAAACTATGGGTCAAGGTCAACCATTCAAGCCCGTATTCGAGTATCGTCAACCGGGTTTGCAACTGCAGCAGTTTGGTTATAGGCCACCTGTACAGTTTGGCTATAGGCCACCTCTACAGTTTGGTTATAGACCACCGCAACAGTTTGGCTATAGGCCACCTCAACCTTTTGGCTATAGACCACCCCTACAGTTAGGATACAAACCACCGCAACAATTCGGGTACAACCCATAGCATCAATTCGGTTACAAACCACCGCAACAATTCGGTTACAAACCACCGCAACAAGTTGGATCGAATCTTCCTCAGGTATTAAAACCACAAAATCAAGATAGTGACGTGTCTATGAGAACGGCCCAACCTAACCAGCAACAAGGTTTTAATTTAAATGAACTTACTATGAACGATTACGAATATGTGTATGATCCCTATAGTGACGAATTTTACCATTATAATATGCCCAATGACTATGACTACTCAAATTACATTAACTGTTACTATGATAACGTAAGTTGCACGAAAGACTCTAACATACCTGAGGACAAATTAGAACCAACCAATGACAGTCAGAATGTGGATTTTCAGGAAAAAGCCTCGTTAAAGGACAAGAAGTCTTAAAACTAAATTGCGATCCTAATTTAAAACTTCCCTACATTTATTTAGAAGAAATAGACGCAAGAATGATGATTGATACTGGTAGCATGAGATCATTCATTAGTCCTCGAAAGGCTTATGAATTTTTCAGTGAATATATTAGGAAGGAACCTTTTCAAGTGGTAAGCACCCATGCTTCTAGTAGACACGATGAAGTAATTGAAATTCCTCCCTTACCTTCTTTTATAACTAACGCTTGGCATAAATTCTATTTGTATGACGTTGACGCACGATATGACGGACTTATTGGTAATGACCTTTTATTACAATTAGACGCAGTAATTGATTTAAAGAACCAAGTATTAATAACTAACACTACTTGTATTCCCATAATTAATAATAACTTAAATTATATACTTGATATACCACCACGAACAGAACAACGAGTTAAGTTACCTGTGAATCAATATTCAGGCGATGCTATTCTTGATTTTCACGGATTCGAGAATGGTCTCCGTATGCCCAGCGCTATAATAAATTGCATAAATGGATATGCATATACAGTTATCCAAAATACTTCAGATAGTTCAAAACGACTTAATATAAAACAACCCTTTACAGTGACTAAATATAACAATAATGAATGTAATATAAATTTTACTAAAAGTAATACTGACATAGAGACAGAAAAATTACTTGACGACAATTTGAGTAAACTCAGACTTGACCATACCAATGAAGAAGAACATGAAAAGATTTATAGACTTTGCAAGGAATTCAAAGATATATTTTACTGTGACCAAATTCCCTTGACGTTTACTAATTCGGTAAAACATCACATAAGGACTAAAAATGACGACCCTATATATGTGAAACCGTATAGACAGGCTCCACTTGTTCAAAACGAAATCAATAGACAAGTTGACCAATTAATTCAGGACAATGTAATACGAGAGTCGCATTCTCCATGGAATGCCCCTGTTCACCTGGTACCTAAGAAGATGGACGCATCAGGTGAAGTTAAATACAGGATGGTGATTGACTTTAGAAGATTGAACGAAATTACTATTGACGACAAATACCCCCTACCGAACATTCATGACCTTTTTGACAAGTTAGGAAAGAGCACTTACTATACCACGCTTGATTTAGCCAGTGGGTACCATCAGATAGAGTTAGAAGAGAAGGACAGACAGAAGACAGCTTTTTCCACTCAAAATGGGCATTTTGAGTTCCTCAGAATGCCGTTTGGGCTCAAAACTGCCCCAGCCACATTTCAGAGGACCATGGATAACGTTTTAAGTGGGTTACAAGGACTGCACTGTATTATGTACTTAGATGACATTATAGTCTATGGAAATAGCCTTGATAATATGATACAGAATTTACGGACTGTTTTTGACAGAATTAGGGCCACTAACATGAAAATTCAACTAGACAAATCAGAGTTTTTACGCAAAGAAGTACTTTACCTTGGACACACAATTACCAAAGAAGGACTAAAACCTAATGACGACAAAATTACGGCTGTACTGAACTATCCCCTACCAAAAACTACGACGGAGATTAAAAGTTTTCTTGGACTAGTAGGATACTACCGACGTTTCATCAAAGACTTCGCAAAAATTACCCAACCATTGACATCTTGCTTGAAAAAGCGTAACAAAATTATAATAGACCAGAGATACATTGACGCATTTAACAAATACAAAGAACTCTTGACTCACGCCCCTCTTTTACAATACCCTGATTACGACAAACCTTTCATACTTACGACTGATGCGTCAAACGTAGCTTTGGGTGCAGTTTTGTCACAAGGACAAATTGGCAGCGACAAACCTATTGCATACGCTAGTCGCACTCTTAGCGATACCGAATCACGGTATAGCACAATCGAACGGGAATTGCTCGCTATAATATGGGCAGTAAAACATTTCAGACCATACTTATATGGTCGAAAGTTTTACATTTACACTGACCACCGTCCTTTAGTATGGCTTCGATCTCTGAAAGACCCAAGTAGTAAACTTACACGTTGGGGACTCCGTTTGCAAGACTATGACTTTGAATTGATTTACAAAAATGGCAAACAAAATACCAATGCCGACGCCTTTTCTAGAATTAAAATTTATGCGTTAAACTCTAACGACGATAACGAATCACTTGCAGTTAACGTTGATGATAAAGTTACGAAATACCTAGATAGTGTAGCTCGGGGGAGGCTGGGTCGCCCCAACGCGGGTATATACGTACATCCGTGGTGGGGCGACCCAGACTGCCAGGCACTTCTTCTCCTGCAACCGAGCGGGTGGGCAGGTTGCGGATAGCCCAACTCCGGCTGCGGGACCGACTGGTAAAGGTCGACCCTGCACCCGGAGCATCTCAAAAGATCCCGGACAAGAGAAGTTTCCGAAGGCCAAACCCCAGGCTTAGGACAACCCATCTACCTCTTCCTATGTTCCTATCACCTAATTATCCATCCCTCTTTATCCATACATCCTGTCGACACCAAATCCCTAGGCCAAATCCCAAGCCTAGGGTGACCCCCAAGAACCCACACCCCCACCCACGATTACCTTCCCCCCATTCCTATATCCTGTCGGTCCTAGAGGAGGGGTAACCTCGATTCCAAAAAAGCCCACCCCCCACAATACCAATAACTATGCAGAGTGAGAAAATTTCTACCCAGGTGGGTCCCGGCCAAGCCGGGGAATCCCACACCGCCTCGGCGGTCAGCCCCCAACGTAATCTGGGGGGGGCACCAATCTGCTCTTTGGTGCCGCGCTTTTCAGCGCGGCCGGCTGCTGTTTTAGCGCCCACAACACAGGCTGCTGTTTTAGCGCCCACAACACAGGCTGCGACTCACGCGCCCACAACCCAGGCTGCGACTCACGCGCCACTTAACCCACCATCGGCTGCGACCCACGCGCCAACGTACGCTACGGGATCCCTGCCCTCCACAAGCCTCTGGCAACAGAGTATTGTGCGTAGCAGCTTCACCTACCCGGATGAGGACCGAGACCAACACAGACGAGGACAGACGGGGAAGGATGACGACCCTGGCAGCTCTAGCACTTTCCCGGCTGACGGAGTACGCATGCTGAACAAGCGCGGAAAAATCGGTCGGGGGAAGAAAGTAGGCGACCGAAAGCGCAATACCCGCGACGGCTTTAGCCAGCGCGAAGCGCGATTGGACGCCGAAGAGTTAGTACGCGACCAGCCGCGAGTACGCGAAGGGGCAACCCAGCGCGAAAAGCGGCCGGACGCGGAACCATGTGGCCAGCTGCAAGTACGCGAAGGGGAAACCCAGCGCGAAAAGCAGCCGGTCGCAGAACCACGCGGGTGGCGGCAAGTACGCGAAGGGGAAACCCAGCGCGAAAAGCTGCCGGTCGCAGAACCACGCGGGCGGCGGCAAGTACGCGAAGGGGAAACCCAGCGCGAAAAGCCTCTGCACGCGTCAGAGCCTGCCGGTGCCGCCATTCAACCCAGGGACACGGACACGACACAAGACCCACCTCGACCACAGCAAAAGAGGGGCAGGCGGGCTGGATCTTCACACCTGGCGTTGCCGGCAAAAAATATTCAGCCAGGCACCTCTGACCCGCAGCCTGGACCGAGTGGAACAGGGCCGGCGAAGAGGGGGCGCCCTGATGACACGGCCTCGCCGAGCACGCTTCAGGGGGACGCCAAACGTGTGAGGATCCACTCTGCTCAAGGGGGGCAGAGGACCTACGCGCGAGCCACGAAGGACATTCCTGCGCGGCTGGCCGTAGCAGTCTGCTTTCCTCCCCCCTCTAGAGACCTGACAAAGGAAGAGGCCACACGGATTAAGACGGACTTAGAGAACCTAGTGATTAACACGGACTCGACATCACTGCTCCCGGCCTTCCGCGGTTACCCACGGGTAGCGGAAGGTACCGTGCAGCTGTGGTGTGAGGACGACAACGCCCTGACCTGGCTGACAGAGAACGTACCGAGGATTAGACTCCCAGACACCGACCTCACTCTAACGGTGATGAGACAGTCCGACGTACCCACCCGCGTCCGAGCTTCACTCTTCGTCCCACAGTACAATGGGGACATAGCCTGGCTCCAAAGTATTCTGATTCGTCAGAATACTTGGTATGACATAGCCAGGTGGTCGCTTTACAGGGCTACTTCCGTCGGTGGCGACAACTACGGGACTTATTTGACCCTAGGTGTGCCACCGGAGGAAGTCGAAAGGGTCCTGGCCCGGGAGCGTCGGATATCGTACCTGCTCGGGTCAATATACGTGCGCTTCTGGCCCACGGCCCAACCCTCCGACACCCCGACCCCACCTACTGACACCCCGACCGACAACACGGACCCGACTACGACGCAACCGACAACGACACGGACGAGCGACACGGACATGGACAAGCTGGAGGAGGTCATGGCCCGAGCAGCAATGGCCGACGTAGAGCACGACATACCTCCCGCATCACCTGGATGGAACGAGCTCCTGCTGGCTTCGTCTCCGGGTGACCGACACGACGAACAGCACAGGGTGGAGGTGGAGGAGGCAATTTCCGATGGATCCGTCTCCGACTAACTCCACCCCACCGTCGTCATCGCCCCTCCTAATAATACAGACAAACCTCCAGCATAGCCAGACTGCCACGGCTAGCTTGCGCAGGGCGCTGGAGGTTAAGCCCCGGACCATTGCACTGATCCAAGAGCCGTGGATCAGGAACAACAGAGTATGCGGCCTCGGTAACATCGGAGGTAAGCTAATCCTTAACACACACAGCCCAGACAAACCAATAACCTGCGCTTACATACCCAAAGATATCCCTATCGCACCACTTACTCAATTCCAGAGATCTGACAGCCGTCAGACTCCAAACTGAAGGCGATGTCCCAGATGTTGTACTGGCCTCGGCATACATGCCAGGCGAGAACGCCGACTGTCCGCCGAAAGAGGTGGCCGACCTAGTACAGCACTGCGAGCGAGCCAACCTAGATCTGATCATCTGCACTGACTCGAACGCCCACCATCCGCTCTGGGGCAGCGACGCACCGAACTCCAGAGGAGAGGTACTATCCACCTATTTATTCTCTACTAACCTTAACATCGTAAACCGCGGCTCGGAACCCACTTGGGTCACAGTCCGAGGACAAACGATCATTGACTTAACGCTTGCTACGGAAAACGCGACAAACTTTATTACAAATTGGCACGTGTCGGACGAGCCTTCCTGCTCAGACCATAGAAGAATCCGATTCACACTAACAACAAACTTTAAAAAACCGATACCGAGACGAAACCCTCGGCGCACCGATGTGCCAGGATTTAAGAGACTCCTAGCCTCACTACTAGCTAGGCACTTAACACTAACAACTTTAACCGACCCTGCACAATTAGAATACACTGTCACAAAGTTATCAGAATACATAACCGAAGCCTACCATGCATGCTGCAAACTAAGAGCGCCACGAACCAAGGCAGAGAGAAACCCCTGGTGGAACGCTGAACTTAGTAAACTCAGAGATGCACTTCGTAAGCAATTCAACAGAGCCAAAAACACCAGACTCCCGGATGACTGGGAGCTATACAAAGAAACTCAATATTTGTACAGAAAACAGATCAGGACTGCCAGGAGAACAGCTTGGCGGAGATTCTGTGAATCCATAGAGACAAATAACGAAGCCGCAAGGGTGAGGAAGATCCTATCAACTGACCAGGACCGGACCCTAGGCGCGCTGAAAAAACCCGACAACTCATATACAACAACTGACCATGAAACCAGCAAGGTCCTTCTGGAGACTCACTTCCCGGACTGCAAACTCCTGGAAGACAGGACGTGGGAGGCTGTGCCAGAATGGACCCCAACGGATCAAGACTGGTCAAGAGCCCATAATATAGCATCAGAAGCTCGTATAAGGTGGGCTATCAACACTTTTCAGCCATTTAAGTCAGCAGGGCTGGATGGCATCTTCCCAGCCCTGCTACAGTGGGGGATAGATCATCTGACGCCGTGGCTAGTGGAGATCTATCGAGCATGTATAGCACTCAGACACATACCACTAGCATGGCGCGAAGTGAAAGTCATTTTCATACCCAAACCGGGCAAGACCGACTACACACAACCCAAAGCTTATAGGCCTATCAGTCTTACATCCTTCCTACTGAAAACCCTGGAGAGACTCTGTGATAGACACATTCGAGACGGACCCCTTCGTGTAAAACCACTCCATAAACAACAGCATGCGTACTCCACAGGCAAATCAACAGAATCCGCGCTACACAGCGTGGTCTCTAAGATTGAATGCGCAGTGGATCACAAATGCTCATCACTAGCCGCCTTCATTGACATCGAGGGCGCCTTTGACAAAACCATGTTCAACAGCATTAACATGGCTCTAAACAGACACAACATAGACCCGACCGTGAGCGGCTGGATCACCAACATGCTCAAAATGAGAGCTGTACAAGTCACCGTAAATGACACCACAAGGGCCATCGTGGCGAAGGGCTGCCCGCAAGGGGGTGTCCTCTCGCCGCTTCTATGGAACCTGGTGGTAGACAGCCTCATTAAAACACTCAACGACAAAGGTTATTTTACCGTAGGCTACGCCGACGATATAACCATAATAATAAATGGCACCCACGAAAACACCTTATGCAACCTAATGCGCCAAGCTTTGAAAATAGTAGAGGACTGGTGCAACAAACACCAACTGTCGGTGAACCCGACAAAAACCGAACTGATTCTCTTCACAAAAAAGAGGAAGTTGGTGACACTACAACTGCCACAACTCTTTGGAACTACCCTAAGCCTATCAACCGAAACCAAATACCTGGGCATCTATTTGGACAAACAGCTGAACTGGGCAAAACACACCAACTACATCACCACAAAAGCCAGCATATCCCTATGGCAGTGCAAACGACTGCTTGGAAGGAACTGGGGCATCAGCCCCAAGGTCACCCACTGGCTATACACAACAGTCATCCGACCAATTATTACATATGGCTCACTGGTCTGGTGGCCCAGGACGGACCTGAGCATAGCCCGAAAAGACCTCGAAAAACTGCAGCGGTTTGCTTGTGTAGCAATAACTGGCAGTATGAGGACTGCACCTACTGCCGCACTACAAGTAATGCTAGGACTGCCACCTCTACACCTCGTCGTGCGAGAGGAGGCAGCCCTGGCCGCCTTCAGGCTCTACTTATCGGGAACCCTAAGCAAAGACTCTAGGGTCAAGCACACACGCATAAGGGAGGATGCAATCGAACGACAACCGATGATGGCATCACCCTGCGACAAAGCCCAGAAACTACACTTCTTTCAGAAGCACTACAACGTTATACTTACAGAAGAACGGTGTGACTACTCAGGCCCGAAAGAGATGAGAGTATACACCGACGGATCAAAGACCAACTCCGGAACCGGAGTCGGAGTCTTCTCACACGACTTTAACATAAATATATCCAGCCCGCTGGGAGTGTTCAACACCGTCTTCCAGGCGGAATGTGTGGGCATTATACAAGCGGTTTACGCCATAGAAGCCAGGAAAGTTACGGACACTCGTATACGTATACTGTCTGACAGTGTCTCAGTTCTGCAATCCCTAGATAAAAAATATATTACCTCCAGACTAACACTAGAATGTCACAATGCACTGGAGCGGGTGACGGTGTGCAACCGTAACACAGTGACACTGCAATGGATAAAAGGACACAGCGGATCACTGGGTAACGACGCAGCTGACGAACTTGCTAGGAGAGCATCCAGCGCGTCAGTCTGGGGACCCGAACCCATCGTACCCATCCCCTTTAACCAACTACGCAGGTGGCTACAGGAGTTCACCCACACACAAGCGGAGAACTGGTGGACCTCGACACCGGGCTGCAGGCAGTCCAGGGAAGCCATGCCATCCTTAGATAGCAGGCTAACCAGGCGTTTGCTACGCCTGGACAGGAACGGCCTGCGCCTGGTGACGGGGACCATCACGGGACACTGCTCATTAAACAAACACTTCCACACAATAGGCATAACGGACAGCCCTCTGTGTAGGGCCTGCATGGAGGCTGAAGAAACCGTTGCGCATGTTCTCTTCGACTGCACAGGCGTCACTCAGATCAGAACGGAAACCCTCGGGTCACCCAGATCCTTCACAGATGTTCTATGCAGACCGGGAGACCTAATCAGCTTCTGGAGGGAGGTGGGCTGGTTGGAACAAAAAAAAAAAAAAAAAACAGGCGGCCGCCATGGCCCACGTACAATGGTCCACATGAAGGACTAAGTGCGGAAACCAAACCCCTATAACATAGAACATAGTGTAGCTACAGAAAAGTCCACAACCGGAAAGAAAAGACAACGCAGCAATTCATCAACTATAACAATATCAGACACAAGTCGAACAGCAACTGCTAGTTCTATAGAGTTTACAGACGAAAACATGAATGAATACCCTGTTCCGGAAGCTAGTAAATCAGATACAATTCATTCTGCTTTAAACGAATCTACCGGAATACCAATTTTACACGAAGCTATAGACACTAAGCCAAATCAAATTTTAGTGTTCTCATGGCTCAAAAACGAAATGCAAGTAAGGGATCTCTCGCGTGACAAACAGAAAGTATTAGAAGTTTTCTTACCAACAGATAACTCAGAATTGATAAAAGAATTTTTGAAACAATACATTAAACCAAAATTTAAGTATTTCATTTATTTCGAAGAGAATGAACATCGTAAATTATTCGGTAATATAATAATTCAGCTTTTTAGGAAAGATTTTATAAGCCTTTATGAATGCACAGAACGAGTAATTTATATAGAAGACGAAGGAGAACAGAAATGTATAATAGTTAAACATCATGAAGGAAACACGTGCCATCGCGGCATCAAAGAGACATTAGTTAGGCTTCGTAGGAATTATTATTGGGATAAAATGCAGGAGACAGTAGCGGCAGTCATAAATACTTGCGAGGCATGCCAGAAAATGAAATATTATAGAAAGCCCATTAAACCTAATTTACAGCTGACACAAACACAGAATGCTCCGTTTCAGGAATTATTTATAGATCTTTTTAGTATTGAAGGGAAATCTTATTTAACCCTTATAGACGCGTTTATTAAGCTAGGTCAGGCTATCGAAATTCAGAATAAATCTACTCCAGAAGTTGTCCGTGCTCTAATGAAGTATTTTTCATATTACGGTGTTCCTAAAAAGATAAGTTCTGACCCAGGGTCTGAGTTCAATAATGAGTTGATGAAGGAATTTTTAAGCTTACATAAAGTCGAACTTCATATTGGCACCCCCAATAACCCTAACTCAATGGGTCTGATAGAACGATTTCACTCCACCATAATTGAAATATACAGATTGGCGAAATACGAAAAACGATGTACCGATGCGGCATCTGTAATGACGTATTCGATTATGGCCTATAACCATTCCATTCACTCGGTTACCGAACTCACTCCATTTGAAGTTGTTTTCGACATACTGATACAAATAACCCGTATAGCATAGAGTTAGAAAAACAATATTTCCAGAAAATGGTTAAGGAGCATGCAAAACGAATCAGAGTCATGTATAAACAGTTGACAGATAAAATGATAGAAATTAAAAAAAGGCATAGGGAAAAGAAAGGTGGTGAGGCTGAAGTTGAATTTAATGAAGAAGAAATTATTTTTGCGAAAGACGTGAACAAGCGTAAAAGTAAAGACAAACCAAGATACTTTAAGGCAAAAGTTACAGGTCAAGCTGAAAGAAATATTTTACCAATACAAATAGGAGAAAGAATTACTAAAACCCCTATTAAAAATGTAAAACGCCCTCCGCAGGTGGTGCGGCATCCTGTTGGTAGTGATGCACTCGCAGGCCCTTCATCTGCAAAATCTTGAAGGAAACCCAGGTATATTCCCGGTAAAAGAAGGTCTAGCACACATTCAAACTGATCACTGGACAATAGTCAAGCTCATAAGTTTAGAACAGATTTATAATGATTTAAATTACATATCCAGCAACTACCAACAAATGTGTAAACTTATCGATTGGAATGCATCATATTCTCAAGAATTTACAAGTATGAAAATACATACAGAGTTTATACGCGATATAACTATAGAAAAATATCGACAACTAGTTCCGCAAAAACGTTCTAAAAGAGGACTTATAAATCCATTGGGTTCTATTATAAAATTAATAACTGGTAACCTAGATCACGATGACGCTGTTAGATATGAAAAACTCATTTCGAAGTTAAATCATAATCAAATAATTACTTCAAAAAAATTAACAATAGTCTCCAAGATGTTTGATAGTTTCATTAATGTAACTGAAACAATCAATCAGAATACTGTAAACTTTCGTAATCGTCTAACAAAGATTGAACTACTTTTGAAAGATTTATCTGCTAAGCAAAACAACTGGATTTTCTTAACTTACTTTACTGGATTATTTTCTGTATTCACGAGTAGTTTTCGTACTATCTTTGCTAGGCTAAGTGAAATCGAAACAGCATTAGCGTTAAGTAAATTATCGGTACTTCATCAATCAATTGTGAATTCAACAGAATTATTGTATCATTTAGAATTAATTTCTAACTCTGGAACCTTAGTGTATCCTCCACTAGAATCAAATTTATTGAAAATAGAGGAGACCATTTGTGTAAAATCATTTATTAAAAATAATCAAATAACATTTGTAATGGAAATTCCACTTACGGATAACTCATCATATAACTATTTTAAGATATATTCCTTACCAATATTTCATGAACCTGAAAATAAAACCTTAGCTATTATTCCCAAATATCCTTACCTACTGGCAAATGGAATGAAATACTTACCGCTAATAAAACCATGTCGACCACTCTCCGCTGGCGATCAGTTTTTATGCACTGCGGATAATCAAGCCTTAAATTATGAACTTACCTGTGTGGAACAGTTGATGAAATTCGAAGATGACCATACGCCCTGTAAACAGCATGAAATCCAAATTGAGAAGGTCAGAGTCCAGCAAGTCAACGCAGCCAGCTGGCTTCTTTATAGTAGATTGAGAACAACACTGACTAAGCAATGCGATGAAGAGATCAGTAAACAACTTGTATTCGGCACTTATCTGGTGACAATTGACGAGCCTTGTGAACTGCAAATCTATAGAATTCACCTTCGCCGTCGCATTTTTGTTGAGTTGGAAGTTGTGGAGAAGATTCCCATTGTCACGTTACCCCAGTTACACGTGAATGCCACTCTCTCCAAATCAAGTGTAGTTAATATGAAAGGAATAAGTTTAGACGAAGTGAAATATATGGCCTTTTCGTTAAAGCATAGTGAAGTGATCGAAAGTGTTTTGAATGAAAAGAAACACTTTAGCTTCAGTGAAAATTTAGGATACGTCACATTAGGTTTATTAATTTTAAGTTTTCTTACATTTTTGATCTATATAACTTGGCTAAAATCGCCGAAATGTTTATTTTTTTGGCAAAATTGTCGGAAAGACTCTCAAATCGAAACTTCCGATAATTTCGCTCTTAGGGTCGGAGGAGTTATGAATACACCTCACCCGTCTGCATTAGATTAGCTAAGTAGATATATGGCTCCATTCTAGCAACGAGATATCGTTTGCAAGCTCAGCGGTCCGTGTCCACCGGATGAGCCATGTTACGCATTTTGTAAGACAGAATAAAAGTCGCCTCCAAATCGGCACTACGTATTTTTATTTTTATCCTCAGTAAAATTCCTGAGTAGTTAAGTTAGTATTGGAAAGGTTTCTCACGCCCCGAAACCAAAAGTACCTACTCTTGCACGACAATGTCAATATTTAGCTAGTGTTGTCCCACTGCTGGGTAATATACAACATGTCCCAGAATTAACGCAACCTCTGCTGGGGTCATTGTACTCATCATTATGAACAACTTTTACCACCATACCCTAAAAAGCGAAAAAAAAATCAGCTGTTCCCTAAATTTGACGAGTTATTCGAACATAGGGATGAACAGCTGATTTTTTTCTTGCGCGATATCAGATTTTGTCCCATAGTGAAAGTTGTTCATAATGATGAGTACAAAGACCCCTTAAGAAGTTGTGCATTAATTCTGGGAAATGTTGTATAATCAGCCTATAATGATCCCACTGTTGGCTGGCTCTTGTGATACCGGAACTCCTAGTACAAGAGCCAGGGCTACACAGATGTTTGACCTTTGTGGTTTTTATTGATGTACTTTGAAGTGTAAATAAAGAATTATTATTATTATTACTGTAGGGACACGGCCTCCTCTCTGTGAGAGAGAGTGGGCCGTAATCCACCACGCGGGCCTAGTGCGGGTTGGTGAGTGAAGCTGGCTGAGCTGCTGGGTAAGGACTTGTACTTTCCACAAACTAATTTTTTTTGGCCAATTCTTTCGTTGGCTAATGCACTAATTGCTGGCTCATAATAATAGTACATTATTGCAAATGCCGTGAAATTGGCAGTTGCAGGTTGAGTATGAGTTTGAAGGCAGAGCCGTAGGCGAGGACTTCACTAATATGAGACAGGCAATTGCCATTTCCGCCGAGGCATAATATATAGTTCTTTTCTCAAAAGAATGCAGGAAAAGTAATATAAAATCCAGATTCAATGACGAACAACGATAATTTTTCACGCGCCAATGTGTTCATTTGTTTTTTTTTTTTTCATTCAATAAACAGCTTTCTATTTGCCGTCAGAAAGAAGTCAGATCGAAATTTAAATAAAACCTTTGATAACCTCCTTGACTTCTTGGCGGGAAAGTAAAGCGTCATGTTCAGCAGTTTGTTTAATTTTCCAAAATTTGTGTTTAGCCGAATATTAATGTGTAATAATGGTGGATTATTAACCATTAAGTGTTTGTGAACGTGCATTAGTGTAGGCAAGTGTGTAACAACAGTGCAACTTCGCTTCAAGTTCTCTCAAGAAGTCCGCGTGAGGTCTCAGTAAAGTGCCACATCTTTACTGAAACTCAAGGGAAGTGGGCGGGGATATCATCATCATGCATTTATAATTCATTTCATCAATACTATACAAGAACTAAAACGTGACATTGGCTAAATGCACAAACCGTGCGAAGCCAGAAGGAAAAAAAAAAAAAAAAGTTAACTCCTTGGTGGCCAACTTGCCATATTTCGGAGTAAAAGATCGTTCCATTTTTAAATTACACGATAGTTAAGAGTTTACTATGTAATTTATTTGGCCGCTAAACCGCGACACATATGGATTTTCATACAACTTTTGGTGGCCGCTGCTCGCATGTACCTATTTGGCCAGTACAGCAATTTCGATTTATCTCGAAGAAGATTGTCAAAATAATGCTCGAATTTCCAAGCATGTTCGAGAAAAGAGTATTTAATAACCCCAGCACGCCGTTTCATATAACATTGCTGAATTTTCTTTGACCGTAAATTCGTCGGTACTTCGCGTGTTCTTTTTTCGAAAATAATGACAATATTTCCATGCATGTTTTAGAAAAATAAATTAACTCACCTATCTACAGTGATAGCGACTAAAGTGAACACTCCAGCAGACACGGTAAGGTTTGCAGTGAAGTTGCTCGCAGTGCAGGTGACTGCTCCAAACGGCCAGTCGGCAGTCACCAGGAATATGAAGTTCGGAGCCCCGTTCAAGGTAGCCATCAGCAAGTCTGCGACAGCGAGGTTTACTAGGAAGCAGTTTGTCACTGTTCTCATGCGACGATGGGCTGTAGACAAAAAAAGAAAAATATTAAAAAGTATATAGCAGTTTTAATAAACATACTACACGCAGTTTCTGAATAACTGATCAATTCTCTTAACAGTCATGTTTTTCAACACGTTTGCCGTTGTGATTGGTAGGCGGATGAAAACAGCTAACCAAATCAATTGACGTAATTTTTTTAATCATATGACAGCTAATTCATACAAGTTCTCAATAGCATTTCAGGAAGAGGGTAATCGCAACATGCGGGGCAGTCTGAGGACTGCAAATAGAAGAGAAAACAGTATACTTATAGCTCATGGAAAGCGTTCGGTGACGATGACGCGAATTCCATGATTTTTGTTCACGCAAAAAGCGCTTAAAGAAGTTTTCACTTCAATATAACAACACAGATGACTTGTATAAATACAGACCGAAATGAAATAAGTGTTATGTATGAGTAAGGATTGTTACTCGAACTGATTAGTAATCTCTCAGTAGTAGTTGCGGACTCATTTTCCCACTAATCCTTTACGCATAAACACCCACGTGAAGCAAACTAAAGTTAGCTCCGATCCAGAATCACTGCTTAGCATAAAGTACGCATTATGCTACATTTCAGTAGGTATAACTACGCAAACATCGGATAGACTAATGAGAACCTTCATTTCAACCCATAGCTAATGTGACCTAATTAATTTACCCCTTCAAATTTCCACATAGTTTTTTTGTAGGCAAATAAGTACACAGCCCACCTGATAGTAAGTGGATCTGCCAATAGATATCTGCAAAATTAAAGGGAAACCATATGAAAACCATAGCAGGTGCGTTGCCACCCCAGAGGCAAAACTGAATGTGTGGTATAGGGGTGAGGCGTATTTATCGTAACAGATATTTAAAAATAACAAATAACAATTACTCCTTCCAATATAAATTATCTGTTACTTAAAAATAACAAACCTTGAGGTCTCCTATTTTAAGTAACTGATAATTTCAAAGACTGTTACCGCGGCTGTACTGTTAATTCATTATAAAAGTCGACTGTTACTACGGCTGTTATTTACACACATACACAAACGAGGGAATATAGCTAGGTTATTCATTTCTCTCTCTTCCTCATTAAAGAATGACCCTTGCTAAAAAGAGAAACACCTATTATTTAATTGACTTCGACATAATTATGTATACTTCTCACTCTTACTAAAGCGGTTAAACTATACTAAAAAGAAAAACACTTAGTATTTATCATCCCTAAAATACAGTTGGTGGCTTGAGAAATTAGGTAGTGTTACACAGTTACTGTGACCAGTGACCATTATAAAAAAACATATAATTTAATAATATTTTTCTTTACGGCTGTTTATGATGCAAGCAAAAATATTTGTCATCGTATCCGAATGCCTTTCTTATGTTCGGTTTGACGGAATTGATCGCAAAATGTTCCAAGTATTTACGATTTTTTTTGATAAACCAATAAAGATGTTATTAAATTTTATTGAGAGTAATTTGCCTGGTATTGCCTGTTATTGTTTACATAAAAAATACTTTAATTCTATAATATCCCACAATACAGGAGAAATTCCTAGTGTGGGACGTTAAAAAAAAAATATATATATACATAGTTTCTTTTAATGCTACCAAAAAAATTACACTGATCGTGTCTGGACACCCTAATTATCTTTGGTTTGACGGGATTGGTCGCAAAATGTTCCATGCATATACATGCATGAAATATGCTGCATACGCTGTTTTGTTTACTTTTATGGTGTACATAATAAAGAGTATTCTATTCTATGTCTCTGATGGGTATACAGATGATATTCAATTAAAAATAATTTAGCTGGTTTGTGTATATTTATAGTCAACTGACAGTCTGTAATATGAAGGAAAGGATGGAAACAATCAATTTGCCTAGTCTTTTACAACTATGTTGGGGTCAGCTTCCAGTCTTAACTCGATGACCAAAAAAGCTAATAAATGAACGTAATTCTATAATTTTACATTACCCCGTCATTCCTAGTTAATACTTCGGACACGATTTTCGACTTAAAACGAAAAGAAGTAAAGAAGATATTTATCGTCGGTACAAAAATAACAGACTGTTATTTAATAACAGATATTTGGATCTGTTATTTTTGTGTAACAGTAACAGTGATAGCAATTAGGTATATAAAGTATTTTTCAAGTATGTTTTTTATATTTTTATTTTAATGATAAGAGTATTTGAAACACATAATTTCATCTTTTTGTTTTTACAAGCTGTAGTTATTTTTATATATTTTTTTAAAGTATTGTTCGTACTGACGTCACTAGTAGAACTGAATAGCTTAGGATCTTTGCCACGTTTAACACTTATTTAAAACCAAAATTCAGTAAAGTCAAACTGTCAAATTTGACAATTAATTTGTTTACATTTCATACTTTAGCGATTTCCGTACTTTAGTTTAGAGATATGGCTTAATAAAATGAATGGATTCAAAGACTACTTCTGCTACGTGCTTCATACCGTCAAGTATAAGTAACACCACAACAAATAGCCGACACAAATTGATTGTTAGTAAAAGAAACCTTAAAAAGGAAATGGTGCGAGGAAGTAAATGTTGAGTACAAGTCTGGGCGGCGTCTGTTTTATTGTGAAGATCATTTGAACGTAAGTTAAGTTTGCCTGAGGGGATACATCGATGTGATTCGACTTGTACTGTCCGCCGCTGGTGAAAAACTACACTATTTACGTACATGTATAACTGAATAGAATAGTATTATGTGCTTCATGTAAATTTGACGTTGACATGACACACAAAGAACAACTTAATTACAAGAGGCACTGAAAGTTTCCAATTCAGGCTGCTTTGTGACGGCATTTAGAGGTCAAATAAAAGTCAAGTGATTTTAAGTATTTTTGTGAAAATAAATACGATCTTATAATTTTAAGACCTATTAATAGAAAAATAAGCCTTAGAAACTTAAAATCTCGAAATGGTTTTGGAATCGGCATAGGTTAATTTTTACTTTACATACCCAATTGTGTTTAAACCTGTTACAACCCATCTCTTGGTGGTAGTATGTAAAACCAAGAGAAATATTGAGTACCACTTTAAATTGTCTCTACACCTCGAACACGCTAAATTGACGTAGGGTGTCAATTTGCTTGTTAAATTAATTTCCCTGGCTGTACTTCCCCGGCGTTTTCCTTAATTAGAAGATCTACATGGAAATGTTACCTGCTGTATTTAATGCAAGGATAATTACGAAAGCCATTCTCCTTCCTAATGTGGGCAAAGATAAGGGTGCAAACTGAGGTTGTAGGATATGAACCGGATAATACGTCATTGGAACCGAATATGAATGTGTCTACGAGAGGATAGGATGACAATAAACTGCCGGCTTGTATGTGAAGGTAATTGTAATCAGGCGGAGTATTGTGTTTTTCCTTGTATAGCTCCCGAATAAGAATAAGTCTCTAAGGTGAACAGCCAGGCTTACAGCGGCAGAACAATAAACATTTGTCTTTGAATTATCTAACCCCAAAACGAGATATTTTTTAAATACCTATTACGACTAGACTAATAATAGGTAATATCACGGGTTAAAAAAAAAATTGCCTGGTGGGCAGTTGCATCAGGAATCATTTGTGGAAAATTCCGAATCAGTAAGTCATGCCATTTCACGTACATCACTGAATTATTTTTTAATTAGACATTTAGAATCATAAAAACCTGTTTAATAAAAAATAAATATTATTTGCATTTATCAGTGTGTCTGTCTATTATTACCCTTTCACTTTTTAACTGCTGAATTGATTTGGATGATAGATATACGGAATTACGGATACGCCATGACCTGGGTACATAGAATAATTTTTATCCCGGTAGCACGTCCCCGTAGGATATATAATTACTGACATCCACTATTCCGTATTATTAATGACATTCCCAGTCTACAAACAAAAATTCAATCAAATATAATTATAATATCCAATTGGTTACTGTACAGCTAGTCGACTGATTGCAAAATTCATAGTCGGCCCATCACTATTATTTAATAAGTTATTTAAAACTCAAAGCTTTTATTTCAATTAAACCAATTACAGGCACTTTTGAATTGTCAAGGGGTCGGTTAGTCAGAAAGATGACTACTTAGTTGCGCATTCCAAAGCGTAGTAGTTACATAGGTAACTAAGAAAAGAGATACTCCACGGACACACTTTTAAATATAAAATATTGATACAAAATATTTGTTATGTCATTCATGTTGAATTTATACATTTGATAACGATTTGGATTAGTGTTTTTGATTATTTTAAAATTCACATAAACACTAGTAGTATTAGGGTTTCGTACGTCCGAACGAAAAACGGAACCCTTTGAGTTTTGCCCGAGACCTTTAAGATTGTTGTTTGTCTGTCTGTCAGTCTGTCACAGTCAATTTGCTTCGAATCTAATAAACCGATTAAGTGGAAATTTGGTACACATATTTATGAATTTCTGTGACCCAAACACGGACTTGTAACGTAAATAAAAGGGCCACATTTGGGCGGCAAAAAAAAACATATAAATAAAGTTTTGCAATCTGTATCGTGTTACATATCAAATGAAGGGGTTATTTATGTAAAAAAATTTGGGACCTCACAGTAGTCCGGTCCCAATTTTTTTTTTATCATTTTAAAAGTTATTTAAGATAATAATTTATAAAAATTGAGCATTTCCCCCTTATACCCGAAACTATTGAGCCCAATTTTTTTAAAATAAATATTGTTTTATAAAAACTCACACTTACAGGAAAACTATGAGAAGTCTATGGTCTTAAAATAGCATGGTAAATCTTTCATTTGCAGTTGGAATGTATGGGAGAACATATTTTTCAACTACAATGTAAAGTTTGTTCTTGGGATAAATTCATTCCAACTACGGAACCCTTCATTATGCGTGGTCCAACACGCACTCCACCGGTTTTTTTTTAAATTTATTATCGTCCTCACATGGTATAAAGTCATTTAGTTACCATTTTTTATTAATTCATAAATTCAGTTCTTGCTTATGATTTCCATAGGGACATTGTGACATGTTTAGCCACAAAAAGATCGGAGGGTCACCCTGATATCTTTATGATATTCAGGGTGATTTAAAACCCACACAGAAGGAAGTCACGTAACACAAACGAGCTTTTCCTACATTTTGTGTGGTCGACGTTCGAGTTGTTTCGGCCAAAATCCGGATTTTCCGTGAAGTGCAATTTCCTGTGATAGCATTGAAAATTTTAATTTTTATGCTATTATAGTAAAGTTATTTGAAACAGGAACGTGAAAATCCTTACATTATTATTATAAAACAAATTCCCCCGCAGCCGCCGTGTCTGTCTGTCTGTCTGAACGCGATAAACTCAAAAACTACCAAACGGATTTTCAAACAGTTTCTATCAAATGGACGGAGTGATTCATGAGGAAAGTTGTAATTAATTAAGGTTTTGTGTAAATTAGCTGAATTATGAATATTATTGTTGAAGATGTCCGGAAAAATCATCACGACTGGGACACGACGGAGAGAATTCATAAGATCATGATTAAACATTTAAGAAATTAATTTTAATCTCAACTATACATACTAAATCAATTCGCTCATTCCACTAAAATCCCCTAGACCAGTCCCCCAGGGGACTACACAGCACTCAATGTATTACTGCGATGCCCCTTTTGAATCCCCCTAATTATTTGAGAACCATAATATTGAATTAAAACCTATTTACAATGTAGCACTGGCTACTACAAGGATAACACTGACAATTAATTAAGGCACATGATCAAATGAAAATGTCAGCTTCACTAAAATAATCCTGTTGTTCTCATTGGTTCACACAAGGATAAAATGTTGGTCGGATTGGACACGGAAGTTCCTAGAAATAATATATTTTTATTCTCGCTAAAGCTAACATAAACAGCGTTACTTTTCCAATAGCCCCAGATTGATTTAAAATGAACGTTATATTCAAAATCGTTTAGAAACGTCAATTTGAAAAAAGTGTTTGTGAATAATAACCGTTTCTCGTTCGATAATTCGATTTTCATTCTGACGAATGGGAAGTAGCGTAGGGTCCGTAATCCATAATGTATTCTTAACGATATGCATTATGTAGAGAATAAAAATGTATATGGTTGCTTTTTAGGGTTCCGTAGTAAACAAGGAACCCTTATAGTTTCGCCATGTCCATCTGTCTGTCTGTCCGTCCGTCCGTCTGTCCCCGGCTTAGCTCAGAGACACTAAGTCCTAGAAAGCTTTAATTTGGCATGGGTGTACATATTAATCACGCCAAAAAAGGCGTAAAATAAAACCATGAAAAACATTTTTTTTTAGGCTACCTCCCTTGCACGTAAAACGGGGATGATATTTTTTTTTCTCGTCTAATACATGGTGTGGGGTATCGTTGGATAGGCCGTTCAAAAATATTGTGGGTCTTTGAAAAACATTTTTCAATTCTGAGATCCGTTTGCGTAATATTAAGCTTTAAAGTGCTATTTTTTGTCAGAGTCAAGTGTCCCCCCCCCCCAGCCAGCTAAATGGTTGGTTTTGGATATGTGAAAAAGTTCATGGCAGTAGTATATATAACGAAATTAAAAGGAAAATTATCACAGCTAAGTAGGGTTAACAAGTTAACGAGTAATCGTCGACCAACTTAAATTTGCAGTTGAAGAATTGACCGTAACGTATATAGATGTACGGGAGAGCATGTTTTTCAACTACAATGTTAAGTTTGTTTTTGGGACGAATTCATCCTAACTACGGAACCCTTCATTATGCGTGGTCGGACACGTACTTGGCCGGTTTTTTTTTTGGGTGGGAAATTATCAAATAACTTCTCCCGCTCTGGCCGGAGCGGGAGGGCGTGTCAGAATTTTACTGACTAAAACCCACCCGTGTTCCTTCCGTTGCCTGTGTGCCAGGGCCACGATATCCTTTTTGGACAAACTCGCAACCCTGGCAGATATATAGGGTTGCTGCAGCTTTAATTTGCGGTGAAAACATAGTAATAAGAACGCTTATTAAATCTTAGGACCTGGAAGCTTGAAAGAATTGTGTGGTTGTGTGTTGTTATGGAAATAGGAGCTTAGAAATTGAGGAGCCTGTAATAACAGCCGCACGGGTCGATCCATCAGGTTAAGCTACGCTTGCCGGGGTTGGTCCGTGGATGGGTGACCATCTTTACATACCGAGACTCCTGCGTGCCTCAGAAAGCACGTTTAGCCGTTGGTCCCGGCTGTCATTCGTGGATGTTTAACAGCCGTTACGGGACATCAGATGCCTGAAAGTCTGTACCAAGGGGTATCGACTTGGTACAGACGATACCCCAGGAAAGGGTTTTTCCTTTTTCCCCTTGGTCCCACGACCTGTGACCTCCACGACCCAGTGACTGGGTCGTGGAGGTCAGATAGGCAGTCACTCCATGTAAAATACTGGTATTCAGCTGCTTCCGGTTAGACTGAAAGCCTTGAGGTCGGCTTCCAGTTTAACCAAATGCACAACTGAGTACCCAGAGTAACATTTTATACAAACGAGGTCCTTTTGAAGCCTCGGTTCTCCGTCAGGTAACGATTCAGATGAGATCTGATGCAGCTCTCCAGAGTACGGATGGAGGAGTTCTAGAGCGCCGAAGGCACCCAACTGATCAGACAAGTTGTTTTTGTTGTTTTTTTCGGGTGACCACTGAAAGTCAGCGCTGTGTTGTGGGTCCCCCATAAGACAGCATCATGCTGAGTGCAAGCCTTTTTGTCACAGTCATGACGTGCAGCTGCCGACAATTTTTTTTTTGTGCTCATGAATATATTGTACACGTGTTTTGTGTAATGTTTACCTACTCGAGTTTATGTTTTCGTATGCACGTGTTTCTTTGACAAATAAAATTATTTTTCTTTCTTTCTTTCTTTCTCATTTACATAAGAGAGTGTGTAGAGTTCTGAGTGTTCGGATTTCTATACATTATGATGCTATTAATGAGGTTTTTTGTTTCATGGACAACTCCGGTACGAATGTCGGTTTGATCAGTTAGGTGCTTAAAGCGCTCTAGACCTCCTCCATCCGTACTCTGAAGAGCTGCTATCAGATCTCATCGGAATCGTTACCTGACGGAGAACCGAGGCTTCGAACCCAGAGCAACATTTTCATATAAACGAGGACACGTTTGTATGAAAATGTTGCTCTGGGTACTTAGTGTTGACGGTAAGTGTAGTTGAGGAAAAGGCTAGGTAGATTGATTGTGTTGGTACGGAAATAAAAAATAAATTTCAACATTTATATCAGTTATTTTTATGGTGTACATAATATAGAGTATTCTACTCTATAAGTACCCTGAAACTGCGAGAAGTAAAAGGCTGGCATTTTCTATTTGGAAAACATAGACACAAAACATTACCCTCCTTTAGCGGCAGTCGGGTAAAATACTCCCTCTCTCATAATTTATGAGGGATTATGGGAAACTCTTTTTCATCAAGCCGCGTCAATCAAGTCATATACAATTCATTTTTCTTTCGACAAAGAACTTCGTAATGAGGTTTAAATTAAATTTTAATACATTAATATGTCAAAACGTTATACCGTCCGCTATTAAGATTTTCCATTAACTACCTACTAGTGCTTGGAGTTGGATCCTTTGAAGCTTTGTCGCTTTTTAATTTACTTAGTATTAAAAGATTGACTTCACACACACTACACTACACCACACACCTCATCACACAGCACACGAAAACACATGCCTCACTACAATCCACACTACACCACATCACACCATACACTATACACATTACATCATACACTATAGACACCACACCACAACATATTACCCACATCTTTTATTAATAGTAATGTCACAGTACACTTTATTTTTTTTTGTTTTTTGTAACTCATAGTTAGTATAAGTATACCTACGGCAATGTTATGAAAGCGCGGAGTCTTCTAATACAGGCACTGTTTTGCTTAAAAGAAGGCTCCGAACACGTTTAAATGTATTATGCTAATTGTGACAATAAACTATTTTGTATATAAACTCACGCCTTCTTCCCATCGCGGTAGGCAGTAACTAAAGAACGCCATCTGCGATCCTTTTATCCCGATGTATGAACGTCAACAAGGCAAAAGGAGTATGTAAGGAACGTATGATCATCATAGATCGCACTCCCGTGTGCGACTTAGTCCAATGCCGTTCTAAATTTGCCAGCCGTCAGTATGCGGCAACGAGCTCGCGACTGTATAATAAAATTAATAAACTTATACCCATATACTCCCTGACTAAACACGAAGTTAAAATCAAACTAACTAACTGGTTGCAGAAGTTAACGTATGACGAAACCGAGAATCTTATTACAATTGTCTCGTAATAAAAATAGAATTAATACTGTAAAGTCCATTTCACGAAAGAAGTCCCGCAGACGTGGCGCTGCAGGCATGGGTTATTTTAGGAATGTTGCTAACTTAGCGTATAATAATAATTAGTTCCACTTATTTCCGCGGGACTTCTTTCGTGAAATGGACTTTAGATTAGACCACTTTTTGTTTTTATTTTTTTTTGTTTTTAATTTGTTCTTCTTTATTTGTTTTTGTTTTTATGTTATTGTTTTTTTAAGTACTTGCATGACACCCAATACCAGTTGTATGCCTTTATATCTGGAGGAACATTGACTCCTAAAACACAGGCTTTTAGCCTAGTTTAGGAGGCATCAGTTCAACAATGTGACTATATTGTACAACATTTATTTAATGCTTGTGTACTGTATGTTTTCAAAGTGTACAAATAAACATTTTTATTTTTTTTATCGTAGCTTATGTAAGGAGGTCAGAGGGCTCGTAACCGGCGTGTGTGTATGACCAGTTACATAAATACTCGCCGGTTACGAGTACTACTCACCTGAACTTTCTGAAGAATATCACTAATAAGGTTACTAATATAGTCGTAAACCAATTTGTCTATATTCTTGTAGAATGTTAAATAATGTTTGAATTCATCTTTAGCTACTAATCTTCTGGTCCAGATTATATAGAGCCAGGGAAATAAATTATTTACACACTACATCAATTTTCCATTTCATACAACTGTCAGCAAATGAAAGTTGTGATATGAATATCCGGACTATTCGGACAATTTAAGTTGGTAGGCAATTAACATCCCTTTCTTTACATACATCGATGATATAATTTGTCGCAGAACATCGTCTGTTCAAGATTATTATTAATCAACACAAACTGATGTTAAACATGATGAAGTCCTTTGATGTTCCGCGGCTTCAAAGTCTTCAACTGAAGTAATAATGCCATAGTGATATTGGTATTAGCATTGGAAGGTCTCGGGAACAAGGTGGACTGATAACCTTGTGAAGGCCGTAGGAATCCGCTGGATGCGGGAAGATCAGAACCGGTCGAAGAGGCGGAGTCGTATGTCCAGCAGTGGACTGTTTCAGTTGAAATGATGATGATGATATTCTTATTAATAACGACAGTCCACCACCTTCACGATTTTCCCCATACAGCATGTATCAAACTGAATAACTTTATTTATGGGACCAGCATCGTACCTTATCGCGAAAAAATAATCAACTGCCCCACACTTTTGGGTCGAGTAGGTTTTGAAATTTTGTCCTATGGAACCTGAACAACTGTTCAGTTTGAGGGTCTGTACAACATCCTTAAAGATGAGCACAAATTTCTGATATACGGTGTATAAGTGTTAATAATAATAATAATATGCTTCAGTATGTTAGGCTACCTTTTTGTCTAGTCAAAAAGATAGACTAGAATTTATACCTCATTAAAATTCAGGTTACCCTGAATTTTAATGAGGTATAAATTCTACTCTTCAAGATGATTCATTACCACAAAGAAGCGCGAAATTCCTTTGACACTTCGTCGCGTCGTCGACATCTGCTGAAGTACCTAATTAAAGTTACACTTCCATCATTAATAAAGCTAGTAGGTAAGTGAAACTACGATTCAAATTAGTGTCTTTCTTGTTACCATAAATCTACATACTAATATAATAATAAAAAAAAATAAAAAAAAACAATTCATTGACACACATAAGTTAGGAAACATCCAAATCTAAAGAGTGTGTTTGTTTGTTTGAACGCGCTAATCTCTGGAACTCCCAGTCGGATTTGAAGAAATTATGCATGTATTTGATAGTCAAGTTGAGGAGCTCGTGACTAAGTAATAACAGCTGCAGTAGTCAACCAATCAGGTTAAGCTACGCATGCCAGCGTTGGTCCGTGGATGGGTGACCATCTCTACATACCGAGCCTCCTCCGTTCCTCGGAAAGCTTGTTAAGCCGTTTGTCCCGGCTGTCATTCGCGGCTCTTTAACAGTTGTTACGGGTCGTCAGAAGCCCGAAAGTCGGACAACCAGTCTTACCAAGGGTTATCGTATTACCTAGTTACTCAAATCAAATCAAATCAAAATATTTTTATTTCACTTATGCCTACATGGGCACTTATGAAACGTCAGAAGCTAGCTGCACGGTTCCAATTGGTCGTTTCCTATGGAGAAGAGCCGGCAAGAAACTCACGGTCACTCTTTTAAAAAAATAAAATTGGCTTTTACAATGTTTTCAAATTACAGTGTTAATAGGTATGAGAGGACAGCGTAGGCCCGTTAAAAGTACCAGGTACTTAACAAAATAGAAAATGGTCTACAGATCTACAGTCTATTAAGCCTACAACGTCCTCACATTAACAAAAAGAAACAATAAATATAATAATAATAACAGTTAGAACCTTGTTGAAATTTAAATTGTAGGTATATTTATTTATTTAACACTTTAAAGCACACAAAATGTACAGAGGCGGACTTAATGCCATAGTTCAAATATGAAAAACATTATGTCATTGTCAGTGAAGTTTATAAAAAAAAGATAAAATTAAATTATAAAAATATCTTCGTAATTTGGGAGCAGTTAATAGACATTTACATAGTTTTGCCGTTAATAAGGTACCAGGGAAGCCACATTTACAGAAGGAATGAATGCCAATCTTCCTTGTCTTGAACGTTTTTTTTATCTAAGTTCTGTAACCGATTGTGGCAACTTGTTGTAAAAGCGGATACTGTTAATAAGAAATGACTTGCTTGTTTTAGTTAATCTTAATTTGGGTATCACGATTTCATGTTTACTACGTGTATTTATATTATGGAAATCACTTCTTATTTTGAAAAGTCCTAAGTTTACTGGGTTGTGGAGGTCAGATAGAGGCAGTCGCTCCATGTAAAATACTGGTATTCAGCTGCATCCGGTTAGACTGGAAGCCGAACCCCAATATAGTTGGGAAAAGGCTGGGCAGATTCTCACACGATTTTAACATAAATATACCCAGCCCGCTGGGAATGTTCAAAACCGTCTATCAGGTGGAATGTGTGGGGGCATTATACAAGCGGCTTACGCCATAGAAGCCAGGAAAGTTACTGACACCCGTATAAATAAACTGTCCGACAATGCCTCAGTTCTGCAATCCAAAAAGAAAATATATTATTACCTCCAGACTAACACTAGAATATCACAATGCACTGGAGCGGGTGACGGTGTGCAACCGTAACACAGTGACACTGCAATGGATAAAAGGATACAGCGGATCACTGGGTAACAACGCAGCTTACGAACTAGCTAGGAGAGTATCCAGCGCGTTAGTCTGTGGACCCAAACCTATCGTACCCATCCCCTTTAACCAACTACGGCTACTCCTGTAGGCACAGGAGTTCACCCACACAAGCGGAGAACTGGTGGACCTCGACACCGGGCTGCAGGCAATCCAGGGAAGTCATGCTATCCTTAGATAGCAGGCTAACCAGGCGTTTGCTACGCCTGGATAGGAACGGCCTGCGCCTGGTGACGGGGACCATCACGTGACACTGCTCACTAAACAAACACTTCCACACAATAGGCATAACGGACAGCCCTCTGTGCAGGGCATGCATGGAGGCTGAAGAAACCGTTGCACATGTGCTCTTTGACTGCACAGGCGTCACCCAGATCAGAACAGAAACCCTCGGGTCACCCAGATCCTTCACAGATATTCTATGCAGAGCAGGAGACCTAATCAGCTTCTGGAAGGAGGTGGGTTGGTTGGAATAAACAACTGACGGCCGCCATGGCCCACGCACAATGGTCCACATGAAGGACTAAGTGCGGAAACCAAACCCTATAACATAGAACATAGGCTAGGCAGTTTGATTTTTGATTTGATAGTCCAATTCTTAAGGAACGTTATATACTTACGCTTTGGCTCTGAGGAGCCGAGCAAAAAGAAAAAAAGTCAGAAAGAATGCTATGCGTAAACGAAGTAATAGCGCAGGCGGACGATGCGCGATGCTATGCGATGGGTCGGGGAAGAAATTTCACGTGCACGAAGTCACGAGCAGAAGCTATAAACAAAAAGCTCCACAAACTAGCGCTCTAGAGCGCTTTTCACTTTGACGCTTCAGCGCTGAAAAGTATGTCACACACTCGTTAGAAGTAATCATAATTATATTCCGCTGGAGTAACAGTGTAGAGTAAAAGAGATAGTTACTCCTATTTCTTCTCGTGTACTTCATTACTGAAGGTTGTGTCTCAAACTAAATTGCCTTCGTGGCTTTATTAATGAGGTTCTTCCAGTTCGTTCTGTTCTCGGTGTCGATTAGGGCGGTCGTAACAGAGTCCAGTTAAGGTACCTTCCCATCACCACCAACTTTTCAAGGATTAAGTTATCTCTATAGAAATGCTATTTATATAAAGAGAAGAAATATTGAGGAACACCTTACACACTGTGTATTTTTTTCGTGAATGAAAATTAGTTTTCACCATCATTTAGAGAATTATTTCTATCTGTGTTCCAAATTTCATTCAAATCCGTTCAGCCGTTTTTGCGCCAATCCGGAACATACATCCAGACAAATATGGACAATAATTTTTTGAATAAATTTCTTGTTTTCAAAAATATTCAATACAGTTATGACTTCATTACTATTTTATAAGGTAAGTATAGATGTAGATTAAACCAGTAGTTCCAAAAGTATGGGTCGCAGCCCACTGGTGGGTCGCGAGTGATTATTAGGTGAGCCCGACTAAATCGACCAACCGGGCCAATGGGCGGGCAACCACAGACTACAATAGTATATAGGGGCAACCATTGACGGTGATGGACGGACGGCAAGCGCGGCGCGGGGTACTCGGTCTGCGATTTTCGTCGTATACGCGTGTGGAGGGGGACGACGGAATGCATCGAAATAAATTGGACGTATCAAACTCATTGCGATTAAATTAAGTAACTAAAACTGAAGTTGATGCTAAGGCATTAATGACAATAAATAGGAAACAAATGCATCGTTCTCATTGAAAATAATAGCACTCCTTGTATTTAAATATTAACAGTTTGGATCGGAACTGAATGTTTTTTTTTTCCTTGTTTGAACAGTCCTTCATTATCAGAAGATAATGAAAGACTTAAACAAACATAATAAAGGAATCTCGATATTTTGTCAAGTAAAAACCATGCGAAGCAAGGTCGAGGTAATACTAGATATTTTAAAAGTCCTAGCTATTAGTGTTTTTTGCAAAGTAAGGCGATAAATGCCACACACTACTGAATTTTATACCTATAATTTTGCAGAATTTCATGACAAAGATACGTTGGAAATAAAAAAAGCTCTACGCAATTACTGTGCTTGGCGTTTGCGAACAAAGTGACTTTGCATTTTATTTTTAGTTCGGAAATAGAATGTGATAGCTGTCATTTATATATATTTAATGGTGGTCATATATTTAGAAACACAGTCACTTTGTAGTGTTAATTACTTTTTATGTTATTATTACAATTAATTGAAGGTAAAAGAATTATTTACAACATTAAAATGTACACTCGTAACTCTATTTTAAAAACTATTCGCATTCTGTTAACTAATAAAAATAATTAAAAATATGTAACTTAAAAAAAATCCATATCTTTATTACTCGCAGTCGGACAACTAATTAAACAACAATTAGGAACACAATCCTTATTCATAACCGATTAGGTAGTACTTGGTTGGGTAGCCTCTGTTATCGAATACAGCTTTACAACGACGTGGCATTGATTCTATCAATTTTTCACTCGTTTCCAATGGAATACCTCTCCAAACTTCAACAAATATGCGTCGTAAAGTTGGTTGACGTTAGTGATATGTTTAGCCGAAAGTGTTTTCTTCACGATGTGCCATAAATTCTCTATCGGATTTAAATCCGGACTATTAGCAGGCCACCCCAACATTGTCACCGCTTGTTCACTAAGAAATACTTTTACGCTGTTTGGCTGGCTGTATGCTTTGGGTCATTATCGTGTTGAAATATCCAAGTCACTGGCAAATTTTCATCGGAATATGGGATCATTGTTTCCTCTAAGATGCCTCTGTACTGATACTGATCCATTAGCCCTCCAATCTTTCTCACGGGACCAACTCCGTATCCCGAAAAACACACTTTAACATTTCCACCGCCGTGCTAACTAACTGTCTTTTTGGTATAGGTTGCCTACTTGTTATTTAAAGCATCGTTAATTGATCGTCAAAGATATTACAAAATCCTGGATACATTATTCTTGTCGCTTCTATATGTGAGAACAATGTAAAAAAATAAATTATTTAAAAACAATACAAAATATAAAAGATTACAAATAAGCCCTGGCAGATAGTAGATGACCAGTTACAGCTGACGGCGCCCGTTCACGAACATGACGCGTGGATCAGCACCATCCAGCTCAACCATTTTGTAGGGAACCGAATGATCCAACACACGCGCCACCATCAGCGAGACATTTAAGTGAGCATGACATACTCTTAACTGCCAAACTTTTTTAAGTCAACATACATCATAACATTAGAACCTTTGAAGGGGTCCGTCTTAGCCAAACAAATTATAAGCCTGTTTTCTTGAACTGTGGTCTTCCTTGGCCGAACTTTACTAGGCACGTTATCCGATGTTTCATGCTGTTTGTAATGTCCAATGGCGTTAAATACCATCCTTACGGAACACTCTAAGTGAGAGGCTATTTTTCTGTAAGCCCATTTTCGTTTAAAATGAAAATTCACAATATTTTTACTAGTAGGTACATCTTCTCATCGTGGCATCACAGCTCTTGTTTTTACCCATTTTTAATAATTAAATCACTCGTATTGTAACCTAACTAAATAAATAAGAAAAGGCGGCAAACTGCCTAATGTGACGACATTATGACAGATGTATTTCAAAATTAAATTTTAGATCTTAATACACTTTGTTTCAAATTAGTTGTCCGACTGCCAGTACTAAAGATATCGATATTTTTATTCCAAGTTATATTTTTTTAATTAGGTAACAGACTGCTATTGATGGTTTTTAAACATACATATTTTACCTCCAATTAATTGGAATAATAACATAAAAAGTAATTAATACTAACAAGTGACTCTGTATTTCTAATTATGTGACCACCTCTGTATATAACTGAATATTAATAATAAAGCTAGAGTTTGTGTTTTTGCAATTTTTTTTTTAACTCGGTAATCTTCGAAACTACCCGTTGATTTGAAAAAATATTTTTGCATTTTATAAGAAATTTTAAAGAACAGTATCACCACGCCACCCAAAAGATTCTGAATGGATTTTCAGCCAGCCTTTAATTGTTGAACTATTTTAACCTGTAATTTCATTGGTTATTTATATACCCTTCAATCCCGTGTTCCGATTTCACTGTTAGAGAATTTCTACTGAACGGTTGTTGAAAGTAGATAGGTATACAGTCTGCCTCAAAAAAATGTATATAGGTTGGCAGGGACAGCGACGCGCAACCTGTTACACACACACAGTAGACACACACACACACGCACACGCACAATAGACTATAAAAATGTAAAAAAACCTTAATAAAGTAAAAATGAAAAGAAAGAAAATACCTTTATTTACGGTAAACATAAAGCAAAGAAAAAAAACCAGCCAACTGCGAGTCGGACTCGCGCACGAAGGGTTCCGTACCATTATCTATAAAAATGGCAAAAAATCACGTTTGTTGTATGGGAAGCCCTCCTTAAATATTTGTTTTATTTTAATTTAATTACTTATTTTTAAAGTGAATATACAACGAAATATTCTGTGAATATTTCAAGCCTGTTGCCGTTATCAATATACTTAATTTTGTTTACTTAGTTTGTTTTTGGTGGTTTTGATCTTGTTTTAATTGGTTTTCTTTTAATTTAGTTTAATTAATTTATTAAGATCTATTCTGTACAACTTTATAAAATAGTTTTTTTTTTTTTTTAAGTTACAACAATGATTTGTGTGCATGCAGAGTTTTTCTTAAGTGATTGTTACACTTTATTCTGATTTGTTGCTTCTTTTTAATTTGCATAAACCAGTGCATATAATTGTTGGTGAACCAAATAAATAAATAAAGAGAAAAGCGCTCTGTTGGATTTTCGAAGATTTTGATTTTTTTAAATAAAAAAATGTTTTTTTTGAACTCCCGGCGCCGAGCCGAGCTTTGAAAATCCAACAGAGGGCAATCATATTTAAGTATTAATTTAGGTGTCACGTTGGCATTAGGTTCTCTCGCATTTTTATTAAGGTACCCCAGGTAATTAACGCCAACCTAACTTAAAACCATTTTTTTTCTGCAAATACTATTCAAATGGAAGAAAATTATTGGATAAAACGATTAAACAGGATTTTCTGTATCTAAAGGTGCTAGTTGTGTGGTGTAACTATTTGTGATTTCTATGTAAATAACATCTTTTTTAAAACCATGTTTGGGGCGTTATTAAAAATAATATGTCTATTACCGCCCGTTTGCTTAATAAGATCCTGGACGCAAAAATACATTCATCGGAGTTATAAATCTAATAAAATGAAGTCACATATAAATTTCTTTATTAGAAATAAAAGGAATGTAACAAATCAACATTTAACATAAAAACTATCTAAGTTCTTAACACGCGTAAAGTAACATGAAACTTCTGGATAATCATTATTAACAAAAATTTAAAATTCTGTCATTAAAATTTACCAAAAAAATTAAAGTATTACAGCTGTTTTTTTTTCAAAAAAGAAGATTTTATTCTAAACCTACATTGGGCGTTATTAAACGACAGTGGGCAATGGCGCCCTGAGATTGCAACTCAGTCCATGACTCCCCTCTTTTTCTACTCATAGAAGCAGGTAGAGGCATTTATCGGTGCTAAAGAAAAAAAAATATAATTTAAGGCCCTACAACGTATTTCACTAAAAAGAAAGATGCAGGTATAGGATATAAAAATAACTTGAAATAATATTTAAGGCAGATTCACGACATGAATTTCATTTAAGAATTTTTTCGCATAACAGGTTAAAGCATGAGTTATTAGAATTTAGAATTACAACATAATTAAATTCGTTTATTTCCATGGTATAAAAACGCCCACGGGTAGGTTAAATAGCGCCCATGAAGGGTAATATCGCCCAAGGATCATTTGACTGGGCGTTATTATCCGAGTATTAGTTATTGTTATTTAGAATTGTATTACACTAAATTACGTATATTTCCTTAAATATTCTAACGAAATATGAAGGGTAATTACCTACATTATAACAGAAATATAAAATTGTATGAAAAATACAACAGAACAACTAAAAACTTACAATTTTGTCCGTACTTGACTGCAGTCCTTGAAACACGATGCGTCACTGGCAAGATGGTGAACCGAAAGATTTGCGTTCACGCTAGCTGTACCCATAGTGGTGTATTATATGTGTGTGTGAGCTGTCAAGTAGCTTACGCGAATACTCGTATAAGTAAGTTTTCTGTAGTTTGGGCGTTATTTAACTGATGGCGTTAATTGCCATGCCTACCTTAGTATGGATATTACTTACCCAAAACGATCCATATGACCAGGGTGTTGCCCAGTACAGCAAGAAGCAGCATGATGGCGAAGACCATGAACCAAGCGAGTTGACCCCACCATGGTGGGCTGAATGGCCTCTCGCCAAGACCCATGCAGTTTCCAAGAGTGATCCTGTAAATAGAAGGCACATTAAAGAATAAATATAAAAGGGAGGTATTAAAACTACGAAATATGGAAGTAGCTACTGTTCAGGTTTGCCTAACCCTTTATTGAATACAGGCGTTATTATTATGTTATGTGTTATAATGAAAACTATGGTAAACATATCTACCAATAGGCATGTAGCCACCACGAAGAATCACTAAAGAATTGATCATTTGCATTGCAGAAGTCTAATAATATTGATGATAATGTGATATTCTGGGTAAATACCCAGAATACCCACAATGTGCGGGTACCCGGAAATGGGTACCTGTATAGGCTATAATATGATTCTGTGTTTCGCACAGTTCATTCTGATTTCTCTGGAAGTTCCATTAAACGCTCATCAAAGTAGTAGAAATGAATTAAATTTCACTGGAAAATATCATTTCGTTCCTATGTGGTAAATACTATTTGAAATAAGCTTTGCATCCGTCAGTTCAATTCACCCACGCCTCGATCGAATAATAATCAAAATACTTACTCATTCAGTGAAGTGTTGAGCTTCAACCATTTATTTGTATCGATTATTCTACAAATTCCTGAATGTTAACTTTGATTGCGAAATGTGTTGATTATATAAATATGTAACATAAAACTTTAAAGGTATATAAATTGAATGCTCAATTTTATCCCCTTTATTATTAAACTTACGTATACAGTTTTTTGTTTTTTTTTCGCATTTAGAAATCCTGATGCAAATGGGCCACATATTTACCTAAATATATGTGGCCCATTGGCATCAGAAACCTGATGCAATCTGCCAGTGGTTAGGGCTCTATAAAGAGAGAAACCTCCTCATCTCACTATGCGTGCCGTAGTTTTTGAGTTAGCTTCGATAACACGTAATTAATCCACTTAGGATACACAAAGTGGATTGAATACGTAATATCGAAGCTAACTCAAAAACTACCCAAGCAAAGTTAATAAAATTTATACGGGACCACCGCGCAAGCTTCTACCAAATGCAAGATAGTTTCCAAAATCGATCTACAATTGACGAAAACATCGATGAACATACATAAAACCAATTCATACAGACGAACGTAGAACCACACCCTTTTTTGAAGTCGATTAAAAATACTCTTGTACATTAGTATTTCCAGCGTTTTCGTTTATTATTTATATATATTTATAATTTGAGTCTTATGACACATCAATAGATCTCGAATTGCATTTATCGAAGTCGACCCGCGCTCGCTCCGCACCCGCTCCGCGCCCGCCACGCGTCTTTTTTGCGCCCGCCTTGTGTGTATTGACTGAAATCAAGGGCGTTTTTTGATTAAATAACAAGTAGTATAACTGGGTGCGAGGCGAGCGCGTGGCGTGCGCGGATTTTGTGCGTGGCGAAGGCGGGTGCAAGGCGGGCCCAACGCGTGTGTGGCGTGCGCGTGGTCGGCGCGGGTTATCTGAACACGGCCTTATTAGTAGGTACATGAGCAACTGGTAAGTTCTATTGTAGTACCCCACGACCGTCTATCTGTACTAGACATTCAAGGTATTCCTGCATTTATTGATCGTTTTTCGGTCAAGGCTAGGTAGGCTCCACCTGCCACCACCCCATAAAGTTTATTATTTATTTTGCACGCAACATTAGTCAAGAGCAGTTAAAAAGCCATCAAACTAAGTATACCACATACCGTCATTTGAGTATCCTTCATAAATATTGATTATACAATGTGGATAAATTCAAGGGTAAAAAAGTGGCTGTGACCAGACGGACAGACAGACAGACATGACGAATCTATAAGGGTTCCGTTTTTTGCCATTTGGCTACGGAACCTTAAAAAAAGCAGTCAGCGCATACAAAACTTCAATACCTACTCGACCAAATGTATGGGACGACTGATAACTTTTTCGTGATTACGATGTTGGTCCCCGGGAGAAATTTGTTCAGTTTGATGGTCTGTACCACATCCTTAATTTTCGCCACACCGTATACAGACACATTGTATACTAGACACCTACACTAATTACACACCTACAAAATTAGTTTAAAACATAATTATGACGATTTTCACGCGTATCCCCAAGGATGTCCCGTCTAGTCATTACTTTTTCAAAGTATTTTGTAGGGATGTAATGTGTTGGTCGAACAGGTGCTCATAACATATAAGCCTATAATGTTCCCACTGCTGGGACACAGGCCTCCTCTCTGTGAGAGGGAGTGGGTATCCACCACGCGGGTCTAGTGCGGTTTAATGGATGCCACATGTTCGAATTTTTGGTTCTACGGCATACCGGCTTCCTGACGATGTTTTCTTTCACCGTTTTGAGAGCAGTGGTGATGAAATTAAATACACAAAGTGCCTGTCTGGGTTCAAACTTATGACATACATACAACTCATAAGTCGGGGTCGATACCACTGGGCCACCACTGGTCAACAGATGTTCAAAACCATAAATAGAGATCTATGTGGGAAAAATTAAGTAGGTTTTTATATCGTCGTCATAATCTATGGAGGGCCAAGTATCCCATTTGGTGGTTGAGCTCACATAAACGCAAGATAACATGGGTACCTCTACGATAAGTTCTTCGTGAAAGCACCCCTTGAAGAATTTATTGTATGTGGTTTTTATGCGCACAGAGAGATATTGTTGTTGCGGAATTTGTATTAAGTTCTATATTAAGTTCACAGTTGTTCCGAAAGCAATTCGTATTCTATTAGATACAAATAGCAGGCTTGTACAAATGTTGCACAACACAAGCTCATATAAAAAAAAATTGGCTAAAAATTTGAAAGTTAGGTTAGAATATTAAAAAAATCATATCTCAAAAAGGGGAGGGCTCCACAACTTTTCCTTTTCACAGGGGGGGTTCTAACCTCCCTCCTCTCTTCCCCCGCTCCCTATATATATACAACATTAGTTTTTGTTTACACTAAACCCGAAAAGGGGTCTTTGTACTCATCATTTTGAACAAGTTTTTCTATGGGACAAACTTTGAAATCACGAAAAAAAAATCAGCTGTTCCATACATTTTGTCGATTTAAGTGCGTCGGGAGTCGCAAGCCAATTTCCGGCCACCGTAGGCGCGGGCTTGCGGACGGTGAGCGATGGGCAGTTCACCGTCCGATAAGGACCAGGCCCGGGTCGACGGCGCGTTGTATTCCACGCGCGCCTCAAAGAGTTGTTAGTAGCAACTGACGGGGTCCGTTAGGGCCAATGCCTGCCAGGGTTGCGAGTTTGTCCGAAAGGGATATCGTGGCCCTGGCACACAGGCAAATGAAGGAATACGGGTGGGTTTTAGTCAGTAAAAGTCTGACACGCCCTCCCGCTCCGCCCAGAGCGGGAGAAGTTATTTGATAATTTCCCACCCAAAAAAAAAAAAAAAAAAGGCTTGTTCCATACATTTGTGTTCATTTAAATCGACAAAATGTATGGAACAGCTGATTTTTTTTTCGTGATTTCAAGGTTTGTCCCATAGAAAAACTTGTTCAAAATGATGAGTACTAAGACCCCTTAAGAGGTTGTGCGTTAATTCACAGACAGGTTGTATGTAAGCGTATACATGTACACGGACCGCTGCGCGTCGCCAGTTTGGCGCTACACGTCCCATTAGCATGTTGCGGTTAGCACGTCGGTGTCGTGAACCCATAAGTTCTTCTCCTACCAAAAATCGCTCAACGCGCTTTCGGGTATACTAAATCTTATTACTACTTATCTTATCGCGAGATAACGAGTTTTTTTTTTGAGATTAAATCTCAAAAAAAAAACTCGTTATCTCGCGAGATCGGGATTAGATTATCTAATCAGTAGCTACTTTCTTATCGCAGTTTCATCAAATTCAAAATATAAAAAGTAGCAAAATATTCTCGTCGAAACAAAACAAATTAAACTTAAAAAATACTCGTTTAATAAAGACAATCTCCAAGTTCAAAACACCATCCTAAAGAATCACAAAGTTTCGCGATTGCGTTGAAATTAATTATAAAAAAGATAAACAAAAATACGTTTACAAATCATAATCGTATTTTGAACATTTTACAGGGTGACGCTTGGATCAAGTTTCGTATCAGCGAAGTTAGGTAAACAGATTATACTGGATAAGAATCTACTCAAATGTTAATCTCATGATCCTCTTGGGATTTCGACGAATTACAGAGAAAGTAAATACTAAGAGCAGTAAAGAGTCTGACTAGTAAATAAAAGGTTTGACGATCAGTTTACTAAGCTCTAGGATAGGTTGAAAATGCTACTTCATTGGATAATAAAGATTTTGACAATGACGTACCCTTGATGAAAAATTCACACTGTTAAAAAAAAACCGGTCAAGAGCAAAGCAAATCGGACTCGCGCACCGAAGGTTCCGTACGTATATATGATGTTGATGATTTCTGAAAAACTGTGCTTTTTAGAGAGATCGTTTTATTTTTCCTGTAATCTTTACATACACTTCTATCATATAGAATAATTTCAGATTTTTATCTTTGCAAACTTCGGAGATAAGGGGGGGGGGGGCGGTATTTTACATGTTGTACATTTTGCAAAAATTTTTTTTGGAGAATGTGCAAGCAGTATTCCTTCTTATGATGTGACATGCCCTAGTAGCCCCCACTTCAAATTTTTAAGACCCCCTTTCAGACCCTATTGCAATTTTTTTTATTTATTTCTTGTTTGCAAAATAGTTGGGCAAACATCATATAAAACTATTATAAATTTCAAGTTGATAGCATAAGTAGTTCTTGAGATATCCAGGTGTGACAGATAGACAAACTTAGCCTCACCATAAGGGTTCTTTTTTACAATTTTGGTACGGAACCCTAAATATTGTTAGCTATAGGAATGTACAGTCAGGGAAATAACATAATATAACATCACGCCTGTAATCCTCAAAGGGTTAGGCAGAGGTCACCAACACGTATGCAAACGCATGCGTATGTATGTGTGTAAACACACATTTCGCCAGTTATGTTTAAGTCCCATGTAACAAAGGGCGAGCCTATTGCCATCAACCGGGCACAAATCCAGACTCCGGGCTGCTACTGAGAAATTCCTAATGGAAAATCTCAATAACACTTTGCCTGACCTGGGAATCGAACCCAGGACCATATGCTCTACAGTAGCAAATGTGGCCACTAGACCAACAAGGCAGTCAGAGAAATGTTATTTATTAAATCACACAATAGGCCAATTTATGGCGTTAAAGCCATTTTAAAAAAACTTACAAAGAATGACATTTGAGTTTTAAAAGTACCTATGGACAATTTCAGTAGTCAATTTGCTTGTACCGTGTGGTGCCGGACGTAAAGAATAGCACCATCCCTTTCTTCCCGTGGGTGTCGTAAAAGGCGACTAAGGGACTAACTAGAGAATGGGCAGCGTTCTCTATGCATTTTAACACCATATTGCGATCGTCAACCCGCCTGTCAAGCGTGGCGATTATGGCAAATCCCCCCCCCTTTTTTTGGGGGAAGCCTATGTCCAGCAGTGGACGTCTTTCGGGTGAAATGATGAGATATTCGTCAGAAATTACATTAACTACACGAAAAGGAACCAAACAAAAATCTGATTGGTAAAAGAGTACACACGGCTACACATCAAGCTATACATTTCCAGTATATGCTGACCTCTCTTTGTACAGAAATCCTATACAATGCGAGATCAGCTTATACTGGAAATGTATAGCTTGATGTGTAGCCGTGTGTACAAGTATCCCTTGTCAACTTAGCAAAAGGGCAGAATATGTATTACGCAGTTTATAAAGGCACTCGAGGGAACAGTATTGAACTAGATTTCTATGACGGCTCCAATTTTGCTATCGCCAACCCGCCTGCCAAGCATGGCGATTATGGCAACCCCTCTCCTCCCCTATGGGTGAGGCCTATATCCAGCAGTGGACGTCTTTCGGCTGAAATGATGATGATGAGATCAATTTTGTGTAAAGGATCATCTTTAAGTATCTATTGTATCGAATCCAATTATGTGATTTCTTGCAAATTATGCTTGTTAGAAAAAGTAGAACAAGGTATACGGATTAAGGTTAATCCAGCCTTACTGCGCTTTAAATCCTTAATTTTCTTTGCAGATACGTCGGGATAAAAACAGATTATATCTAGTGTTCCTGACTTTTAATACAAAACTACCTTCGTCGCAAAAAGAATTATATAGTAAATAGACTATCGTAAATTTTCATCTGTAGGCTGCCGTTGAGAAGGGAAAGACATAGTTCAGCTTTCATTACTTAGGTACGACTGAGTGGATAAAGCCTCTTTAAGGTAACATTCTTTTACGAATTGTTTTTTATTACCTTATTAGTTTAGTGGTAAGGCTTCGAACATTGTCCTCGAATTCGACCTTCTATACATATATATCTATACAACATTATTTTTAGTATACGCGAAACCTGAATATAGTTTGTTCAGAATAAGGAACTGAATCGATTTCAATAATTTTTACACCATGTTATTATATTTTATCTCAAAAATATTTACGTGTGATGGAAAATGTTATCTCCATTTAATTACTTACAATACAATCATCGTATGGTTAGGTACCTACCTACTGCCAAATTATTATCAATGAGCGCAAGATGACCCTAGAGGCGCGGGGGCGCCGTTAGCATGTTTTTGTACGGACAACCCGGTAACATAACAACCTTATAACTTTGTGATTTTTCATGACACAGTTTTGAAATTTTGTACATAGATTCTTTACATAAAAATACTAGACACGTGTTTCGGGTTACGCATATACTAAAACTAATATTGTATATAACGCCACAAGATATCCTTTATCAGAAGTGGTCATCATATTAGTGGTTCAGCGGCTTCAATATCATCAGGATTCTGCTGGGATAATAGCAATTCGTCGTGGACGTGGTACAACAGCGGCTCCCCTGACATTTCTGTTATCAGAAGACAGCCGCCATGTAACCATCGATGCGACAGGATGCGACGCTCTGCTAGAGTGACTGTCAGCAGCTAGTGTCACTCTTATCCGACCTTTTCGGTGATTCCAGTAACAAAAATAGACGGCGGCGGCGCCACTTGCTGCGCCGTCATATATTATATAATTATATTTATTTATTTAACAGACAACAAAAATGCTTAAAAGATGTTAGCAACAATATATCTTATAACCTATGTTAGTACTTATAACCTAGGACTTAAGTAATAATTTGGCATAATATGATCTATCTTGTTGCTTTTATGAGATCCCATTATGGGGTTCTCATCACGCCTGTCAGCTATCATCTTCAGGAGGCTTTTACCACTGCCACGCAATATAGCGAGCAGAGACGCACTTTTCGTCCGTACGACAGCTGAGAAACTGTCGACTCAGGCTTTTGCGAATATCTCTGAGACGCACTGCAGTAGTAGTGCTTCTATGTGCCTCTTGCCTTAATATAACTTAGAAAACTCTATACAGCGTATATCAGAAAGGTTTGGTCTAATTTTAGGGTGTAGTACAGACCATCAAACTGACCAACTTTCTGCATGAGACCAACATCGTAATCGCAAAAAAATATCAACTCCCATACAAAACTTCACTACCTAGTCGACCCAATGTATGGGACAGCTGATAATTTTTTCTCGATTAGGATGTTGGTCCCATGGAGAAAGGTGTTCAGTTTCAGTACCATAATCCTTAAAAACAACTTTCTGATACACGCTATATAACGTTTTCTAAGTTATTCTAAAGCAAGGATTACATACAAAGTTCAGTGATCCAGATAGCAGACAAACGAACTGGGGACCTAAAATGAACGCTTTAGCAGAATCATATTAAGATCTGCGTACAATTCATACATCCCGCAATAAATTCATCTCGTTGACAGCTGCTATTTGACATTAGACTTCACTATAGCAATTCATAATTTGTGGACCATTTTACGGAACTCCATACAAAACTGTCAAACAGATGAATTGCGGGATATAAATTGTACGCAGATCATGCGGGATATATATTGTGCCGATATATATATATATTATTATTATTATATATTTATATTATTTCTCATTCCATCGAGATTCGATTTGTATCGAGATTCGTGTTTGAGCGACGTTTAAGGAATTGATACCCGAAAAATGTTGTCACTTTAGATTTTAACGGAAACCATTGTCATTCTGAAATGGAACGAAGGCCATCAAGATCGAAAATGTTGTTCTGCTTTTGACAAATTATAGCCACATCCAAGGTTAATGTCTCAGTTGGAGATGAGAGCTGCTCTTCTTACTTGATTAATGGTGATAGACATGTTCTATAATTTTTGGGATTGGTAAAAGTTAATTCGCACAGAAATAGGGACTAATTCGGTCTCGAAGATTGATTCAACATAATATTGAATTAAGTAAAGATGTCTAACTTTTAAGAGGGTGCGGTTCAACACCCTAATTTATTGCATAACACAGTTTCAATCACAATCCGAGAATTTTGAAGCATATTGCTAATCCATTGCTTCATAGACTTGAAAAATTCGTCTGCTCAGCAACGTAAATAACGTCATGGACATGGGTGAGCTTACAAAAGAAACCCATTGCGATCAATTGTCATTTTATGTGCGTTATGCAATTACCCCGCAGTTTCCGTTTGCTCAATTTAGTGCAAACGGAAACTGAGGACTTTAAAACACAGTTACAAATAGTACATTACTGCAGAGGCCAGCTAAAGAGGTATTGAGGGACGAACGTTTAAATGTAGGCCGAGGCACACATAGATGAGTCCATCAATGCCCGGTTGCGGCCAAAGCTTGTATACTGCTTTTTTGAAATAATTCGCGGAAATTTAAACTAAGAACTAATTAAATTATTTATAAATTCATGCGTCAATACCTATGTTCATTTGTTTTTTTTCTATAAACAGCTTTCTATTTGCAAGCCAGTTAGAAATTTGAATAAAGCCTTTGATAGGTTACCTCCTTGGTTGCCATGTTTCTGAGTAAAAGATCGTTCCATTTTTAAATTACACGATAGATATGAGTTTACTATATCATTTATTTGGCCGCCTAAACCACGATAGATAAGGATTTTCAGACAACTTTAGGTGGCCGCTGCTCGCATGTATTTGGCCAGTACAGCAATTTCGATTTAATATCGAAGAAGGTTGTCAAAATCATGCTCTTTCCAAGCATGTTTGAGAAAAATTTGTATCAGGCCGACCTTCTATTCTGTTCTTGTTGGCATATCTATATTTCTAAAAGCAGTGCTTCCTTTTTAGTTCTTACACACACACACATACATACGCTCACGCCTTCCTCCCACGGGGGTAGGCAGAAACTATAGAACACCTGCTACGCTGCTTACCTTTTACTTTTAGAAATATTTTATTTTAGAAATAAATAATCTTTAAGAAATAATTGAGTAATTGAGGGCCGTAGTATTTATTTACGTTCCTTTTACAATTTAAATTAACACTTACGTTACAAGCAAATGTTTTTTGTATTTCTATGCACATAAGGCATAATTTGAAAAAACATGAACAAGATTTCTTCACATCATATAATTAATGTTGTCTAACTGCCTAGCCTTTTCCTATGTTGGGGTCGGCTTCCCGTCTAACCGGATGTAGCTAAATACCAGTATTATACATGGATCTGACCTCCACAACCCAGTAACTGGGTAATGCGATAACCCTTGGTAAGACTTTCGGGGTTCTGACGACCCGTAACGACTGTAAAAGATCCAAGAATGACAGCCAGGATCAATAGCTTAACGTGCTTTTCGAGGCACGGAGGAGTCTCGGTATGTAAACGTGGTCACCCATCTACGGACCAACCCCGGCAAGCGTAGCTTAACCTGATGGATCGACCCGTAGGGGTTTTATTACTTAGCCGCGACCTCCTCAAATTAAAGTAATGTTGTTTAAGTAATTAATAGGAGTTAATAGGAGCTGTTTGCAAGAAAAACTTTCCATGTGTTTTCGGATGAAAACAAGCTTCCTCCTACTAATGCTTCCTTAATAGTCAGTTAACGAAGGAGATTCCATTTATTCGAGTAGGTAATATTATAACAGTTTCTAACATCATGAAAATTATTATTTTCCTACAAACTACGTACTCCACCCTCCTATTTTATACGCAAAGAAAATATAATTTTTATTTTGTGGAAATACACTACAAAGAACATAAAGTAGGAGGCTTTCAACATAATCAGGCATCTGCTCCCGGACATAATGTTTGATCAAGTTAAAAGCTTAGAGTTCAATTCGTTTGAAACAAGTTAACATCGATGTTCGTGCTTCATTAACATAACTGGGAAAGGGAACATAGTTTGTATTTAAAAGCTTGGGTACACTAACTATACACCCACAATAACATCGTTATAAGGGTGTATTTTCTAACCTTCATTACACGGATGGCAGCTTGAATTCTCCAAAGAGGTAGATGTTCCTAATTACTCTGCCCGACTCAAAAATCTTAGGACTTCATATTCCCGCTTCTGTGCTTTTGATTTGCGGGCCATTATCGGGCTCAAAGCGTCATGGTAGCACGTTGTGGTTACATGTCGCGATGGTTGCCAGTCAGTCTCCTATAAAGACGTTATTAGGCTTTGGACTGCATGAACACTAGACGCCATAACTTTTATTTTGCAATGCTGTATGCGAAATACTGCCTAGACTGAAGAAGCCGCCTTTGTTCACCCTGAATTATCTTTACTCTTTCCCCACTCCGGCCTTCATCACATAAAATTTGATAAAACCATTAAAGAGTTTCCCAACTAAAATAATATATCGCTGAGTCGCAATGGGACTGCTAAAACACCAACAAGAATGGTATTCCAAATTTATTCCAGTGACATACTTTATTCCATATTTGTCGAAGAAACGTGACAATCCTGCGAGAACTGCAATAAATGTCCGACGTTGTTAAATGTCCCATTGAGATTGACAAGGGTACTCGTCTTGTTCATTGTTTAAACAATACTTGTTTGAAATATAGCTTTTGTTTCCCTCTATTTTATGTTGTCAAGTGGCTATTCAAATCCCTAGTTGTGAGCTTCACTGTTTTTTCCATTTTCCCTGCTTTATTAATAAGACTTTGTTAAGTGATTGACTTTTTGATACAGTTTTTAAACAATAAGTTAATTTAATTATGGTTTTGTTTACACTGTATTTAACTACGTATACGTTATTTGTGGATGCTGATTGTACGTCCACCCTTAACAAACGTCACATAAGGCCGCAAAATTGGTAAGGGTGTGACAGTACATGAAGTTAAGGGAACCTACACAGACCTACAACCCTAACAGTCCCTACGACCCTAAGCCCTATAAGCCCTACAGCCCTAACCTATCATATACCTAGTACGTGATAAATAAATATATAAATAAGTTCAGGATGTCTGCACCATGCGACCTAAGGATAGTAGACAGGATTTCCAGGTTTTGGGAAAGGTAAACTCACTGCCAGTCGCGCAGACTCACGAGACTGATCAGAGATGGCTAAAGGTGTCTTGGCCACAGTGAGGGGTAATGAGACAAGAATATAAAATTCAATTTTGATTTATTTACAAAATTATACAGCTAATTATATATACTACTTTTTCTTCACACACACTATTATATAAAATCTTTGTGTCCTATGCGTGTGAGATGCAACCAAATCAATATTTTTAACTGGGCCGCGCGTCAGCCGGGCCGAGTGTTGAGTCAATGTCCAAAGGTAACGTTGAACACTGATTATCCTTTTTTTGCACCAATTAAATTACATTCTGTGTAAAAGATGCATTGGTTGCCTACATTAAGTAGATAGTATCTAATTTCGGTTAGTCCCCCTATTCTCTAGTCCCGCTATGCTCGAGTCGAAAAATACTTACTAAATAGTTTCGCTATGCACGCAATTCTTCAATTCTACGTAAACAATGGAAGGTTCAGTTGGAAATAAACGTGTTTTAATTCAAGTAAAAAAAAATATAGCGCTATTCGTATATGCGTAAGCGTCTGTAAGTTAAAATTTGTTTTGTCTATCAATCAAAAATGTCAAAATGACAAATAAGAAAAAACGAATTTCAGAGCAATTGTAAATTATGATTTTTTTATGTTTATGAATAGTCAATACTGGACCCACAAGATTTAACGAAGTCTGTAGACTTGTATATTGATATTTACATATTAGGTTTTCTTAATTTACTTTTTAAACGGTTAAATAAAATATTACACTGTAACAGTTTTCTTCATCACTGCCCGCGAATGTGATCTCGTGCATATCGAAACTTATTATTTATTTAATACTTTAAGTACACAAATGTACAGAGGCGGACTTAATGCCATAGGCATTTTCTACCAGTCAACCTTTGGGTGATGTAGAGACAAGCAGTGGTAGGTGCAATAACCAAAATTGTGGAATAAATATAAGGATATACATACATATATACCTATTAAAAGCTTTAAATATAATAATTATATATACTTACCTAATTATACATAAATATAAGACCTTATAAATACACATAAATACACGAATATACCAACAAACCAAACAATCAATGGGAAAACATTATCGTTATGATGATACAGCCAGCTTCTTTTTAGTAGGTATTTTACGAGTCGAGCATAGCGGGGCTAGAGCATAGAGGGACTAACCATCTAATTTCAAAGTAAAACAAGTCATGAGATTTATTATGAACCCTTAAGCATTGTTGGTGTAACCTTTATTGTTTAATACATAACATCAATATTAGTTAGGAACTTAGAAATCACCCGTATAAAATCTTCTTAAGTCGGCCCACTATCATGAAATTGAGTCCCAAATTCCGTTTCATGATTGTTTTTGTTAATTAATCAAATATAAACTCTATCAAATTGTGTTTGATCCCTTGTTTGCAACCATCTATTAATTGTTAGTGTAAACTGTTAGGGTGCGCTAACGAGTTAATAATGATTCTTAAAGGCAGTTGAACGCTAATTTCGACCTAGGGTTGGCCTATGATGGCATATCATTTATAATATATTTGATTTACGTATCTGATGATAGTGACCTTGACAAGTTATAGATACCTATAACTAGTGATTTGAGGCATACGAAAGATCAAAGGAAAAGTAAAAAAACCCGGCCAAGTGCGTGTCGGACCACGCGCAACAAAAGGGTTCCGTAGTTGGGATGAATTTATCCCAAAAACAAACTTAACATTGTAGTTGAAAACATGTTTTCCCATATATCGTTATACGTTACGGTCAATTCTCCAACTGAAAATGTAAGTTGGTCGACTATTACTCGTTAACTTGTAAAGCCTACTTAGCTGTGATAGTTTTCCTTTTAATTTCGTTATTATACTACTGCCATACATTTTTTCACATGTCCAATAACAACCATTTACCTGACAGGAGGGGTAGGGACACTCTAACAAAACAGACCCGCAATATTTTGAACGGCCTATCCACACTATGGGATAGACGAGAAACTACTAACTAAGCTACTTTGTTGGCGTGATTAATATCACCCATACCAAAAACCAACCATTATTACCATTAATATACCCATGCCAAATTACAGCTTTCTAGTACTTAAAAGTCTCTGAGCTAAGTTGGGGACAGACAGACAGACAGACGGACATGGCGAAACTATAACCCCCATATTACAAAACAAGGTTTATCTTCAGACCCAGGTTTAAAACATGGAGCCATTATTGAATTTTATTCTTATAGTTATTAATATTTATTAGAACTTTATTCTGAGTACGGTAAAGTTCCTCAACACAAAACTGACAACTTAGTATCGAACTAAGTTTTCAGTTTTGTATAAAGAACAGTATTTCAATCACTGTTACGTTCTTATTACAAAAACTGGCTGCATGGTTTAAGCCATGTCAAAATGTAAATCTTGTTTTATAATAAGGTGGTATGGGTTACCTATTGACTACGGAACCTTAAAAAAGGTAGGCATTTGGAAACTATCTAAGTAAGAAACGTTAAATGTTGCAGTATGGTTTAGATTCAGTGCTGAAAATTTACTTCTGAAACATCCATGAGAAAAACCAACCAGAGATTTTCACTAATATCCGCCCTTAAATTAAGATGAAGAAAATAACCACCAAATTATAACGAAGAAGAAGTGGAACATAAAATAATTATTTCACAAAGGAAAGCAACAAAGAGCCATCCTCCAATTTATTGAACATTTCGGAGATAGTCCGCCTATTCATTTGTAGTTTATTGTTACGTCCGCCATTGCGGAACAAAGTCTTTGACCCCTGTTGACCTGTGTCAGTTTCTCTTTCAAAGACAGACGACGGCGACGTGCCCTTATCAAAGTCAAAGGAAATGTCCTATTGTACATAAAGCTGCTAGAAAGAATTTCTAATTCATATTCGCGTATACTCTGTACGTGTAGATACACGAAATATTCAAATGCGATTTTCACGTGGAATAACGATTGTAACCCCTCAAGTTTTAAAATATTATAGTGCGACTAAATGTCATGATCATTCATCATTTGAGCCGAAAGACGTCCACTGCTGGACATCGGCCACCCACAAGGGAGCTTGCCATAAGGCGGGTTGGCGATCGCAGTATGGTGTTAAAATGCATAGAGAATGCTACTGCCCATTCTCTAGTAAGTCCTTTAGTCGTCTTTTACGCCACCCACGGGAAGAAATAGGATGGTGCTATTCTTTACGTCCGGCACCGTGCTGCTATAACATACATATAGAATACTTTCAAAAAGACCACGGCTTCACGTTGATTAGAACCGAGTGTAATACGGAACGTGGGCGCACAAAATATCGATAAATGCTAACCAACGCATCGCCCAACAACGTCGCAATTCTACACCGGTGTTTTGTCCAACTAGCCAGCTAGCTTGTTGCTACCTATAGGAAGGAATTTGTTCATACTATCGTCCGGTCTACTTTATCATTCGGTCATTCGACCTATGTCTAGTTGATGGTTGTTATAATTTGGAGTGTATCATCCTCATCATCATTTCAGCCGAAAGACGTCCACTGCTGGACACAGGCCTCCCCCAAGCACCGCCAAATTTCTGTCTTTCCTGTATCCAGCGGATTCCTGCGGCCTTCACAAGGTCATCGGTCCACCTTGTAGGAGGCCTTCCAACGCTACGTCTTCCGGTACGCGATCGCAATTCCAGAACCTTTCGGCCCATCAGCCATATGTTTTGTGAGCAATGTGCCCTGAATTAGAGTGTATGCATTCATTTTATTACCTAAGTTAAGTATAAAGTAGATAAACGGTAGTCAAGTTAACGACTACGATCCTCATCAAGTTCTTTTATTACTACTAATTCTAAAAAAAACCATTATTGTTCTTTATAAACAAAATTCTATAAATGTTTGTGATATTATAGAGCAATAAATTTAAAGTACTATTAGGTCAACGGTTTTTTTTTTTACTGTAAGTATTTACTACTTAATTTTTGTATTTTTTTTGTAATAAATTTTGCAAAGTAAAGTAGAAACTTATACTAATACATAAACATAATGTTTGTAATGTCAAAAAGTAAACTTGTTTCTGAGAATTTAACTTTCAATTCAATAAAAATCAAAAGTTATTTATTCAAACTAGGCTGAGAATCAGCAGTTTTCGAACGTCAGAATTACATAAGACAGTCCTCCAAAAACGTCCCCCCTTCACCACTTCCTAGTGCTTTAGCTGGTAAAAAGAAGTGGCGCAACAAACTCCCCGGAAGCACAGCTGGCAGTTCAGTTAGAAAAACTTTATTCTATACAATAGTATGTAAAATAATTTACATTACGCATTCAATTATATCAGCCACAAGCAACATAAAACTTCCGTTCTAATTAGACAGATACTAACATCATTATAATGTTCTACTCTAGCATTGCTTGTCGATGTACCTAATTATCTTAATAATTATGTTTTTGTAAGAATACAAAAAGCTGTTAAGCAGCTTTGTGAGATTTAAACTTGCGTGTCCTTTGCTGAGGTACCTAGTTGATGAAGCTGTGTGTACAATAGTCATCATCATCTGCCCAGCCTTTTCCCAACTATGTTGGGGTTGGCTTCCAGTTTAACGAGATACAGCTGAATACCACAATTTTACATGAAGCGAGAGTCTACCTGACCTCCACAACCCAGGTACTGGGTAATACGATACCCCTGATAAGATTGGTTGTTTGACTTTCGGGCTTCTAACGACCCGTAACTACTGTTAAAGATCCACGAATGACAGCCGAGATCAACGGCTTAACGCGCTAGCCGAGGCACGGAGGCTGGGTATGTAAAAATGGTCAACCAACCACGGACAAACCGCGGCAAGCGTTAAACCTGATCGATCGACCCTTGCGGCTGTTATTACTTAAATACTTAACCACAAACCCCTGTGTGTAAGATAGTATAGTTTTGAAAAAAATATGTTCGTAGACCAATAACTATCAATACTTTAGGAGAAAAGCGCTTTTGAATCTTGCATTAGTGTTAAGTATTTATGCTCGTGGCTGTGCATGTGTCGTGTGTTGTGTGTGTACTACGTACATAGGGCTTACAAGCTACTTACAAGTCTATTGTGTGATCTGTTACAAGACTCAAAAGCACCGTCATGGCTTGTTTAGTTGTAAAACAATTACCCAAAACCAAACATGAGAGCTCGCTCATAATAGGGCTAGAATTAGGGTTGCCAAACATACTTTATTATTTAAAAAAAAGTATCAAAAATACTTTATTTTGACTGCTTTTATGGGTGGAATCATACGAAAATAAACTGTGGGAAATCATACGAAAAAATTCAAGAATGATAAAAAAAATACAATCTGCTAAGATAAGTTTAATTTTTTTCGGAAATTACTTTATTTTGTTTGCAAATACTTTTTTTTATATTTTTCAGAGAGGAATATTCGTTATTTTCCATAAAATAAGTTGGCAACCCTAACTAGAACTAACATCAAGGATATAACAAACACAAAGTAGTCAACGTGGTCTATTTTAGGAAGACCTAGACTGTTATAACTAATATACATACAGGATGATATTCCTTCGCAAGATTTCCTTCCATGAACAGCATCGCTCGTTGAATAATACAATAAAATGGTTCATTTTTACCGAGGTAGGCTTCGATCGAAGGGGCTCGTGGCGGCTAAATAATAACAGCCGCACGGGTCGATCGATCCGGTTAAGCTACGCTTGTCGAGGTCGATCCGTGGATGGGTGACCATCCGTTACATATCAAGGCCCCTCCGTGCCTCGGAAAGCACTTTAAACCGTTGGCCCCGGCTGTCATTTGTAGATCTTTGACAGTTTTCGATACGGGTAGTCAGAAGCCCGAAAGTCTGACAACCAATCTTATCAAGGGGTATCGTTTTACCCAGTAACTGGGTTGTGGAGTTCAGATAGGCACTCGCTCCATGCAAAATTGCGGTATTCAGCTGCATCTAGAGACTGCATCTTTAGACTAAAAGCCACCCCAACATAGTTGGGAAAAGTCTAGGCAGATGATGATGATTTTTGTACACACAGCTTCATCAACTAGTTACCTCAGCAAAAGACACGCAAGTTTAAATCTCACAAAGCTGCGTAACAGTTTTTTGTATTCTTACAAAAACATATTATGATAATACATCGACAAGCAACAATACAGTAGAACATTTTTTTTAAATATCGTATCGTATTACCCAGTAACTGGATTGTGGAGGTCAGATAGGCAGTCGGTCCATACAAAATACCGGTATTTCGCTTCGTTCGATTAGACTGAAATCTGACCCCAATGTAGTTAGGAAAAGGCTCAGCAGATGATAAAAGGGTTCGAATGCCTATTACAAAAACAAAACCAATTAACTTTCTCAAAAATTAAGCTCATTTCTTCTAGAATCACTTTATTCTAGATCAAAAACTGAGCCTGTCCGCTCATTATAAAAATACGTATTGTATTTTTCAACCCAAAACAAACTTCGAGGTGATCTTATCTTTAAATTCAAATAAATAAGGACCCTTTTAATTAAGCCATTCTTAATTAATGTTGGCATTTATTTAAATCTCCGTTTTGGTACACCCGACGAAACTGAAGGATAAGTTTCAGGAGTTCGTAAACAACTCTTATGTTACCACCGAAAATAGATTTTCATGAAGAAAATTACAGCAATTTGTTTGTGAGTTGTAGTGTCTCAAATAACGCACATGATATCCATTTGCTGGTTCTGATTTATGATTAATATTATCGGTAGATGAAAAAAACCAGCCAAATGCATGTCGGACCACGCACAATGAAGGGTTCCGTAGCTCGAAACATTGTACTAGAAAAACACATTCTCCCATAAATCGATAAATGTACGTCATCGTCAATTCTCTAACAGTAAATATAATTTTGTAATTGCAAAAAAAAAAAAAAATATATAAATTAACGATTTTCGGACATTTTACTTTACTTTTGCTGTGAGACTTTGCTTCTTGCCAAATTTCATGATTCTAGATCAACAGGAAGTACCCACATTTTGATTTAGCGGCCGTATTTTTTTATTGCGTTTACTTAGAGCTGCAAGGGACCGTAGACCTACGTATTTGATATTAATTTCAACTTGATACCTCCACCCGTACCTGAAAAAAAAGGTCTTGACAGTCTGATAGACAGACAGACAGAGAACGAAGTGATCCTATTAGGGTTTCCGTTTTTTTCATTTTGAGGTGCGGAACCCAAAATACAAATGACTGGACATATTTTGATTGTTTTAATGAATATCAATATCGCGTGCGATCATACAAAGTATAGACTGCCATTGAGTGGAAAAACAAAACGAACAATATTCATAGAACAAATTAAATTGTTGAACAAACGAAAATGCTCTTTTGTATTTTAGGGATAGACGAGTATGAAAGGGCAGAGCTTTTAATTAACATACATCCTCGGACTGGTTTACTGATAGGTTTCTATATAAAGGTGCTTGGACATGAAGGCTTCACCCCGCCGTAACGAAAAAATAACTAGAAATCATATTTAGGTTAGGGAGAGCTGATTCAAAATTGAGCGTCAAGATTCTAAACTGACAACTAATCTTGAAACACTTTTAATTAAAATGCAACATCAAACCGTCACTTTTATAAGAAAAGAAGGTTGAAATTAGGATATCAAGGTGCATAGTTTTAACATATTTTTAGCACAGTACTAACTTGGTAATAAAGGACAAAACCAAGCGGTTGGTCGACTCTTCACGATGTGACCAGAGGGCGGCCTTTTTTAAGCCGAATCAGCAGTGCCATCCAATGTGGCAATGCTGCCAGCCTTTTGGGTACTTTCCCCATTGACAGCGATGCGGAAGAGTTTTTGATGCCAATGGGCATCAAAAGCTCTCTTCTTTCTGCTCTTACCTTTTTTATAATAGTTATTTTTAGGGTTCCGTAGCCAAATGGCAAAAAACGGAACCCTTGTACGGAGCCCTTCGTGCGCGAGTCCGACTCGCAGTTGGCCGGTTTTTTTTAGGTACTTTTACATAATATACAGCGTGCCGCTATACTGGCGACATTAATTTTTGATGATATGAGGAACAGGGTGTAAAGTTCACTCATCCACCATAGAAAAGGGAGGATCCTCCGACCAGACGGGTGTTGTGTCTGGTGGGCAACTGCCCGATGGTTGATGTCGGGACGTTGTATATATGCTAGTCGCGTGGTAAACTCTAATTGCGCGATGCAGGATTTTGCGTGACGTCAGTGTGACGCGTAGTTCGTATGTGGCGATGTTGATGCCGCTACATCACTCCCCTCCGGAGACCGGAGGTCGATAGTGGGCTGAGTCGTGTATCTTGCGATACTTGCCAGTGCCAGTTGAGGGTTCCAGTGAGTCGGAACCTGGTGCCGCATAGTTCTCGGTGAGTCGGAACTGTCTGCGGTGATTCCCCAGTGAGTCGGGGTGGCGCTGCGTTATGCTCCAGTGCGTCGGATGTAGTACAGCGCCGGGTTGTGGCTGGCTGCTGGCGTCGACCAGGAGAGGCATGTTCTCTGCTTTTTGTACCGGCCGAAAGTGCAGTGTGCTGTGCCAAGGTTGCTGATGAGGCTGTGGGTGATGACCAGGAATGCGCGTCCGCTGCATGCTGGTGGTCAGGATACCCGTTGAAGCCGTGGGTGCTGGCTGGCTGTGTGACTCGCCGCTCGAAAGCTTGAGGAAGTGATGATGATGATGATGATGATGACGTCACGCTGAAGTAGTTGCACTTTCGGCCGGTCCACAAGCAGAGCACATGCCTCTCCTGGTCGACGCCAGCAGCCAGCCACAACCCGACGCTGTACTACATCCGACGCACTGGAGCATACCGCAGCGCCACCCCGACTCACTGGGGAATCACCGCAGACAGTTCCGACTCACCGAGAACTATGCGGCACCAGGTTCCGACTCACTGGAACCCTCTACTAGCACTGGCAAGTATCGCAAGATACACGACTCAGCCCACTATCGACCTCCGGTCTCCGGAGGGGAGTGATGTAGCGGCATCAACATCGCCACATACGATCTTCGCGTCACACTGACATCAAGCAAAATCCTGCATCGCGCAATTAGAGTTTACCACGCAACTAGCATATATACAACGTCCCGACATCAACCGTCGGGCAGTTGCCCACCAGACACAACACCCGTCTGGTCGGAGGATCCTCCCTTTTCTATGGTAAATATTTTTTATTGATGTATTTACAATTTTCTAAAATAGCATCTTGGAGCAATCTGTACTTAAAAAACTGTAGCGCAGAGGTAATTAGCCGGGGTCATGGATCATAACATCGAGTCGATGAAATTAAAACAAATAACGTGCAAGGAGTAGGCAAATTGAAGGGTAGAGAGAGCTTTATTATTTAGTTTGATTTTATTATTTTACGATTTATAATTATTTATCTTATTATAATACATATTATTACTGGCCATTAGCCCTACCAGTGTGTCAAATTAATGTCGCCACTGTGGCGGCACTCTGTATATATTTTAGTGTTAGCTTTTATTTATTTTATTTAAGATTTGTTAAAACGAGGCAAATATAACAACCAACACTTTAAGATATTTTTGAAAAACACTTTCGTTTAAGAAAATACAGTATCGCATTCTTAGCTCGTTTTGAAAGTATTGTCATTTTCACTCGCTTTAAAGCAGTCTTGAGAATTCTATTTATAGGATAGTAACGAAACCCGGAGCAAAAGGATTCAATTTCCGCGAAATTAATTCAGCTTGGCGTTGAAGTTTTACAACAACGCGGTAAGATAAAGTAAATGAAAGTAAGGAATTTCTTATTGTGCCAAACAAATATAATATAACAATATAATATAACAAAAAAAATATAACAGTTCCTTTACTTAAGTAAGTAAAAGTTCTTTTACTTATCTTTAGTAATAATAGTTAATAATACACGAATTGAAATTACACGTTCCAATTCTTCAATTAATAATAATCCAAGAACTGGAACGTGTAATTTTGTTAAATAAGAGTAAACCTTAGATGGTTTACTTATATAATATGGTAAACCATATACGGTTTACTTCTCATTACGTGGAATAGGAATGTAACAAAAATAAACAAAGAAGCTGAAATTTTCAGATCAGAGGCATGCTGCATAGTCGGTATTGGTTATATTAATGTTTTATTTGTCATTCGTTACAGAAAGTCCGAAATCTTTCTCTGAAAAAAGTCTTGCAACATATCTGTTTTATTTCACCAAAGGGCTCGCCTTTGATTTATACGATAAAGTAATATATTGAAGACCTACGTCAAAAAACAATTCAAGCTAAATAAGCCAGCTTTCAATAAAACGTGAACAAACAATGGATCCTGAAATGCGCAAAGCAATGTTGCTTATAGCAGGGAAAAGGAACCTGTGAGGAACAAGTAGCACGATATCGGAAGTCACAAAACTGTGCCGATCGCAGATTCAAATGCGATTTTCACGTTGAATAACGATTGTAACCCCTCGAGGTTCAAAATATTATACTGCGAAAAAAAACATCATGAAAATTCATCATTTCAGCCGAAAGACGTACACTGCTTTTTTTTTTTTTTTTTTGGGTGGGAAATTATCAAATAACTTCTCCCGCTCTGGGAGGAGCGGGAGGGCGTGTCAGACTTTTACTGACTAAAACCCACCCGTATTCCTTCATTTGCCTGTGTGCCAGGGCCACGATATCCCTTTCGGACAAACTCGCAACCCAGACAGGCATTGGCCCTAACGGACCCCGTCAGTTGCTGCTGACAACTCTTTGAGGCGCGCGTGGAATACAACGCGCCGTCGACCCGGGCCTGGTCCTTATCGGACGGTGAACTACCCATCGCTCACCGTCCGCAAGCCCGCGCCTACGGTGGCCGGAAATCGGCTTGCGACTCCCGACGCCCGGGGCGTCTCCTGCGGCGACTAGGGGCGCGAGGGCGCGAACCTTGCCTCTCCCTCACGCGTTTCGCCTCCTCCTTCGCAAGCATTACTGCTTCGCAGAAGGAGGTGACGGCCTCCCATGCACTCTCGCTCCGAACCATGGCCCGAACCAGGGCCGGACGCGAGAGATCGCCGCCGCCGATTGCCTCCGTGAGGACACGGCGGTGCTCCACCCAAGCCGGGCAGACCTCCACCGTATGCTCCACCGTGTCCTCCGGGAGATCCACACAGTGGTGACACCCGGGCGTTTCCTCCCGCTTTATCCTGAACAGGAACCTCCCGAAACAACCATGTCCGGTTAGGACCTGCGTCAGGCGGAAGGTGAGGACGCCGTGGCGCTTCTCTAGCCACTCCTCAAAGAGGGGACTTATCGCCACAATTGTGGCGTGCCCAAAGACGTACACTGCTGGACATAGGCCTCCCACAAGGGGGGTTTTGCCATGATCGGCACGCTTGGCAGGCGGGTTGGCGATCGCAGAATGGTGTTAAAATGCATAGAGAACGCTGCTGGCCATACTCTAGTAAGTCCCTTAGTCGCCTTTAACGACACCCACTGGAAGAAATGGGATCGAGCTATTCTATTCCTTACGTCCGGCACTACACGGAATAAAATAGTAGCAGATATTAATTGTGTTTGGGCTTGTGGCTTAGTAATAACCGCCGAACGGATCGATCGATCATGTTAAGCTACGTTTGCCGCGGTTGGTCCGTCGATGGGTGACCATCTTTACATACCAAGACCCCTCCGTGCCTCGGAAAGCACGTTACGCCGTTGGTCCCGGCTGTCAGTCGTGGATCTTTGACAGTCGTTACGGGTTATCAGAGGCCCTAAAGTATGACAACCAGTCTTACCAAGGGTTATCGTATTAACTAGTAACTGGGTTATAGGTAGTCGCTTCATGTACAATACTGGTATTCACACTGAAAAAAATGCGAGCTAACTAAGATACATTTTCTCTTAGTTGGCATTAAAATGTTAGGAATCACTATTTATTTATTTACTATAAACAAGATAGCATATTTGCCAGAACAAATTCATTTTATTTATAACGACAATGTGTCATGTACAAAATAATCATCGGTCTTTGTTACATCATACATGCTTTGTTTTATTTTACTTCTTCACTTTTTTAAATCAAATAATAATTTTAGTTGATGGTAACAAGCAACTTGTTAGCATTACATCATTCTTAAACTGACCAACATTTGAGTTAAATTAAATAACTACCCGTAATTAACCTAACTAATTATTTAGTTGACGGAACTATGATAATTTAACAAAGTTCTCCTAGCTTCAGAAATCAAGATCTTGTTAGGCTCGTATGGAGTCAAGATGCGTGATCACATTAAACAAGATGTTTGTTAAAGCAAACACTCTTTTTTTTCAGTGCAGCTGCATCCGGCTTGACTGGTCTGGAAGCCGACCCCAAGATAGTTCTAAGTCTAGGCAAATGATGAGATATAATACTTAAATCATGTTTCTCGGAACTGAAAATATTATTACAATTAACTTGCCACTTGAGTTACTGAAACTCAATTCTGAGAAAAAGTTGGTGCCTGGATGCAGGCGTTTAGATTGTGTGACTTGTGTGTGACGATAATATGAGATAGGTATACAACATGTCCCAGAGTTAACGCACAACCACTTAAGGGGTCATTGTACTCATAATAATCATAATCATTTATTAACATAGGTACAATAAAAAAGTTGTTATACAAAAAAAAAATACATGCGCGCTATGTTATACCAGAAGGCGTACAAATATTCATGGATGTCATTGATACTCAAAATTTATAACATAATTACATTAATCAAACGATTTTCTCAAAAATATTAAATATACATGTCAAAAGTAAGAAAAAAATAAAAATAAAGTTCTAATAAATGAAAAACGTCAATATTCAAATAAAGTAAAACAAAAATAAAGAAAAAAGTAATATACTTAATAATTAAAATGATACAACAAAAATGACGCGTGCAATGTTAAAAAATGGACTAAACATACCAGGTTAATGACTACCAACTAAGGTCAAAAACAGTTATTGCATTTTGTCCGTCAAAAATGCTGAAATGCTGTAATATGCTTTTCTCAAACACGCATTGAAATATTGTCATTATTTTCGAAGAAAGAACACGCGAAGTATCGAATTTACGGTCACTGAAAATCAAATCCATTGCAGGAGCGTTTTTCGAATTTGGAACATTACAACGCTCCAGCAATGTTGTATGAAACGGCGTGCCGGGGTTATTAAATACTCTTTTACTCCGAAACATGGCAACCAAGGAAGTAACTTATCAAAGGTTTTATTTAAATTTTGAACTCGCTTGAATAGAAAGCTGTATATTGAAAAAAAAAACAAATGAACACATTGGCGCGTGAAAAATTATCGTTGTTCGTCATTGAATCTGGAATTTATAAATAATTTACTTTCTCTGCATTCTTTTCAGAAAAGCACTGTATATGCCTCGGCGGAAATGGCAATTGCCTACTTCACGGCCTTTGCAATATTGTACTATTATTTAACAGTAAAGATTTAAGCCTTTTCTTAAATAAGTTTATGTTTAATTCTTTAATTGAACTAGTTAAGTGGTTGAATATGATTGGTGCCATACAAAAACTCTTTTATGCATCAATGCTGTAAGAGCCCTTTTTACGCACAAGTTATTATTCTGTGGTCGAGTTTGTTTGTGATAAAATGATATTCTAGTAAATAAGTCTGGATTGGTCATAACAAATACAGCTACATAGTATATAAGCAAGGAAATGTCAATAATTTAACATTTCCTTGCTTATAATTATATTTATGAGGTAGCTGTATTTTAACCAGAAATCGTGAAAAAAAACAGTTGTTCCCTACATTTTATTATTCTAATACGAGTAACTCGTCAAAATGTAGGGAACAGCTGTTTTTTTTTTCGCGATTTCAGGTTTGGTCCTATAGTAAAAGTTGTTCATAATGATGAGTACAAGACCCCTTAAGAGGTTGTGCGTTAATTCTGGGACATGTTGTATATGCATATAAAGTACCTAATTAAATAAAACATAACATAATAATGTCATACCTGTATTGCCTGAAGGGATAGGGAAAGATAGATATTATATAAATAGTAGCTATCTACACCCACATATCGGCAAATACACACATCAAGAGAATCTAGGGATACCTTAATCCTAAATTATTTATGAATGTATAGTTTTTAATTTCAATAATATTTTAATAATACAATGCATGATAAATTATAAATTGGTAAATTAATTAATTATTTTGACATTATTTATTCAGACATTACTTTTAACTTGAATCTGTGACATTATTTACTTAATAATTTGAATGTATATTATTGCACAGGGTATTACTATTCTTTCGAATTTATGACGTTATATAACCGATTAATTGGATTTTATGAAATTGTCTAACTATAATTTTTAATTTTGCATGCCTGAATTGGTACATACAGTGGACTGCGCATTCACTTAACACCTAGAAATGCATATATGTACTGTGTTTTGCAATAAATATTTGAATTTGAATTTAAAATCTTTTTAGTTTCCATAAAAAGTTTATATATATACAGATTTAAACCTCTTTTATTCTATTTTCAAAATTTAAAAATGTAAAAAAAAAAACAAAAGAAAAAACTAAATACGGCGGCAAATTTGTAAGTAATTCGTTACGTTATGGAAAATTAAAATTGTTTCATTAATATTAATTAATTAAAAGGAATTAGATTGTTTTTCTTTTTTAATTTAACGTGCCGTGTGAGCTTTAAAGCTCACGATCACGAAATGACGACGTGACATGACTGTCACGTCATCATTTGAGTCGAGATGAAATGTTACAAGCCGTGGGCATGTTAGAAAATGGTGCTATTCAACGCGTCGTTGCAGAGGCCGTACACATCAGCCAAAACGTGATATCAAGGTTGTGGTCACGTTATCGCAGTACTGGGGATGTGGCTGAACGGCACACGGGTAGATATCGTGTTACTACGCAGAGACAGGTTCAATTTCTCTAAATGACCGCCAGAAGACAACCCAATATCACAGCGATGCAACAATGTAGTACAAAGGCTCCAGGAGCATCACCCGTTGCTGGTAAGCGACCAAACCGTGCGAAGGACGTTACATGAAGTTGGTCTTCATGCTCGAAGACCGCTACGTGTTCCAGCATTGCGATGTGGCAATCGCGGTCGGCGGATTTCGTGGGCTCGGAAGCATTTACCATGGAGTGACGAACAATGGTCTTTGGTGCTGTTCACCGATGATGAGTCCCGGTTTGGGTTTCATCCGGATTCACGAAGAACATGCGTTTGGAGAACTCCAGGGAGAGTTAGGCGTCTACGGCACCCTCAGGAGGTCTACTCATACCGAGGCGGGACAATCATGGTGTGGCCAGGAATTCTTCTTAGCGGACGAACCCAGCGCGTTTGGATCCAAGGCAGCATGACTGCACAAAAATACTACGAGGAGGTAGTAGAGCCTGTAATTGTCCCACACAGAATCCAAATGTGCCAGGAATTTCTGCTTATGTACGATAATGCTCCTTCCCATACGGCGCGGCTGGTGTCTGCCACTCTCCGAGACCACGATATTCAAGTTTTGGATTGTCCTGCACAGTCGCCCGACTTTTATCCTATCGAGCATGCTTGGGACATGTTACAACGAAAAGCTTTGAGAGATTTCCCGCCAAATTGGACGATGGAACAACAACTTTATGAACACTTGCAAAGAACATGGGACCTCATACCGCAACAAGATATTGACAATTTAATTTTAAGTATGAACAATCGATATCGATGTGTAATTAATGTAAGAGGTGGCAACACGGTTATTAATAATTAGATTTTTTAAATTTTAATTAAAACTAAAAGTCTTTGAAGAAAAGTTTTTTTTTATCATACAAATTTTCTAGGCGATTCAAAAAATGTTTTTTTTTTATTTAAAAACAAAAAAATCATGAAATGTTTTTGTATTTTATTAAAGACCTTAAAATAACCTGTCATTTTTCTATTTATTATATTAGTAAATTCTTCTTAGATTTTTAGATATTTGATGAAATATCCCTAGATTCTGTTGATATGTGTATGTATACCCAAGTCCAAGTAATAGAAGGTGAGACTATAACTGCTATTATTGACTAATGATAAGATATTATTTTAATTTGGTTATATTAATGTATAATTTTCAAATCAATGTATTTCTTTAATTTTATTAATAATTTTTAATTTAGTTTTCCAAAGTTGGTTGATAATTAAATAAATAATAATAATACTATTACCATTATCGACTCCTACTCCTACTGCATAGATGTTAACAAAAAAATATCGTCCCGTACAGAGTTAAAAATAGAGAGACAATAACACGTCGGTCTGTAGATAAGTGTCCATCTATGACACTTCGAGACCCAGTGGGTGCGTCGTAGAGCACGTTAATCTTCGGGTTCGGTTGTCATGCGGATATATATGACAGGTATACCATAACCGTAGTATTTTTTACATTAGAATAAAAGTGGGAGCATTGGTAATGGAATAGCTGAGTCAATCTGTTGTCATGGTATGGAAATAAGATGTGAAATGACTAGTACTAAAATATAAATGAATAGTGCAGTAGGTACATCTGTTGAGAAGTAAGAGGCTAAGAGCACGTACGAAAAGAGGAAGATCAAATAAAATAAGAGCGAGTCGGACTCGCGTACCGAGGGTTCCGTACGAATATATGATATTGATGATTTCTGAAAAACTGTGCTATTTAGAGACATCGTTTTATTTTTCCTGTAATGTTTACATATGCTTCTATCGTATAGAATAATTTCAGATTTTGATCTCTGCAAACTTCGGAGATAAGGGGGGAACGGTATTTTTTTTTATATTTTTCATCATAAGTCGGAAACTATGCTGCATAAAAAAAAAATGTTTGAGAATGTGCAAACAGCGTTCTTTCATATGATACCCCACGTGCCCCACTTCAAAATTTTAAGACCCCCTTTCAGTCCTTCTTGCAAAAAATTTTTTTTTTTATTATTTCTTTCTTGCTTGCAAAATAGTTGGGCAAAGGTCATCTAAAAGTATTCTAAATTTCAAGTTGATAGCATTAGTAGTTCTTTAGATATCCAGGTGTGACAGACAGACAGACAGACTTCGTCTCACCATAAGGGTTCCTTTTTACCATTTTGGTGCAGAACCCTAAAACTGACGGACTGTATAAAAGATGTTATGGCAAAAATGAAAATGAACACTGAGATGACGATGGATAATCATGAATATACTCATAGAAGAAAAACGTATACTGTGTCACTTAGGAACAAATTGAGATAAAAACTCATAGCATAGAACATGATAGTTGGTTAAATGATGACAGATGCATTACTTATGCACCATGAGATACTAACAATTACGTAGTTACAGTGACACTTTGGCATAATATATCCAAGTAATAGAGACTTAGGTTATGTAAATAAATGGTACAAGATTTTCATATGAATGGGTGGATATATTGAGTCCGTCTGGCTTTAGATATTAATAATTATCCATCATGATACCTAATTGAAGTACTATTATTCTATTTCAAAACCAATAACTAACTTTATATGTTCCTACAATTACTTAAATTTTAACATAGTACTTTCCCGTCTCGCTTTCTACCACCAAACAAGTATGAATACCACAAATAAAGTTTGACGGCAAACTTCTACAAATTCCATCAAATTCAAGAATTGCTTACATCAATGCAAGCGTAATTCAGCGCAGTACACTCCGCCAGAACATTTCGATAAAACTTTATGAGCTCGTGATTCTTTCATGATATAGTTACTCCACTTGTTGAATTTCTTCTGGGAATTAAAACTTGTTGAATAAACTCCTAATTTTAGAAACTCCAATTGTACACAATTTATATATAAATTATTCACTCTGATTTATTTTACAAGAGACATAAAGGGTTGAGTTGAAGAACTTTTCAAGGATTTCCGGATCCGCGTTGTCCTGTTTATAATATACTTATATCTGAAATGACGGGTTTTATTCAAAACAAGAGGGCGGTTGTTTAAGTGTTTTCCTCTCTGGGAACCAATGATTTGTTGAGGGTCGTTCTTAGTATATTTTTTCAAGTGTATACTTGGGGATTAATAAAGACAAACTCAAGCTCCATTCTGTTGACAGTTTTAAGATTTTTTCGTTCCGTTCTTATTGTTAATAAATCAGTCACAAAATAAGAACTACTACTGATAATTGCATAACAGAAAATATAACTTATGGTTCAGCACTGTGCTTGACCTTGGAATCAAACCCAGGAACTAACGCTCTTGAGCAAAGTGGGCGGCCATTTTACATAATAGTAGAAAACGTAATTTAAATGCATGTGAAATGAGTCATTTCCTAAGTAGGTAGATATCAGGATATGCAACAGTAATTTTATACTCACTTAAGATTGATGTCTTCAAGGAGCCTCGTCGGGAGCAAGTCCAGGATCTGGGTGACATTGAGGCGATCCCAGGACTGCTGCCGACCCAGTATCTGCTGGGTGCAGTTTATGAACAATAGGATATCTATTTCGGAGTCCATGGCAACATATTTCACTTACACTTCACAAAGAATCATTTCATTACTAGCCGTGCACAGAAAAGTAAACAGCACTGTCAATAAGTTCTAATTGAATGTCACTTAATTATACCACTTGATTGTCCTTGTTTTTACACAGATTCTCCTTTCAGGAGGTCAAATTATTTGTATAACACGTAATTGTTTTATCACAACACATTTTAGGTTCGTTCGATTTAATTGGGTTAAGGAAAAAGCCGTCCACTGAAAATAAATCACATACAATTACGCATGTTTAAGTCTTTATTACTCGGCACCAGATATTAATATCAATTATCCCTCAGAACTTTTCCGACACTTAATAAAGTAAAGCTTAATTAAGATCTCTTTGTTATTTATTCCCTAATTTTTATGGTACGGTCAACAATGAAACCGGTAATTTGGGAAGCCATTATCATAACGGGGCTTGATTGACCACTTCTTTTTGAATACGCAATTAATTTTATTTAATGTTCCTGAAAACTTTCCAAAATTAAGGGTGGAAAAGAAAGAAAAACCGTATTTCACGCGATCGTCCTTTATCACAAAGGCGACATTCAAATTGCGATAAAGAAAGTATTATTGCCGAATTTCCGGTTCAAGAGTCTCAGAGACAAAAATGTGTAATTACAGCAGTTTTGGTCACTAGTATAGACGCCAGCAGGTCAAGCTACCCGAAACTGTAAAATTTTCACAATCAACCTTGAACCTTATGCTTTAACGATTAAGTTGAAAATCTTTTAAAGAAATTTGACAGATTGTAGTAGCTTGATGTGCTGGCGTCTGTACAATGTCATTTCAAAAATTTGACTTTGAAATAACTCGACGACACGGTTGGCGCAGTGGGTAAGCAATTGACTGCTGCGCTGCGTGTCACGGGTTCGATTCCCGCACGGAACAAATATGTGTATGACGTACAAGTAGTTGTTCCGGGTCTGGCTGTTTGTGTATGTGAGTTTAAATGTTGTAATCGCACACAATACAGGAGAAATTCCTAGTGTGGGGCAACGTTTTTAAAAAAAAGAAAGAAAAAAAGAAACTGAATATACGGTACGGTATACGAGTGCTGGTTCGTGCAATGAGAATAAGAAGAAAATAAACCAAATCAAAATATGTAGGTATCATTAGGTAGGTACATTGAAATTACGACCAAAACAAATAAAAAGGTATCAATAAAGAAAGGGAAAGTCCAAACAAAAACTGCTTGTCATTTTCAAATGTTCTAGCTAGTTGAAATAAACCGCAAGCGTCGTAAAACATCCACTAAAATCATATTAAATTATTATGCAAACATGGTTCCACATCAATTTGCTGTTATTGAATTGAAAGTAAAATAAAATTCAATAGCTAAAAATTATCATGTCACATGAAAGTAATAAATAGGATAAATAGCACAGCGATTCTCTCTGTTTATTTGCCTGCAAATATCATTATGTTGATTTGTCTGCAAATAGTCAACGGAAACAGCAACCCTGGCATTTTAACCCTGGAAATTGAAAATACGAATCGTATGCAAATACATATCCATGGATATTTTTTATCCATTAACCTTGATACCATTTCAAGTTGGTTTCAACGTCAAATGATATCAAGGTTAATGAATAAAATATATCCAAATATATCCAATATTTCAAGTTGAAACCAACTTGTAATGTTATGAAGGATATTGGATAAAAAATATCAATGAATAACTGTTTGCATACGATTTAAAAAAATCAGACATTTCCCAAATCTATTTTTGTATTTTGAGTGGCAAACTAGCCAGCAAACCACGTGATTAGAAGTAGTCATCGCCATTGAAAGAGATGTGCAATCCCAGAGGCATCGCAGAAGCATCGTCCACCCTAGAGACAAAGTTTAAATATATCACGTGCCTGTTACCATCACCCAGAGCACATCAAATGCTATTTAGCGACAGAAATAGATTATGATGGTGTGATAGCCCCAGACTCGCTCTTTAAAACTAAGAGCAACTAAAACCATAATATATTATCGTCTCTTCTAACAATTTCTGCTGACCGTTCTAAAAATTACAATTATTAAAGTAAGGAAGGCATAAATAAACTAAATTAATAAGAAACAACAAGTGAAGGGTCAAAAGAAAGTCGCATTAATACATTTTATTAAAGAGACATCTGAAGAATTCAAAAACACCCTAATGATACACGAGACTGACATTGAAGTGAATAAAAAGATCAGCCATAAAAGAATTATCCGACATTTACATGAACGATCAATTTCAATTAGGTAATGTAATTGCTTAGACATTAACTGAGGAATAAGTCGATCATTCTGTATCGTATCTAGTATTATTGCGTACAAATACCATCAACTTATATGGCTTTTTGTAAAGGCAAAAGAACAAAGAAAATCATGCGTAAATTGGGGTGGAGCAGAGAAAGGAAGAATTACGGTTATTTGGAATGTGAAACCCAAATTGGACAGCAAGGGGCGTGAAGCTTTACATGAATTGGAAAACCTAATGAGAACAATTAATTTTCTTAAATTAACCTCAATCCGGTTAGAATTCGGGTTGAATGAAATTACGTTATTTTTAACTTGATAAATTGGACAAACCTTTACCAAAAACAAAACAAATCAAATGCAATCATGCCCGACAAATGCTATCAAATTATTACCGCAAGGGCGTGAAAAGGAGGCAACCGGATTTCCACCCGGAATTGTATACAATTCCGTCCATGTAAATCCGGTTATAACCTTTTCCATCTATTAAATAATCTGTATGCTCATAGGTACTATATTATGCGTATGGTGGGAACATCCAAGATGCAAATAGGATTGCCTAATTCAAACTTAATCCCCGTAAAACGTATTCGATCATAGGAATAATAGAAATATCAGAAAGGGTTTGAATTTCGTGAGAGCACTTTTCACTTAAGAAGGGTTAGACTGTGAGGTGGTTATAAGGGTTAGGTGATACTTAGCAGTTATGTAGAAAGGGCTCATAGCATAGCAAAGCATACCTAATAAGCCTATAATTTTCCAACTCCTGGGACACGGGCCTCCTATCTTTGAAAGGGAGTCAGCTTAAAACGATTAATTTATTATGATAATTCCCGGATCAATGGATGACCTAACGGTGTACCTAGTTTCTATAGGCTTTAAAAACTCTTCTAATTATTCAGTATTGTATTAACAATCTATATAGATTTAACATATCTACTAATCATTATATAATACAAAAATATTTATAGCTAAGCCTCATTCAAATGCACACAGAATATAACTAACAGCCATGTAACTGAAGTAGAATAAGTTCGTATCTGCACTAGTTACTATAGGATCTACAAATCAAAGAAATCTAAAAATCTAGGTGCCTGTATAGATTTGCACATATAAATAAATCTGTTTGTATGTGTGTAGGCTCTAGAAATATTCACCAGTGATATAGCGCAAAAAGTTGTAAAGGATTTATTTTTACCACCTTTATACCCCACGAAATTTTCTGGTAAGAGAAAAATAGTGTACTTACCACTATCAAAAAATAAACAAAAATTTATTTTTTAATGGATTTTTCTGTGGATGTCCTCTTCAAAGTCTACCTCTCTTAGAGCCTACCTCTCACAACCTCCAAATATTTTCGTTTTTAATCAACTAAAAGGAAATTCAACTTGCAAAACGTTAATTACTTCACTTGATTGCCAAAAGCCTTTAGAAACCATCCCTTGCTTCCCTTTCAAAGCCAATGAATAAAAACTCCTTCTTTTTACCGCCTTTTCCTTATCGATATTGCCTTACCGTTTTTGATTAGAATTGTGCACAATAGAAATGATAAAAAAATTGTGCTTTACTCATCCTCAGTGAATCTTCTTTGCAAAATAATTATTAAACGCAAAAAACAAATCATTTGAGATCGCAAAAACTTTTGTTAAACTTTTTAGAACAACTTTTTTACAACACTAAAGTTCAAAAATAAAAGTAAATTTAAATATTAGAGGGCGTTAACTGTTTATGTCCTGAAATTAAATTATTTATTTATTTTGTTAGTCACTATAATAATGGTTAGTTTGGTCGCAATATCACTCGCGTCGTATGGCGCGTGCTAACGGAACCGCGGTCGGGACTCGACTGAACTCGACCACCCATAAAAGTTAAAGCGGGTTTTCCACCAAACAAAATTTAATAAACTGCATCAGACAGGTGTTAAGATCCTTTGCTAACACATTGCTGCGGAGGTCACGTACAGTTACCGACCAATAGAAATCTTTCACGGATCGTTTTTAATTTACGGTAGCTTGATGAAAGGCGATAACTTTTTTCAAAGCTGTGAAAAACGGTACCTACGTTTTATATTTTCTCGAAGAAAGAAATAGCTATCTATAAGGCCATAAATCTGTTGCTTCCCGTGCCGCTGTAAATATTTACGGGCGAATAATTTCAGTGTGACTCTAAGAATTCATATACCTTCAGTTCGTTAGCATTTATATTCCCTGCTACCCTTATTACTCATTAGCTTTTTAGTATACAGTTTCACGTAATGTTTCCTTTACGCTATGAACAAATAAATGATTAAAATAAATGATTGATTGATTAATTAGTTGATTGATTGAATATGTTGAATTAAATGTACCATAGGTACGCCTTTTAAGGACCTTAGGCGGTTGACGACGCCGCGACGTGACGAAAACTAAACATGAAAACTGTGGTACTTCCTTACAAATTAATTAAAAATTGAGTACTCGTCATTATTTATCTAAGTACGTAATAAAATATAAATATGTGTAAGTACGTTGCGCAGCGTTGCCCAATAACATGCGCTACCTAGGAATCGAACTCAGTACGCGAACGCTGAGCATAGGCTCAGCTAAAAATACCTTAATTTTCTTCGCTGTTAGGCATAATACCCCAGCAATAACATTAATAGAATAATAATTAGGTAAGTAGGTACTTGGGTACGAAATGTGTTGTATACAAAGTTCAGACAGCGCAGTTTGTATTAATGCCAAGTGTCCAAACTGCGGATGTAACAAATATAAGTACTGTTCCTCTAATTGGACCAAATAAGGGTTCCCGAATATAATTGAAAGAAAGAAAGAAAAATGCGTTTATTGGCATTACAGCAAAAAATACACCTTAAAAACTATAAATAACAGAAAATAATTAATTATAATGCCAAAAGGGCCTCAGCTCAGCATAATGTCAGATGACAACACAAGGTGTACCACCTGACGCTGATTTTCAGCTGCAACCCTCGAGTGCCATATGCTAGAATAATAAACACATATGGAAGTGTGTGTCCATTAATTAATTAAAGAGAGTAAATTAAAGGTGATAATATAAAAAAGCTCGAACATTATAAAATAAAATTCTGTGGCATACATGTGTGTGTGTGTTGTGTTTAATGTAAAACTAAAATAAATACCCAATATCTGTGTATTAACTATATTAAAAAATTATAAATAGAAAGTATCTTAAATGCAAAAACGTGTGATTGCGTTGTTCTTCTAAACTATGGAACGGATTTTGATGCAGAATACTCGCGGATACTTGCGAAATTGCTGATAGAATACTCTCTGTATGATATTCTGAGAAATGGTACGCTTTACCATTATTTTTTAATAAATGTAGGTAGCTTTTCTCTGCTCAATTAACGTCAGTCAGTAAATCTTGAAATATGATGAATTATGTTCAGTAAAATAAGCTGCTCTTCAATCTGTTTAGCTCTCATTAGCAGCATTTAATTTTATACTAAGAATAAAAACCCTTCTTAGAGTTTTTTTTTATTAGAAAGTTTATTTTAATTAGATATTTGATAAGGATATGATAATACACAAAGATAATAATAGCATAATCAGCCTATAATGTTCCCACTGCTGGGACACAGGCCTCCTCTCTTCGAGAGGGACTGGGCTGTAATCTACCACGCGGGCCCAGTGCGGGTTGGATAATAATACTGGGTTCAAATCTGCTCAAATAAAGAGGAATAGAAATAAGGCTCTCTCTCTAATGAGTTCAAACACAATTATATCAAGTTAGCGAATGGATTAAGCGGTCAATGACGAATAGAATAAAAACACTAGAATAGAATACTCATTTCTATGTACACCATAAATTATTTACAGATACAAAAGAAGAATTTTTACTAAGGGTGATACAATGGGCGGTCTTATCGCTAAAGGCGATCTTTAAAGACAACCTTTGGATGGATTTAAAGGGAGCAGGGGAGACAATGTGTACAATTTACATAAACAATATATAAATAATGCATACATTTATATATTATATATACTAGCTTCTGCCCGCGACTTCGTTCGCATGGAAGTTGTAAGGCACCACAATCTATATCTATTACCTATCTATACTTAAAATAAATCGTAGCGAACTCAAAATTGAACATTGAATATTTGTGAAAAAAGTAATTGCTACGACGTCTGGGATCGATTCCAATGTCGAAAATATAGTTTTTAGATTTTGGTCTGTTTGTCTGAATGTGTGTTCCAGCATCACGCAATTTCTACACGACATTTTCTGTTCAAATTTTGCATAGATATTCCCTATAAGTCTGGTCAATTGGTAGGCTATATATTTTTACGCTATTTGCTGTGGGGGATGAGCAATATTGCATTATATTTGTTTTCCTCTATGAATGCATGTTCCAGCATCACGCAAATTCTACCCGATAGATTCAAATTCAAATTCTGCACGGATATTCCGAATAAGTCTAGTCAGTCGGTAGGCTATTAGGTATTTATTATCACGCTATGGAGGATGAGCAATAATGCATTATGTCTGTATTCCTCTATAGTTTATAACAAATTGTAAAAAGACGAGCCAAACGGTAAGAACATTGCAGATAGTTACAGATTTAATCATCACGCAATATCTTTATCAGGCTAAGCTGTCAATCATCATGACATATACAGAGTGGGTTTTTGAGATGGGACAGTAAAGCATTTTCTTTTTTCTGTTCCCGGGGTGGAAAATCCTCATGGATGTTCACCGGCCAGGGATGGGCGGAGGGGTCTGTCAGACTCTTACTGCCTAAAAACCACCCCGGTGTTCCCTTCCCACACGTGCACCGGGGATCATGGGATCCCCGGTTGGGGTCGGCCCGCCTCTGAAGACCTCCTCAATTCTGGGGGGTCGATTCTAGAGCCTGTTTCTTTTGAGGATCAAAAAACTCTATTAGACCAACTGAGGTTTGAGTACTAGAAGAGTCAGAAATCGCTAAAATGCCTTTTCCCATACATTTCGTGGGAAATGAGACTATAACTTACTTTTTAGGGTTCCGTACCTCAAAAAAAATAAACGGAACCCATATAGGATATCACGTTGCTCATCCGTTCGTCCGACTGTCTGTTAGTCAAGACCTTTTTCTCAGGAACGCGTGGAGGTATCAACTTAAAATTTACCTATAGCAAAAACGTAAGTCAACGGTAAAAAAAGGGGCATTTATGCGACATTATTTTGATACTAGCCAATAAATCAAGTCCTTACTGTTACTTCCCGTTGACCTAAAATCATAAAATTTGGCAAGAAGCAAAGTCTCACAGCACAAGTAAAGGAAAAAGTCAGAAAATCAATAATTTGTAGTTTTATCACATCATCATCATTTCAGCCGAACGACATCCACTGTTGGACATAGGCCTCCTAGCACCACTGCCACTTTGACCCGTTGTGTGCTTTCCGAATCCAGTGGATTCCTGAGGCCTACACAAGGTCATCGGTCCACCTTGTGGGAACGCCACTCCAGAACCTTTCGACCTATTCTGCGAGCAATATAGCCTGCTCACTGCCACGTGACTATGACAATTCTTTGGGCTACATCGGTAACCTTGGTTCTCCTACGGATCTCTTCTTTTCTGATTGGATCACGTAGGGAAGGGATAGCATATATATTATACAGGGTTATTTTTAAAACGTCAATAACCTCTTAAGGGATCATTGTACTCATTAATATGAACAACTTTTACTATGGGACTAAACCCGAAATCGCGAAAAAAAATCAGCTGTTCCCTACATTTTAACGAATTATTCGAACAGAAATGTAGGGAACAGCTGGGTTTTTTTTCGCGATTTCTGTTTTGGTCCCACAGTAAAAGTTGTTCATAATGATGAGTACAATTACCCCTTACGAGGTTATTGACGTTTTAAAAATAACCCTGTATAATAGGATTACTGCCTTCCCTACTTTTATAGGCATTACAATAATATAGCCGTTATATTGTTCACTGATTTCTAATTCTGATGTAAATATTTTTTGTGGTAGCTTCAATTCAATCGTTGTTTTTTTCCTTATTTTATACTAGGATTTGTGTTTATTTTATTTACCTAACTGTTATTTTTATTTATTGTTAAATTTAGATTTTCTCTCTATCTAACTACATAGGTATGTATGTCAGTTCAAATTGAGTTTATTGCACTTCAAACTTTTTATTACTGAATATGTACCTACATGAAAAATCTATCTGGCCTTGCCCAATTATTGAATGGCATTTTATGACTTTACAAACCAATCCTCTTTTGTCAAATGTCTGGTATTAAATCGTTACATTATAACCACTTAATATCTAAATCTGCAGCAATATGGGAGTTATAAATTGACGCCATCCCGAACAGAGAATTGAAAGATAATCTCGTCGTTAAACCAATGAAATAATAGAGCCATATACATTATACATCCAGATTAATGTACATACGCGGTTCGTTACGATTCGAACAATATACAGATGGATTGTTTTGATTGAAAACCATCAACCATATCAAACTTTATATACTAACAGAGCCAGACTGAAATTGAAATCTGTAATTTAAGCAGGTACATCGTTGATTTGGAACTTAGATACCACAAAATGAGTTCAGAAATGCTTTGTGAAATATCCAATTTCCCTTCATTACATACAACGTTTTATTTGTTTCTATTGCAAAGATAAAACACCCAATTTGTAATCAGTTCTAGCCGATTTCCTCTTCTTATTGAAGCTTATAATGGCCATGACAATAGGGGCTTTGTTCAATAGACCTTTTAGCCTGACTGATGAAATTGTCAAAGCTTTGATTGTTTGATTAGATATAAGATTTATGTGAACCCTGCATTACACATTATTTACATACAGTCTAACGAACTCGCCGCAATATTACCCGCGCATGTGTGGGCACGCCTAACCCGGCTTTGTACAAAAAGGCAAATATTTACTCAGTTTTCTGTGGAAAGGGTCGCGATCTCGGAGTGTGAATATAAAATCTAAATTAGGACTATTCAGGCGTCGAGAAGCGAGTTATTTGGAAAGTTTTGAATTTACAGCACTTGTTCAGTGGTCTTGCGGTAATGTTTTATGTGTAGCCAGACGCTCGCCTCTCCAATTGGAAAATATCTTGGCACGCCTTAGTGCTAGAAATTACAGTTATCTCCACATTTCGCTTTCCGCTTCGCAGCCCTACGATGGGGGCTTTATTTCAAAGCTTTACTAACTTGAAACACGGAAAAGCTTAGCCCGAGATGTTTTTCAAAATGGTGAGCTTTGGACTAATTACGCTATATCATAATATAGAGGCGCCGCTTGTGTTGCAATCTGTCAGCTTCAGCTGGCTGGGATTAAATCACAGTACTGTCATTTGTTTTAATTTTCGAGATCTGTCACTAAAGGGGAAGAGCTATAATCAAGTTAGATGATTTTTGTTTTGTTGTTCATTTGTTTTATTTCACTGTTAGTCCCGTATGGTATGACAGAACGTCACTCAATACTCAAGCATTACTTAAAACTAGTTTTAAACAATCAAATGGCTAGAATCTAGTTTTAAGTAATGCTTGAGTATTGAGTGACGTTCTGTAATACGGACCTTAGATAATCAGACCTTAAGAAAGTTTTGATGATATTATTATTATAGAGACGTAAAATAGCCTAAATATTTTATAAATTAGCAAAAAGGTATTACACAAAATTTTATATAAGTTTTGACATTTTCCCAAAACTCTTGATATTGTTTTGACAGTGTTGACGTGCCCTCATTTTCATCTGATCCCTTATTTTAAATTTCTACAAAAAGGTTTGATGCACATTCATAAACAAAGACTTTTGCACATTTTGACACTAGGACTATGTTGCCCATTGATTTTTTGTCTTTGTAACATTTAGTATCCGGCGTCATTCTCACGATAAATACAAGAGCAGAGCACAGAATAGTATTTCATAGTAAGTATTTCTTTATGTAAAACGTATCTATACAGTCAGTGATACTAATTAGTGTCTCTTGCCCATGCACACAGGAGCGTTGAAACTCGAAACATGCTTGCACATTGTGATACAAGGGTGGAAAGTAAACTCGTGTCTGACAGCTCGTTTGCAATAACCTACACACCCGTGTATCACACGACGTTTTTCAAAACACATGTGGGAAATAGTAAAAAACAAATCAAAGAATTAATTAAAATTTTCAGAAAATGGCGCGTTTTTGCAACTGGACATATTTTTTTTACAACAAAAACAGCTTATACAGCCTATTCGATTTTTGACAAATGTTGATGTCAAAATAATTAAATTAAAACTGGTAATTAAATATATTAAGACCCATTTAAAAGTCTTTTGCGAATTCAATGCTAAGACGTACGGACTCATTCATTTTCCTCGTATAAAATCTATCCCATTTTATTTTATCTATGAAAACTCCTTGCTACTTAACTTTTTAAATTGACTTATAAATTTAAAACTCAACTGCAAAACTAATGATAGAGCTCGTAAACAAAAGTCACGACCGCATAACAGAGAGATGCCTATGCAAAAGATTTAATTTTCGAATCATAATTATAGCCTCTGAAAGTACGCCATGTTTAACAACTGTATTGAAAATAAATTATCACAATGGTTTTATTAATTTCTGACGCATGGATGATTCGCTGGAATCACGACAGAGTTACGGAAGTCTGTAAGACCGTAATTTGTCCAAAACCAATATAACAGACCTAATTCTAGTGGAATTGGAGATTCAATCTTGTCCTATTCTGTAATAGGACTGTCTTTGTCGAAATTCAGTTTGGTAGTCGTTATTAGACTACCAAACTCAATTTTGACAAACTGTAATAGAGACAAGATTTAATTTCAACAATTATTGTTTCGAAATTCTCCAATCAATTACGAACTGAAACTGCTAAGCTGAAATTTCGACCAAGATTTAAGGCTCGTATAGACTGGTGCGATATCGCGGGCCCGACGCGACACTACTTAGTAGCACAATTTCTTTGTCACTGACTATCGCGCCCAGGATATCGCGCGAGTCTGTACAGGCACAGAATTGGTGCCCTGAAACAGTGCGACGGGGTCGCGGCAGACCACGTAGGAGATGGCGGGACGAATTGGATAGGTTCCGGCAAAACTGGAAGGAGGACGCGCGGGCTCGAGAACGATGGAAGGAGTGGAGGGAGGCATCGCAAGGCAAGGCAAGGGTTCCATCGTTCTCGAGCCCGTGGGATAGCGTAGGCTAATGAGAAAAAAAAAACACACCAAGAGCTGAGAAGAAAAAACACTACAAAAATAATAATAATACCGTTTATTCCAGGCGACACAGGCCCATAGCAAAATATCTTAACCTAAGCATATGAAGGTAGAGGGTCCAACATCTTAAATGAAAGTAAGAAATACAGCAGAAGTCAGCTTTTATTTCCACAACTTATTAATTCACTGTAATAATAGTTTAATTCAGACGACAGTATCTAAGGCCTAAGTGACACATTTCAGTGCGTAACTCGGCCCGTTGCACGTGCTGTTTACAATGGTGACGCCGACACATACATATTTTAATATAAACAAAAGCAAAAAAGCTTAAGACTATGTTAGTAGCACTTCACTTTGCACTAGCTTGACTTTGTACTGTCCTGTGGTACTTGTCCGCGGAAGCGACGGAACACCACGTCCTGCGGCCAAAAATCTTCTTCCATGACGAGGGGCAGATAACAGTTCGGTACACGCACAACAAACGCTTTCAATAACACCGGCGTGACCAATTTTATAATCATAATCATAATCTTTATTTGACCAAAACAATAACTTTTTCGGAACTTTTAAGGAACTTACATATATGTACCGTTTTACAAAATCAACATGCTTCAAACAAAAGGCTTACCATTTTTCAGGACTCGCGTCACGTTTTGACGCGAGTCCTGAAAAATGGTAAGTTTAAAGTTTATCCTGAAACAACAGAGCTCTCAACAACGCTTTTAATGAGACAAGGCAATCTCTATGGATGGAAATGTTATTAACAAAATAAGTAAGTATTAACATAACAAAAATAGGGAAGGATTAATGAACACGGCCAAGTAAGAGGCATACAATAATTGTCTGAGGTTCCGTACCGAACTAACTTATGGTCACTTTTGTTACAAATAATTCTTAAGGGTCTATACTACCTCAGCGCCACCTCACTCTTTATCTTTGTAAATATTGACGTTCAAAAGTGCCTTTTATGTGCCTATTTGAAATAAACAATTTGACTTTGACTTTGATCTCGCTCGCACAAGTAGCTGGTGGTCACGCGAGCAAGCGAGGCAGGGAGAAGAGTCCAAGGCACCGATATCTTAGTTTATTTATTTTTACGGTGAAAATAATGGTAATTTTAAAAAAACAATAACATACGACCTGCTTTGTGATTAGTTCAGTTAAGGGGGACGAGCTAAGGTAGCCCGCGAAAGTGAAATCTTCTTAAGTTTTTTGCCATTTGTCAGGTTGTATGTTGATCTAAATATGATTCGCGGCCATGGCAAAAATATAGCTTTACAGAATTATAATAATTAGAATCAGCATTACAACTCTCTAAGTTCAAAAAATGAATATTTCAGAAATAATCGTTCAGTAGGATTTTTTGCAAAATACGTAAGAAAATTTGAATTTCGCGGGCTACCTTAGCGCATCCCCCTTAATAGACAAAGTTTCATTATCTAATTTCAGTATTTTTTGAATAACAGCGATTTATTTTTCGCTTTGGAGGTAACTTTGGATTTTTTTTCTATGAAGAAAATGTTATGGGATCGTGTTTTCGTCAACACACGGTTGGCGCAGTGGTTAAGCGATTGACGGCTGCGCTGCGCGTCGCGGGTTCGATTCCAACACGGAACAAATATTTGTATGACCTACAAATAGTTGTTCCGGGTCTGCCAGTTTGTGTATGTGAGTTTAAATGTTTGTAAACGCACCCACAATACAGGAGAAATTCCTAGTGTGGGGCAACGTTTATTAAAAAATGAAAATGTTAAATGTTTTTTTTTATGTAAATGTAAAATGTGTTTTCGTCAAACATATCACTTAACATTAATCCTCTACTTTACCATATATTTATTTCAAAATAAATGCGACATAACGGAGGATCATGCTAAGCCATTTGAGGTAGTATAGGCTCTTAATAAAAACCAACTACTTATTTAAGCAATTACCATTAGGTAGCTCAAGCTGTCAAAAGATGTGTAGACGCAAATTGACTCCTGTACAAAATATCCCAGCAACTGTTATTATTCCTCGCGCTCTTGGAATTTCCCTCTAACCGAGTCCCGAACATAATCCGGGTAGTAAAATAAGTGTAACAGACGTCACCTTCTATCATCTTTGTAATGCCAATGACTCCACATTACTCAGTAGCATTAAACAATGTATGTGTATCTGTATTTATTTAGCCTCGGTATGGCACTTATGCTATACTCCCTCTCACGGAGCCTGTGTCCCAGCAGTGGGAACATTATAGGCTTAATATGCTATGGCACTTTTGTGAGATCTCAATATATATATTTTCTACGACCTCGTTTTCTCTACAAACGCGCTAGATCTAAACAAGATGAAAGCGTATCACTAAGGCTTCTTCTGTAAGGCTTTCAACAAAATGTAAGTACCTATTACTATATTTCTGGAGCAGTCGTAGAAGCAAAATTGAAAGCTCATACCTACTTGTACAAATATACTCTATCTCAAAGAATCGTTAAATATTTATTTTTAGGAAAGGGAAGTCAAAATTGTTACCCTCGCCCACATTTCAAGTATGACATGGGTTGGTTACAAATAGAAATAGGAACCGAAATAACTCTTTTAAAATGATTATTGTTAGGGTGATGTTCCGAAAAAAAACCCAATTTCTAAATATTAAACAAATAATCAAACTATATTTCAAATATTTGAACCCGATTTATCTTCGAGATTTCTGCATTTATCATAATTCGGTGATTCTGCTGTAAAATTTTAAGGACTTGGTACCTATATAATATTTGCTTATAACCTCATGAAAATTTATAGATGGGAAGAGTGATAACTGAGTATACTATATTCTTTTTGAAATGTGGTATTTAGGTACATAGTTAGGTATACGTAAATTTTACCGACTAGATATTCGTCAGAAATTACATTAGCTACACGAAAAGGAACCAAACAAAAATGTGATTGGTACAAGAGTACAAGTATCCCTTGTCAACGTAGCAAAAGGGCAGAATATGTATTACGCAGTTTATAAAGGCACTCGAGGGAACAGTATTGAACTAGATTTCTATGACGGCTCCAATTTTGTTAGATACGAGCCCCTTTGTTGCGACGAATCTCAATTACCCTGAGACTGATTGACGATTCACTTGTACCGTCTGTGGTGAGTGAGAGAACTATGATTTTGAACAGGACATCTTTATCTAATTTTGTTTAGAAGAGCATCCATAGTATTGAGTTTGGGCCCAGGAAAATAGCAATGCGACTATAACTATAGGTATACCTACTTAAATTCTTTGATATTACTGACCTACAATGTAGAAAAACATTCGAGAAAATCTATAATTTTTACTGTCTGAAAGAGACCCCCAATGAAAAAGCGCAGGTGGAGATCAATTCTCGTTTTTTCGCTGATAGATAAAAAGCCTTGTGCTACTAATAACGCCTGTAAAAATACCCTTAACAAAGCCAGTTATTACTATATTTTTTTCGTACTGGACCATTTTTGTTTTGTACTGGATCTACATGGTCCTCACACGATCTGACCAAGATGTCTAAAGAGACTTTGATCCCTATTTTTTTGGGTGGGAAATTATCAAATAACTTCTCCCGCTCTGGGCGGAGCGGGAAGGTGTGCCAGACTTTTACTGACTAAAACCCACCCGTGTTCCTTCCGTTGCCTGTGTGCCAGGGCTACGATATCCCTTTCCGACAAACTCGCAACCCTGGCAGAGACTTTGACCCCTGAGTTTATTTCGCCATTTCTTCTCAGGGGTAGTCAGATAAGAAATGTCGACTCCATCTATCTTATTCTTTAATATGACGTGATTGATGAAGTGATTTCAATATCCTATTTACAGAATAAACAATTTCATTTCATACCTACTAATTATGAAAGGATTGAAGGTCAAACTTCCAACCTTTCTTTTTATTAAAAAAAAAGAAAACATTCTTTTAAAGGTTATAAGTAACTTCACTTTAAAAACTCCCACGATCCCTATAATTCCACAGTGCTAATGGATGCATGCAACGGGCATGCATTCATTAACACTGTGTTTTGCGTGCGTTATGTTTCGCATTACCGTAAACAACGAAATTTTCTCAGCAAAAATAAAAGTTGTTTCGCACCAATTATTTTATTTTTGCAGAATGTACAGACGCCAGCAGGTTAAGCTACCCGAAACTGTCAAATCTCCCCAATCAACCTTGAACCTTAGGCTGTACGGATAAAGTTGAAAATCTATTAAATCAATTTGACAGATTGTAGTAGTTTGATGTGCTGGCGTCTGTACAGAATGCGTAGATGACAGCTTCGTGAAGGGTCTTGTACATTATTTATTTATTAAAACTTTATGCACAAGTAAAACAAACACTGTACAAAGGCAGACTTAATGCCTGAGGCATTTTCTACCAGTCAACCTTAGGGTGAAGGCTTCTACATACCAGCTCGACTTGTCGCGCGACGAGACGCGGCACAAAGGCCCCGCCTGTCGCGGGACGAGCGGTACCTTTGGGTCGTGTCGCGCCGGTATGTAGAAGCCTTAATGCAGAGACAAAACATGGTAGGTGCAACGTACGGGGTATATAGCTCGGAAATAACTATAAAATACAAGCATAAATACAAATACATAGATATATAGGTACATAGATACATACATAATATACCAAAATAAACTTTGTCAGGAGAAATAACGACCGGTAGCGAAAAAAACGACTCCAGCGGGCCGAGCACGGGCGTGTCAAGACGTTTGTGACAAGACATGATAAATTATGTCATGTCAATTTGTACTGGCATTTTATGACAAAACAGTTTTATCGCTCAAACTGTGATAAAATGTGTGACTCAAGTCATGTCACAGTATGCCGTGCTCGCCCCGCAGTATATCACCGCTGGAGTTACACATGCATGCTGGGTATCTAAACATGTGTTACACCCTGTATTTTCGATCGTCTTTAGAATGGAAAGAAACATCTCTGGTTGTTTTGTAAACAAAGATGATGGTAATTTGTTTTATAACTGGGTGTTTAGAAACTAAACAGCCAAGAAGAAACGAAAAGATAAATACATAGAAATATTAAAAACAGGAGAAGTGGCAAGGGGGCGTGTCTGTGTCCACGCGACATGATCGCAACGCTCATGTACCAGGCAAATGGTCATATCTGCGAACTAGTGCGCTTTCGACCGCGGTCGTGACAACATATATGAATGCCGTGTTGTTCAGTGGTTTCTTGGAAAAACCGAAGTCAAACTAAAAACTTTATAAATCATGGAATCACCTAAAATATTTATGTAAAAGTATTTAACTTTATTTGTCTTTAAAATCATGAAAAACATCAAATCGTAAAATAGTTCTCGGTTTTACTACGTCACTTTTGTTTTCAAATATCACAGCGACTGTACTATCTTTGCATGAAATACATTGCTTCTTAACCACTACCTAAATATGTCGCTTACTAACTGGACAATCAATGTAAACATCACAAAATTATACTTTGTTTATGCCGATGCATTGCGTAGTACGCTTCTGTATCTTGGGACGAGTTAGTGATGTCCTTGTGCAGATCCACTAACGTAGGCTATCGACGAAAATGTCGATTGCCTAATGAATATATTGCTATTAGGTATAGTTTATTCTTCAATTTGTCAACCGTTGTAACCTGATTGGAAGACCCATGAGGAAATAATGTTTTTTACTCATTTTGAATTGCTCATATTGTTTATTTTTTTTTATTTACTTAATAATATATTTTTTTGGTACATTATTGTTTATTTATATTATATTTGTATCAGTATATCATTTATTATTTATTTTATTTTTAGGACCCCACAACATTTTTAATACGACCTTAAATGGAAGGATCGATAACTTTCCAATTTAGTCAATCACTAGCTTATATGTAAAATAAACGGCTTTTTTATATCAAATAAGTATACTTAGTATTTTCGAAGCCATTGCCTGTAAAAATATAATAGATGGTAAAAAAATAAACATAGCAGGTATCTTTCAACAACATTTTTATTCCTTATATTCATATCTTTTGCTGCCATGAACCTTTATCAAAAGGTTTTTTTTATGTCTCGTAACTATTTTTGAACTCTAAATTAAGGTTACACTTTACCATTAAATCAGCTTTTATGTGATTAATATTATAATAAATTGGCGAGTTGATCGCAATCACTTATTGCGATCAACTCGCCATTTTGTATTGAAATAAAAATATTGTAGTTTCGCCTATTTTTCTATATAAATATAGTATTTAGGCCTCTATTATAGCAGGATACTATCCTATACGAGTATAGTGCGGTTGGCAACCCTAGTTGCGACTACTACGTGTAGAACATTAGGTATGCTCAACCAACATTTGCTAAATTACAGCATACAGTATCTCAAATAAAGAATTTTAGCTTACACGAAACTTAAAACCGGCCAAGTGCATGTCGGACCAAGCACAATGAATGGTTCCGTAGTTGGGATGAATTTATCCCAAAAACAAACTTAACATTGTAGTTGAAAAACATGCTTTCCCATACATCGATATACGTTACGGTCAATTCTCCAACTGCAAATTTAAGTTGGTCGACTATTACTCGTTAACTTGTGAAGCCTACTAGCTGTGATAGTTTTCCTTTTAATTTCGTTATATATACTATTGCCATGAATTTTTTCACATATCCAAAACCAACCATTTAGCTGGCAGGGGGGGGGACACTTGACTCTAACAAAAAATAGCACTTTAAAGCTTAATATTACGCAAACGAATCCCTTAATTGAAAAATGGTTTGGACAAACCCTCAATATTTTTGAACGGCCTATCCAACGATACCCCACACTATGGAATATACGAGAAAAAAAAATATCATCCCCATTTCACGTGTAAAGGAGGTACCATAAAAAAAAATGTTTTTCATAATTTTATTTTACCATTTTTTTGGCATGATTAATATGTATACCCATGCCAAATTACAGCTTTCTAGGACTAAGCGTCTCTGAGCTAAGCTGGGGACAGACGGACGGACGGACAGACAGACAGACAGACAGACGGACATGGCGAAACTATAAGGGTTCCTTGTTTACTACGGAACCCTAAAAAACATAAAGTTTTGACAATGTTTTGTCATATTTTGCCGGAGGGTCCCTTAATTTGCTACATAACCCTAAAAGTGAGTGGGTAGGCTTAATTAAAATACATCGCTATGTGTAAACATGAGTCACCTAGTATAAAGCTTAGTCTTGTCGTCACAGACATCGTAGCATAAGCCAAGTCTGCATGTCTAATTGGTAAGATGACCTGCAATATGTTAGACTCAGTCATAAATCTAAGAGTTAACTGAGCTTACTCAGATATTGATTTACCTACCCAGTAATATAATATATAAGCTCAATTTTTATTGAGTCTGGGAAGAGGGGTTGATGCACAGATAGAAGTAATACACAGACAGTCTGGAGTCTTTTCAATTATCTACCGACCGAATCAATTACAATTAATTAAATTGTTGAATGTATCTATATTACCGTGTGGTGTCGGACGTAAAGAATAGCACCACCCTGTTTCTTCCCGTAGGTGTCGTAAAAGGCGACTAAGGGACTTACTAGAGAATGGGCAACAGTGTTCTCTATGGATTTTAACACCATACTGCGATCGCCAACCCGCCTGCCAAGCGTGGCAATTATGGCAAACTCCGCCTTTTGGAGAGGCCTATGTCCAGCAGTGGACGTCTTTCGGCTGAAATGATGATGAAGTATTTGAAAAGACACCTTCCGATAAAGAAAAGTACCCAAGTAAAATACTCGACAGAAAATACCATGAAAACGTCGGTGAACGTCATATTAATACTTATTTAACCTTCGTAACGAGTGACAGTTTCAATGAAATGTCTAACTTGATAAACGACTAATATTGGTTTTATGTGAATTATTAATCAAAATATCCTCAAGAAAATAAATCGTAGCACCATCGTAACCTCAAATATAATGTAGGTAGTTTGACCTTCACTTGTTTGTCGAGGGAATTCAACAAAATCTATAAGTTTATTAATTTATACAACATGTCCCAGAGTTAACGCACAACCTCTTAAGGGGTCATTGTACTCAACATTATGAACAACTTTTAGGGTATGGGACAAAACCTGAAATCGACAAAAAAAAAATTAAAAAGAAAGTTAATTAAAATATAAAAAACCCGACTACGTAAAAAGGAAACAAGATATATGTTATATAAAAATACTACTTATAAACAATCTCATGCAGGACCTATTGCCTCAGACTGCATGAGATTGTTTATAAGTAGTATTAATTTATATAAATCTTGTTTCCATCTTTTTTTAAGTTCACTTTTTACGCAGTCGGATTTTCAATTTTTTAATTAACTTTTTTATTTTATACTTTTTAGTTAGGATTATAAGACGGTAACAGACGGGGTCATGTTGTATATAAAACCGAGAATTAATTAATATAACCAATATTTAAGTATTTAAAATAATATAATATTTAAATATTTAAGTCCTACACTGTAGGATTCCGCGTATCACTGGTCAGTTTCTCTCACTCGTTAGTGTATTTAATTTGCTAATTTCGTTGATTAGTCTGTTTCGCTGATTGGTCAGTTTTGCGGATTACCTAGACAGCAGAGTCGCGTCAATTCGACATTTTCCAGTGTTCGCCAGATTCGTTGATTCGTCACATCCACCAACACGCACTGGGCCCGCGTGGTGGATTACGGCGAGTCCGCTCTGTGAGAGGGAGTGGGCCTGTGTTCCAGAAGTGGGAACATAATAGGCTTGTGCTTATGCTTATCACTAATATTATAAAGACGAAAGTTTGAGACTGTGTGTATTTGTTACTTCTTCACGCTCAAACGGATGGACTAATTTTGATAAAATTTTGTATGGAGGTAGCTGACACCCCGGATTAACATAATAGGCTACTTTTTATCCCGATATTCCCACGAGATCGAGACTTAAGCGGGTGAAACCGCGGGGCGCAGGTCTTCTTCTTCTTCGTCGTTCCCTCAATGCTGAGGATCGCGACCACATACAACGCGTCTCCAAGCTATGCGGTCTTCAGCAGTGTGGACCGCTCGGTAAATGCTACCTACAACAGCCTTCTTGATTGCGTCGGACCATCTTGCCGGTGCTCTGCCTTGAGCGCGTTTTCCTACCACCCGGGGGCGCAGGTAGTACATGCTAAATATTGGTAAATATTTTAAAAGAGTAGCTATGGAGTTTCTTGCACATTCTTCTCCATACGAAACTACCTTTTGGAAGAGGCGTCAAGAATCAATTACTTTTAATGTTTAATGGCCTAAGTACTCGAAATACATTATTACATTTGACTTGAGTTGCAACTAAAATACTAGCGGTCGCTTATCCCAATTTTTTTATTAGTTTTTTTTTGTTTTTTTCTTTGTTTATCACCTAAGCCTTTCAGCGTTCCGTGTGGTGCCGGACGTAAAGGATAGCACCACCTTATTTCTTCCCGTGGGTGTCGTAAAAGGTGACTAAGCGACTTACTAGAGAATGGGGCGTTCTCAATGCATTTTAACACCATACTGCGATCGCCAACCCGCCTGCCAAGCGGGGCGATTATGGCAAACCCCCCCTTTGGTGGAAGCCTATGTCCAGCAGCGGACGTCTTTCGGCTGAAATGATGATGAATGATGAACCTGCAACGTATTCATAATAAATTGTAACTAAAACCAACAAGTCATTTCTTATAAATAGTATTCGCTTTTATAACAAGTTGCCAAAGTCGGTTACAGAACTTAGCGATGGAAAGTTCAAAACCCACATAAAACGCGTCCTTATTAAAAAAACATATTTTTCTTCTTTTTCTTTTTTTCTTTTTTATAAAAAACGTTGCCCCACACTAGGAATTTTTCCTGTATCGTGGGTGCGTTCACAAACATTTAAACTCACATACACAAACAGCCAGATCCGGAACAACTACTTGTAGGTCATACAAATATTTGTTCCGTGCGGGAATCGAACCCGCGACACGCAGCGCAGCAGTAAATCGCTTAACCACTGCGCCAACGGTACCGTCATAATAAAATTAAAGACTACGTTGAAGACAAACAGGAAGTTTGGCAATCATTCCTACTGCACATGTGTCTTCCCTGGTGCCTAATTTACGAAATAACTATGTAAATATCTTACAGGCAAAGGTCTTAACTACGAAGTTTAATTTTTTATTTGATTTTTTATATACTTTACTGGCATAATCTACTCATTATTGGAAATTATCTACCGACAATTCTAATTTTAGCTCTTTATTAGCTGTTGTGGACAGGATATTTATTTATTTTGATACATGGCGGACTTACAGCTGATAATGTTTTTATTAAGGACAAAAAAGGAAACCATAGTTACCAGAAAGCCAATTACAAATCCTCACGTAGGTATATTAATTCAGTTGTGTTACAGTTGTAATGGAAATCATGTCAATTTATATAAATGGGTTTTTATTTTTATCTTTTTATGGATCTTTAATTATTTGTGAATGTGTGAACGTTGTAGACGTTGTCACAGCGTTGTTGTTATTTATTAAATGTTGGGAACGCAAACAGTAGAGTGTTACAATTTATAAAGGTAGGTATGTCTGCCAGAGCAAGAGCCAGTTGCTCGAACGAAAACGTTATTTGGGTTTCTCGAAGCGAAATGTGACAGGATGTTAATAGTTTGCCATCCATGCGTCAAATCTCAAATAATCAGCGAATTAACCGCGTGTCAGAGCACTTTTGGGTTTCTGGAAAGCTTTTTTTTCAATGTTAACAAATTGTCAATTTATAATTGCTATTGACAACGTACCCGTGAGTCAAAATAAATATATTTATTTTTAAGGCTAATATTTAAAAGGTGTCGGAGAAAACTATAGGATAAGCTCCATTAATAAACGAGTAAAATAAAATCGTTATTGAGATAAATTATGCTCGGTTATCGAAACTAAATAAAAAACAGTCTTCCAAACAACAAGAGCATGGTGGTAGTTATGTTGAAAGGATGAATGAAACCACTAAAAAAAGGTATACATTTTCAAGGCAGATGTGAGTGGAAACGCTGGTGAAGCCCTAGAAAGACATATAGTTACCTTCGTTACCTTATTGGTGAAGTTCTTCTGAAAAGTCAGGTGCATAGTAATTTCAACCAGTATGCGTGCGTGTATTGAACGTAAACGAAACAAAAGGAGTAGGTATGTAAGTACCTAAGTATCGTAGTAGGTGGCGTTCTGAAGATTTTGCCTACCCACGTGGGATGAAGACGTCAGTTTATATCCTTATGTATGTATTTATGTCTTCCAAAAAAACACTAGTAAGTGAAAAGTAACATTAATTTCGGAAATCAGTGACTTTGGTTTTCTACTTTCGTTTTTTGCCACCGCCTTCCGAAATTAAAGTATTATTTTACCTATCATATTTTAATATTCAATTCATTTAAATATTTTAGTAGACAAAGTATCCAAACACAAAGTCAATCATACTTCTACAGTCTTGCCTTTCCCACGTATACCTGATTCTTTTCAATGATTAAACATAGATATAACACACAAAACTCTTCTCTACACATATCTCTAGTAAATTCAGCCCATTCTCATTCCCTCTATCATCCCCAAATGCACCTAATACTGTTTCGTACCCATTCCCCTTCACACCAACCCAACCATTAAAATCTCCAAGAATAGTAATATTCCCATTTGACCTACTTTGACTATAATAAAATTATTAAGTAATAATCTGTTGTAACTTTATTTTAATTTTAACTAGTGCACATTAAAACCACAGTTTAATACTGTATAACTGACCCTTGTTTGTTTACTCAAACAATGTCCTTTAGAATAACCTTGTTAAGTCGACAAGTTCTAGTGACATATTTTTTCAGCAAGTTTTCCAGTTTATAATTCCGTTTCCCCACACCGGCGAAAAGCGACGTATCTTCAGATTTATGCTAGTCATGCGTGACCGTAAAAGCTGACTGTTAAAGTAGTTCAACATGGGCTCAACTTGTTTACTTAATAAACTGGAAAAGCTCGTCTGCTATGCCAAAAAATGCGCTGAGTTTTATGAACATAAGTATCTTAAAATACATAGGAAAATCTGACTTAAATGTTTGCGGAAAAAATACAGGAGTAACAGTGGAATTAACTAACGGACTGAAGTTTTGAGGTCTCGATATTCTTGTGGCAGCATTTACATCGCCACATGCGAACTACTCATCACACGACGTCACGCAAAATCCTGCATCGTGTAAGCAGAGTTTACCGCGCAACTAGCATATATACAACGTCCCGACATCAATCGATGGGTAGCCCACCAGACACAACATCCGTCTGGTCGGAGGCTCCGCCCTTTTCTATGGAGGATGAGTGAACTTTACACCCTGACCCTCATGCCTCTATACTGGTGACCCCGAACATGGACATTGGCGCATTCTAAAGCGGAAAGCTCTACTTCTTTGTAAGAATCTACTTCTTGTGAGCATGTCTATTGTTATAAACGCTAGCTATCGATCAGCACTCAGTAATTGTAATATTATTATCTATGTAAAGTTCGAACGACACGAGCTTTGGGACATTTACACGAAGTATTTCAATCACTTTATCCCCTAGCGACAACTTTTTATGAATTAAAGTAAGTATTCATTCCTTTCCAACCACTCCTTCCGCTGCTTACGCCCTCTTTTATGTGTCAGTCACTTTGTCACTCACAATCTTATCTTTAACTCCGACTTTCATAATCACTTCAATCACCAATGGATGGACGAACTCATAACGACTTGATCCGGTTTATAACTTTTTACATGTAAATTGTCCCAATGCTGGGAAATTTCTCAAAAATATCCTTCTACGCTATAAACTTAAAATCATCATCATCATCATTTTCAGCCGAAAGACGTCATAACAGGCGAGATGTTTAGTATGTACGTACCTACTATCTTAAACTGAAGGAGCTTACTTGAATATCTTTATATATTATATTTTTCTTTTTTGTACCACATTTTGTTTATTATATACAAATACCTCTTTAACTTAAACACGATAGTTAATATAAGTTAGAATAACATTATATCTAGTACTTGTAACCCTAGCGATTATTTTCATTATTTTCACTGTATTGTATTCTATAGTTAATCTGTGAACAGCGTTGTGGGCTGCAATATTGTCTACTCGTTTTGTGTATTTCTTGATCTATGTTTTATATTGTAGCTGTTTGTTGTTCCTTTTGAATAAAAATAAAAAATAAAAATACTAAACACCTCTGGCTCATAATGTGCTACTAAGTAACGTTATAATTATTATTTTTCATTACAAAGGTAGGTGCTTTTGTCTAGACTTATTGTTAGCATAATAATAATCATACCTACCTTGTAATTATTACTGCTAGCAATACAGCTACTAATGAGCTACCAAACGTAATCTTGTTTGTGTGTCTAGTAATAGATAACAGTTATTTCGAGAGCCTATCCTTCTAGGGAGTGCCTAATAACACGAAACGGAATAATTCACAGCTATCTATGTTAACAACTGAAGGAACCTGAGTAAGGAAGTTATCGTAATTTACTAGATTTATGTAAGAGAATTATTTTCTACGTGTTGGTTTATTATCCGTACAATTTGGATGTTGGTACCCTTAATAACTATTATCTTTAATATTTGTTTATGATATTCACTGCCTCGTTCATGATCCTTCTAGGTTTATCATATAAAAGCGAACAAAGATAAAATATGCTAACTACAGGTACCTACATCCTGCCGAGCAGACTAATTTACGTATTTAACGTGTATAGTATCACTGCAGGGCGAAAGGTTTCCCCCCAAAGCTGTCCACTGATTCCTGAGAGTAATGATATTGATAAAGAAACTAAGAAAGAAATCTGAAGCTGCAACTTGCAAAACTGGCACAGACAGAGAGTGGAACTGCCAAACTGAAAATGAAGAAACTTTTTTGCGAAAGTAGGTCCTGTACCTAATACGAGTAGTCCCTTACAATAAATGCCAGTTGCATGCGGTGCTGTGTGATACTGTAGTTTTGGTGACTGGATAACTTCGAATTGCTGCTTTCGTACGAAATTCAAAGACCAAGAAAAGGAATTCCTGAGCTAACGCCTCTGATGGCAAAAAACCTTTTCCACGAACTTCCACTTAATTAGGGTCGTATAAGTAGACAATGTCGTAAAAGGCGACTAAGGGACTTACTAGAGAATGGGCAGCAGCGTTCTCTATGCATTTAACACCATACTGCGATCGCCAAACCGTCTGCCAAGCGTGGTGATTATGGCAAACCCCCCCGTTTGAGGAAGGCTTGTGTCCAGCAGTGGACGTCTTTGGACTGGAATGATGATGATGATGAATTAGGGTAAAACATCCGGAAGTGAAAATCTAAAAGATTGCAGAACTTATCTAGCAAATTGCGTCAATTTATCTCATGGTTTACAACTTCATTTTACACGAACGCTTGAAACCTATCCGGAGATTGGAAGGAAAGTACGTAGTTAATTTCATTATAGGCTCATACATCTTATGACATGCGTTGATAAAATACTTACTTTATATCTTACAATATTTTGGAGTGAAAAATAATAATTCCGGAGAAAGGCAGCGCCCAAAATGTGAATAAGCTATAAATTCAACGTTGTGTACTTGGAAATACTAAATAACTGCATAATAAAATAGGTGCGGAAATTGATTAAGGCATGATAAGACTGGAAAGGTCTGTTTTTCCGTAAAATTATTTATTACCATTTCAGCCTTACAAGAACCGTTCGTTGAAAGGATCGGACGCGAATATGTTGGTTTTTAATGGTTTAAAAAAAGTTATCTTTAACCATTTGTGTCTTTTTCAAAAGGTAATGTCACACATCAGTAAACACTAACCCAATATTCATATTCTTGAATGGTTACTTCACTCAATTTCAAGCCTCATTATTGAGTAAGTGATCCGTTAAAGTACCTTTCTATTTTTCGGAGACGGTGGTTCCTCCTGAAAGACTAGGTACATGAAATATGAAAATATGGGGAAAATCAGAGGCGAAGTCAGAAAAGAAAAAGTTAGCATCTTTTATCTGTCTTTGTAGCTACTGTCAAAATAATGAACGAAATAAAAGTAATAATAATAATAAATTCATATAATTCAGGTAATTTACACCCATAGCCAAACATAATAACATACATACAATGTAAAAACTTAAAAATTACTGTTGCCCGCTGTGCGGAAAATTTTCAAACACATTCAGTGTTTTTCAAAATTGCTTTACCTAACCATTTCGTTTTACAAGTGAACCTAAAACCTATCATATTATCTGTGATAAATATTCCCAAGTAAAAATATCCCTATGTGTTAATCCTTTTTTTTTTGAGTGCGAAATTATCAAATAACTTCTCCCGCTCTGGGCGGAGCGGGAGGGCGTGTCAGACTTTTACTGACTAAAGGCTTCCACAGACCGGCGCGACACAAAGGCCCCGCGTGTTGCGCGACGAGCGGTGCCTTTGTGTCGCGTCGCGAGTCGCGCCGGTCTGTAGAAGCCTTAAAACCCACCCGTGTTCCTTCATTTACCTGTGTGCCAGGGCCACGATATCCCTTTCGGACAAACTCGCAACCCTGGCAGGCATTGGTCCTGACGGACCCCGTCAGTTGGTGCTGACATCTCTTTGAGGCGCGCGTGGAACACAACTTGCCGTCGACCCGGGCCTGGTGCTTATAGGACGGTTAGCTACCCCATCGCATACCGTCCGCAAGCCCGCGCCTATGGTGGCCGGAAATCGGCTTGAGACTCCCGTCGCCCGGGGCGTCTCCTGCGGTGACAAGGGGAGCGAGGGCGCGAATCTTGCCTCTCCCGACTATCTAAATCCTAACTCATAACAAATTGTATATGCCGAAAGTGACACTAATGCGGGTGAAATTGCGAGACCCAACTAGTACCTAATTTTATAAATATATAGAATCTGGATTTATCTCCTTCACTCAATCACGACAAAATTGGCTTTGGAAGAAAAATAGAGCTGGAGTATACTAAGTTATCCTAGATTAGATGAGCTATATCCCAAGAAAATGAGGTAGTAAGTTATGTAGACAAGACATAGTGCTCCGAGAAAAACTAGTTTACTGTATTTATTGATGTGAGGAAAAAGTCGACTTTCTGTAAACAACACAACAACTCCATGAGCTGTATGAGAGCTCCATGCATGTACACACGGCTATACATTTCCAGTATACTCTGACCTCTCATTGTACGGAAATCCTACACAATGCGAGATCAGCTTATACTGGAAATAGTGTAGCCGTGTGTACTGTCAAGAAATAAATATATGTTAAGGACCTTAAGGTTAACTTTTGCTTGCACCTTATTATTTTTCGACTACGTCATTGCGAACATTTTGAACGAAAATGATAGTTCTAAAATGTGACATGCGCCCACTATGTGGGAAAGGAATTTGTTTGAACATTATCTCTTTTTAACCGTATACCTACATATTGTATGTTATCCCTATGAGAGGTTTTGCATCATTTACATTCAAACACACCGCTGCTAAGCTAATTTTTTTTTTGGGTGGAAAATGTCAAATATTTTCTCCCGTTCTGGGCGGAGCGGGAGGGCGTGTCAGACTTTTACTGACTAAAACCTACCCGTATTCCTTCATTTGCCCGTGTGCCAGGGCCACGATATCTAAGCTATACCTAAGCTGATCCTAATAAGATGTAAGCTTTACCTAAGCTGATCTTTTTAGCATCACTAACTTTGAGATACATACTTTCTGAACCTACCTTTAAATATTCTTTATCGTCTCTCCCTAACTCGTTATCCACAAATGGTAACCGTTATCATAGCTGTACCTAATTTTTAAAATGACATAGGTAGCCTCTATATATCACATGGAAGTCATTAAAGTTTATAAATCTAGTTTTAATCCGGGTCAATGGTAATAGCCTTCCACCCTCCCCCCCCCCCCCCCCCCCCGCCCGACCCGGGAAGGTTTCAAGATAGAAATTGATAGCAATTTGCCGAAAGTGGATTATGAGAACAAAATATTTAATTTGGGCTTATATGTCTTAGTACCCGGGACATAATGTCCGGAACTTGACACCTTGTTCGTGCGTATTAAACTCAGGTAGGTATCTAGTGAGTTATTACGAGTATAACAGCCAGACCCACACGGAATTCACGTATCGATGGTCTCACGATATAAGGTGGTACCTACTATTTTGTCTATGGCACTTGAAAACAATCTAAACATACTCATAGTTATATCATAATCGCGGTTTTAGTTTCTCAGGAAAATCAGATTAGAGCATCAGAGGATTATCAGTAATTCAGGAAAATAAAAACAAAGAAAACACTTTAAAATCAGGCCTACCTGGCCAACTAACACCTGGGTAACTACAAATCGTTTGAAACACGTCATGATACCTGCTTATAATTTCACTATATCGGGAGGTTTTTAATTTGTATTCTATCAAAGCTAGAAATAATTGAGCTAAGCTGCCAATTTTAAGCAGCAAAATCGCAAATCTTTACATAATTATGTTTTTTCAATGTTTTCTTTTACATAGAAATTTTTGAATCCTTCCCCGAATAAAGGCTTCTAGATACTGGTGCGACACAAAGGCCCCGCGTGTCGCGCGACGAGCGGTGCCTTTGTGTCGCGTCGCGAGTCGCGCTAGTCTGTAGAAGCATTAAAGGTTACGCGGAATCGGATACTCTTAAATAAATATAATGTCTACAAAATGGATTAGGATTAGGAGTCTGCACAAGTTTTCGTAAGTTGAGTAATGTAATCTATTCCCTTTACTAGTAGATCTATTCGAGTATTTGTACAACATAAGGGGGTCATTTTTTTTTTTTTTTTTTTTCCTTATTAGTAAGAACCAGGTTCTTACTAGTTAATTGCAATCTAGCCTAAGAAGACTAATAAACAATTTAAATCTAACTTATTATGCTACGTTATAAATTATGTTAATGCTAAGAATAGTGTCCATAATTAGGTATGCACTTTTACACACGTTCGTAACACTTCCTTAGAGTCTGGTAAAATTGATAAAACACTTTGTTCATGTGTTATATAAATAGCACAACATTGTTACTATTATTGATTCACTTACACTACACTAATTCAAATGGTTTAGTTCTCTTTAGTCTACGCACTATGCCTGTGTTGTCTAACAGCTGGATTGCCTCAACATTCACGTGTCGATGGAGTCTGTGTTCGTGGGCTTCAGCAAATTTTTGTGTGATGGTGGTGACGAATTCCATGTCGAGGTCACGGTGGAGGTCATCGTTTCTTATGTACCAGGGTGCATTTACAGCAGCCCTGAGTACTTTATTTTGGAACTGTTGAATTATTTTGACGTTGGTTGGCTTAGTACAGCCCCAAAGTTGGATACCATACGTCCAAATTGGCATCAGAATATGCTTGTATATTATCAGCTTATTATGTATTGATAAACAGGATTTCCTTCCCAGTAACCAATGCAAACGTTTATAACGAATATCGAGTTCCTGTTTTTTCTTTTTGATATGGGCTTTCCAACGCAGCTTGGCGTCGAGAGTTATGCCAAGGTATTTGGCTGTATTAGCATAAGGTATTTGCATACCATTTATGTAGAGTGGGTGGTAGTCACTGTGTTTGTTTGTGAAGTTATAAGGGGGTCATGACATCATTGCTACACACGGCTTCATATCAAACCATATTATTCCAGTATAAACTGACCTCTCATTGTACGGAAATCCTATACAATGTGAGATTAGCTTATACTGTAAATGTATAGCTTGTTATGTAGCCGCGTGTACGTCTTCACAAAGTATCGTTTTTTAACTATTTGTGAGGTACAGTTACAATCAAAATAAGTTCGTCACCTTAAGGGTTATTTTTGTCTCCTAATTTATTGCACAATAGAATCCGCTTTACCGAATCAGCATTATACCAGAAAATTATAACAGAAAAACAAAACTGCTGTCTCATAAATTTGGGTCGAGTACCTAGATATCGATGTTTTGTAAATGATAAATGATTTAATTCTGTAGAAGAAAGTTTGTACAGACGGCTACACATCAAGCTATACATTTCCAGTATAAGCTGATCTCGCATTGTATAAGATTTCTGTACAGTGCCAGATCAGCGTAAACTGGAATTGTATAGCTTGATGTGTAGCCATGTGTACGAACATTTTTACGCGTCAAACATATTTTAAAAACTAGACGAGGTCGGCGTTCCCTATCTGACTAATTTGAGAAGAAAGGCCGAAACAAACTCAGAGGTCACAGTCTCTTTCAAAGTCCAGACATAATCTTGGTCAGATCATGTGAAGACCATGTAGATTGGTGTCTGAAACGGTCTTTTGATGAAATAACCACACAGATTCAGTGGACCTATCCAGTCAGTGCGCGCATTTGTCAGTAATCGTGCAGCTCAACTCTGAACTTAAGGAGCTCAACGATTCGACAAACAATACCAAAGAAAGGACATTTGGATAGGCCGCAAAAAATACTCAAACTACTGTATGCGACAGCTGACAATTTTTTCGCGATTACGATTTTGGTTCCATGGAAAAAATTGTTCAGTTTGCTAGTGTGTACCACAGAATGATATTCTGCCATCTTCTATACAACATGTCCCGGAATTAACGCTCAACCTCTTAGGGGGTCATTGTACTCATCATTATGTACAACTTTTACTATGGGACCAAAGCAACTCGCGAAAAAAAATCTGCTGTTCCTTACATTTTCACGAGTTATTCGAACATAAGTAGAGTAGAGTAGAGAGTACTACTTATACCTATTTCAATGACAGAGTGACAGTGAAGATTATAATGTCTTAATCCTAAAGATAATAAAATAAATAAATAAAATAAAAAAGCGTTTAATCTACCATAATTTAGAAAGAACAATTTGAGCATAATAATAAATCCTAAAGATACAATATACTTAAAGCTAAGTTATGCTAAAATGATAATTGTTGCGTGACGAAAATGTCCTACATTATAATTACTTACTCACTAGATTTGGAAGAAGCTATACTGCCGACAAAGCTAATTGTAGTAGGGTTACCACACTTAACTGGCGCAATAGGCAGCGCAACCCTTGTCGCGCCCGCGATATCGCGCCAGTCTGTATGAGCCTTTATGCTGACCGCGCTATCCAAGAAAGTTTTTCAGGATATAAGTAGGTCTTGATATTGCTTGATCTTTTCCATCCCAACATGACAAAGCAAGCTAACTATGGTCCAACATGATTCTGATACAATGACATAAAATCAGCCAAGTGCGAATCGGACTCGCATACGAACCCCGCATTCTATGTAAAAGCGATCACCTCGCGAATATGCGATCGTCGCGTACTTAAGGCGACGATAACCGACTTTTAATGATGTTATACTGAAGATCACGTCTAATCGAGTAGTGTTAAAGATTTGAAAAAAATATATGTTAAATTAGAGCATTTTTTCAATAACTTAATATGTGAATATTTTAGATTATGTTTATATTACATAGTGAAATTAATTTGTAAAGTTATGTCTAACATGAATAAAAAACTGACAATGGCGCATTATCTACAAAGCGTATTTTTCTGAAACCTTCACCAATTTAAAGGTAATTTAAATATTGATCTTTTAGTATACCCGTTTTATTAAAATACCTTTTTTTTTGTGTATAATAAATTAATAATGCGTCAAATTGGGGACAGCGCTCCTTGATGGGCGAGTCCTATTACTGGCTGAACGTACGATGCATTGCGTGAGCTCAGTACAGAACACGCAAGCTAACTACTCAAGGTCACTGGCATATACCTGAGTCTTAAGTCTCTTTTTGTTCGCTTTTTGCCACGACCATGCGTTCAGGTTCACCGAAAAAATAATGACATTATGAGCGCGACGATTGCCTTCAGGGTTCCGTACCACCGTACAATATTTATCAGTACATTTTTTAATACTTTTATATAAAAAAATAATTATGTTTCCTGTGTCCCCGACCCCTTTAATTTTTAACTATATTTTATTTTTATTATTTTTTGTTATAGCGGTTATAGTAGTACACATTGTGAAAATTTCAAGTGTCTACCTATAATGGTTCAAAAGATTCAGCCCTGTGACAGGCGGGCGGACAGCGGAACCTTTGAAATAGGGTCCCGTTGGCACCCTTTGAGTACGGAACCCTAAAAATGAATCTACTGAGCGTAAGGTCCAGTGTTCGATCGTGGATCAGGCAGTAACATTTGTATCTTGGTAATAGGCCCTTTAAAAGCAAGACATTTCAAACACAACTAGCGACGACCCTGCCTACTCTACGGAACACATTCGTGATGTTACGTAACACACTACTTAACCCATCCCTCCAAAAGGCGAGTAGGTACGAGGTAGCAAATCCATCATTTATAAACCAAAGTCACCGTGTCATGGGAGGACAGTATGTAATGAAGGTGACCCTACTCCAAAGTTTGCTCATCATTGGTCATGTTATTAGTAGGAAAGTGTGACCAATGTCCATATCCCTAAGGCATAAAAGAGGTCACTGACGGATCAAGGGCAACAGTATTCTGCATCTGTTCGAGTTCGTACCTACCTACTTGATCAATTTTTGTGCATTTGTGCTAGGATTTATTTTTAAAATGTGAATCCGCAGCTGTCACCCGCGAAATTAAAATTTTATTACGTTTTTTGTTATTTGCAGGTCAGTACAGGGGGCCTAAAAAGGCCGCTTAGGCAGAATCATAATATGATCTGCGTACAATTCATATCCCACAATTCATCTGTTTGACAGTTTTGTATGGAGTTTCGTAAAATTGTCCACAAATTATGAATTGCTATATTGAAGTCTAATGTCAAATAGCAGCTGTCAAACAGATGAATTACGGGATGTATGAATTGTACGCAGATCATATTATGATTCTGCCAAAGCGTCCATTTTAGTCCCTCAGGTTGTATCTTGAACAAAATATGATTCGCGACTATAATAGATATGTATTTACAGAATTATAATCATTAATACATTGCAAAAAAAAAATGAGCCGTCACGGGACGCTTGGCAGATGTGAAATATCGAAATTATTTACAAACTACTACATATATGACTGTATAGTGTCGACGCGTCGCCACGCGGCATGCGTCGCCCCGCCAGCAATTTTACGTGCGGCTATAGACGTTTCACATCAATTTCGCGGGCTACAGCTGAGGATTCAACATAATGAAAAAAATCTTATAATTAGTAAAAAGGTGATTTGTGAAGTGTAATTAAGAGAAAGCAGAGCAATAATTCGTTATAAATTATTACGATATTTTGCCCTTAATTATCTTACTCAAGAAAAGAAACAGAAACATAATCAACTTTAATCCAAATGTATTGAACAAAAGATTATTTTTTTCCTTGATTAAAAGAACTAAAGTTCTTAATAATTTATTACAATCTAGCAAGGTCGTTTGATTCCCAATTTTATTTCACGGCGATCTGAAATACAACATTAGTTTTTGCTTATACTAAACCCGAAAAGGGGTCATTGTACTCAACCTTTTTGAACAACTTTTTCTGTGGGACCAACCTTGAAATCGCGAAATAAAAATCAGCTGTTCCATACATTTTGTTGATTTAAGTGAACACAAATGTAGGGAACAGCTGATTTATTTTTTCGCGGTTTCAAAAACTAATGTTGTATAATTAATTAAACAGAGTCGTGTTCCTTACACACACGTATTAACAATAATAGACTAATAAGTAATTTAACTCTAACTTATTATTTTACGTGACGATTGTAAAGTGAGCCTGAAAGATTGTTATTTTGATGTGAACCATCTATAGCCGCACGTAAAACCGATTGCTGGCGGGGCGACGCATGCCGCGTGGCGACGCCTCGCCACTATACAGTCTATATGTCATCATCATCATTTCAGCCGAAAGACGACCACTGCTGGACATAGGCCTCCACCAAAGGAGGTAGGGGGGTTGCTATAATCGCCACGCTTGGCAGGCGGGTTGGCGATCGCAGTATGGTGTTAAAATGCATAGAGAACGCTGCTGCCCATACTCTAGTAAGTCCCTTAGTCGCCTTTTACGATACCCACGGGAAGAAATGGGATGGAGATATTCTTTACGTCCGGCACCAAACGGACACGTCTAGTCACGTCAAGTCTATATGTAGTAGTGTGTAAATAATTTCGATGTTCACATCTGCCAGGCCTATCCCGTGACGGCTCAATTTTTTTTATTTCGTTCTTCGTTGTTTCTCCAAAAATACTTTTCACATTTCTTTACCACCCCTATGCCATATAAAAACAGTAATAATTGTAGGATTATCCCAGTTTATGTGCGACTGTTACGAGCAAGACGATAACTGCCTTTTAGCCGCTATAAGAGCGGATATAAATTTCCGCTAACTCACGGTTCTGTGTCACTTATTGTGATATATCAGATTTATCTATGTGTCGCCTCCATGTCTTTGTTTACTATCAATAAAATTAACTAAAACTGTCTCGTCATGCATTCACAATTTTTCTTCTGTAACTAGTTTGTTTAACTTGGCACCTACCGACGGAGATAAGTAGGAAGATAGGTATCTGAAACGTAACTACACTTAAGACTCAGATATATCCCAGTGACCTTGAGTGGTTAGCTTGCGTGTTCTATACTGAGCTCACGCAACGCGTCGTACGTTCAGCCAGTAATAAGACTCGCCCATCAAAGAGCGCTGTCCCCAATTTGACGCATTATTAATTTATTATACACAAAACAAAAGGTATTTTAATAAAACACTTATACAAAAGATCAATAATTAAATTATCTTTAAATTGGTGAAGGTTTCAGAAAAATACGCTTGGTGGATTTTGCGCCATTCTCAGTTTTTTATCCGCGTTAGACATAACTTTACAAATTAATTTCACTATGTAATATAAACATAATCTAAAATGTTCACAAATTAAGTTATTGAAAAAATGCTCTAATTTAACATATATTTTTTTCAAATCATTAACACTACTCGTTTAGACGTGATCTTCAGTATAAAATCATTAAAAGTCGGTTGTCATCGCCTTAACTTTCTTTTATTAACTACTTTTGGCACCAAACGTCTATGGTAGGTAATGCAGCAGACGTATTTAATTAATAATTATATCACTGATTGATATTACTAAACAAACTATCACAAACAGATAATAGTTATGTATAAGTCAAATTAGGTAACAGACAATATAATATGCAATTTTCCCCAATTTCATGATAATCAAAAACATTATGTACATTTTTAACTGACTATATCTTTAATTTTATAGATTCTGCTTATACTTCATTGCAATTTCAGACTTTTATTATTCCATATAGTATCTTGACTTAACTGTTTTTGTAAATTAACATGTCCTATCTATGAGAGCCGGGTGATCTGCAACTCAGGACCCTCCTACCTCAGACACCTTTCTCTATTTAAGATTGTACATTTTATTAACCAGTGCCTGTAATATGATGTTGAGATAAATAAAGATTTATGATTATGATTATGATTATATAATTATTAATTAAATACAGATGATATAGTTAATATGTTGGGATAAGTTTGTAATTAATATTTTTTGTACTGCAGCTGGAGGTCGGGGCATAATAAAATGACGCAGAACAGAAGTCAGCATAAAAAATATTGCCAAATTAGCCGGGAATTTGATACTTATCTACCGACGGTCTTATCCCAGTGCAGCGCCGAACTTAACCCAACATATATGTACCTATTCTATCTAGTAGGTAAGTACCTTCATTCAGCAAGAGATTTTAGAAGTTTTTGAAAGTTCTTTCTATGTAATACCCGTATTAAAGAACCTCACTCAAACTCAAGACTCAACGTTTAGGTAAAGCCATTTGATTGCCTAGTTTTAAGTAATGCTTGAGTATTGAGTAATGTTCTGTAATACGGGCCTAAAACTCCTATTAATGAGACATGGAACTTATTTACACCATGATTAACGTCAGTTTAATTAACTGTAAGCCGAGTTTATTAATAATAATCCCACCGCCACTGTTGACGTCGTGGCGGGGCGTGTGCGCTCCAAACTCTAGGTCTATGCCAGTAGTTTACTTGGCCGGAACGGATTTAAGGTATGGAGCCAAACCAAGAGATATACAGAAACCCGCAGGGCAGCATAATAGTGACCTGTTGAGCAGTAGCGACCCCACGGACCCTATCTCCCGGGAGAAGTCTTGTTTCTCATCGCTGGCTTGCCTTTGGCCGGCTGGAGTGAACACTGACGAGGAGCAGAGCTCCCACCTCATTCTTGCCTTTATTGGCCGGCTTGAGTGGAGATTCGCAACAGCAAACGTGCTCGGAGGAAGGAAGTATTCCAGTAAGTGCTGGTAGGGATCTTGACCACCTCACGGGCTCTGGGATTGTTCTGATAGCCGTGAAATACCTCCCCATTCCTCTAGCACCTCAGGAAGTGTTGCCCCCTTGTCGCTACGTCACTATGTGTGTGGTGGAGGCAAGTGGAGCCCATTATTATTTTGTTAATGTGAGGACGTTGTAGGCTTAATAGACTAGATCTGTAGATCATTTTCTATTTTGTTAAGTACCTGGTACTTTTGGAGGGCCTACGCTGTCCTCTCTTATCTATTAACACTGTAATTTGAAAACATTGCCATTTTTTTTTATGAGTAACCGTGGAGTTTTTTGCCGGCTCTTCTCCATAGAAAACGACCAATTGGAACCGTGCACCTAGCTTCTGACGTTTCATAAGTGCCCATGTAGGCTTATGTGAAATAAAAACATTTTTGATTTTAATTTGAATTGCCATTTTATACGTGTATTGCATAACATTGATCAGGCACGGGCCATAGTCCTTCCACAGTTCTGGAAACCAGTCCACTTTAGCTATCCAAACACATACTCCAATATCCTTTCCTCCTCCGTTTCTTTATGCTATTATAGTCCTACACCAACCGGGGCTTGGCCTTGGCTGCACTTGCATAGTGCAAACAGGGATAATCGTCGGTTGGTCTCTCATTTAATTAAAAACATCTAACGGGCCTCTGCGAGTTGGCTTTGGCCCCTCGTACGCCTTCCAAAGGTCCAAGACCCCTGAGCCCCGAGAAATGTCAAAGACGAAAAAAATTATAAGAAGACTTACAAGTGCACAGAGATTTGATCAGTAACCCGCTAGGTGCCGCATGCTAGGTGGAACCTGTGTTACAGGGTTATCCGTCCATTATACAAGATTACAGGTAAGTATAAGCATTACTTATTTTTTACAATAATTTATGCTTAAGAGCGTTCAGCATTTCATATAAACTTTCAAGCCCTTGTTTTTCGAAATGACTGAACCGTTTTTAATGAAACTTCATACGCATAAGCAGGATACAAAGGTCTAAAAAGTTAGTACCAGAACATTTTGGAAAAATAGTGTTACAGTCAAATTAGACCGATTTTGAATTTTCCATAGACATGGAGATTTCCAGGTATCTGTTTTTAAATAAGACATTTCGAAAATGTTCTTTTACTAACTTTTTAGACCTTTGTATCCAGCTCATGCGAATGAAGTTTAACTAAAATCGGTTCAGTCATTTCAAAAAACAAGGGCTTGAAAGGTAACGCTCTTAATTCTAGTGTGAAAAAGGTGTGGTGACTACTTGTCTGAGTGTGTGTGAGGGTGTATGTACATGTATAGAGTGGTCATTGTAATAGTCATGTACTCGTATATTGCAAATTTAATAGATGAGTTATAGGTATTATATTTTATAGTAGCTTCTGTTTTACTGTAGTCAAGAGTTAAAAGATATTCTTTGATTTTAGATATACAATGAAATAAGTTATGGGAATGTATATTCAAAATCTAGTTCAATTTATTAATAGGTGAGGGCGCTTAGAAATGGGTAGTGTCGTTTAGTTGTGTGCATGCTTTTTGTAGCACATGGTGGTTCTGGTCTTCTTCTTGCTGTGAAAAGATAGCTGATATTTACTGGCAAGTTATAATGTTTGCGGATTAGTGCGTGGTTAAGTTATCGGACTGTTAAAACCTTGTACTCCATATAAATTAGTTGCGTGGGAAATCTAAAAGGCTTACTAAGAAGCACTTTAATTACTGCTCTTTGCGCCCGCTCCACATGTATATAGACCAGGGACCTTCCAACCCTGGTTAAAGGTTAAGCCTTTCGAGGGGGTAAGCCTTTTATGAGGTCATCATGATGTAACTCCTTGAATGGGTTTATACGCTTGAAACCCGGTAAAAGGGTTACATGATAACCCATTCAATGGGTTCTCCCCCCTTCAATATGAATAACCCATTGAAGGGGTTCTATACTTGAAACCCAGTGAAAGGGTTACATGATAACCCATTCAATGGGTTCTATATCTACTTGAAACCCAGTGAAATTAAAAATCATAATATTATGTAATTTCGATATCCGCCCAACAAAGCTAAAATGAACTCTATACGAGTATTACAAGCAATAATGATTAATTGATCATAGATCCCTGTTTACAAGCCGCTTGGTAAATAGCCACAAAGGTGCCGCCGTGGCCGTTAATGCGTGCTATTCCATATTGCAACCTATGCCCATCATCGAGAGACAATACTAATTATACCAACCTCATAATAAGATAGGATGTTACAATCAATCTGCCTGGCCTTTTCTCAACTATGTTGGGGCGGCATACGCTGGCAGACTGTGCCGCTTGGGAGGAGCCACGCCGTGCCCTCATCTCAGGAGTAGGCAGTGACCTATGGTATAATTGCCTATAATTATGGGACCTATAGTGGTCGAGTCGATGGTCGGCAGTGAGGAGTCCTGGGACGCGGTGGTGTCGCCGAAGGAGGCTGCGGAAAGGGAGCGGGAGATCTCGTCCGCTCACCCGGCCCGCAGCAGACACACTGGGCGTCGGCGGCGGGCCGATAACGCCCTTTTCCAGCCCCCCTAAATGGGTCAAGGGACGGCGGACTTGGGGACGTCCGCCGCCCCCTATCACATTGGACCCGAGGTGGCGGCGCGTGGTGTTCCATGCGCGCCCCTATCAGACGTCGTGGAGGGGGGTTCAGACACCCCCCCCCAGACTTCAGGTGGCCGGCCCGCTGGATCGCGGAAGTAATAATAGATCCCAAGATCCCCGGTGCAAGTATGGGAGGGGAACACTGGGGTGGTTTTTAGTCAGTAAGAGTCTGACAGACCCCTTCGCCCACCCCAGGGCGGAGGATATCCATGACGATATTCCACCCCGTGAAAAAAAAAAAAGGCTCCCGGTCTAAATGGATGCAGCTAAATACCAGTTTTGCATGGAGCTACTACCTATATGACCTCCACAACCCAGTAACTGATTAATATGGTTCTGGTATCTGAAAAACTGCACTGATGATTTTTAGAAACTAAAAAATCTTTAAATCAGTTTGCAACCTTTTTGAACAGGTTCATAATCCTTGGTTTTAAAAATCTAAATAAGAAATAGCCCCCAAAAATTATTTTTGGTAATACAATTTAAATTCAACATGATATTTATGATGTTACAGAGCATTTTTCTTTAACATTTGCATTTACTGGTTTACAAATTGCATACTTTTGAATAAAAACGGCCTAATTGGCCACATGGACCTTACACACACACTACCATACGTTTGACATGCACACACATAGTCCCAGAGCCTTATAACTTGAAGATAGATAGGTGACAGAAGTGTCAGCTTGAGCATGGAATAAGTAGTAAGTACTTTATAATAGCATGGAATTACTGTACTCATGGAATTAGTAAGTACTATGTAGATAGTAAGTAGAGGGGGTCGAATTTCGACCAGCGGGCGACCACTAGTTAATTTTTTTTGTCATAGCCAAATGGCTAATTCCATGAGTGTACAAGTTACAACTCATTATAAATATAGTGAGTTTTAACTTTTACACGGAGTGTTAAAGTACCTACCTACAGTGAGTTGAAAGAAAGTACTTCAAGTGCCCGAGGAAACGTCCCAGTGTCGCAGTTGACATCGTATCATTGCAATATTTTGATAAAAGCACCTACTGGCAATCAACGCAAAATATTTTACGGCGAGGTGTAATAAGGGGATGATTAATCGAGCACTCACAGGAAAAATCCATCCATCTTAATTTTCTATTATTGCAATTAAATATCTGCCTTTGCTGCGAAATACAATTTATTTATTTATTAAGGCACTCTTCGTTCGGTTGTGGAATTCACTTCCACCTAACATTAGGGACAGGCAAACCGCAGTTGCAGTTTCTAAAAGAGCAATGAAAGAACACTATCTTTCCACTTCGTCATAGTTGCATATTATGTATCTATATATTATTTTATACTTATACATAAGGTGTATCTATTCATACACGAAATCTCTTAAGGGGTCATTGTACTCATCATTATGAACAACTTTTAACTATCGGACCAAACCTGAAATCACGAAAAAAAATCAGTTGTTCCCTACATTTATGTTCGCATAACTCGTCAAAATGTAGGGAACAGCTGATTCTTTTTTTTACTTAAGATGTTTTCATGTTTTTTTTTTGTATGAATAAGCTGTTTTATTATCTATAATTCTATCTGTGATTTTTTTCAAATTTTCATATTTTTGTTACTAAAAATAAATATTCCCTACGAAAGATAATGGCGGCGCGGCGCGGCGTGGGCGTGACGCGCATTTGTATGGCCAAGGTCAACAGCGCTTATCTGCCTCTTAATGCTCCCGCAGACAGGCGCGATGCGATGGTGCGACGCGAGTCTGGTAGAACAATTTCTATGAAGTTTTCATAAAAATCGCGCTGACGAATCGCGCCTGTCTGTGGGAGCTTTTATCGTTGAGAAAAGTCAAAGGCCCTATTCTCATAATCACAGTGGAGGTACCTAACTACCTATATTACAAAGGTAGCTACTCGAAATCGAGTCCCAAAATAGTAATTCTAGGGAGGCAGAGGCCAGAGTGACCGTATAAAAAAAAACATACAGCCGAACACATACTTAACCTCCTCCTTTTTGGAAGTTGGTTAAAAAGAAGAGGTATTCAACACACACCACAAGGCAAAGAACAAAAAAAATCTGTAAAAATTTAATCATAAACCACAAAACCTTTTCTTGATATGTAAGATAGTAGGCCAGATAAATGTGACACGGGAGGTAAGCACCCGCCTAAAAAGCAAGAAATTCATACATATTTTGGTTTCATTATAGAATCTGCGGGGGTGAGCTTTGCTGAGTAATCTTGCTAAGCCGAGTGTAATTAGCTACCTGCCGCTTAACGTAACTTGATGTCAACAAATGTTATTTTTAACGCGTTTTTTGGGGTTAATTGTTAACGCCAGGTTACTTTATGAGGGAACCTAGACTAAAGCTAATTTGGGCTCATACGGATGCTAAAAATAAATATGAGCTAGATTATTTTGTAACAGTTTGTCGTAGTTTAACCATTAAAAAACTGTAGTTTAGAAACACAAATAGAAATCTGTATAAAATATAAAATGTTTCCAAGACCGGATGACGGACAGATAACGCATAGCCTAAACGCTCTAGAGACGCATTAAGGAGTGTGAAAACATCCTCCAATGAGGTTGAGGTTGTTTTCTTCTTGACAACCCATTTGTCAAGAAGAAAACAACCTCAAATGAGGAAAACAGCTACCAAATCTACATTTCACTATTTGTATTTAGTCAATAATGTTTGTTCATCCCACGCTCATATTATGACTAAAGTAAAGGAGATCTTTACACAATTACATACTTATGGAAAGGTGTCTACATACTAAAGCTGCGGGTCTTCAGAATGTTGTGAGTCGGATAACGGGTAGGGACGCCCCGCCGGCTTTGGTGTGTTGACACCCTAAGAATACCTGACGCCCACGAATAAAGAAGGAAACTGAGATAAATTGTATACGTTACCTCTTCTTTCTTTTATCTATGCATTGCCTACATGATTAGAAAATAAATTGGGTGTTACGGTGGAATTTCAAAAAGGCCATCTTGTTTTGATAGAGATGGAATTGATTACATAATCAGCCTATAATGTTCCCACTGCTGGGACACAGGCCTCCTCTTTCAGTGAGAGGGAGTGGGCCGGAATCCACCACGCGTGCCCAAGGCGGATATCACATAGAAAGAAAAATAAATAAGGTTCTGTACGTATATATGATGTTGATGATTTCTGAAAAACTGTGCTATTTAGTGACATCGTTTTATTTTTCCTGTAATCTTTACATAAACTTCTATCACATAGAATAATTTCAGATTTTATCTATGCAAACTTCGGAGATAAGGGGGGGAACGATATTTTTTTTTTACATTTTTCATCAAAAGTCGGAAACTATGCTGCCTAAAAAAATAAAAAATAAATATTTGAGAATGTGAAAACAGCGCTCTTTCATATGATACCCCACATGCCCTAGTAGCTCCACTTCAAATTTAAGACCCTCTTTCAGTCTCTTTTGCAAAAAAGATATATTTTTTAATTTCTTTCTTGTTTGCAAAATACTTGGGCAAACGTCACCTAAAAGTAGTTCTTGAGATATCCAGGTGTGACAGACAGACAGACTTAGTCTCACCATAAGGGTTCCTTTTTACCATTTTGGTACGGAACCCTAAAAATGGCATTACAGTAAAAAATACACCATAAAACTATAAATAACAGAAAACAATTATCATAATGCCAAAAGGGCCTCAGCTCAGCATAATATCAGATGACAACACAAGGTGTACCACCTGACGCTGATTTTCAGCTGCAACCCACGAGTGCCATACGCTAGAACAAATGTCTTCGAGTTTTTAGTTCTAGGACAGGCCGGTTTGCTCACGATGTTTTTCTTCACCGTTTTGAAAGCAGTGGTGATGAATTAATTTACGCAAAGTAAAGCGCCTGTCTGGATTCGAACCTACGACCTACTTACTAAGTACGTAAGTCGAGGCTGTTACCACTGGACCACCACTGCTCCAATCTAGAATATCGCCGCTTTCATAGACCGTGTTAAGAAGAGTGAAACTGTTTTTTGTATGATAGTAACAAGAACGTGTAAAACAAGAACCTATCTTCCCTACAGGAAAAAGATTTCGAGAAAATCCGAAGTCACGATCAGGAATGAATTACTTAACTAAAGCTATAGCTAAAGATGTTTTGTAGACTTTATCGTTATTATTCTTGACATTTGCATAATATTGAGTTGAGGAAATCCGTTAAACAAAATTATGTTAATCCACACACTTGAGGCAGAGAAGTATTTTAATTTTAAATAAGTTTTAATCTTGGACGTCCTTGACATCATTTTCATTACACACATACCATACATCATGATTAGGTATTGAAAAGTGAACATGTGCTTCCAACAAGTTGCCTAGGCTACTAAATGAATGGACATTAATTGCTTCATGTCCACGTAAAGATTTCATCAATCGCCAATTTGCCACTAAAGCTACGGTTTCCTACAAGAGCGGTTTCCGCCACTACGTTGAAGGCTGTGATGAAAATGATGGCAGTGGCAATTTATTGTGGCAAAGATTTAAATCGTTGCGTCAAAAGATACATACACTCCTACCAACTTATCTGTGAAATGGCGAAAATTGGAACTACGAAATTTTGCTAGCTTAATTTAATTTTATCTATGAAAATTAGCAACACTGAATAGACGGTGGCGTCCTCTTTCAGTTCACAGATAAGTTGGTAGGACTGTAAAGTGCGTTCACTATAACTTGACGTGTGACGCGATTTGTTGCACTGAATTTTGCAGTCTTATGATTGGTAGTTTTGTTCTGTCAGTCGCCATTTTGTACTCTATTAGCATTGAAACGAAGACTGCAAAATTCAGTGCTACCAATCGCTTCACGCGTCATGTTTAATAATGTGAGCTCACTCTTCTATCTCAGTATGGACACTTATGTGACTAAGTAGGTCCGGTGAGATAAAATCTAGCGATTTAAATCTCTGAGCAGCGGGGTTGACTTAATGTCAAATTTTGCTAAAAATGGCAGATTTTCATGATGTCCCTGGTGGTCTGTAGAATATGACGGGACCGCTTTCCGAGGAAACCAAAGCTCGATTGATTTGGTAATGGTATTTTGTTGTCCTACCTAATAAAATGTTTAGGTAGCGATAGTTTATTTAAATAGATAATAATAATGTAATGTAAACACTATCACATGCACATTTATTTACATCAGTTTGTAATTTTTTTTTTTTTCAAATCAAATCATTTATTTCTTTGCAAACATGGGTAAAGTAACATACTATAGGTGTTTTATAAAAAAAAAAAAGTTCTCCATATTTTACCGACACATGGGCATGCAAATGTTTACAATTTCTAATAACAAAATCAAAATTAAAAAGAATAAATTAAACATATAAATCAAAAATGTCAACGTGGTCAACTTAAATAAAAATAAGACTACATAATGTCAAACAGAAATAAAAAGTAAATGAAACCAGGATCACAATAATATGTCAGTCAGAGAAATGGTAGATAGTGAATCATCATTAAGAAAATCGTCAACCGTGTAATAAGTTTTCATAATTAAAATTTCTTTTAGCTCCCTTTTAAATTTTAATGTAGTCATATTTTTTATAATATTATGTACTCTATTATATATGAGTGGGGCAATACCAAAAAAACTTTTTTGTATTGTGTTACGTATACTTATACTTACTGAGTTATTATACTGACTTCAATTTGTATTTGTCTTCTACACACAGCTTAAACTTTTACATTCCAGACAGGGCTGCTATTTCGAAATATGAACAGTTCTGACAAAAAGCCGGACATTTTTAAACAAGTCCGGACATTTAGGTAACTTTGAAATCTTAATTTTTTCAGTAGGTAGGAAGTAGTTACTCGTTTAGTTTTTTCTATTATCTAAAAAAATCCCATTGTCCGTTTGGTGCCGGACGTAAAAAATAGCACCATCCCATTTCTTCCCGTGGGTGTCGTAAAAGGCGACTAAAAGGGACTTACTAGAGAATGGGCAGCAGCGTTCTCTATGCATTTTAACACCATACTGCGATCGCCAACCAGCCTGCCAAGCGTGGCGATTAAGGCAAACCCTTTATGGGAGGCCTATGTTCAGCAGTGGACGTCTTTCGGCTGAATGATAATGATGAAAAAAATCACCATAAGTGGAAAAGTCCTGACAAATGGCAAGGCCCGGACAGGTCCGGACGGTGGCCTAAAAAGCCGGACTTGTCCGGACGGATAGTACGTAATAAGATTAATTGCAGAGCATATTTAAAGCTGCTAGGTTCTTCCTTTCCAGGAATAGGCCGTCCACAGTTGTGTGCAAACTACTCGTAGTAGGTATGGCTACACGTAGCTTAAATTGGAGAGTTCAGAAAGTGGGTCAACGGAACGTGGAAACTCCACGGGTTTGCATCTAACTTTCGCATGGGTATGAATACCACAATTATAAATATCTATATGAAACTGCTCACAACTTAAACTACTAACTATATAATTATTGTCTACTAGATACTCCTTGCACCCATCATTCGAACTTTATGGTGACGAAAACTTACTTTGACATTAGGTAAAAGAATCAAACGCAGTGATAGCACCAACACATAGTGACAAACTCCTACAAACCATAAAAAAATAATTCTGTATTAAAATGTAATGTTCGAATAAAGGCTTCTACATACCAGCGCGACTTGTCGCGCGACGCGACACGGCACAAAGGCCCCGCGTGTCGCGGGACGAGCGGTGCCTTTGTGTCGCGTCGCGTCGCGCGACAAGTCGCCCCGGTATGTAGAAGCCTTTACTCGTCAAAATGTACCTACGGAATAGCGGATTTTTGAATGATGAGTACAATGACCCCTTAAGAGGTTGTGCGTTAATTCCGGGACATGTTGTATATTATGTAATTAACGACAAAAACGAATTTCCGACTGCTTTAGGCATTTGACCATTGCTGTAGTTAGGTTTAGAGGTTTTGCTTATCAACCAAAGCAGTTTTCACGCTTCGCCAAACAAGCCACTGAACAGCAATATTCCGGCTGTACCTCATATCCACAAAACACGACGCCGCAGAATCACTGCGGTTATGGTTTCCGTAAATCTTGACGTGTGCGGTCGTTTGTAATGCCCTCAGTATTATATTAAACAAACATATAAAAGACCAATCAAATTAGAGAAATTCAAGCCTAAATGCAAATGGCTACGCAACTGAACACACACTTGACTTTGGATAGAAAAGTACCTATACTCTTTTAGAAGGCTGAAAGCTATGCAGCAGAAGAATGTGATCACAATTTGACCTAAAATATAAGCCTAAAATAGCTTACGGGGACAACATTAAACTATTGCTTAAAAGTTAAATGGACCTTATCAGGATTGTATATTGTCCTAACACACTACACAGAGATCTGACCTACCCAAATTAGCATTTGTGCCAAAGCAAGCCGCCCGCCAGGGGGAATAATAAGCTACCTTCTGAATAAAAATCTTATATCTCAGTCCCCGTGTCCCTAGTTCTCTACACACGGGCGCCGCTAAAAGTAGGAATGCATCCCTTAAAACGACGGTAGGTACCTATTGAATGTAGATAGACTAACTGTATGGTTCGAAGCTAAACCTTTTGGCGTTCAACTGTTCATAAAGTAGGTAGTCTGGTTTTATTTGATATCAACATCATTTCAGACGAAAGACATCCACTGCTGGACATAGGCCTCCCCCAATTGACATCATAGCCAGGGCGAACTTTATACCTTTGATTATTTATATGTCTAGATAGTGTCGCGCTGCTAATGAACAGGCCAACTTTGTTAAGGCTTCTACATACCGGGGCGACTTGTCGCGCGACGCGACGCGACACAAAGGCACCGCTCGTCCTGCGACACGCGGGGCCTTTGTGCCGCGTCGCGTCGCGCGACAAGTCGCGCCGGTATGTAGAGGCCTTTATGCAGCGGGGCGAACACGGCCTACTGTGACATGACTTGAGTCACACATTTTATCACAGTTTGAGCGATAAAACTGTTTTGTCATAAAATGCTAGTACAAATTGACATGACATAATTTATCATGTCTTAACATGTGCATAACAGCTACGTCACACTCTCGCCACGTCATTGTGTTATTCTAGTGTGCGTGCATTTTAAGGACGCAATTTTTTTTCGACGAGTTCACATCTTTGACAATCTATGTAGACATATTTATATCTTTGCGTATTGCGAATTTCCGATAGCCACAAATATTAGATAAGATGATTTCAGCAATGATAACTTCTGAAAATTTAAATTCCTTGGTAAGCTTAAAGGCTCGTGCAGGCTGGGGCGACAACGCCAAATATTTACCTACAAGTCTGTAGGTAGTCTACCTACCTCGGTAGTAAGTAGGTAGATAATAATCCGTGCTACCCGTTGAGCTAAAAGCCAATCACATAAATTCCGTGGTAAGCTTAAAGGCTCGTGCAGGCTGGGGCGACATAGCCAAATATTTAACCTACAAGTCTGTAGGTAGTCTACCTACCTCGGTAGTAAGTAGGTAGATAATAATCCGTGCTACCCGTTGAGCTAAAAGCCAATCACATAGCCAATCGTGACATTGATAATTATTATACAGTATGTGACAAAAACCCTGTTGTAACTTTTAGGGACGTATAAATTAACCTACAAGCACAACATTAGTGGAATTATAATTTAAAAAAATTAAGCATTGGCTAGTCGAGAAGTCAAAATCAAAGAATTAAAGAGGTAAGAAATCAGTTATACATTACAAATATTAATAATTAAATATTTATTAAAATTATTTTTGTTGAACAGATTTTATAAATGACTTGCTTTATTACTTACGTAATTATGTATAACAATTCTTAAAACATAGGTAGAAGGAACAACAGGGTTTTTGTTACATGTTGTATGTACGTAGTTAGATACAATAAATTTGAAAAGAAATCCTAGGAGGTAGGGTGGGTTCAATTGTGATAATATGCTAGCGAAAACTGTCAATAAACGACGGCGGCAAGTCAACATTAGCACCATAAATACCTCTACATAAATCATAGCCAAACACCATGTTGATAAATGGATTCGATGACCCAATTTTGACCGGATATGAAAATATCCGTCCATGTACAGGCGCCAGCACATCAAGCTACTACAATCTGTCGATTTTACGTATTATTTTTAAATCTCTTTGGTGAAAACAAAAACAGTACCTATGATATTTTCAAGTATTTTGAGCATGTACGGTGATGGAAGTCAAAACATAATTTAATACATCAAAAAAATCTTCAAAGACAACTCTTAATTATTTTTAAAAGCAATTTATCCCTTCGTTATCAGTTATAATTATAATTAAAATTATAGGTACAATAAAATTGCAAAAGCCAAACTGCATCCAGTGATGGATAATTTTTTATTAAATTAGTTAATATCTAATTTTATACGATTTTATTTGATTTTTACGCCACACGTTGTGTCATCCGCGCATCTCTTTTGTTTTGTATGCAATCTGACAGTGACAACCTGTTGTCGGCGTCATAAACCTTGAAATCATACCCAGAACGTTCATTCGCGCGCTTTGTTTCACGAAAACCCTGGGCTCCAGTCTTAGCTATCGTCTTATATTCCTAGAAGTAATTTAGTTTAATTTAATATACTTATTTTGCTTCAGTAACAGAATATCCTTAGCAACATAACTACATAGATAGGCAAAATTCCGCTTCAATTCGGGGAAGCAATAATCTTACTGAAATTAATATACAACAGACGAGCTGTCTACTTACTAAGTTCATTAGAATAATTCAATTCTAATTTGTCAAAGGAACATAAATAAAGAGGTTATGAAACCCGAACAATTCCTGAGTTCTCAAACACTCGTTACAAAGTCATAAGTTGAAGAAATATAGAGCTTAATAGATCCCTTATAAGCCAACTTTGATTTTGTTACAATCCCCCTATAATAGCAGTAGGTATTATAAGGGGATTGTAACAAAATCTATTTGTATCCCCTTGAGTAGGTAGGTACTTACAGCTACATAGTGAAGTAGTCGGTGCAGACGCCAGCAGGTCAAGCTACCCAATTAGTCAATCAACTCAGCCTATCGCAGTCCACTGCTGGACATAGGCCTCTCCCAGGCTGCGCCACAACACCCTGTCCTCTGCCTTCCGCATCCAGTCTGACCCAGCCATCTTCTTAAGGTCGTCGGTCCATCTAGCTGGGCGACGTCCCACACTACGCTTGCCGATACGCGGGTCAAGCTACCCGAAACTGTACAATTTTCCCAATCAACCTTGAACCTTAAGGCTGCGTCGGCGACACAAAGACCCCGCGTGTCACGCGACGAGCGGTGCCTTTGTGTCGCGTCTATAGAAGCCTTTAAGCTAAAGCTCTAAAGTTGAAAATCGACAGATTGTAGTAGCTTGATGTGCTGGCGCCTGTACATGGACGGATATTTTCATATCTGGTCAAAATTGGGTCATCGAATCCATTTATCAACATGGTGTTTGGCTATGATTTATGTAGAGGTATTTATGGTGCTAATGTGGACTTGCCGCCGTCGTTTATTGACAGTTTTCGCTAGCATATTATCACAATTGAACCCACCCTACCTCCTAGGATTTCTTTTCAAGTTTATTGTATCTAACTACGTACATACAACATGTAACAAAAACCCTGTTGTTCCTTCTACCTATGTTTTAAGAATTGGTATACATAATTACGTAAGTAATAAAGCAAGTCATTTATAAAATCTGTTCAACAAAAATAATTTAAATAAATGTTTAATTATTAATATTTGTAATGTATAACTGATTTCTTACCTCTTTAATTCTTTGATTTTGACTTCTCGACTAGCCAATGCTTAATTTTTTTAAATTATAATTCCACTAATGTTGTGCTTGTAGGTTAATTTATACGTCCCTAAAAGTTACAACAGGGTTTTTGTCACATACTGTATAATAATTATCAATGTCACGATTGGCTATGTGATTGGCTTTTAGCTCAACGGGTAGCACGGATTATTATCTACCTACTTACTACCGAGGTAGGTAGACTACCTACAGACTTGTAGGTAAATATTTGGCGTTGTCGCCCCAGCCTGCACGAGCCTTTAAGCTTACCAAGGAATTTAAATTTTCAGAAGTTATCATTGCTGAAATCATCTTATCTAATATTTGTGGCTATCGGAAATTCGCAATACGCAAAGATATAAATATGTCTACATAGATTGTCAAAGATGTGAACTCGTCGAAAAAAAATTGCGTCCTTAAAATGCACGCACACTAGAATAACACAATGACGTGGCGAGAGTGTGACGTAGCTGTTATGCACATGTTAAGACATGATAAATTATGTCATGTCAATTTGTACTAGCATTTTATGACAAAACAGTTTTATCGCTCAAACTGTGATAAAATGTGTGACTCAAGTCATGTCACAGTAGGCCGTGTTCGCCCCGCTGCATAAAGGCCTCTACATACCGGCGCGACTTGTCGCGCGACGCGACGCGGCACAAAGGCCCCGCGTGTCGCAGGACGAGCGGTGCCTTTGTGTCGCGTCGCGTCGCGCGACAAGTCGCCCCGGTATGTAGAAGCCTTAACAAAGTTGGCCTGTTCATTAGCAGCGCGACACTATCTAGACATATAAATAATCAAAGGTATAAAGTTCGCCCTGGCTATGATGTCAATTGGGGGAGGCCTATGTCCAGCAGTGGATGTCTTTCGTCTGAAATGATGTTGATATCAAATAAAACCAGACTACCTACTTTATGAACAGTTGAACGCCAAAAGGTTTAGCTTCGAACCATACAGTTAGTCTATCTACATTCAATAGGTACCTACCGTCGTTTTAAGGGATGCATTCCTACTTTTAGCGGCGCCCGTGTGTAGAGAACTAGGGACACGGGGACTGAGATATAAGATTTTTATTCAGAAGGTAGCTTATTATTCCCCCTGGCGGGCGGCTTGCTTTGGCACAAATGCTAATTTGGGTAGGTCAGATCTCTGTGTAGTGTGTTAGGACAATATACAATCCTGATAAGGTCCATTTAACTTTTAAGCAATAGTTTAATGTTGTCCCCGTAAGCGATCTTTGAAATGCATTGCAATTTATAGTTTTGTATAATTTAAAAGCATTTTTTCAATTTTTGTAAATGTGAGTACCATGGAGCCGTTTATTATGTTATGATGTATGTTGACTTAAAAAAGTTTGGCAGTTAAGAGTATGTCATGCTCACTTAAATGTCTCGCTGATGGTGGCGCGTGTGTTGGATCATTCGGTTCCCTACAAAATGGTTGAGCTGGATGGTGCTGATCCACGCGTCATGCTCGTGAACGGGCGCCGTCAGTTGTGACTGGTCTTCTCCTATCTGCCAGGGCTTATTTGTAATATTTTATATTGTTTTTTAAATAATTTATATTTTTACATTGTTCTCACATATAGAAGCGACAAGAATAATGTACCCAGGATTTTGTAATATCTTGATTTAAAAGAGTGTCCTTGGAGTTTCTTGCCTATTCTTCTCCATAGAGATCTACGTTTTGGAATGGGCTAATACCTTCAACTTTCTGACTAACTGACCGACTCTTTGACAATTCAAAAGTGCCTGTAATTGGTTTAATTGAAATAAATGCTTTGAGTTTGAGTTTGAGTATTATTGAAGAGTTAGCTGTAAATCTGTAATGTATATGAGACCGCGCAAGCTTCCTCTACCAAATAAAAGAATTATAAAACACAGTTCATAAACAAATAAGTTATGCCTGAACATATATAATACTAGCTTTTGCCTGCGGCTTCACCCGCGTATATGTCAGAAAAAATCTCACGGGAACCGGGATTAAAAGTACCTACCCTACCTACCCTACATCAATTAAATCATTATAATATGTGAAGACAATGCACCTAGAATAAGATTACTATACCACAATAGGTAAAAATAATTAATAACGAAGCAATGACAGATAAATTAATTATGTGATAGATACATGGTGCTCACATATTTACAAACATTGTAAAATTAAAAAAATAATAAAACGTTTTCCTAAAAAAAAAATATCAGTGTGTGAGCTAGGCTAATCACAGAATGTAAAATAAATGTCATAAAAAAAATATATACAATTAAAATAGCAAAATAGCAAATAGCAAAAGGACCCCTAGTGCAAAATTTCACGTCGCTCTCAGTAGTTTGGGTTGTGCGTTGATAAGTCAGTCAATCAGTCGGTCAGTTTCTCCATGTATTTATACAGATAGATTTGTTATTTAGATCAATACAAAATAATAATAAATTGGGACATATTAGTTTTTTTTTGTTCTTCGAGTGTAATATTTCAAAATTGTTGACCTTTACGAGAACAACGTCCTGACAACCCTTAAAAATGACACCATATTGTATTGTAGACTATTTACCTCTTTACACCCCCAGAAGAGGCTGATGAAACACGTTTTATTTATTTTTTGACACGAGTAACCCTGCGAATTGTCGAATTGATACAATTCATATGATTTCTCCATACAAGTTGTGAAACCCCGTTACACCCCTTTAGGGGTTGAATTTTCAAAATTCTGTTTTCAGCGGCTACCTACGTCATATTAACTATCTGTGTGCCAAATTTTAGCCCAATCCATTCAATGATTTGAGTTTTATGTTGATAGATCGCTTTTAGCGATAAGACCGCCCATTGTGTCACCCTATGTAAAATTTAAACATTTTTAACTGTAACTTTTATGGTGTACATAATAAAGAGTATTCTATTCTATTCTATTCTATAGATCAGTCAGTAAGTCTGTCACTGTTTCCTTTTGTAAGTATTAAATCGATAGTGTAATTCGACATGTTACGACGACCCCGAATAAATTGGGATTAGGGCAGGAGACTGATGATGAAGAATTCAGTCTAAGTGTCAAGTTAATAGATCAACGAAGGAAGATTTTTTCATACAAACTGTATCCATCCCCCTTTTACACACCCAAAGAAGTTAATTTTTAAAGTGGTTTGCGACGTTTCCATTATTTGACTTATAGGTTATACCAATTTTCGAGTTAATCAAGCCACGTCGTAAAATCCTCTCTTCTAAAACTGACTACCCCTTTTCACCCCGTTATGGGTAGATTTTAGAAAAACCCTGATACAAGTTATTCTTCATTTTTGGTTTTAAGTATAAGTACTGAGTTTCGAGTTGATCGGACCACGCTTTATAATTCTTCTATACAAGCGTTGATATCCCATCCATTGAAGTTAAGATAACAAAAAAATACATTTTATTTACGTAAGTATTCGTCCAAGTTTCAAGTTTATTAACTCTAGGAATAAGATTTTTCATGCAAACAAAACCCCCCGTTTTCCCCCCTTTAAATGTCAAATTTCCAAAAACCCCTTCTTAGCGGATGCCTACGTGCCGAATTTCAGCCCAATCTGTCAGTGGTTTGAGCTGTGTTGATAGACCAATCAGTCACGGTTTCCTTTTATATGTAGGTACCTATATACGGCTAGATATATATATATTGCGAATCTCCTCCTTTTTGAAGTCGGTTAAAAATCATTTATAGCCAGAATGCATCTCATGACAATTCCAATACGACCAAACACGGGTAGGATAGATTGTTTCATTACCGAGTTCCAGTGCCTACCTTCCGGCTTCATCATCAGATCAGTTTCGATCATCAGATCAAATTTGCTTGGCTTAACTATCTTAATCCAGATATCTCATCGCCACCCGTGAAATACTTATCATTGAGAAGTTCCGGTGCCCATCTGTGGCCTTTTTCATCAGTTCCACTTCACCAAATTATACTTTCTGAATGCAAATGATTGACTTGTTGATGAAAATATAAAAATCGTTATATGTATGCCTATAATATTTGAGGAGTTCCCTCAATTACTCATGGATCCCAACATCAGAACTGGATTTTGATAAAAATGGGACCAATCTGGAAGTATATCCTTTCAAATAAAAAAAGAATTTTCCAAATCGGTTCATAAACGACGGAGTTCTGCAGGCTTAGCATGGCGTTTTCGATCTCTACTCTACTATACAGGGTTACTGGTAATTCGACGTATATCCGTCAGGGGCTGATAAGGGGCCAAAATGAAACAAATTGAACCCCCCATATGTATGGCCGAAATTCAATAGTTTTGAGATATTAGAATTTTAAGGGTTTTTCGATATTTACTCAAAATTTGACATTTCATTCCAAATAAAAAAAAAACTACATATTTGAATGGGTACCATTAAAAATGATGTTGTAGCTGGCACTTCAATTAAGCTATGGACATAATTAAAACTACTTAATTTAACAAAATAATGAAAATAATGAGCGATATAAGAATAATATCTTACCAATATTTTCATTTTACGCTTCAAAAATGTTGTCTCGTCACAAAAATTTATATGACATTAATCGTACAAATAACTAAAACAACCTGCTTATTCTGTAAGCTTTCCAGAAAGCTATAAAAGTCAATTTTAAAATACATAATTCGTGCCAAGGCATGTGTTTGAATCGGCGCGGGGAGAGAAAGGGTCATTTGTATAAAATGTATAAAAAAATGTACATCAAATTTTATTACAAATTTTACACATCTTGTTCAAAATGAGCCCCTCGATTACGAATGCAGGTTCGAATTCTCTTCCTAACTTCGGTTTTCGTCACTCTTGATGTGAACGTTGTTCTCATCTGTTGCGCCGCGTTTATTATTCGCTGTCGAAGTTCTTCGACTGAATTTATTGGGGTCACATAAACTAATGCCTTCATATGACCCCAAACGTAAAAATCAAGTGGTGTGATATCAGGGCTTCGTGCTGGCCACGGAATTGGCCCTCCCCTCCCAATCCATCGGTTTGGATATCTCTCGTCTAGCCACTGTCGGACAGTAATCCGGTAATGTGCTGGGCAACCATCATGTTGAAACATGAGGTTGTTTTTTATTTCTTCGGGAACATCCGCCAACAAATCGTCTAGGTTGTTTCTCAAAAACTCCTCGTAATTTTCGCCGTTCAAATTTTGGGGCAAGAAATGAGGGCCCACCAAATAATTATCAACGACACCCATCCATACGTTCAGGGAAAATCTCATTTGCGACGCAGTTTCTTTTAGTTTTTTTGGATTCCTGCCTGCTTTAGGTGCCCAAAAATGTAAGTTATGGTAATTCGTTATTCCATCCCGGTCAAACTTTGACTCGTCAGTCCACAAAATATTTCTTAGGAAATGTTCCTGGTCAGCGTCAGCGTTTAACATAAACCGAGAAAATTCGAGTCGCCTGGCAGGATCTCCCTCGTGCAATGTTTGAACAGGTTGATAATGGTACGGGTGTCTACCTGATAGATGTACTACCGACCACACTTTCCACTGGGACATACCGAGCTGTCTTGCAACAATGTTCGTTGAGATGTTTGGGTCATCAATAAAACACTGAAGAATGGTGTCCTCTTCGTCAGCCGTGTACCGTCGAGGTCTGCCAGCGTTGAATTGTGCTCTTTGAACACTGCCAGTTTCAGACAATCGTCGATAGGTGCTCCCGAAAACAGTAACGTGGGGAAGTCGACGATCGGGAAAGCGGCGTTGGTATTCTCGCCGAGCCGCAGCCGCGTTTCCATCGGCAAAACCATAACAAAACATTATGTCTGCGTATTCATTATTAGGATACGAAGCCATGTTATCCGAAATAACAATGATAACAAAAAGAATAACAAGAGAAACAAGAATTAACAATAATGATCGATAACAAATTAACGGGATGAGAGATTGGTAGCAAGATAACAACACACGTGCTTGCGCGGCGGAGAGTCAAAACTTACTAAGGAAGGCGACGCGAGCGCAGCAGACGCCGTGTACTCCCCCGCCCGCACACCCCGCCCCATCGCGAAGAATTTCGCCAGGAAAATCGGTTGTTTTAGCGAGGATCATAAACTAAAAACACAGATAATTTCTCTCCCCGCGCCGCGCCGGTTCAAACACATGCCATGCCACGAATTATGTATTTTAAAATTGACTTTTATACCTTTCTGGAAAGCTTACAGGATAAGCAAGTTGTTTTAGTTATTTGTACGATTAATGTCATATAAATTTTTGTGACGAGACAACATTTTTGAAGCGTAAAATGAAAATATTGGTAAGATATTATTCTTATATCGCTCATTATTTTCATTATTTTGTTAAATTAAGTAGTTTTAATTATGTCCATAGCTTAATTGAAGTGCCAGCTACAACATCATTTTTAATGGTACCCATTCAAATATGTAGTTTTTTTTTTAATTTGGAATGAAATTACAAATTTTGGGTAAATATCGAAAAACCCTTAAAATTCTAATATCTCGAAAACTATTGAATTTCGGCCATACATATGGGGGGTTCAATTTGTTGCATTTTGGCCCCCTTATCAGCCCCTGCCGGATATACGTCGAATTACCAGTAACCCTGTATAATAGACATCGCTTGTCTACACTTCTCGTTATCTCTTCTTCGCGAGCACGAGGACACACCTAGACTCGGGTTTCTTCGTAGACAGTGACTTGTCCATAGCAACGGGGTATTCGCTAGTGGTGTGTATTACTACCCAATTTTACCGTACTTTTGCGTTTCGTTCTCAAACAAATCTATGAAGCAAAGTGTTTTTAACTAATATTTCTTCAATTACAAAACGCAAATGGTCAAGGGGGATGCGCTGAGTAGCCCGCGAAATACAAAATTTTCGAACGTTTTTTGAATTCTAAGGATTTTTTGAAGAGAGTTAGTTGTTTTGCCGATTCTAATGATTATAATTCTGTAAAGCAATATTTTTTACGGCCGCGAATCATATTTAAATCAACTTATGACGTGTTACTGACCTGCAAATTGCAAAAAACGTAATAAAATTTGAATTTCACGGGCTACCTTAGCGCATCTCCTTTTTAAAAATATTGTTTAATGGCTGTAGCCAATGACGTATTATAGGTAATACATCATTGGCTGTGGCGCCACTAAGTTTTAAAACTCATTTGTATTGCATACACAGAACACTATATAATATTGGTAATTGCATATAATGTACAGGCATTATTTAAATAAAGAGCCATAATTATACTATTTTGATGGCGTCACGCAAGAAGTATCCTTTAAGGGTACTGCAGACTGGCGGGTTGCGCTATCACGTCGCGCCTGTCTGCGGGAGCCCTTGTTTTTACTAGGTACTAACATTGTTATTGTATTGTTGTTTATCGATATTTTATTTATTAGTAGGTAAATGCTCCATTTAAAACTGAGTGTGTAAGATTTAGTAAATGAAAATAATAATCACTACATAGTAAAGGCTTCTACAGACCAGCGCGACTCGCGACGCGACACAAAGGCACCGCTCGTCACGCAACGTGCGGGGCCTTTGTGTCGCGCCAGTATGTAGAAGCCTTAATGCAACGCGGGCGAGGCCGCGGGCGGCAGCTAGTACTTCATAAATAAATAATTTAGTGTTCAATGAGGAGATTTTGGCTCATAATCAGATGTTTTATATTCCCTGTGAATGTAGGTATCTAATAAATCAAAGTTAAGGGACAACATAGTGTAAAAACTGTAAGATACTTATATTGTTGTTCTTATTTTATTGTTAATTCCAATAATCTATTATTTATTTTGGGTGACAGGTCCTAGCCGAGTTCTTCGCATAAACATTGATTGCACTATCTCCTTGCTTATTTTATAATTCTACAGAACTCACTTCCCGTGAGATCAAAGGCTCCCAAACAAGCAAAGCAAGCTCTCTAATAGTATTTCTTTCCCATCTTCGCTGAAGTTTTTCTATAAAAAAACTTAAATAAAAAGCGCAATTTGAACCCAACATGTTAATTTCAGCTTAATATATGATAAAAGTAAAAAAGCACCGCCTAAAATTACTCGAATTAACGAAAAAACAACTAACGAATCGTTGTCTAGGTCATTTTATATGTAGACTATTTCGGAAGAAAGGTTTCTATCCCAAGCTGTCAACATCGGAGAAAGATTGTACGTCGTGCTCGACGTTGTAGACAGTTGTCTAGGGTAGAGAAGACTCCCACCCGACGGACACATTGTCGTGGAGGGCGTCAGGATCGGGGTCAAGGCCCAGATGAAGTACTTGGGCCTTGTACTCGACAGCAGGTGGCGCTTCGGCCCACACTTCAGCGGGCTGTCGACGCGCCTGCTGAAGGCTGCGAATGCCCTTTCCTGGCTCCTCCCGAACCTGGGAGGTCCGAAGGCGCGATGCCGGCTTTTGTATGCCGGCATCCTCAGGAGCATGGCCCTTTACGGGGCCCCGATTTGGGCGGACTCCCTCCACAGGAGGGAGAACGCCACTACCATCCGTAGGCCCCAAAGGGCCATTGCACTGCGGGTGGCGAGGGCCTACCGGTCGGTGGGCTTCTCGGCGGCGTGCGCTCTGGCCGGCACCCCTCCTTGGGAGCTCGAGGCGTGGGTGCTGACCAGAGTGTACGAATGGACGGCGCGGCGTAAGGCGCTCGGGGAGCCCCCCGCCGCAGAAGAGCGGGAGGCCGTGCGGCAAGAGGCGAGGGACGCAATCGTCCATCACTGGACGGAGGACCTCGCCACTGCCGTTTTCGGCCGCCGAACTCTGGACGCGCCCGGGCCAGTCCTGAAGGATTGGCTCGAGCGGTCCCACGGTTTCCTCTCTTTCCGTCTGGTGCAGGTGTTGTCCGGCCATGGGTGTTTCGGATCGTACCTGCACCGGATCCAAAGGGAGGAGACCCCGTCGTGCCACGACTGTGCCGCGGCGGAGGACACGGCTCAGCACACCCTTGAGGTGTGCCCAGCCTGGTCCGAGCTGCGCCGCGGTCTGAGCGCAGCGGTCGGGCAGGACCTCTCGCTTCCCAGCGTCGTCAACTCGATGCTGGAGAGCGAGGGGGCCTGGACAGCGGTCGCCTCCTTCTGCGAGGACGTAATGTCGCAGAAGGAGGACGCGGAGCGCGCGCGTGAGGACGACCCTCTCGCAGCGCCGCTCCGCAGGCGAAGACGGGGCATGAGAAGGCGATTGTACGATCGTCGTCTTATGCCCCCTGGTGGTGAACAGCGGGAGACGGGTGCGGGGGCGCCTTCTCCTGCATTGCACAGTTCACCATCCACTTCGGGCGGGAATGACAGAGCGCTCGCGGTCATTCCTGGGCCCCTCCCCGACGGGAAGGGTGTGTCGGGCCCGCCTGCAAGGCGGGCGGTCGTCAGCGGGGGACTGGATGTTATGGCTCTGCCGGATTCCCAGTCCTCCTCCTTGCAGACGAGGTAGGAGCGCCGCTGGGTCGTTTAGTGGGTATACCGGATTTTCCGGGGAGTCCCACATACCCCTCCCATCCCCCGATGGGGGGGCATGCGTAATGCATTTTTCCCAGCGTCAAAAAAAAAAAAAAAAAGGGTAGAGAAGACAAGTCTCTTCACATTTGGTTTTGTAATCGCCGTGCTACAGACAGTAGAAAACTTTCTGTTGTCTACACTGAAACGTCATTTTTGTCTATTCTTCCGTCGACAAAACGCGTAGAGAGGGTTCTCGTGCTAAGCCTGCTGAGGTAACAAACATTTAAAAAAAAACGAAAAAAAAAACATACACGCGACTTGAGAACCTCCTCCTTTTTGTGAAGTCGGTTAAAAAATAGGTACGTTCCGTGTAGTGAAATTTTTAAAGATTCCACTTCACGGGTACCTAAGTAGGTACTGCCTAGCATCTTATATTTTTTGTATAAAAAATTATCAAAACAGATTAATAAATCGTAAATTTGACAGATTTACATTGAAAATGTTGCTAGGCAATATTTTACACCATTTTTTGTTATTGTAATTATGTACTATAATAACTATTCACATAAAAGTATTATTTCTTATTTTGATTTGCCAAATATTATTAGGGTTCCGTGTCATGAAAAAAAATGTGTTGGTTTTATTTCGTTTTGATGAAGTTAAGGTGTTTTTACCATATTTTTTGGTATATGTTATTTACAGTGAATATTATTTATATAATAATATTCCCTGTGCGTTTTCAGAACGCACCCTTAACCCAAATAAAAATTCTATGCCAGTTTCTATCGGCAAGGTTGGGAAAATTGGAACAGTCCCATTTTCCCCAGTTTTTCGGGAAAATTTCATTTTCTTGCAACATTACAGTTTGCTTGTGTGCACACGTTGTTGCTTCAACTTTGAACGGAATGTTGAATGAAACTATCACTCTAAGCCGTCGGCTACGCTTTACGCACCTTTCTTTTTTTTTTTTTGGGTTGGGAAATTATCAAATAACTTCTCCCGCTCTGGGCTGAGCGGGAGGGCGTGTCAGACTTTTACTGACTAAAACCCACCCGTGTTCCTTCCGTTGCCTGTGTGCCAGGGCCACGATATTCCTTTCGGACAAACTCGCAACCCTGGCAGGCATTGGCCCTAACGGACCCCGTCAGTTGGTGCTGACATCTCTTTGGGGCGCGCGTGAAACACAACGCGCCGTCGACCCGGGCCTGGTCCTTATCGGACGGCGAGCTACCCATCGCTCACCGTCCGCAGGCCCGCGCCTACGGTGGCCGGAAATCAGCTTGCGACTCCCGACGCCCGAGGCGGTTCCTGCGGCGGCTAAGAGCGTGAGGGCGCGAACCCTGCCTCACCCTCACGCGTTCCGCCTCCTCCTTCGCGAGCATTACTGCTTCGCAGGAGGTGACGGCCTCCCATGCACTCTCGCTCCGAACCATGGCCTGAACCAGGGCTGGACGCGAGAGATCGCCGCCGCCGATCGCCTCCGTGAGGACACGGCGGTGCTCCGCCCAAGCTGGGCAGACCTCCACCGTGTCCTCCGGGCGATCCACACAGTGGTGACACCCGGGCGTTTCCTCCCGCTTTATCCTGAACAGGAACCTCCCGAAACAACCATGTCCGGTGAGGACCTGCGTCAGGCGGAAGGTGAGGACGCCGTGGCGCCTCTCTAGCCACTCCTCAAAGAGGGGACTTATCGCCACAATTGTGGCGTGCCCAGCGCTGGGTTGCGACAATCGCACTGTCCATGCCGCCATGAGATCCCGCCGGAGCTCCGTCCGCTGTGCCACGATTTCTCGCGGCAGCGGAGTTTCACCCCGGCGTTTCACCTCCTCGCGCCACTCCCAAATGTGCGCGAGGACTTTTGCCTCCAGATCCCACGGCGGCAGTCCGGCAAGGAGGCTCGCCGCCTCACGGGAGACCGTGCGGTAGCCCCGTACCAGCCTGATGGCCATGACCCTTTGGGACGCGTTCAACCGCTGGGCTGGTCGCAGCCTCAGAGAACGCGCCCACACCGGTGCCCCGTAAAGGGCCATGGACCGCACGATCCCTGCGTAGAGCCTCCGGCAGGAGGCGTTTGGACCCCCTAGATTGGGCAGAAGCCGCTTCAAAGCAGCCCTGGCCCTCTCCAGTCTGGGAGCCAAACGTCGGAAGTGCTCCACGAAGTTCCAGCGGCTGTCGAGGACGAGTCCCAAGTACTTTATCGTCGACTCGACACCGATGTGAACTCCTCCCGCCGTTATCTGGGAACCCGACAGTGGCGGGTTCCGAGGACCACAAAAACACATGGCCTCGGACTTGTGCAAGGCCACCTCGAGTCCCAATTGCCGGATCCTATCGACGATTGTCGCAACCCCACGTGCCGCCAGTTCGGCCGCCGCCTCATGCGACCTCCCCTGCGCCAGGACCAGCGTATCGTCAGCGTAGCAGACTACGCTGACGCCGCTAGGGAGGTCGGCTCGCAGCACCCAGTCGTACCCGATGTCCCACAGATGCGGCCCCAGGACCGATCCCTGTGGGACACCGCACGACATCTCTCGCCGGTTCCACTCTCCTTGGTGACCGGGGTAGATGACGGCCCTGTCCGTCAAATCGTTTTACGCACCTAACATAATGATGTTACCGTTTCGTGTGTACAACAATTGAAATAAAATATAAATTGTGTTTTTCGAACTTTATTATAAATACAAAGTGAAATAAATTAAGTCTAATCTTAAACTAGTCCTTAGAGGACACGATTTGTAAGAACATTAATTAATTACAACATAAAATAAAATAAAATCGCGATGCTTCAAAATATGTTACTACAAATTAAAGTTCAAACTGATACTAATACTCATTATATTAATAGATAATACTTAAGTTCTATATTGCTACTATTCACAACCGGAACCAAAACGGGAATAAAAATGTAATTGAGAATTCTACGCTGTCACGAATTATAACGTGATTATAAAGCCATGTTGTGGTAAACAAATATTGCTCAAAATTGTTGCAGCAACGTGGTCTTGTGTTGCCAGTAACACGTTTCTTGCAACAATAAAAAGTTGCGTCAACAAGTTTGAGCAACTTTTGTTTACTATAAATATAAGACTAAACAAATATTGCTCAAGATTGTTGCGGCAACGTGGTCTTGTGTTGCCAGTAACACGTTTCTTGCAACAATAAAAAGGTGCGTCAACAAGTTTGAGCAACTTTTGTTTACTATAAATATAAGACTTTAGCATACGACATTTATTTACACAAATCTTATTGTTTTCGAACATCAAGTGCATTATGTAGCTTAATACAACATATATTTTTCCGGAGTTTATTACATGACATATTTATGTTTATAATAACATTAATTTGTATAAATAATTCAACTACAAACTATGTCTGCTAATAAAGAGACAAATGCCAGACATACAAGAAATATAGAAATGTTTAATATTACCTGATCCTTCCCCAACAAAGGCAATTTGAAAACGATATAAAATCTAGATTGAATTTTAACTTTTTAATCATTATAATAAACAGTAGATAAATTACTATTATTCCTATTTTTAATGTTGCCGAAAATGTAAGGCTCAAATGATAATTCAGGATATAACGATTCTTCATACATTTCACGATTTTGGATATAATCTGCGCATTATCAGAATTAGATTTAGTTATACACAGAATTTTGGGTATTGCTGTGTTAGGAACACGACAACTCATTTTGTCAATTTATTTGACCTCTTTTGCTGCATTTACTGTACCAAAATCGAACCATGTGGTGTCTATAAATTTATTTGGCCTCTTTTGCTGCACTGTACTAAAATCGAACCATGCGCAGTCTATACAGAAGCAGGAAAACTTCATACGATTCTGATGACGCAGATATACCAAACAGCCTCAATATTAATAAGATTTTATAAAATATTGAGATCTAATACCAACCATTTGACATTATGATAAGCAACCTTTGAATTAATCTCCTTTATCCATCATCTAAATATTAGGAACTAACTAAAAATTAAGTAAAAAAGGAAAACAATTTTCGGAATAGAAACCCTCTTTCTTTAAAAAAATTAAATCATTCTTAATCACAGTTTACATAATTATAATCATAATTATTATAATGCTTACGAGATTTTGTTAGTATTTTGTATGTATTAATATTGTTTTTTTTTTCTATTAACCTAGCGTTGTACTTGTCATCTTGACTCATCTTTAATGAAGCTGCTTAGAAGATAATAATATAAAAATGCCTATAAATAAGACAGGCACTTGGTGCACATTTTGTTAGCGTACTATTAAAAAGGACATCGCAACGTTATCGCGACCACGACTCTTGGAGCGTACGCCTTCCGCAGTCACATGGTCGCGTTTTTTGACACTTTGTCAAATACTGGTGGAAAATTGGGTGCGCCAAAGTTCACCTAAATTTTCAACTCCGATAATTGGAAATCCGAAAATGTTCTTCCTAACATTTTTTATCCTAACAATCACAATTCCTAACTACTCTGTCTCTAATGTTCATAATTCCGAAGCATTTAACTTCATAATGTCAGTAGCAATAAACATCTAATAGACTTTTATTTGTTTTCCTATATTTTCTCAACATAACCATCTTTTACAATATTATTCAAAGTCATATTTTAATTTTATTTATAGCGGTGTGTACCTGCAAAGATATCCATAGGTTAGGTTAGGTTAGAACTGTGACCAACTACGCGCGAGCCGAGCGAGCGAAGCGAGCGGTGCCGCGGCAGCGGCCGGCGAGCGCTACCTCGAAATTGGTCGCGAAATTTTTATAAGTATTTTTTTATAGTGCCCCCAAGACGACATTCTGACCTGAATTTCATTCATTTAAGACAAAAATCTGTGAAACGACCTTAAATCATTCTAAACAGTTGGTTTTTTAGACATAATTATCTCATGTATAGTTATAGTTTTAGGGATAAAAGCGTTATGATAAAAAACAGTAGGAGTTTAAATATATTTACATTAATGATATTATTAATTACAATTTTCGGAAACATGAGTGTTATGAACATCGCCGGTAGCACTACAAATAGTATGAATGAAAACTTTAGGATGAAAAATTTTAGGAAGAGTGATCATTCGGATTACAAATCGTTAGGAAGAACAATTTCGGGTAAAGAACTTTAGTTGAGCCAATATGGACCCTGGAAAATTACTTATTTTCATGACGGACGTTATAATAATGACAGAACCGTTTTCCAAGGATAACAATCCTCTAGCGATAAATCTCAATCAAAATGCTCTACTCAATCAATGTAATAAAGCGGTACTCCGAAGCTCAAGTGACGCAGTCTAATTTTCATTGCATAATAATATTGAAATTAAAGACGAAATAACTTTCAAGAGCAGTAAAACATAAATACACTGTTGCTAAAGTGGGAATGGTCAGTCAGGAAAATTTAATGTTAAACAAATAGACAACCTACGGCAATTTGCCGGGTTATAGTAATTTCATACAACTATCAAAGAACGACAGTTATGATTTGAATATATCGACAATTTAAGTTGGTAATTAATTTACTTTAGAATGAATTGCTAGCACATCAGGTTATACCAAACTGTCTAATTTCTCTAAACTATTTAAAACCTTAAAATTTTGAAGGTTAAGTTCAAAATCAAATGACATATTTGACAGTTTGTGGCAGCTTGATGTACTGGCGACTGTACTAGAGGAGCAACTTTCAATTGCTTTCAAGAAAAATTAGAACAAGCCGAGCAACTCTATGGTCTTATTTGATTTATGGGAACATAAATAAAAAAGACGAAATTGTTTTTTTTTTTATAAATTACAAGACATTCTTATTGCCCATGTCTCACTTCCAATTTGTTGCATACTCCTTACTATTATTATTTTATAATTCACTGGTTAAATACAATCATGACTAATCAACAAAATTAATATGTGTGAAATAGATAATAATATGACCTCTATTACCTGTCAAATATAAACTAAAACAAACGTCAAATGGCAATGTCCAAGACTGTGGTCCAAGATTTTTAAATTATTATTAAGAATTTGTTGACACTGGCGCAATTATTGGACTAAGCATTGCACTTTCTTTCTACTCCTTTCCGTTTGGAGATGAATAGTATAGTACTGGCCATTCCTCTATTTATAATAAGGCACGAAAATAAAAGAAACAAAATGTAGAATACAAAATCACCCGTTTTTCATCACGTAAGCAATACAGACTAGACAAATTAATTGAAGACTGGATTAAGTAAATTAAATGGTGCATGAAAATGTGAAACTACACCACTATAAGCGAAAATCCTGTAGTTGCCTATGAACGCACGTGTATAATTAAATTGTAGATAATAAAGAATTAAATTGAAAGATGCCAAAACGACTGATAGCGAATCAACCTGGCTTTATTAAACTTATTTTCGATTATGTTCACTGGATCGTCGTGTGATTGTTTGATAGCGAAAGTTCATTGCCCATCACAATCTTCCACGGACATGCTGCGTTCATGCGAACTGCATATTACGTTTCGTCCAATTTTTGCGCTATTTGGGCAATAAAATATACCTTTTTCCATAGAAATAAGGTTAATTTTGCATTGACGAAATAACGCGAATAGTTGCACAAAAAAACGCTAAGTGTAACAAGCACAACAGAATGTTAATCGTAGATGGCTCTACCGGCGTTGATCATAAGCAATACATTCTAACCGGAAGTTATAAGTTCTATTTCCTCGCGCATTATCGGGTTCTTATGACGTAAAACGCAGTTCGCAGATCGCTCGATCGTAGTTAGACTTCTCTCTAAGCGGATGTATTAGTATATTATCTTGCTGGGTGGCGCAGCTGTGTTAGCGTTCATGGCTTGTTCTAGCGTGTCCAGGCGACGGTAGGCGTGGCCTCGGCTGTTGCGACGGCGACCGCTTTGACGTCCTTCTAGTATTAAGCCAAAGAACTGGAAAAGAAAAAGAATATTATGGATTAAGTAGTTGTTCTCGCAACGTGACGTCTTTGTATTTCGTGTGAGGAGACGCCAAGACACCGCTCTTTAATCTGATTAGTTGAATTTTTACACTACCTAATTGGTTTATACTTTTAGGTGTTTCGGGATTCACTGTCACACAAATGAACCTATTATGAGCGTTTACGACGTACGGCATTTCATACAAACTTTCAAGCCCTTGTTTTTCGAAATGACAGAACAGTTTTTAATGAAACTTCATACGCATAAGCAGGATACAAAGGACTAAAAAGTTATTTAAGAACATTTTCGAAATCTCTTAGGTAAAAACAGATAATTGGAAATTTAAAATCGGTCTAATTTGGCCGTAACACTATTTTTCGAAAATGTTCTTAACTAACTTTTTATACCTTTGCATCCTGTTTATGCATATGAAGTTTCATCAAGATAATTTCAATAGGACATTGAGACTTTACTCTCTATCAACCTCATCACTCAAGAAATCTGTGACAAACTTTTTACTTACAAATAACTACCTGGATACAGAACGCCTGCTTTTCTCTGATAATAACCCACCCTAACCCCATCCACCGAGAACATAACACACATTCTGCACCGACACAATACACTCCATCACCATTAAACACATACACACGTACCTTTGCACACGCACACACCCACAAACACGAATAATCCAAATGTCAATAAAATAAAATAAATATAGTAATTTCTGAATTCTGCAATTATGGACTTATCATAATTTTAGTTTGTTTCTTTTTTGTAACACTTGTTCTGCCTGCAATTCTTTTGTGCAAATGATGTGTGCATGAGCTTGTACCACTGCCCTTAATACAAGTTTTTTCATAACTTAGTAAGGGTGCTGGTTGCAACACCTACCTGTTTTGTTAACTATAACTAGCATAAGTCAAGTGTGCCTACAGATACTATATTTTAATGTTAACATTGTACTTGATTTTTGAATAAATAAATAAAATAAATAAATAAAATCGGTTCAGTCATTTCAAAAAAGAAGGGCTTGAAAGTTTGTATGAAATGCCGTACGTCGTAAACGTAGGGTTCAACAAATACATTATTATCAACATTTATAGCCACTATTGCAGTAACAATGACTATTTAAATCTTTTATAGGAAAAGATTACATGAAATCTAAACTAAAGTTCGGAGGCATAACTAAAGTATGGCAAGACTAGTGTAGTTCTAATGGCTTGCTGCCATATGCTTTATTATTAATAAACTAGCAACCCGTCCTTTTTTCTCACAGATCTAAGTTAAATACCCAAGTTATATCAAGCTATATCTAAGTTATAATAAGTTAGTTTATACCTGCCGGAACAAATTCTCTATGTGATGGTAAAAACCGCAATAAATAATTGTGTAGCTTACGAGAACTAAGCGGTGACAAAGTAGGCGTGTGTAACCTTTTACGGAAACGACTTACTGATCCGGATCATTGTAGTGATTCCAAAGATTGGTTCAGTAATTTTTCGAACGCATGATTTGGATCTGAAACATTACTTTGCTCTGTGCTTTTTCCGCGCTACGCGTCGCTTGCGAGGCGACTGAGCAGTGAGCGAGAGCGGGAGACTGAGACACACTGAGTTACTTTACTACTGACTCGCGAGTCGCGAGTGAGCGGGTGACATATTACCTACAATTTAAACAGGTCAGAAAGAGATACCAAATGGGATGTCTATCACGCATACTCACAGTTTTTCGTTATCTTATCCATGCATGTAAAAATGACCACCAAGGCGCTTACATATCCAATACTATACTTACAGTCGTTTGCATAAGTATAATATTTGCACTAACAAGTTATCGTTTTACTTTGATTCGGCACGCGGCTCGTTCGTGCAAATTTAAATTTGACGAAAACATTACAGTTCTGTTTACAATTTGTTTGCGTAGTGATTATGTGACTTACTTTCTTCCTTTTTATTTATAAAGTTAGAGCCAAGAGATTTTACATGAAAATATTGTGTAAATAGACATTGAATCGTAACATTCTATATTTTATATCCTTTGAGCCGATGATCCAAATATCAGTGTTTCGGATCATTTCAGTGAGACGCAAATGTTCCAATCTCAAAAATGATACACAATGCACACGCCTATTATACAGAAAGACACGAAAAACTACTTTGTTTTATACTATGTATGTATAGATGACGATGTGACTGTCCATCTTCACGTATTTAATCAGCCGAATAATAGGCGGAAATCCCATCCATCATCCGAAGGTTCATTGTTAGATTTTTGTATAAACAATTGGTACTCGCCACTCCAGAACCTTTCGGCCCCATTTGCCACTCGTACTGCGAGGAATGTGCCCTACCCACTGCCACTCAAGTTTGACAATTCTTCGAGCTATGCTCGGGGAGGCCTATGACCAACAGTGGATGTCTCTCGGCTGAAATTATGATGATGATGAACTTACCACTTTGCTGACTTTGCTCTTGTTATGATAGAGGACGTACAGCAATACCATCAGTACCACAGACGTCATGAAGAATGGGAAGAAGTGGTCGTTGTCCTGATCTGAGAAATCGTCAGGCATCGGGTTCGGGAAAAATTCTGGAATTATAAACAGTGTTTATGTTAAAATGTAGAAAAGAGACATTATTAGCGATAAAATACCAATTACGTAAGTACTCAAGATTCAAATTATCTATTACTATATGCAATAAAGCAGTTTTTCACATACTGAAACAATACGTGAACATTTTCTTTACTGAAAAGCTGTCTTTATAAATGTTAAAATACAGTATCAATTTGAAGTCATTTCTGAGTATTCCATTTTATAATATTTTCATTTTCATGAACTACATAACATTTTTTAAATATTCAAATATAGAGCACAAGAACTCTGTTAGACTTGGTTAAACATATTATGCAAATAAATCTATTTGAGTGTGTCGTTCACACCTGTATAAACAGCCACAAATTACAGTTTATATGATCAAGTAAAACCATTATTAACTTTACACGAGATAATAAACAACACAATAATTATGAGACTACGTCTAGACTACGACGACACTACATAGAAAATTAAAGGAAAACGAAGATTTTAGATCTTAGTTCTTAGTAGCTCTTCCAGATTAGGGTATCTACCTAGTATTATAAAAAATAAAGTTTATTCCCATCTACCCCCTTCGAGCTTGCCACCGGGGTGGTGGCTGGCACTAACTAGTGGCGTTTACCACCCCGGTGGTCAATGGCACTTATTTAGTGTCATCTGCCCCCTTCATAATTATTATAGTAAGGTGGTCGATTCTTATTACGTACTATGAGTGCGATGTTATATACCATCTATAGTTAGTGAATCATTTGGGTTAGATGAGATAAGAACAGTATGATTTTTTCTGATATTTACTTATTCATTACAGAATTTTGGCAAAGAGTAAGAGAAGAATTTTTAAAAAGAGCATTATACAAATTGAAAATTATATGAAATGAATGTTACACTAAATGTTGTTAGAGCAAAAGAAGGTTATATGAAATATAACATGAAATTAGGTTTTTTTTTTATAGTATATGAAAATGATATCATGTGAACATGGTAAACGCCACTAGTTAGTACCAGCCACCACCCCGTTGTGGCTAGCTTGAAAGGGGCAGATCAAACAGGCTGCTATTTTAATTATATAATTTATTAATTTTATAACATTTACTTATTTTAAATTCTGTGATTACCTTAACTCACACTGATATTGTAATTTTTTATGAAAACGTTTTTTTTTTATAATTTTGTATATATGTGAGCACCATGTATGTAAGCACCATGTATCTATCACATAATTAAATTATCTGTCATTGCTTCATTCTTAACTATTTTTATTACCTATTGTGGTATAGTAATTTTATTCTAGATGCATCGTCTTCACATATAATTATATAATTAATGTACAGACGCCAGCACATCAAGCTACTACAATCTGTCAAATTTCTTTAAAAGATTTTCAACTTTATTGTTAAAGCATAAGGTTCAAGGTTGATTGGGAAAATTTGCCTATAAAAAATATTGTACAAGATTTTAAAAGAGTAACGGTGGAGTTTCTTGCCCATTCTTCTCCATACGAAACTACCTTTTGGAAGGGGCGACTAGAATCAATTCTATTTTTTTGTAAATATTGACGTTCAAAAGTGACTTATGCCTATTTGAAATAAACAATTTGACTTTGACAGATGGGAATAAACGAAAAATAAGCACGACTATAATAATTATTCCTAAAATACCACGGTCTACTATTTCAGCTATAGCGGGTTTTTGCTTTTGTCTGTACGTATTCATTATAACACTATCATTCATTGTCCTGCCCTTATCCCAATTTATTTGTGGTCGGCGCAACATGGCTCTTTCTTCCATACTTCTACTAGTCGTCATCTCAGTAGTCACCCCGTTTCTAGCTATATCATATTTCACACAGTCCATGCATTATTTCTTTGGTCTTCCCCTACTCAAAACTTTACTCACAACATTTTCTTCATTCCTGCGCATCCATCACATGCCTATACCATGACAACTGATTTCCGTTCATTATCTATATCACTAGTTTGGTAAAAACAACCCTGCAAAATTTTGCACAGTACCTACAGGGTAACCCAAAATACCTATGAATAATACAAGCAATACGTTGCTTTTGTATTGCAGGTAGTCAGAAATAGTAATAATCAATAGTAATTAACAATCATAATTATGTACATCATCATAATGTAGATGATATTGTAGCGAGTAGGCATAATATTAAATCTTTATTCTTTGGCAATGTATTACGTAGCTCTTAAGTTTACTCTCTGTCCTCAAAACTACTGTATACAACATCAGTCGTCCAGTAAACCTTAAACTAAGAACACGCTCTTTATTTCATTTGCCGAACCTTCTGATTTAATCACACCAACAATACGCTTATCGGCAAAATATAATTACACGAATAGATGTTTGTTCTATAAGCCAATAAACGCATTCTTTTTTTTGCTTATTTAGGCTAACTTTTGCTGTAAACAATGTCTTGAAATACACATAAAATGAGCAAACCAAGTGTTTAAATTTAAATCAGTTTTCAGATTCCTAAAGGTCCCATTTCGTGATTTATACTTGTGATTGCAATACTTCCTTCACAGAATAAATAACATATTTTAGGCTTCCAAAAAGCGAAAATATAACAGTACAGCTTGGCTTATTAATTAACTATGTAGTTGATTAACATTGAAGCATGGAGTTCTTATAAGTATTGCATAATAAGTAGGTAAGTATCGTTATTTGCATTATCATTCCTTAATGTGCACTTCCAAAATAGTGTTAGATATGCATATGACATGCAAATGCATTGCTATACCAATTAAGTTGTCTTGAACTCAAGAAGACAAACAGGGACCAACATAATGTAAGATTATGTTACTCTGACAAATTTTGAACGAAAATAGATTTGTGATTGCATTTTACCCATATTTACTATTAACTATACCTAACTACTCATTGTTTGTGAGAATTATGAACTTAGTTACCACACAGTTATTGATGAGAATCAATTCTATTGCCCAACACAAATGAACAAGTCGAAAATGTTATAAAATTACCAACAACAAATTATTTAGCAATCTCATTTTTCGGAGAACAAAGTAACGTGAACCGCAGCCACCTCCTGCATAGGATTCAAATAACGAAACAGCTGCTTTGATCTAGTTAACTATCAGTTGTCTTTCCCCCATCCTGAGAATATTCTGGACCCCAACTACTTGCCACTCAGTAGACATTATATGCTTTGATTTGAAAGCCACATTACTGAGGAAGATTTTTTTATACACACCTTTACTTAAAATTCCCTTTACGTCTAACCTCCACAGTTAGTAACTCTAAAAGCCTGGAATACGCTACTAATAAGCATGATTTCTTTTTTTTTTTTTAAATAAACGTTGCCCCTCACTAAGAATTTCTCCTGTATTGTGGGTGCGTTTACAAACATTTAAACTCACATACACAAACAGCCAGATCCGGAACAACTACCTGTAGGTCATACAAATATGTGTTCCGTGCGGGAATCGAATCCGCGACACGCAGCGCAGCACTCAATCGCTTAACCACTGCGCCAACCGTGCCGTCATGCCGATTGTTTGCTACTAAGTAGCATGCTCTCTGTGCCCGTAAAATACTTATGCTCTTTTCGTATACACAATCAAATGATTGTGTATAGTTGAATGCTGTAGCATGCTACAGTCCGCGAGGCCTAAGCTGGGCTTTGCATTTGGGTGAGTGATTACCAAAGGTAGAGTATAAACCGATAAAAAAAGCAGCCAAGTGCGTGTCGGACCACGCACAATGCAGGGTTCCGTAGTGTGGATTAATTTATTATCCTACGAACAAACTTAACATTGCAGTTGAAGAACATGTTCCTTCATACTTTCCAACTGCAAATGTAAGTTTGTACGCACAATATTGAGAGATTTACTGTTATTTTAAGATCATAGACTTCTTATAGGTTTTCCTGTAATCTAAGTAAAGAATTATTCTCTGTATTTTTTTTTTTAATTTTTAGGCTCTGTACTTTCGGAGATATATATATTTATCTGAAATCCTTACAACAAGCCCTTTCATTTGATGTGTCGCACGGTACAATTTGAAAAACTTTTTTTTTTTTCTAATTTGACCCCCAAGTGACCCCCGTACTCAAAATTCATTTATTTATGTTACCCGTCCGTGTTTGGGTCACAGAAGTCAAATTTTAACTTAATCGGTCCAGTAGATTCGGAGCAAATCGACAGACAGACACACAAGTGATCCTATAAGGGTTCCGTTTTTTCATTTGAGGTACCAAGCAAAGGACGCGTCGCGCTCTAGGCTTAAGTCACACCTACACTATCTATGTGGGCTCACACAAATGCAAAGCTCAGCTTAGGCCTCGCCGACTGTACTAGTACTACTAGGTAGCATGTGTATTCCACACTTAAAGTTATACAAGGTTGCTTGTTTTGAATTTAGTTTTAATTAGCAAGAACCTAAATGTTGATTTTTATCTTCACCTTTGCCACATCTAAATTATGAATACTTATAATCCACTGGTTGTATTTTGAGGCCTTGCTCTTGATTGGAGGCCATTTAAGTATAATGTTGTTTATTGATGGTATGAAATTTTGCACTCTATTTTCAAAGAAGTAAGGTACTTAAATGAATAGTAGAACTAGCTGCATATCTGGAATTCACACTATGTTTTGTTTTGTGTAGACAATAGACATTTTTTGTATGTTATGTTACCTTTTTGTGAAACCTCTGCTTCGTGAGCAACTGGCATCACCAATTTGTTCTTAGTGAAAGTTTGTTGGTTTACAGGTTCTTGGTCAGGTTTGTTCTCCGCTCCTGTTTCTTCATTTTCTTCATCAGGTTCATTGCCATCTGAGTCTGGAATAATAGGAATTTGTTTTGTTATGAACAGATTATTACAGAAATAAACTGACAAATGTAAAATTAGCAGAGTCCAGTCATACTTTGGACAAACCCTGTTAAATGCTGTATAATCAAAATAATTTTATAAAATATTCTCAGTCACAACACAAATGACGTGTCATTAGGTACTATTAGTAATACTCATCATATTGATAAAATACCTACTTACAAGTTTAATGACAAGTAAATGAATAAATATTTTTTTATTTCTCTATGTAGGTTTGTACAAACACTTTACACGTCAATCACATTTTAAAAACTAGATGAGGGTGGGTTTTCCTATCTGACTACTCTGAGAAGAAAGGCCGAAACAAACTCAGCTCAGAGGTCACAGTCTATTTTAAAGTCCAGACATAATCTTGGCCAGATGATGTGAAGGCCATGTAGATTGGTATCTGGAACTGTTGAGGAAAGAAACACACAGATTGAGTGAACAGGTTCACTCAATCTGAATCAATCCAGAATAACTTGGGATCAAGTAAATCTATTTCATTGTTATCTTATCTTTATGAGTAGTTACTTATGTATATATACTTTATGTATATATACTTTATGGTAATTAAGGATTTGATGACAAATCAAAGATAAGAATTAGTAGTAGCATAGTAGTGGTAGCATAAAATTAACTTCAATAATCAAAATGTCTTCATACAATTATAGCATCAGATAAAACCACATACAACAGAAATTTATATAAAGACATAGTGTATTATATATTTTGATCTAGAAACATAATCATTTTCAAGTGTTCCTTTAAAATTTTAAATGAGCAAATATCAACCAGCCAATCAGTAAGATCTTAGAAACACTAACTGCTTGTATGTCAATGTACCAAAGGATGTAGAATATGACTGAGCTCAAGCGCTATTCTAGTTTAGCTTTGCATCAAGCTAAACTGGAATAGGTTTTTTCATGATTAAAGCAGTAGTCAGTAGTTAATTTGTGTAAATAAAATATTCGTGTAAATAATAATAGTGAATATTTTATTTATCTATAGCTAGCTATTCCAGTTTAGCTTGATGCAAAGCTAAACTAGAATAGCGCTTGAGCTCATGGTTAGTAGAAGCAATTTAAGCATGCAATAATTTATTACTTAACAACTAAATAAAGAGTTTAAGATTATAAAGAATGAGTTAATCAAAACAAGAGTGGTGTAATCTACAGCAATGTACTATAATGAGTGTAAATAATATGGAACATTGTTTTGATAAGGAAATATAATAATTATCCACAAATATATATCAATATACTTAGATTTTCCCACATTAATAAGTTGAATTTTTTAGTAAAACTTTGAATTTAAAATTTGTAATTATAGAAAGCAGCAATTACCGTAATCCTCAGCATCACCAATTGCTTTCGGTTTGGGGTTATCTAGGACAGGCAGCGGTTTCTGATCACTGTTAACCACGCCAGGCAAGTCAGCGGCTGCCACCTCATTCACAACTGGTGGTTTTTCTGCCACGTCTGTCTTGTTGAACTGGTCATTATGAGGAACGACATTCTCTGGTGCAGGTAGTACAGGATCTTCTGGTTTGATCACTTTGATATCTAAATCTTCAATATTATCAGGATTGTCCGCCTCAACAGTACTAGGAGTTTGTTTAGACGTCACTTGCGCCACTGCCTCAGACTTCACCACTGCATCATCAATGGCATCTTCATCCCTCTGTCGAGGTGTCGTTTTAGCAACAGCAGGTTCTGTTTGGTTAATTTGACCATTCCATGTTTTTGTCTTTGTGCCTTCAAGTTTAACCGGATCACTATTGCCGGGTGCAGGGACATCTGCCTTAGCATTGGAGGCAGGCTCGGATATCGAAGGTGCTGCTACCGCATTGTTGATAACGTTATTAGCGATTGTAGAAACCACTTGGGTCTTCAATACTTCTAAGCCCATCTTGTAGTATTTGCAATAGTAATTTGCTTCATTCATAGTCTCCTCGAGACCACATACTTCCCCACAAGTGGCTGGCAGTTTCAAATACTTTTCGGCAGACTCTTTGTAATGCAAGAAGACGGAAATATTGGTGAAAACCCAGTCTTTAGCCAAAGTGCAAACAGCGTTGATATCCTGTTTCTCTTCGACTTTTACAAAAGGATCTTCGCCTAGAGATATTTTAGACGTAGCCACAGCTGAGCACAACTGCATATTTATATCATAGAATATCAAACACTGGAATTGCTTTTTACTATAGGGCGGTACAGATACGGCGCAATCGTTAATTTTTTCTAAAATATGTTTTTTCAAAACAGTACTTTTGCATTGATCTGCTAGTGTCGCGAGTGATTTTGATAATAATAGATTTGGAGGTCTTGGTTGGATAGGATTCCCCAGACTTTGATAGCACGTATTTATCAACAGAAAAGCAAGAAAATAGCGAAACATTATGAATGGTGAATACTTTAGAACTCCCACAATTTATAAGAAACTTTAGAATATCACACAACACGCTGTCGACAGAACAGAAATGGCACACAAAATCAACAATGTCAACGACAACGACTCAACGTCAACGTCGTAAACGTCAAATTGCCAACCACAGACTAATGGTGCGTTCCGAGTAGCGCTGTAATCGATTTTAACCCGTTCCATAATAGCGTTAGCGCGAAAACGATGTCGCGTGAAACGTCATAGATGACGTCATGACATGCGCTATCTTGCGATAACGCCGACCATGCCCCAAATTAATATCACCGTGAGCGCTGTCAAAAATGACGTTGCGTAGTTTTGTTTTGAGTCTCATCTTATCTAATAAGCGTGGCATTTTCGAAATTGTGCTTCTGGCTACAGTCGCCACCTAACTAAAGAAGAAGAAGTGTACAAATGTGTGTGAAATACTGTAATCCAACCGTGAGCGCATTCACGAGCGTTTCGAATAAAATTGTTGACAGTTGTCAGCTGTCATAATCGTAATATCTAATTCTGTACGGAAATGATTGATGTGAGTGTCGTCGTACTGACAGAGCTTATGGTCTAATACGGAATGCAGCCTTGCCAACTAATGCCAACCAATAATGTTAGTAATGTTACCCAGTAACAATGATATTATAATATGTTAAACACTCACAAAATAATGATAAACTCACAAAATAACCGAAAAAGGTATTCCGCGCAGCAGCGGCAGCACACATACTCACTTTTCATTCATTTTACATTTCACTACAAGTAAAAATTATAGAATAACTAGAGATGGCTTGTTAAAAACAACAAGAAAAAAAGAGACAGCTAGTGTTGTCAATTGCGTATGAATGTAAACAAACATTGTTCTAGCCACCAATCCCCGAATGTTGGCATCACAGACGAACAAATACCTCCCAATTAGGTCGTTTTCGAGTCTTCACGATTGCGCGTTCTTATCATGTTTATTATAATACCATTGCCCAGTAACGTTGTGATGGACGATATACATCGATGTATTAAAAACATTCCATGTAGAGTATCGATACATCGAATCGATCCGACGTTTTGTTAATTCGTCAACATTATACCTAATAATATACCTACATAGATGTTTTTTATTCGATATATCGAAGAGGCAAACCGGCTAGGATACCATTGCTGAACCGTAAATACAAAGTCCGCATCCGTCATCTATTGGAAAACAAATTGAATCTTCCACGTCAAAAACGAAAAATGAATTTTATCCTCGGAGGTTCTATCACAGAACATAAGTACCCTAAAGGGGAGAACGACAACTTCATACAAAAAGCTTACACGAGAGCACACTAGCGCTCCAGTGACGTGACGTGCAGTCCTACGATATTGACAGTTTTTTAGGGTTCCGTACCTCAAAAGGAAAAACGTAAACCCTATAGTATCACTCGTGTGTCTGTCTGTCCGTCTGTCACAGCTGATTTGCTCCGAATCTACCAGACCGATTAAGTTGAAATTTGGTACACATATGAACTTCTGTGACCCAAACACGGACGTGTTACGTAAATGAATTTTGAATAAAGGGGTCAGTTTTGGGGGGCAAATTAGATCCCTTCAAAATGGTTGAGCTGAATGGTGCTAATCCATGTGTCATGTTCGTGAACGGGCGCCATCGCCATCAGTAGGGACTGGTCATCTCTTAGCTGCGATGGCTTATTAGTTATTTTAATTTAATTGAATTTTTGAATGTTTTTTTTTTATTTTTATTACGGACGCTTTTGACGTTTTGCATCATTCTAACCAATTCTAACATACAGTTTAATTTCAACATGAATGATGTACTTAACCAATATTTTGTAAGAGTGTCCGTGGAGTTTCTTGCCCGTTCTCCTCCATAGGTACCTACTAAGCTTTGGGCCGGGCGACTAGCTTCATCTTTATGACTGACCGACCTTGACAATTCAAATGTGCCTGTAATTGGTTTATTTGAAATAAATGCATTGTATCTCAAACTCAAACCATACATACCTACGCTGGCAGAGTGTGCCGCTTGGGAGGAGCCGCGCTGTCCCTTCATCTCAGGAGTAGGCACAGATCTGTCGCCGCCGGCCGTGATCGAGTTGATAGTCGGCAGCGAGGAGTCCTTAGACGCGGTGGTATCCTTCTGCGAAACAGAAGGAGGAGCAGCCGCACGGGTCGATCCATCAGGTTATGCTACGCTTGCCAGGGTTGGTCCGTCGATGGGTGACCATCTTCACATACCGAGACTCTTCCGTGCCTCGGAAAGCACGTTAAACCGTTGGTCCCGGCTGTCATTCGTGGATCTTTGACAGTCGTTACGGGTCGTCAGAAGCCCGAAAGTCTGACAACCAGTCTTACCAAGGGGTATCGTATTCTTACCCAGTTACTGAGTTGTCGAGGTCAGTTATGCAGTTGCTCCATGTAAAATACTGATACTCAGCTGCATCCATCCAGTTAGACTGGAAGCCGTCTCCAATGTAGTTGGGAAATATGTTTTGTCATTGATGTGATGACATAAAAATCTCAGTGCAAATTATATAAAATAAGGACAAATAAAATTCACCCTTAGAAAACAAATAACAATATAAAAACAAAAGAAAATACATGCATGCAAAATAATTGATTTTTAATTGTTATTTTTTTAATTTGTGTTCTTCAAAAATGCATAAAATGTGTAAGAACTCCGCACAACCTGGAAATTATCATTAAATTTGTTAGAAGCAGTTAGACATTGGGTTGCACATTATTGAGAGGTAAGTACTTAGGTACCTACACAACTCCCTAATTGCCTAAACCCTCTTCCCCTCTGACTTGTTCTTTGTTCGAGGGGGGTAGGTAATGCAGGGCTCTTCTATTCACGCTCTACAGTCAAGCACCTTCGCCTGAGCCTATACCTACGACTAATGTAGGTAGGTACATATCTTAGATAAGTAACCTAGTAGTGTGCCATGAGTGTAAGGTTGGTTAGGTACCTAAGTTCTTATTACAAAATACCTAAAAACTTACCGAAACAAAAGTACTGTTTGAAAGTGGTATCAAACTTCCTGCCACAAGGTTTATGGTGCGTTTGATTCTTTCCTTAAAAATTATTATCGCACGCAAATATTTTTTTGGTATTTCCAGCCAGTCCAAAGCATAAGCGGATTCTATGAGTTATTCACTCTGCAAACAAATAAATACTGTACAAGGATCTATTAGCGCGTGGCAAAAATCGGAACTAACGCCGCCATTTTGGTTTTTGAATACAAGTTCACACAAATGTTTACCAACAACGCACCCCGGTCAGTAGGGTTGCCGGCCATACTCTTAAAAACAGTAATAAACTGTTTTTCACTCTAAAATACTGTTTACTATTCAACAAAAATAAATTATTTGAATCACTGATATCCAAAGAAAAAGTTTAATCTACTACTTAGAACATCATACATGCACCTGGGCATGGGTGCGATTTACATTTGTAAATAGATCATTGTTAACAGAATACCTTTTAGATTATAATAGAGTTGGTTCTGACACTTCAGTATTCACAGAATGAGTGTTTTCACTGATGAATTCTAAGTGATGGAACGACAGAAATAGAGCTTCAATACATTTCTTTAAAAAAAAATCAGCCCTGGTTCAGGCCATGGTTCGGAGCGAGAGTGCATGGGATGGGAGGCCATGACCTCTTTCTGCGAAGCAGTAATCCTTGCGAAGGAGGAGGTGGAACGTGAATGAGCGGCAATATTCGTGCCCTCACGCCCCTAGTCACCGCAGGAGACGCTCTGGGCGTCGGGAGTCGCAGGCTGATTCCCGGCCACCGTAGGCGCGGGCTTGCGGACGGTAAGCGATGGGTAGCTCGCCGTCCGCTAAGGATCAGGAGATGTCAGCACAAATTGACGGGGCCCATCAGGGCCAATGCCTGGCAGGGCTGCGAGTTTGTCCGAAAGGAATATCGTGGCCCTGGCACACAGGCAACTGAAGGAACGCGGGAGGGTTTTAGTCAGTAAAAGTCTGACACGCCCTCTCGCTACGCCCACAGCGGGTGAACCTATTTGATAATTTCCCACCCAAAAAAAGAAAAAAAAAGGGTAGTAGTTTCAATAGAATAAGAAGCCATCTGGTACTCGTTTTGTTAACTCTGACATGCAGCCTACTGTACCTACCTGCAAAACCTCAAAGTGTTCACCGGTGCGTGCGTTGTATGTTAATTATGTTATTGTGGAGGGTACCTATTAAAACTTCTCATTACCAGAAGAAAAGCTTTAATGTAACTATACAATATGTAACAAAAACCCTGTTGTTCCTTCTACCTACGATTTAAGAATCGGTATAGATACGTAATATAATAAAGCAAGTCATTTATAAAAACTGTTCAACAAAAATAATTAAAATAAATATTTAATTATTCATATTTGTAATGTTTAACTGATTTCTTACCTCTGCAATTCTTTGATTTTGACTTCTCGACTTAATTTTTTTAAATTATAATCTACCAATGTTGTGCTTGTAGGTGAATGTATACGTCCATAAAAGGAACAACAGGGTTTTTGTTACATACTGTATGTGTAGATACGTATAGGTAGAGATGGCCTTACCTCGTGAGTGACCTCGTTGCCATAATAGCAAAACATGAACAGCTCGGTGAGAATACAGCACATGTACAACACCATTGACACGAATTCCACTGACATTGGATCAATCTGCAACAGAAAATGGAAAACAAGTCAATTTTATTTGAGGAATGAATCGTTATGAAATTCTGTAACCGCAACGCTCCAACGTTGCGTTTAAATTAGGACCACCTCCTAAATAGGTACTGTAGTACATCGTATTTTAGGTTTAAAAAGTTCGTCTTTCTAAATTCTCTGTCATTTTAAAATAATACGCAAGGGTATTTTTTCAGTGTGCATGTAAAGAGGAAAAGACAAGGGTCACTGTGAGCACTGAAAATATTTTTTTCTGTCCTCATGGAAAGTAGTGTTGGTTTGATCTGAGTAGCAGAACAACTGGAACACGCTGCTTCCGACCTCCACGACGGCGAAGCCGCGGGCAAAAGCTAGTAAAAATAAATAACTGAAAATAATTTAGTTTGTATCGAATTTCATAGAACTACCTACCCTTTTTTCACAGAATTACCTTCCTGTCGTTATGTGGACTCACTTAAACAAAATTTATGGATATTTTATGGTTTCAACAAAAAAGGCGAGTGGCTGAAACTGTAAGTTTTTAATGTGTACTCAAATAAACTTACGTTAACAGTTCTGTAAGCGGTAGTGCATATTATCCAACCGCTCACTAAAAATTGATACAAGACTGCACCCCCAAATATTTCCTGGATCACACCTGAAAATCTTAAACGAGTAACTTTTTTTAAAGCTATCTTACACCTCTTAAGCGTTCATAATTCAGTACATTCCAAGCACTCTTACTTGACAATCTCATCATAATGCAATAAAATGATTTTTAATCGTCGTTCCAAAATATTAGCAAAGTCCTCCGAGGTCTTTATTTCCTCCTCCTTGCTCTTTCCAACAATATGTTCTAAATCCTGTCTGTAAAGTGTAAACATTCGGTCTTAACATTTATTTGCAGCTATAGCCTATAAAACAAGTCTTGGAAAATCGTTCACCTGAGGATAGAGAGCTGTGTCTTGCACTGCGCAAGAAAAAATGTTATAAACACGTCCATTGTAGTATTACTGAAGGCAAGCCAAGAAGTTTGCACCCACACGTAAAATGCAACGAAGTAAAATCTGTGCAAAAACTGTTAATTAGGCAAAACCTTAAACAATTTTTCTTTTGAGGTGTTTTTAGGGTTCCGCTCCTCAAAAGGAACAAACGGAACCCTTAAAAGATCACTCGTGTGTCTGTCCGTCTGCCTCAGCCAATTTGCTGCGAATCTACTGGACCGATTAAGTTGAAATTGGGTACACATAATAATTTCTGTGATCCAAACACGGATGTGTAACGTAAATAAATGAATTTTGAATATGAGGGTCACTTTTGGGGGGCAAAAATTTAAAAGAGAAAATTTAATTTAGAAAATTAAAAAGAATTTTGTACATTTCAGGGCAGGGCATGTACATGGCAGGGTACATTTACATTTCAGTGACATTTCAGGGCTTGTTGTGATGGTTTCAAATATATTGTTTATAATTTTAAAATAAATAGTTTATAAGTTATTTAAGAAAATAGGGCAAAATTGACCATCCTCCCTTATCTCCGAAACTACTAAGCCAAAATGCTAAGAAAAAATCAGAAAATAGTTCTTTACTTATAGATTACAGGAAACCTTAAGAGAAGTTTTAAAATAACATGGTAAATTTCTCAATATTGTGCGTACAAACTAACATTTACAGCTGGAATGTATGAACATGTTTTACAACTACAATGTTAAGTTCGTTCTTGGTATAAATCATCTTGCGATAAAAAACATGGTACGTACATAACATATTCATTGTACGGAACCCTCACTACCTCGAACTCGCACTTGTCCGGTTTTTTATACGATTGGTAAGTTAGTGCAGGTTTGGATAAGTACTCAGGAGTAGGCAGTGACCTATCGCTGCCGGCCGTGGTCGAGTCGATGGTCGGCAGTGAGGAGTCCTGGGACGTGGTCGTGTCTTTCTGTGAAACAGTCGTGTCGCAGAAGGAGGCTGCGGAAAGGGAGCGGGAGATCTCGTCCGCTCACCCGGCCCGCAGCAGACGCACTGGGCGTCGGCGGAGGGACGATAACGCCCTCTTCCAGCCCCCTAAATGGGTCCAGGGACGGCGGACTTGGGGACGTCCGCCGCCCCTTATCACATTGGACCCGAGGTGGCGGCGCGTAGTGTTCCACGCGCGCCCCTTTCAGACGTCATGGGGGGGTCAGACACCTCAGCCCCCCAGACTTGAGGTGGCCGGCACTAGCCGGGGATTGCGGAAGTAATAATCAAAATTAAAAGTCATTTATTCAAACTAGGCTGAGAATCAGCACTTTTCTAACGTCAAACATTACATGAGACTAATAGATCCCAAGATCCCCGGTGCAAGTGTGGGAGGGGAGCACTGCTGGGGTGGTTTTTAGTCAGTAAGAGTCTGACAGACCCCTCCACCCGCCCCACGGCGGAGGACATCCATGAAGATTTTCCACCCCGTGAAAAAAAAAAAGAAAAAAAAGAGGTTTGGATAAGTGAGGTTATTTAGGTTTCAGTGAACCTTCCACTACCCATAGCCGTATTAGCCGATGCATGTTCAAAACAGGACATTAGGCTACGTAGACCGCATCAATGAACGGACATAACGCTGTAGATACCTCCACTGAAGAGCACTTTGTTGATCGCATTATGACGATAAGGCTGAATACTGCACCTTGCTAAAATTGGCTCGTACTCAGACATAATAATAAGTTATATGGTTTTGCACGTTACGTTCCGCCAGAAGAATATACTTATTTGTAGTTAGTTAATAACCTTAGGTTTTAGTCAGCTTATAACTAGGTAGGTAGATACCAGGTACAGTCAGGGAAATTATTTTTATGCAAATGGACACCCTACGTCAATTTGCCGTGTGTTATAGCCATGACATACAACTGTCAGAGAATGAGAGTTGTAATTTGAATATACGGACAATTTAAGTTAGTACTTAGAGAGCTGCATCGTTGCTAAGTCGTGTCCGCGACAGTGGCAACAGTATTCTTGGCATTGTGGCTGGCAGATCTGAATGCCCAATATTGTGGCATTGTGTACAGTTGCATGTTATAAAGGAACAGAAACTGATAAAATTATATTAATATTATTTATTCATTTTTATTCTTATTTTGCTGTTTTATGATTTTAGTGAATTTCTTAATTGTAATAATCATATTGATAATGGTCATTTATTTACATTACATTTTAAAATTTAAATTTTAATGAATTTCAGCATTTTGTTTTTATGTAATTGATAGTTAATTTAGTTAAAATAGTATTATTGTGGTGTATATTTAAATCTTGGTTACTAACATAATTCTTAAGTATACTAACAAAAATATGGATCACTTTGTGTCTGACTTAAATAAATAAAATAAATTAAATTAAATTAGTCAGTTTGCTTAACAATTAATTTTCCTGACTTCACGTATATTTAACCTAACATAAAATAACATCACGACTGTAATCCCTGAGGGGTTAGGCAGAGGTGTACCTATCTATACTTAGTAGTACACCCACATTTCGCCAGTTATGTTTAAGTCCCATGTAATAGGGAAACTGGGAAATCCCTAATGGAAAATCGCATTAACACTTTTCCCGACCTGGGAATCGAACCCAGGACCTCATAGACAGCAGAGCGCTTGCGACCACTAGACCAACGAGGCAGTCCGTCCGTACGTATAATGAAAATCCCTGAAATAGCAATCTTTTGTAACAGTTCCAAATTATGTAGGTATGTAAAATACTAGTCAACGCTATTATGCTAGTAGACAAAATTATGATAATCATAATCTGTCCACGTAGTTTAGGTCGGTATTACTTACGTAATGAGTAGGTACAGGTATAAAATGTACATTTTACGTGCAAATTCGAACTCACTGCGGACATAGGTTGGCGTCAAAGGGTAGCCATATTGCAAATTCAACGGGTTTTCTCTGCACGTATAGTATGACCGGGTACAGGATCCACAGCAAGCAGGTGGATAGTGCCACGATATTGAATGCACGTAGCAGTAATCTTGCTTGTCGGCTGGTTGCTAACAGAAATTCTTGATGCTCTGGCTTTTTTTTATTAAATATTGGACCTGGAGGAAACATATTGCTGGTTTATTAAAGTTGTACCTCTCTATCTTAACTCAAACTGGACTGGACACTGATGATTGAACTTTTCAATACTTAAATAATAGCTAGGTAAGTAAGTACTTACTTACTACACCCACAAAAAACACTTCCTCTCTCCTTAAACATCATCATTACATAATACAGTTCCCTGCTCTTGTTTCATGTGTATTATTGTATATATTTATTAGGTAAGTGTATGCTTTGTGTATGTATGTATGTATTTATTGTATAATTATGTTAATGGTACACCACTGACTACCTGCAGTATTGTCTCTCCTGCTCCCTTTAATCCATCCAAAGGTTGTCTGTAAAAGATCGCTTTTAGCGATAAGAACGCCCATTGTGTCACCATATGTAAAATTTAAACATTTAGGTATATCTGTAACTTTTATGGTGTACATAATAAAGAGTATTCTATTCTATTCTAAGTACTACGACAGAGAGATTGGCCGACGTTTTGATAATCGTTGCTACGGTATCACGATTATTATTATTATTTATCTTTATTAAACAAGGTAAGTACAACTTATAAATTAAGCCCCACAAAAGGTTTGACTGTGGGGTCGGTGAGCCTCTATCTATACACTCAATAAACTTTTTACTTAAAACTAATTATTATTTTTATGTAAGTAGCACGTTAACATAACTCTAAATAATGTATTTTTAATTTATTCTTAAAACAATTTTTATTCATTTTCACTCCTTATGTCAGCTGGCAGACTGTTCAATATATGGCATTCGTTTTTAGGGTTCCGTACCCAAAGGATAAAACGGGAACCCTATTACTAAGACTCCGCCGTCTGTCTGTCTGTCTGTCCGTCTGTCCGTCGGTCACCAGGCTGTATCTCATGAACCGTGATAGCTAGACAGTTGAAATTTTCACAGGTGATGTATTTCTGTTGCCGCTATAACAACAAATACTAAAAAATAGAATAAAATAAATATTTAAGGGGGCTCCCATACAACAAACGTGAATTTTTTGCTAGTTTTTGCTTTATATTGATAACGGCAACAGGTAGACGCTTGAAATATTCAAAGAATATGTAGATTATATTGACTTTAAAAATAAATAATTAAATTAAAATAAAACAAATATTTAAGGGGGGCTCCCATACAACAAACGTGTTTTTTTGCCATTTTTATAGACAACGGAACCCTTCGTGCGCGAGTCCGACTCGCACTTGGCCGGTTTTTTTAGGGTTCTGTCACCATAGTAATTAGTAACTCTGGGTACATTAAGTTTACCAGCAGCCATAGATCGTGTGTTATGGTTGTTGATTACATGAGTTAGGTTATGCTCTTGGGTACCATGGTGGTTAACTGCTAAAAGATACTTATGTTTGTAACTGATCGGTAGAATTTTACATATTTTAAATAGTTTCCTATGTATAAAGACAATGCGTGAAGGTAGCCCGCGAAATTAATAATTATTTACGTTTTTTGCAATTTTCAGGTCGGTGTCAGGTTGTATCTGGAATAAAATATAATTCGCGACCGTAACAATATGTATTTACATAATTATAATTATAGTTAAATTGTCATTCAATAATACCTGATTAATTTTAATGATTATAATTCTGTTAATACATACTGCTGTAAATACGTAATATACTTACGGTCGCGACCCAGACCTGCAAATTGTTAAAAATGTAAGACAATTTCAATGGCTGTCCTGGCATTTTCATTAATCGATAATTCGGTCGATATACAGCATGTGGGGACTCCCCGCTGGTGGGGTAATTGGTAAAAAGCGTGCTCATACTCACACCCAATGAAAATGAGCCTTCAAAGCAACTGCAAAACGTGCGGTGCAGGTTCTTCGTATACCGCAGTCATTCCCTATCGACTAATGAAAACTGTTCCCCGAATACGGGCCCTACGGCATGCTTTACAGAAATCTCCAGCACCCCGCATACGAGCCCTATCGACCAATGGAAATTCGTCTTAAGACGCAGATATATGCCAGTGAACTTGAGTGGTTAGCTTGCGTGTTCTGTACTGAGCTCACGCAACGCGTTGTAAGTTCAGCCAATAATAGGACTCGCCCATCAAGGAGCGCTATCCCCAATTTGACGCATTATTAACTTATTATACACATACAAAAGGTATTTTAATAAAACGCTTATACTAAAACATCAATAATTAAATTTCCTTTAATTTGGTGAAGGTTTTAGAAAAATACGCTTGGTAGATTTTGCGCCATTCTCAGTTTTTTATCCGCGTTAGACATAACTTTACAAATTATTTTCACTATGTAATATAAACAATAATCAAAAATTTTCACATATTAAGTTATTGAAAAAATGCTTTAATTAATCATATATATTTTTCAAATCATTAACACTAGTCGTTTAGACGTGATCTTCAGTATAAAATCATTAAAAGTCGGTTATCGTCCCCTTAAGATAGCGTAGCTTCTAAATCTAAATAAACCATAATAGACACTGCCTATAGAAAACCATCAAATCAAACCCATAGGTAATTGTATGATTTGGCGTAGGTACAACCAATATGACGGAATAATTTTAGATCTAAGATTTAATAAAATATGAAGGAGTTACCTCTCATGATATTTAGAAGCACTTCAATACGATTAGCTTTCTTCCAAAGGACAATTTGTTTGTAAATAGAATCAGAGTTAGTTAGCAACAGGAACATCGTATCCATTACTTTATTTAGATCATCTCGATCCTGAAAAAGTATTTTCTTTGCTTTAAAAAGTTTCTGCTAAAGTTGGGCTTAACTTGTACCTACAAAGGCTTGAAAAGAAGATTGGAATGAAAAACATGGGTACATGAAAAAGTCGGGATAACGTTATTATTAGCACCTGTTTCTCAATAGATGAGAAGTAAAGAAGGGAAGAATCGTTTGCTCGTCGTTATAAACAAATTATCAATCAAGCAATCAATCAAATGTCATTTATTCAAACTATAGGTTGAGAATCAGCACTTTTCTAACATCAAAAGTCCCACAAATTACTGATGTAGATACTGCCAGAATTGTTTATTTTAGTTATTTTCATAGTCTTATGTCGTATGGGATCCTTCTCTGGGGAACATGTGCGGACATTAATAATATCTTTATTTTACAGAAAAGGGCTGTTCGAGCCATTTACAATCTAGGTCCAAGAGATTCACTTCGTGAAATATTCAAAGAAATAGATATTCTGACTGTAGCCTCTCAATATATACTTGAAAATCTATTATATGTACACAAAAATAAATCAAATTTTAAGAAAATGTCCGATATTCATAGTTTAAATACCAGGAATAAACACAATCTTGCTGTACATCGCACTCGCCTCCACAGAGTAGACAAGAGCAACTCTTTCATGGGTCAATGTATACGCTTTTACAACCAACTTCCTACTGACATTCGGAACTTACCCATTAAATGATTTAAAATCTGTATTAAAACTAAACTTTGTAAAAAAGGGTACTATAAGATTTCTGATTATTTAGAGGACAAAAAAGCTTGGGATTGAGCTGCTCGCTCTGCTAGCCTTGTGATAAAACTTGACATTTTAATTATTATGCATGATTTTATATACATATTGACATTGCAGAATATTGTATACAATTTTACATAAATGTTTACTTTGAAAAGTATTATATTTACTGCTTTAATTTATTGTGAATGTGAGCACTATGTGGGTCATTTTTTTTTTTCTTTAAATGTTTTCCTTTCTTTTCTCAGTTAAGTTTTAATGATGGTCTGACATTTTGAGCGCTTTATGCGGCCTACCCAAATGTCCTTTTTTTGGTACTGTTCGTCGAGTCGTTGAGCTCCTTAAGTTTTGAGTTGAGCTGCACGATTACTGACAAATGCTTACACTGATTGGTCAGGTCCGCTCAAATTTGCGTGGTTCTTTCCTCAAAAGACCATTTCAGACACGGATCTACATGGTCCTCACATGATCTGACCAAGATTATGTCTGGACTTTAAAAGAGACTTTGACCCCTGAGTTTGTTTCGCCATTTCTTCTCAGGGGTAGTCGGATAGGAAATGTCGGCTACATCTAGATTTTTTTTTTTTTTTATATGACGTGTAAAAGTGATTTTAATATCCTATTTACAGAATAAACGATTTCATTTCATTTCATTTCATTTCACAAAAACGCCTGCCCTTCACCACTTCCTTGTGCTCATATTTTTCAATATGAAAAAAAAAGCCCCAGAGAGCTAGCCTCTCTGGGGCTTTTTTTTTTTTTTGGGTGGGAAATTATCAAATAACTTCTCCCGCTCTGGGCGGAGCGGGAGGGCGTGTCAGACATTTACTGACTACATCCCACCCATATTCCTTCATTTGCCTGTGTGCCAGGGCCACGATATCCCTTTCGGACAAACTCGCAACCCTGGCAGGCATTGGCCCTAGCGGACCCCGTCAGTTGGTGCTGACAACTCTTTGAGGCGCGCGTGGAATACGACGCGCCGTCGGCCCGGGCCTGGTCCTTATCGGATGGTGAGCTACCCATCGCTCACCGTCCGCAGGCCCGCGCTTACGGTGGCCGGAAATCGGCTTGCGACTCCCGACGCCCGGGGCGTCTCCTGCGGCGACTAGGGGCGCGAGGGCACGAACCTTGCCTCTCCCTCACGCGTTCTGCCTCCTCCTTCGCAAGCATTACTAATTCGCAGAAGGAGGTGACGGCCTCCCATGCACTCTCGCTCCGAACCATGGCCTGAACCAGGGCCGGACGCGAGAGATCGCCGCCGCCGATCGCCTCCGTGAGGACACGGCGGTGCTCCGCCCAAGCTAGGCAGACCTCCACCGTATGCTCCACCGTGTCCTCCGGGCGATCCACACAGTGGTGACACCCGGGCGTTTCCTCCCGCTTTATCCTGAACAGGAACCTCCCAAAACAACCATGTCCGGTGAGGACCTGCGTCAGGCGGAAGGTGAGGACGCCGTGGCGCCTCTCTAGCCACTCCTCAAAGAGGGGACTTATCGCCACAATTGTGGCGTGCCCAGCGCTGGGTTGCGACAATCGCACTCTCCATGCCGCCATAAGATCCCGCCGGACCTCTGTCCGCTGTGCCGTGATTTCTCGCGGCAGCGGAGTTTCACCCCGGCGTTTCGGCTCCTCGCGCCACTCCCAGACGTGCGCGAGGACTTTTGCCTCCAGATCCCATGGCGGTAGTCCGGCAAGGAGGCTCGCCGCCTCACGGGAGACCGTGCGGTATCCTCGGACCAGCCTGATGGCCAGCTCTCTGGGGCTGGCTTATTTTTTGGCCAAAGAATCAGCATTGCCAGACAACGTGGCAATGCTGCTAGCCTTTTGGACACTTCCAGTGGACAGCGACGCGGATGAATTTTTTGATGCTCTATGATTTTTTTTTTCACCTTTTTTGTATACATGTATTATTGTTTTAAGACTGTTGGCATATATGTATATTACGTAAATATGACTAATTTTTAAATAATATTTAATACATAAAAAAATGATGAGCCGTCACGGGACGCCTGGCAGATGAAACAACACATAGACATAGAAATCAAACAAACAAACATCGAAAAAACGGTCAGGGTTGCAGGGGGACCGTGCGCGCGGAGTGAGCGGTGAATCGCCACGTGGCATGCGTCGCCCCGCCCGTAGGCGCCTATAGATGTTTCATATAAAAAAATATTATTTCTAGGCATTGGGTCTAAATTGAGTTAAAAAGTGGTTACACAGGTATATTACCAACTACTTACCCCGTAATAAGGTACATATATGTAGGTAAGAAGCTAACTTTATTGTGTTCCACAACACTAAAACATATATTTTTTTGTGCATCAACCGCAAATAACCACCACGGCCTACATTTCACCATTACCGACTACGAAATCCAAACTTTTCGTGGGAGCGGCAAAACTGAAAAATATGTCTAGAGGAATATTGCAATCGGTACTTACTTGGTAAACTTTGACAATTTGCTGGAAAGTATACAGCAAAATAAGAAATAAAATCAACCTCATGTAGGCCGTATGTAGGATTCTTCTCATCTTCGACGAATTGGAATCTAATTGATAGAAGCCACAAAAACGTAAATTCTTTAGATGTGGTGCTACGCCCAAATACGAAAAATTTTCTGCCATTTCTTTTTGTAATAAAATAATTAAGATATTGTTATAACATTCACCGTTGACTTAGCTTTGTGGGAGACGTCTGTGGGCCAGCTTAAGTACCTATTTATTATAGTTATCGTAGCCTTACTACGAAATATATAATTGCTATTTGAAAGTTTTCATTTGCGACCTATATACTTACAGAAATAACATACACTTAATTTTAAACACATTACGTTAGCACCCTTGCCGCCAGGTATAATTAATTTAACCTAAATGGTAGGTCTTCCAAGACTAGTGAACGAATTATAAAACGTCAGGATAAGCGATTTTATGTACTTACTATTTCGGTGCCTTCACAAAGCCACATTTGATTCAGGCACGAATAAATTGGAATCTGCACCAAAATGGTAGAACAAATTAAGAGGCATAAGAAGTAAGAATTTCCGATTCTTACTTCTTATGCCTCTTAATTTCCCATCGTAAACTTTTTAATACAATTACATAAATATTTTTAATTTTTCTTTCTCCCAGGTAGCCATGGATTTGCATTATGCAAAGATCTTTCATTACCGCGCCAGATAAAATCACCCGCAGTTAAATAGCCGCAGAAGCTTTGTGAAATTCACGAAAATACTAAACGAAAAAAAAAATGTTTGGAAAATTGATATTAAAATGGTTGAAAATATCTACAGATATTTGAGAGAATGACAATAATGACACTTACTAGAGAATGGGCAGCAGCGTTCTCTATGCATTTTAACACCATACTGCGATCAAACCCAGCAAACCCTCCCTTTATGGGAGGCCTTTGTCCAGCAGTGGACGTCTTTCGGCTGGAATGATGAAATTGACACATATTATAAAAAATCCCATGGGATACTCAATTCATATTCTTTTATATGAAAGAGACTTCATCTGCTGCTTTATAAGTCACCGAACATCAGTCTTTTACGAAATTTTACCAACATTTAGTCTTCCCTGCCTCTCTGGGAAATTGTTATGTTAGTAGGTAAGTATTTCATGTCCAGCACAGTATAATCAAAAAATTTGGATCCATAAATTATAATTATAAGTAAACAATCCGCTCAAAACTGGACAGTGTTGATTACATATTAATTTTTAATTAGGTAGGTAATATTATGTTTGTGTTTCAGAGTGAAAATAAAGTTATATCACGTTTTAACATCAAAATCAATAATTATGTTTCACATAAACCTACATGGACATTTATGAAACGTCAGAAGCTGACGATTGCAATTTTATTGGTCGTTTCCTATGGAGAAGAGCCGGCAAGAAAATAGTAGTAGAACACGTTTAATGTGGGTCTTGAACTGAAACGTAACTACTGTACTTACCTACTATTTTGTCCTGAAAAGTGAGAACTAACTAAAAGGTACAGAAAATATGTAGTATGACTAAAAGGAAATAGGTATGTACTGAAGGATTATGACACTATGTAGGTACTGAAGGATTTCTTGATGATTTTGAACAGTATTATTCTCATACCAAACTATTCCCATCGCGTAATTTTTTCAGCAGGTATTTCCTTTACAATCAAAATGGTTATCGTCTAACTTCAAATTGAACAGTCTATTAAGACCAGCCAAATGGTACATTGTTGATAAAACAGTTTTCAGCAACAATACATGGAACAACTATTAATTTGTGTCCCGAGCCGGCTCGGTTGCCCCAAACTTACTTCGCGTAAGAACTTGAAAGTCCTAAGACCGCCTCAAGCTGTGTTTATAAATAAATATTAGGTAAGTACTGTGAAAGTTTTAAATGCTTTATGTTTGCTAAATGTTATTTAAGTAATTTAATACTCATGGTAATTTAGACAATTATTTGTATTACAATTAGAAATAACTGCAGAAAGATGCCATATGAACTTCTCTTGTAACTGCAAATTAGGTACGTCCGGCACCACACGAAACTCTGGCACCACAAGGAACATACTACTACTATAAATTAATAGTGGTAAATGGCTTCTTTCTGCAACAGAATTAGCTATTCTTGTAGGTACAAGAATAGCTAATATTAATTTATAGTAGTAGTATGTTCCTTGTGGTGCCAGAGTTTCGTGTGGTGCCGGACGTAAAGAATAGTACCATCCTATTTCTTCCCATGGGTGTCGTAAAAGGCGTGGGACTTACTAGAGAATGGGCAGCAGCGTTCTCTATGCATTTTAACACCATACTGCGATTGCCAACCCGCCTGCCAGCGTGGCTAATAGGATATGGATTTCATTAGTACTCGTAACACAGTAAGTAGTGTGTCGTAAAATTTAGGAAAATTACAGAGTAGTTAAATGTAACAAAGCAGTTGGCTTAAAAATCTTCAAACTCCTTATATGTGTGATTGCCATGTTTTCAGTGATTTTGGTAACTTACTCACGCACGTAGCTCCATAAACAAAACTGTGTACACGATGCTAACCGAGTTGTAATAGCTTAGGACTAGACTCCTTAATTTAAGTGTTTGTCTTTTCACAAGCTAAGACGGTTATTTTTCAACATGACGATTTGCGCAGCTGCCTTTTTAGCCCACTGCGGCGAAGCCAAAAAAGGAGGGTTATGTGTTTGACCTGTATGTATGTCTGTCCGTATGTTCCCTCGTAACTAGTAAACGGCTGAACTGATTTTGATGAATGATATGTCGTTAGATTCGTCTTTTTTGCGCGAGTGTCATATGGTATATTAAAATGATTAAAAATCAAAATGGTGGATTTTTGGAGTTCAACTTTTGGAGTGAGTGAGTAAGAGGTCGTTATCACCCGATTATAAGTGAGTATATAACCTAATTTACCGTCTTATAATCCTAACTAAAAAGTATAAAATAAAAAAAGTTATTTAAAAAAGCAAAAAACCCGACTGCAAAAACAGGAACTGAAAAGATGGAAACAAGATGAAAAGAAAACGAGTATCCTTTAAAGTACCAAAAATAAATAAATGCAGTCGGAGGCAAATTTTAAGGCGTTCGTAACATCTTGGATGCCTCCGACTGCATTTATTTATTTTTGGTACTTAAAGGATACTGGTTTTCTTTTCATCTTGTTTCCATCTTTTCAGTTCATGCTTTTGCAGTCGGGTTTTTTGCTTTTTTAAATAACTTTTTTTATTTCTACGTTAGTTACGTATTGTTGTACGTACTGTCAAAATAAAAAAAGACGAATCCTGGCGAAAACAGAGATTTCCTCAGAAAAAAAAAAGTAAAGCTTCCAATAATGAAAATCCGTATCTGCACGTGTGACTCCCAGGAGTAACGTAACATAATAGATAACTCATTGATTGCGTCTCATTACTGAAGACCGAAAGAACGGACGTAAAGAATTGTACCATCCTATTCCTTCCTGTAGGTGTTGTAAAAGGCGACTAAAGGACTTACTAGAGAAGGGGCAGCAGCGTTTTCTATCCATTTTAACACCAAACTGCGATCGCCAGCTCGCCTGCCAAGCGTGGCGATTATAGCAACTGGCTTCTTGGGCGAGGCCTATGTCCAGCAGTGGTCGACTTTCGGCTGGAATGATGACAGAAGACCTACCAGGTTGAAATGTAGGCAATGTATAATCATTAAAACTAGAACAATTACAAAATAACAAAATAATTTAAAACAATTCTTATCAAACAACAGTGATACAGGGGAATAACAAGTGCTCATAAGCGCTCACAGTTTAAGAGGCAGCGCGGCCCTTTGTCACGTTTAGTCCGTACTTCTTAGAGTACTGAGCATCGTTAGCAATGTGTTATTGCTCACTTAATTCTTACAAGTACTTAACGAGTACTGTAATTTGCGACGAGCATTACGTACAAACACGGCTCTAAGCATGTATTCTTTAGATGTGAAAAAACAAAGTGGTTACGAAAGTGGAAGTGGCTTTGTGCTCTTCGTTCTGCCTATTAGGTTGGAGATGTAGGACGGAGGTAAATTCTAATTAAAGTTATTCCTTTGTTTCAGTTATAAATCTACTGTTATATATGGGTTATTTAATCGGCTTCTACACAGAAAGATCGTGAGAAAACATATACTTAAACTTGATAGGCAAAAAAAATAATGTAATATTTATTAATATTCTGAAAACTACAGAAAACATAATAATGACTTTCTTATTTTTTTGCGTATTCGTAATTTTTTTAATCATACGTATTTCATTAAATTACCTAAATCCATACGTATGATACATATGATAAAGGCTATCAATAAAAATATCAACTAAGAGCAAAGACAAGTTCTCAAACAGCTAAATTATTATGTTTCAAGTTTGCCCCACTTATGCCATTTTATGGAGACCCGTGTCTCCGTCGGCCATATTTTTTCCATATTATTGCTCCCGACTTTCAAATTAGCATAAATAAGCGAAAATATAAAAAAGCTTTTAAAGAAACATTAAGACGTAAATGCGATAATCGCTTTTCGCGTTTCCTGCTATCTATGTAAAGCAATCTTATTTTTGGAAATATAATTTAATTTAGATTTTTGTTTATGAAAAATAATCGGCTTTTAACGCCGATTTACTTCTTTTGTTACGCTCATCCACCCAAGCAAAGTTATCAAACAATACAAAATGAATGATAACTCATTACTTGTTTGATAACTTTGCTTGGGTATAAATAAATGTATACGATTTTCCCGACCTCTATTTTTATGGCAAATGGATTGAAAATATTTTTATAGTCCCTTGTTTTAGTACTCATAACTATACTAGTTTATATGCATGTAAAACTCATAGATTCCTTTATGTTTCGCGAAAGAAGGGTATAATATAAATACAAGGTCAAATTTAAACAGCTAGCGAAACTCCGCAGACGTATGGGTATTGATACCTAAACATGATTAACAATAAATAAATAAATATGATGATTTTTTTTTTCTTTTTTCGTGGAAATTTCACAGACGTGATGTGTATCGATATTTAAACACGATAAAACAAAAAAACGAGTGTGCTTTAGACCACACGACAGAAGCTAAAATAAATAGTAATACTAATTATATTTACTTACTTACAACAATAGGCCTGCACTGTGTCTTAGATATACGAAACACAACTGGCTATGAGAGAAAGAGAAAGAAAATGTGTGGTCGCACCTCTCTCTCTTGCCCCTAAAGTAATATACGAAACGTAACTCTCTCTCTTTCTATCTTCACTAACTTATATCTCCCTCTCAATTTCCGTTCGTTCCCGTAACGCTCTTCTCACGCATTCACCAGCTTACTCCTCAAGTCAAGCGTGCGTAAAGAAGTTATACTTCAAAAACAGATTTTCTCAATTCGATAAGATAAGATTAATTTATTTGTTTAGACATGGTAAGTACATAAATACAACAGCATGCAAGATGATAATAAATTACAATAAAGTCCAATCATGTTTAGCCTTATAATATATTGGCGTACAAATATTTTAGTCACATTAATTATAAAAAGAAACTGCTATGCCAAACTTACAACTATATTATAATAAAATTAATGTCAGACAAGTTTTTCGACTAAAAATACAGACACACTGTAATATGCTTTTTGCGTTAAAAACACTATCAACTGACGTTTGAACGCTTTGATATTTAGCTCCTTCCAACGACACTAACAGGGTCGTTGACCTTAAAAAAATCTTATGTGTATAACTGTCTAGCTTATTTATTTGGACCCTGTATACATAAAGAAAAACGACCTATTAGCACACATCTGTGAACACCCTAGAATTTTCCCAATGACTGCTAAAAGCCAATTTCTAAAGTGGTATTTAGTTTTATTACATTCACTTTCATCTTGAAAACTTTCCATTAATGTTTTCTACGAAACTATTAAATACTCGTATTGTTACTTTTAATTCAATAGATAGCATACCTTTTAAACAGAAGCCTCATTTCATTTGAATGGAAGTTATTTTCAGAAAAATACGGAAGAGCGTTCATTGTCGTGACGTTCGGTGTCGTTGAGGAGGCGGCTCAAGACCCGCGTCTTTGTTATCATTGCGTGAATTACGCAGGTAATGGGCCGCATTTACAGCGTACGTGCCTTGACATTCATTAAAACGGCTAATTAAACCAGCCGTCGAGATTCCAACGACGAATTCGCCTTTTGAGACGACAGAACTCTACTTATTTCTTCAGGGAACATTTTAAGTGGAGCTCCCTAGCATTCATTGTTTTTCCGGGCGAACTTTTAAAAAGACTTTTGAAGTTATTAGGAGTGTAAATTATTTCAGAGCAGATATTTAACCGCGTATTTATATGGCCTATGTACTAGGAAATGCAGTTTCGCGGATGTTGTGTCCAAATTTATTAGCTATTATGCAAAGTTTAGTGGCGTAATTACTGGGGGAGTGTTGATTAGTTTTGCGTGCTGTTTATCGTATAATTGGGGAGTTAGGCACGTTTACTGACGCAGGATTGAATATTTTACTTAGTATTAGTTTAAATTTGGATAGTCTGTTATATTTTGTTCTGATACAATACTTTTAGTACCTTATTTATTTAATTAACAGTTTGTGTACACACATATATACAGACAAGAAGAAAGGAACAGAAAAATACGTACAAATGTGATGCTTATTTCTAATGAAATCTCTTCCAGCATACCTGCGATAGGAAAGTAGACAAAGAGAAGTAGACAACGTGTGTAAGAGTAGAAGAGAAAATAAAATACATAAAACGCAAACGACAACGAACGACGACGACGACGTACCGAACGACGACGACGACGACGATGACGTAACGTATTTTCTTTCTTTGTTCTTTTCTTATAAAATCAAAATAAAAACTTACTAATATTTTAGTAAGTTTTTATTTTGATTGAATATCTTACTTAGTATTAGCTTAAATTTGGATAGTCTGTTATACTTTATTCTGATACAATACTTTTAGTACCTTCCCACAGGTAGGTACCAATAATAAACTCACTGGATAAATATACCATAACTATGTACCTATTATTTGATGTATAAAATACGAAAATGAAGTAAACAGAGAAGCCCCTTAGAAGTCTTTCATACTTCAAATAAAATCAAATAATCACATTAATTATTCCTTCAGCAAACATGATTGGTTTAATTCCGAACACAGAACTCCTGAAGACGTTTCAAGTAACGTGCCTCGTACGTAATGCTGAAGCCGTGCCGGTTTTATCCAAGCTTGGCCGTATGGTGCCTAGTAATTAACAAAGCTGGCAACTCCTAAAGGGATCGAATGTTCCTACATCGAAAACCAAACCATTGCCTTTCATTTGGGTCCCAAATTAACACTAGTCGGAATCAGACTGGCGTAGCGACGAGTGTTCGGTTACATCACTAATGCTATTCTGTTAAATCTGAACACGAAATAGAGAATATACGTTTTACACAACATATTATCACGCTTGTATGCCCGGCAAGGTAGGCAGGGGTGTACCGCATCTCGTCAGTTTTATTATGAGAAGGATAATTACTTTTCCGACAGCAAAAACAGGGTTATGTTCTTCACATGTATCTATGTATGTGGGATTCTTTATACCCTCGAGGCATCAAAGTCTTATATTTCCTTTCATCTGAGATATGAAATCTGAGATTGAACTAAAATACCTTCCACTAACTGCATCAGACTCCTTGAAAAGTGAGCTTGTTTTGAACTTTTTAGTTGCAGTCGGGTTTTTTTTTCAGACCAGTATACCTAAAGTGGTCTCTCAAAACCAGAAGTGCTATTCTGCAATAATTAGAGCTTTTATTTTTGTTAAGATGATTTTATGCGATTTAATTTTGTTGTGTATAATCTATAAGTCTCAATGTATAAGTGTTCCATTCCGATGACAGTTCATTAATTAGGTAGAGATAACTTGATGGTGCTGCCAAGATCGTCAACCCATCTAGGATTTTTTATAGTATCTATTGGTACTCTCTTTAAAGGTATCTCGGTATGGTGAATAAAGATGGATAGCTAAAACGAGTAGGTAGGTTCCTAATTACGAAAATTTAAAAAAACATAATTTCAGCCCGTATTCGTTCAAAAGGGGGGGCGATTGCCATTATCGCCACGCTTGGCAGGCGGGTTGACAATCGCAGTATGGTGTAAAGAATAGCACTGGCCGATAATGGCAATCCCTTTTGAGGGAGGCCTATGTCTAGCAGTGAACGAATACGGGCTGAAATTATGTTTTTAAAAACTTTCATAATTAGGAACCTACCTACACGTTTTAGCTATCCATCTTTATTCACCATACAGAGATACCTTTAAAGAGAGTACCAATAGATACTATAAAAAATCCTAGATGGGTTGACGATCTTGGCTGCATCATCAAGTCATCTCTACCAAATTAATGAACTGTCATCGGAATGGAACACTTATACATTGAGACTTATAGATTATACACAACAAAATTAATTCGCATAAAATCATCTTAACAAAAATAAAAGCTCTAATTATTACAGAATAACACTTCTGGTTTTGAGAGACCATTTTAGGTATAGCAGGATTTATTGTATGCAACGTTTGTCCGGGATATATTCGCGTCAGTGACGCTTTTATCAGCATAGGATAAGCCTAGCTGCAAGCCATATCGATATATCTCTTGAATGGCAAACAGGTAGCTACTATGTTATGCATAGTCGGTGATGCGGGCAGCTCGGTTGCTCAAGTCAACGTTTGTGATAGATTTAGAATTAATCTAGAAACATTAATAACTTTAGTCTTCATTGATCAAGTCCTAATGGTTTTCTAAAACTTCTAAAAAAATAAATTTTAAATCAAACTTAGAATATAAGTTTTAGTTTGAGTACCATATTTTTGATCGCAGGTTAATTATTATTATCGTGTGTTAAGTTACTAGTCAGTTCGATACAACCCCCCCCCCCCCCCCTTGGGGAGGCCTATGTCCAGCAGTGGACGTCTTTCGGCTGAAATGATGATGATGAACCTACGTCTATCATGCGTCCGTCACATTTATATGTTATGTTTTATTTTGCAATTTTAATATTCAATAAAAATCTGCTGTTCCCTACATGTTCTCATAACTCGTCAAAATGTAGCGAACAGATGATTTTTTTTTCGCGATTTCAGGTTTGGTCCCATAGTAAAAGTTATTCATAATAATGATTACAATGACCCCTTAAGAGGTTGTGTGTTAATTCCGGGACATGTTGTATAATATTTAGTTACTTTTAGTCTGTGCTAAGTAATTGTATTTTTTTCTTTTCTTTACCTGTTTATTAACACAAATACAAAATGTTTTTATTCCACTAATCGCGTCCCTATTTGAATTCAATCTGATTGCTACGTAGTTTCATCGGAAAGTTACTTAATATATAAAATTCTAACTAGAGCATTTAAATAAAAACGCGTATTTTTGTATCGTTCCACATTGGTCTGAAACCAAAATAAAATAAAGTACAGACTTATTGACACTTTGTTCCGCTGTTTGTTTTCGGAACACTGAAAAATAACACTTCATGCAAAGCAAATATTCACGCAACTGGAGATAAAACAGCCGAGGTCGTGGCAAGCCTGCTGTTTTCAACTTCAGTAGGTTCGTTATTTTATAGTTGACTTTATTTGGCTTCTGAATTCGGACTGAAACCTATACGATGCATGTTACGAGCATTTAGAAAAAGTCGTCTTTGAGCTAAAAGACTAGTAATTAAGGAAATACGGGCATCGTTAAATCTAGGGTTTAGCATAAGTCTTAAATAAAACAGTCGTTTTAGTACAATACAAATTTATGGTGTTACCGTGTTGAATGAATTGACTGAAAATTTGTGCGGAAATCGGTTAAATGATAAATGATTTATTTTCTGTAAGTAGGTTTCTACAAACACTTTTACACGTCAATCATATATAAAAATAAAACTAGATGAGGTCGGCGTTTCGTAACTGACTACTCTGAGAAGAAAGGCCGAAACAAACTCAGAGATCACAGTTTCTTTTAAAGTCCAGACATAATCTTGGTCAAATCATGTGAAGACCATGTAGATTGGTGCCTGAAATGATCTTTTGATGAAAGAATCACACAGAGTGAGGGGACTTGTCCAGTCAGTGCACGCATTTGTCAGTTATCGTGCAGCTCAACTCAAAACTTAAGGAGCTCAACGATTCGACGAACAATACGAAAAAAAGGACATTTGGGTAGGCCGCATAAAGCACTCAAACTACCAGACCATCATTAAAACTAAGAGAAAGAAAAAAAACAAAAACAATGACACATAGTCCTCACATTCATAATGATTAAAATAATATAATACTTTACGAAATAAATATTCACGTCATTGTTAATGTAAAATGGTATATAAAAAACAAAAAGAAAAATATAAACAGTTGGCAAAAAAAATATATATAAATCAAATCAAGATTCACTGTAAATTTATTGGAGCAGCTCAATCCCATGCCAATATAGTCTTTAACAGTATAAAAGGCTTTCTGGCACAGTTTCCGCTTTATAAAACATTTGAATTTATTAAGGCTTAATTCTTTAATATTGTATATGGTTGTCATGGGTATGTGATGCGGAGGAATAAGGAAAATATCGTGAGGAAAGTTTTCAGTATGAAACGATGGATGGACTGTGTGAAAGATGATAATATGGCTAGAAAGGGGTGACTACTGAGATGATAGTAGAGAAGTGTGGAAGAAAGGGACTTGTTGCGCCGACCACAAATAAATTGGGATAAGGGCGGGATTATGATGATGAGCGTGTAAAATAATTTCTATTATTTTGATTCTATAAGAACTGTTATTGGTATGTCGCATCCGGCAAAATGTTTAGAACAAGACGCGGCGCGCCACCTAGCGGCAACTATAAAGACTAGTTTTTTTTTATTTAGCATGGGTTTGCGCTTAACCTTAGTCTAGGGCAGAGGTGACAGAGACAAAGTCGACCATGGAGTGAGCTTACCCAGAAGATGCCTGTTCACTCTGACTTTGAAGAGATTAGGGTTGTATGCGTTCGGAAACACAGACTCAGGCAGAGAGTTCCACTCTTTTGCTGTGCGCATTATAAAAGTCATTTGGAAACGCTTAGTGCGAATTGGTGGAATAGCAACAAGGAAGGGATGGTAACCTGCAGTTCGTCTAGATGTCCTGTGATGGGGGCCGGTGGAATGAGGTCGTGGAGTTCTTGGGCACACTCACCGAAGTACAATCTGTAGAAGACCGACAAGCAGGCAACCTTGTGGCGATGGGCCAAGCTGTGAAGATTGGCATCCACCAGTTTTACGTCGCCAATGAGCCTCTTAGCTCTGAGTTCCACCAAGTCAAGCGCGGCAAGTTGGTATTTTGCTGAGCCATCCCAAAGGTGGCTACAATACTCCATGCAGAATTGGTGCGCTATGACAGAGTCGGGGCGTTTCCGGTCGGTTACGAGGTTAAAGAGAACGTGCCAAGTCGGGCATTCTTATCCTGGTGATCGAGCTATGAAGGCGCTTCGGAACTGTCCTACGTCTTGTTGCATCATCATACCAATCTGTTATTGTCTCAATGCAGGGCAAAGCCATAATACCTAGTTGATTGTAATATCTAAAGTTATTAAAGTGTAATGTGATTATCATTTGTAGTGAATGTGTCAATCTGTGATTTTAATAAACGCTATGTATCGCACCCAGTGTGTTTTCATTGCACGAAACCTAACTTCTGCCGACATGATGACCGAATCTAACAGAGTAAAATGCTGACGATCTGACATGTATATCTTTTATGTCAGCATTTATTCCATTACAGAATTTCTGTAAGTTTTCCTAAATTTACTTCAACAACATAATAAGCCCCCACTGCTGGGATACAGGCCTCCTCTCTTCGAGAGGGAGTGGGCTGTAAATCTAACACGCGGGCCCAGTGCGGGTTGGTAGATGTCACATGTCTTCGAATTTTTGGTTCTAGGGCATGCCGGTTTCCTCAAGATGTTTTTTTTCACCGTTTTGAGAGCAGTGGTGATGAAATTATTTACACAAAGTATAGCGCCTGCCTGGGTTCGAACTCACGACCTACAACTCGTAAATCGGGGCCGTTACTACTGGACCACTACTGCTCTCAATTTTCTTCAATGACATAGGCGCTAAAAGTCAAATTATTCTAAAGTCCTGCAACATATGCACCAGCTGATGTTTAATATAGTTAACTAAAACGTAGGCCTTGTAGTTGCTCATTTTTGTTTCAAACACTCTGTGCTGTTTTCATATTGTTTTTATAAACTTTTTAAATCCTCCGGTCGAAAGTTAGACCAGTAAGGAACATGGTCTGGGTTTTTCAGTTCAAAATGTGTATTTAAAGAAGCATTATTTAACAATAAAAAAACTTTTTATAAAAAAAAAAACCGACTTCCAACAAAACACTACAAAGTGAAAAATAACTTTAATTTCGGAAGTCGGTGTCTTTGGATCTATATTTTAGTTTTAACCACCGACTTCCCAAATTAAAGTTATTTTTCACTTTGTGGTGTTTTTTTGGAAGTCGGTTATTTTTTTATAAAAAGTTTTTTATTTTTCATTTTTTAGTGGTTCCGGTAGCCATATGTGGTCTCCATCATTAGTTCCACTTCACCAAATGGTGATTTCCGGGAGCAAATGCACGAGTTACTATAAAAAATACCCAAATCGCTATAGGTTTGCCAATAAAATTTGAGAGTTTCCCTCGATTTCCATGGGGTCCCCTGATCATCAGATTCTGTTTTGGTGGCAATGGGACCATCTCGGGATGATACACTTTCAAACAAGAAAAGACTTTCAAAATCGGTTCACAATTGACGGAGCAATCGGTGAACAAACATAAAAAAAACAGCCGAACATATAACCTCCTCCTTTTTGGAAGTCGGTTAAAAATAGGTACATACTTGTTTACTCTGTTTTATAGATAACTCACTATGGCAGAACGCTATTATCTACTTATGAATAAAGGAACATTGTAATAATAACAATAAACTCCTCCTTGGAGTGTAAATGTGGTGCTGTTCCACAAACGATGGGACAATTAGTATCATGTCCTGCGTGTCCTATCAGCTGCACGTTACAGGAACTGATGGACGTCAGTGATGGCGACAAACACGTAGCCGGATTCTGGGCCAAGGTTCTCCATTTAGTTTGCCATCGACACGCTGGGAAGTTTTATACATACTGGAAATCTGTAAATCGCACACACACACCAAGACTTTTATACTAAACGAGAAGACATACAAACTAGATACACACTCCGTCACAAAACACGATTAAACCTACCGACATCCCTGACCACTGGTAATGTCGATAAAAATATATAATAAACAAACCGAGGTGCTCAAAAATTAGGGAAAAATTGCTATTTTTACTAAAAAATTTAAAAAAATATGACTGAATAAATGTTATTACAGTATAAATGAATATTTAACTGAAAAATCCATAGAACTGACAGAATAATATAAATGAATAATACAAATTTAGATTAATTAATAATTAATAAAATGTAACCTATAATTTTACTTAGAATAAGTTTTTTTTTTTGCATGTACAATTAAGTCCTCCTCCTTCAGATTTTTATTTTGCTGTGCCCGACAGGGTCCACGATTGGTACAACTAATGTTGACTTACCACCTAATCACGTGGTAGAATGCAATAAATGATTGAGTATTGAAGAAGAAAAAGAAGAATAATAACTATGAAAATAATAATAAAAAAAAAATATAATATGAAAATGACCTAATGAGAAAATGTTCAGCAGAAAATCAATTCAAAAAAGTATCGTAAGTCAATTCGTAGTAGGCAAATATAAGTATAAAAGTAAGAATGTACCCTTACACCAATTGGACACATTCACGGATAAACATCTAAAACTAGATCAAACTCTTACAATTTTCATAGCAATTCTATTCCTGCATACAGAACTCGTATCCCTCTAACAATGACTATTGTGGCCGCCATACTAGTTAGAAATCTCCATATCTTCTAAGAGCTCTAGGATTTCTTAGCGAAGATTTGTTGCAGTTCATCTGGGTAACATAAGTGCTTCCCCAGATGCACATTCAGTTTATACATTGGTCGGTCGCATTCACACAAGGCATGCAGGGTTTCTGCTTCTCACATGTGTACTTACACTAAAATAAATGAGAAACTTAATAAATATAAAAGAGTAATGTGGAATTCCTTCCCAATTCTTCTTCATGAAAAATACGTATGCCAGACGAAAACTGCTATCTACTAAGTCTTGATTACCTAAATACAATGCCTGTGGTTTACGTGAACAAAAACGTTGTCTTTGATATATTTGAAGTTAATAACCAACCTGATGACGTAAACTGCACAGGTACAGTATAAAGGGAGAATTAGCATTGGCCTCTGTAGACATGCCGAGACGCTAGCTAATAACGTTATTGCGGTGACGTAACCTAAAGCGTTATGCATTTACTGAACCGAAACGTCAACCTCATGCTAGAGATGTTCAACGTTGGTAGGACGATTCAAACTATAATATAGTTGGACTTACATACATAATCAGCATAAAATATTCCAACTGTTGGGACACAGGCCTCGATGAGAGGGAGTGGTCGTGTGGGCTGTATTCCACCACGCGGGCCAAGTGCGGGCTTGTAGATGTCACATGTCTTCGGATTTTTGGTTCTACATGCCGGTTTCCTCACGATGTTTTCCATCACCGTTTCGAGAGCAGTGATAATGAAATAATTTCGACAATGTAATGTTAGGGTTCGAACCTCGTTTCCGGCTACCGTAGGCGCAGGCCTGCGGATGGTGAGCGATAAGGACCAGGCCCGGGTCGACGGCGCGTCGTATTCCACGCGCGCCTCAAAGAGTTGTCAGCACCAACTGACGGGGTCCGATAGTGCCAATGCCTGCCAGGGTTGCGAGTTTGTCCGAAAGGGATATCGTGGCACACAGGCAAATGAAGGAATACGGGTGGGTTTTAGTAAGTAAAAGTCTGACACGCCCTCCCGCTCCGCCCAGAGCGGGAGAAGTTATTAGATAATTTCCCACCCAAAAAAAAAAAAAGGGTGCGAACCTACAACTCGTAAGTCGCGACCGTTACCGCTGAGCCATCACTGCTCTTCAATGGGTCACCACTACTCAGTTGGACTCGGCAATCAAAAACAATAAAAGTTATACTAGGATAACGTTATTTGTTTACAGTTTCAATGACAAATGTTGGGTATAAAATTAGATTCAGAAAAGTTAGGAGATCAAAGAAACAAGTTTAAGTTCATGCGTCGTTAATGAAAATCAAGCTCAAATAAATTGGCTGGTGTAAAATTAAATGCGACCAGTGAAACGTGTTCAGTTATTCAGTGTGGTGACATCAGTACGTACTCAGTTAGATCGTCCATATGTAAACCTCTCTTTATTTATGTAGGCTTGTTGAACAACCTGCGGTTTGAGTACCTAATTAAATGCAATTTTATGTGGCTGACAGAAATCGTATGTGATTAATTTATTTGCCGGTATTCATTTTAAATAGTCAGTTAAGCGGAAAGCCGTTTAATTAACATCTGAAGTTATTAAGATACGCCTTGTGACGAAAGTAAATATTAGTTAATTTCGTTCTAAGTAAACCTGATTCTCAAAGCTTTCGTATCGACTTCATTTTAATTTAAAGTTGAATCTAAAGTTTTAAAGATAAATGGCGACGTTATTGAAATAATGTCGGGTGTGAGGATTTAACGGAAAGATTAAAGTGTGACATTCATTAGTAGCAATCCGTCAAGTGAACTAAGCAGGGCGGCCTTCCGTCAGCTGACTGCTACTTATCTAAATAAGATCGGTGTCGTGCGTGATGGATTTTAAGACCCTCGTCCCACTTGCCTGCCACCGTTCAGTAATTTAAAATCGACTTTCGCTTTCAGATTGTTCACAGGGCTTAAAACATTTTAACGGGATTTAAATACAGATATGCTTCACGCTTGCAACGTTCGACGTGTAAAACAATGAAAAATACGTCAACCAGTTGTCAGGCTGAAACCGTCATACCTGTTCCGGCCGTCTGGTTTAAAAATCCAGTTATAATATGACAGTCGATGTAATAGATATAAAAGAGATGTGCCTTTGTATGTTGTAGTCAAATCTTTTATGTATGTAATTCGAATAAGCAGAGCTTTTACATTATACTATTGCCCGAAACATTTTGAATTTATTAGAGTAATTTAATTCTGCATATGTAAGCCGCTTTAGAGCATTCTGTGAAATCTCGCATGTACAGCACAAAGTAGCTATAGTATAAGGAAAATTCAGATTAAACGTGACTGCCAGAGTCCCGGGCGCCGAGTCTTAGAGGTAATTCGCAATAACATAGCGCTAATGACCCAGCATTCACAAGGGAGAATTCTCAGCTAACTGCGACATTAAGACCTTCTTATTTGGCTATTTCACTTCGTTATGGGGCCTTTGTGGGAGCTTGTGGAAAAATATCAAGTTTACAGTTCTGAAATGATTATAGATATGACCAGCACGTTCGAGCATTTCAATTGAAAATCAATCTTTTATTATTTTCGTGTTGCTCCAAAAGGCTGATGTAGTTATGTTGCGAACTCATGTATTTATTTATTTATAAAATCTATTGAAAGAATAATGGATGCCTAATGCGAATACATAATAATAAAGAACACTCTGTTACAAAACTTAGCAAAGGAAAATTCAAAACTCACATCAAACGTGTCCATAACAAAAATAGCACATTATAAGATTATAGACTAAGTTGAAGATAAGGAAGTTTGGCATTAATTCCTTCTGCACATGTGGCTTCCCTGGTACCTCATTAACGGCAAAATATGTAAATGTCTACTAACTGCTCCCAAATTACGATGTTAACTTTTTTTTACATACTTCCTTGACATACTTAATCTTTTTTTTTTATTTGACATTATATACCTACACTTTTAATTTACCTTAACAAGGTTATAAATGTTATTATTTTAATAATAAAATTTATAACCTTCATCGTTTTTAGGATTCCGTACCCAAAGGGTAAAATGGGAACCCTATTACTAAGGCTCCGCCGTCTGTCTGTCCGTCTGTCACCAGGTTGTATCTCATGAACATAGCTAGACAGTTGAAATTTTCACAGATGATGAATTTCTGTTGCTGTTATAACAACAAATAGAATTATTTTAAAAATAGAATAAAAAAAATATTTAAGGGGGCTCTCATACAACAAATGTAAGACCAGTTAATAAGTAATGTTACTGTTTATTGTTTTGTTATTGTATCCTACATCATCCTATACCACTAGATGGCGTTACTTTTGGTATGGTTAGGATCTATTTATTCTGTTAAATATTGATTTTACATTTAAAGTTATGCATTAATTAATTCCTGTATTTTATAACGTTAAAACTAATATTTAGAATTGTTTTAGTTTGTATTCAAGATGTCAAATAATGATACTGTTTTACCAAACAAGGTTGCGCGCTACATCCGGTCCCCCACTCTTGTTGGCGGCCGGCGTAGCGCGTTGGCTCTTTGGTCAGTTTGTTACTAACTGTGGTGCAAGCAAGTGATGTTATAAAAGTATTAAACGGCAACAGGTAGACGCTTGAAATATTCACAGAATATATATTGACTTTAAAAATAAATAATTAAATTAAAATAAAACAAATATTTAAGGGGGGCTCCCATACAACAAACGTGTTTTTTTGCCATTTTTATAGATAATGCTACGGAACCCTTCGTGCGCGAGTCCGACTCGTACTTGGCCGGTTTTTTTGTAATGTTTTGTTAATGTGAGAACGTTCTAGGCTTAATAGGCTGTAGCTTTGTAAACCATTTTATATTTTGTTAAGTACTTGGTACTTGTTGACGGACCTACACTGTCCTCCCATACCAATTAACACTGTAACTTGAAAACATTGTAAAAGCCCATTATTTTTAAAAGAGTAACCGTGGAGTTTCTTGTCGGCTGTTCTCCATAGGAAACGACCACTTGGAACCGTGCACATAGCTTCTGACGTTTCATAAGTGCCCATGTAGGTTTATGTGAAATAAAATATTTTGATTTTGATTTTGAAAAGTCATTATTTATCGTTGAAACTTTGTGAACTTTTTTTCTTTGAAACCATATTTACTCTCTTCACATTTACCAAATAAGAATACAAGGATATTTTTCTACCAGCTGTAATTATATCAGTTCATCCAACCGTTCTTTTCTAGCTTCAAGCTATTCAATTCCCTAGGAAACAGCAGTTTCTATGAAAATGCATTATTTTAATATAAAGAAAAGTTTTACTTACCTAGTACAATACAGCTTAATTAATCGTTGCTCTGATAAATAGTGGTTAAATACAGAGAAGTATTTAGACGAATGATAAATACTCTGGCTTCGGTTACTTTGAACGTGAGTAATGAAGTTGATACTGTAGATTAGACGGTTTAATCAATATCGATAATGTATTCATCGGCTGTTTCAATGCTCACCTCGGGAACCTTCACATTGCTGCTGGGAATGGAATAAAAGCCAGCCATTAAGAGATGAACAGAAAATTCAATTCGCTGAATGTGGTTGAGAACATTTTGATTACATAGCGACTCGCAAACACTCTATCTGTGTTCTCGTACAGGTAAATAATTGGATATACAGAGATCCGATTGCGTCATCTCGTTTCGCGCCGATTTTCTCCTTGTACGGCTAAGTCTGACACATTATGATTTGTCTACTTACCTACTTATTTTTCTTTGAAGTCTGGACTCCTGGTAAAATCGACTGTGTATTTATTCGGTGAAGGTAGTTACTAATTTTACATATCCTAACTAATATTATAAATGCGAAAGTGTGTTTGTTTGTTATGCTTTCACGCTAAAACGGCTGAACGGATTTGGATGAAAATCATGGGTAAACCCAGTGGCGGATTAAGGGGACGATAACGGACTTTTAATGATTTTATACTGAAGATCACGTCTAAACGACTAGTGTTAATGATTTCAAAAGAATATATAATAAATTAGAGCATATTTTCAATAACTTAATATGTGAATATTTTAGATTATGTTTATATTACATAGTGAAATTAATTTGTAAATTTATGTCTAACGCGGGTAAAAAAAAGAGAATGCCGCAAAATCTACCTAGCGTATTTTTCTGAATCCTTCACCAATTTAAAGATAATTTAATTATAGATCTTTTAGTATACGCGTTTTATTAAAATACCTTTTTTTTTGTGAATAATAAATTAATAATGCGTCAAATTGGAGACCGCTCTCCTTGATGGGCGAGTCCTATTACTGGCTGAACGTACGACGCGTTGCGTGAGCTCAGTACAGAACACGCAAGCTAACCACTCAAGGCCACTGGCATATATCTGCGTCTTAAGCAAGCGCGGGGCCCGTGGCATAATTATTCTATCGTGGGACCCTTGATATGCTATGGGTTCTTAAGTATAAATATTAAAAAAAAATAGGCGCTCACGCGGAGGTGCCGTGGTTTTGGATACGCGGGCCTCCCTTTTGCGCGGGGCCTGTAGCAATTGCTACTCTTGCTACGTGGTTAATCCGGCATTGGGTAGACCATAACATGTAGAAGAAGATAGGCTGCATTTCAACCTGGACCGCAGATGAAGTCGCGAACAACAGCTAGTTTTATAATAAATAGTACGCAATAGCTATAATTTATAAGAACGGACCTAAGTCTTGTAACCTTTAAAAATACAAGCACTGTGGAACTCCAACAATAAGATTGCAGTCTTTATTTTTTCACAGAGAAAGAAAAATTTACAAATCATATTCGCAAAGAAGAAATAGTGGGATTCAATGTTCGGTTCCCGTTTTTGTCGGTATTGTTTTTAGAAATTCTCTGTACAATGGAATACTTTGAAAATTCTAACAGTAAACTGATATGGCTGTTATATTTTTTGAAAATGTATACCTGGTTTATTGAAATACCTGACAACACGCAGCCTATGTGAGAATATTCGTTCAATAAAAAAAAAAAAAGATCTGTTTCCGCGCGGGCCAAATGGTGGATCGAAGTTTGTATGCGAACGGAGTCATCGACAATAGACACAACAGCTACACTTTTATCAAACGACATTACAGAAGTATATTGTGACCTTTTCCACCGCCATCGTCATAACGAGAGGTCAGGCTAAGCTAGCTAAAAGAAGAAGACTGATAGTGAGCATGTGTAGGTTAAAACAGTCTTGTGATTGACTGACAGACAATCAGCTTGGTCATACAAACATGACATAATCATCCAATAATGTTCCCACTGCTGGGACACAGGCCGAGCAGGCCTGTGAGAGGGAGACGTATTCCACCACGCGGGCCCAGTGCGGGTTGGTAGATATCCTAGGTCTTCGAATTTTTGGTTCTCTGACATGCCGGTTTCCTCACGATGTTTTCTTTCACCGTTTTGAGAGCAGTGATGATGAAATTATTTGCACAAAGTAAAGCGCCTGCTTAGGTTCCAAACCCACGACCTACAACTCGTAATTCGGGGCCATTACCACTCGGCCACCACTGCTATATCAGCTTGGTCACCAAAATCTCTTTCTTAGAGGTGCACTTAAAAGTACCTATTGAAGAAAGTCTCGGACAACGACTATTCTTATCTATATCAAACGTCATTCCGGAACACAGTGGAAGGTGACCTTTCCACCGTCTTAACGAGAGTTCAGGCTAATGAGCTCATACAAGAGATAGCGAATGGGTGAAGGTTGCACGGCACCACATCGCAGTAGACACGGATTCAATTACCGTGGAGGTGTGCGCAGCATGTAACACGCTACGGTACATGATGTCGTGCCGAAGCGCCTGCGGCTTCCTGCACCCGCAGCACTTAGGGCGCGTCGATGTGAGGTATAAGCTGAAGCGATTTGTTTAGCGACTTTAAAAAAGAAGGTTCGTGTGTACTTGGTCTAATAGCGGTTATGACCTAGTTTCTTTGAATAAATAAAATAATTCTATGTAATAAATATTGTAATAAACTAAGGTTTACACAATAGGTATATACAACATTAGTTTTTGTTTATACTAAACCCGAAAAGGGGTCATTGTACTCATCATTTCGAACATTTTTTTCTATGGGACCAACCTTGAAGTCACTAAATAAAAGTCAGATGTTCTATACATTTTGTCGATTTAAGTGAACACGAAGGTAGGGAACAGCTGATTTTTATTTCGCGATTTTAAGGTTGGTTTCATAGAAAAAGTTGTTCAAAACGATGAGTACAATGACCCCTTTTCGGGTTTAGTATAAACAAAAACTAAAGTCGTATAGTAAACTTTTTCTTTAATTTCTATTGAATTTTACTGTTTAACTGAGTAGCCGATATGATCTTTTCTACCTCATTAATTGAACACAAATGAACAGCCTTTGTGCATATTTATTAGAGTACCTAAAAACACTTAGATAAACAGCAAACAGGCACTCACAAAATAACAATGTAATAATAAATTTACTTACTAAGAATTCACATTCATCCTGATAATGAGATTTTCATACATATTTACCCGATTTCCCTTGAATCCTGTCCAATAATTTATTAAGTATAAATAGGTATTTCGTCGAATTCCTCCCGAAATCCTATTAATTCGTATTTACTAGAGCGGAAAAATGTGATATTCGTCAACCTATGTCACATTTATTACGTGATCTTTTTGTTATATCAACATACTGTACTTACCTACCTTTGTATGTACCTACATGTTCCTATCGAAAGAAATCGTTTATTAAAGTATAACCTGTATGATTTCCTTTTTGGAAGTCACCTAATAACTACACCTGTAACGTAAATACAGTTTACATCCGTTGAACTTGCTCTAAGTTCAACGGATGTAAACTGTATTTACGTTGTCAGAATCAACCGCCCATTTCTGAAGTTATATCAGGGATCGAACAACCCCGGTTATGAGTTAAGCCGTATAAGCGGTTACTTTTATCATGAAATATCTCTTTGAATGGATTTTTGCTTGAAACCCAGTAAAACGGAAACCCAGTAAAAACCCTTATCGTATGGGTTTTTGATTAACCGCTTAGAAAAACCCTATCAAAAACCCTTTCAATGGGTTCAGCGAAAAATTATTTTTCCATAAATGAATGTCTTTTTCTTTACTTAAATTCATGTTGGCATGGTGATTGCACGGCGGTAACACAGGGGGGGTTAAATTTCTGTACCTTTTTTCCTAGGACACACCGTTTTCGAGATATTTGGTTTTTTTTTTATTAGTTTAAATAAAACATCTATGATCATTATTACATGTAATATAGAGTTCATTTTACCTTGGCTACTCAGTAGCCACACCGTATGGGCTTTTGATTAACTGCTTAGTAAAACTCAATCAAAACCCGGATAAGGAAATTTGAATGGGTTATAAATTAAGCCGTTCAAAAAAGTTACCCTTATCGTATGGGTTTTTGATTAACCACTTAGAAAGACCCTATCGAAAACCCTTTCAATGGGTACCCAAAATGGTCCCTGAATTGTATACCTAAAATGTAACTAATTAACAACATGCAATTTTGTTAAATTCAAAAGTTACAACTGATTCTCGGAAATTAGTAGAAAAGTACAATGCGCGAAAGAGATGAGTATGCGATGCTGGTGGTAAACTTAATCTACATTTCATTTATTTGTTTTTGCACGTGTGATGAGATTGTAAATGCTTAACTACTAGCGTGCAATTATGCCCGAAAATCAAGCACTTACATGAGAAAATATAATTTATTTGTAAAAACACCAATTATAATAAATAAATAATTAGGTAGGTTACTGCATCAAAAACATTTATACAATATTAGTTTTAGTATATGTGAAACCCGAAACACGTGTCTAGTATTTTTATGTAAAGAATCTATCTACAAAATTTCAAAACTGTGTCATGAAAAATCACAAAGTTATAAGGTTGTTATGTTACCGGGTTGTCCGTACAAAAACATGCTAACGGCGCCCCCGAGCCTCCAGGGTCGTCTTGCGCTCATTGATAACAATTTGACAGTAGATACCTAACCGTACGGCGATTGTATTGTAAGTAATTAAATGGTGATAACATTTTCCATCACACTTAAATATTTTTGGGACAAAACACATGGTGTAAAAAATATTGAAATCGATTCAGTTCCTTATTCTGAACAAATTATATTCAGGTTTCGCATATACTAAAAATAATGTTGTATAACTTGGTCTCATAAAGTGAAAATGTTCGTAATCAGAAGTGGACTCGTTATAACTCGATTACATTAATCGACTAGTGTGTTTAATATTTTATTAGGTTAGTTAGGTACCATACATACATTTTAGCCGTAATTAATCAATCAGGTTCCTTAGACATATTCCTTAAATCAGGGTGTGCCCAGAATAGATATTAGTTTAGTGTTCTTTTTACGTTTATAGTCAAATTCCGATTGCCTATACTAGGTTACTATATTATGTCATTCGCCAGCTCGTCTCTTGTCACTTGCGCCACACAATCGGAACCGCCTCCAAATTACCTGACTGACGTTCCTCTACTTCCATTCTAATACTGGTTAGTGTACTTGCCACCAGCATTAGTATCACGTTTTATATCACTTAACTCCTAATCTTATTAATTCATTATAGTTCGCTAATGTTCCTTTAAGACGTCCTGCTTAGTTGAAGTTAATGGGAATTCTTACTGTGGTAGCAGAGTTAAGTGTCAAACTGGTTAGTTTGACCTATCATTAGTAAGGTGATCTTATGTCAGTGGATTAATCTACATAGCTAATTAACATCGGTCACTTATGATATTACATTCAGCATTATTTTAGCTTACAGAAAAAGTAGTGCCTCGTAGGTATAGTATAAGAGGGTAAATACTGTCTACTTTTTAGGTTCCGAACCTGAAAAAGAAAAACGGAACCCTTATAGGATCACTCGTGTGTCTGTCCATCTGTCCAATTTGCTCCGAATCTACTAGAACGATTAAGTTGAAATTAGGAAAACATATGAATTCCTGTGACCCAAATACTACGGACGTGTAACTTAAATTAATTAATTTTGAAAATGACGGTCACTTTTGGGGGGCAAATTCGAAACTTAAAAAAAAAGTTTTGCTAACTGTACCGTGTGACATCATATCAAATGAAAGGGCTTGTTGTAAGGATTTCAGGTATTTTTTTTTTAATTATTTAAGAAAATAGATGAAAATATAGAAACTACTGAAAATAGTTCTATACTTTTATAGATTACAGGAAAACCTATATGGAGTCTATGGTATTGAAATAACATGGTAAATCTCTCAATATGGTGCGTACAAACTTACATTTGCAATGGCAAATATGGAATGTATGAGAGAACATGTTTTTCAACTACATTGTTAAGTTTGTTCTTAGAATAAATTCATCCCGACTACGGACCCTCATTGTGCGTGGTCCGACATGCCGAACTTGGCTGGTTTATAAATAAAATAATAAGTTAATTCCCCTAAACATCTTCTTATTAAACCAATCACAAAAAAAGTCGGTCCTTAAGAGCGTCTACGACGTACGGCATTTCATACAAACTTTCAAGCCTTTGTTTTTCGAAATGACTAAAATGTTCATAACTAACTTTTTAGACCTTTGTATCCTGCCGTATGAAGTTTAATTAAAATCGGTTCAGTCATTTCGAAATACAAGGGCTTGAAAGTTTGTATGAAATGCCGTAAGTCGTAAACGCTCTTAAAGAATATGTTAAATACTTATTTTTCTACGAACTCATAGAAAGGTTCGCTCTTTTAAAGGCTTCACTGCGAGGTATTGTCAAAATCTTAAAATACATTTATTGCAAAATAGGCTGAAGTTCGCTTCGCAATAAGCCTGAAACGAAATCAAATTACATTACGTAAAATTAATTTTCCATAGCTTCTTACTAACAGAACGTAATTCACTCATTTCTGGTAGCTAGCAATTTAAATCGTATTGCAGTGCATCGACAAATATTAACGGTACCTACAGCGCCCATTGCTCGCTAAGTAGATACTAAAATATGTATTTCCAATTCGCAGTGGAACTGTAATATCTATTCTGTGGTTCATTATTCCTTTCAATTATTATTGTGTAGAATAAAAGTGTGGTTTGGTCGCGTTAATTAGGGTTCCGTAGTCAACAAGGAACCCTTATAAGTTCGCCATGTCCGTCTGTCTATCCGCGGTTTAGCTCAGAAACTCTTAGTACTAGAAAGCTGTAATTTGGCAAGGGTATGTTTTTGATGATGATATTTTTTTCTCATCTATCTCATTTTTAATGCGCCCTGGTACATAAGAAATTACGACCTTCATCGTGATTTAAAAATGGAACCAGTCACCAACATAATCCAAAAATTTGCTGAGGCCCATGAACACCGACTCCTCCGACATGTGAACATCAAGGCAATTCAGCTATTAGACCAAACAAATATAGTGCGAAGACTAAAACGAACAAAACCTATTGAGTTGGTGTAGTGTAAAAACTGTAGACATAATAGTGACAATGACTCACATATAGCACATGAACAAAGTGTTTATATTATTATATCAGACTCTAAGAAAGTGGAACGAACTTATGTAAAGTACAATCAGCACTATTCTAAGTTTTAAAATAATTATCACGTGGCAAATTAAGTTAGATTCAAATTACTTATTAGTCTTATAGGCTAGATTGTAATTAATTATTAAGAACCTCGTTCTATTTAATAAAGGATAAATAAAAAAATCCCATGGTGTGAGATATCGTTAGATAGGCTGTTCAAAATTTTTTTTCGATTCAGGGATCGGTTTGCGTAATATTAAGCTTTAAAGTGCAAATTTTTGTGTAGAGTCTGAGTCTGCCAGCTCTACCAGCTAAACGGTTGTATTTGAAAATGTGAAAAAATTTATGGCAGTAGTATATTTATCGAAGTTGGAAGTCTATCACAGCTAAGTAGGCCTTAAAAGTTAACGAGTAACAGTCGAGCAACTTACATTTGTAGTTGGAGAACTGACCGTGACGTATATAAAAGAGAGAACAAGTTTTTCAACTACAATGGTAGGTTTGTTTTGGGATAAATTCATCCAAACAACGGAACCCTTCATTGTGCGTGGTCCGACACTCACTTGGCCGGTTTTTTTTGTTGCTTGGCTCTGTGATTGATGGATACTTTGAAGACGTTTTTTGTGTCTTTGAAATTATAATCGAATTCCGAAGAATTTTGCTCACTTGGTAAATCTTAAGAATACTTTAGAATTCCGAAATAGTACCAGGTCAATTCCTAGTAATTTTGGGGCCTAAGTTTCAGCGACCTCAAACGACGATGATTTGATTTTGACGTCGAATTTGATTTGATTGTTACTAAGAGAATGTTGCAAAAAATCTTTGGATTATTTTTACAGGTTTCGTAAAATTCTAATAATGGCTTACAACTGGTTGCGCGAAACTTTTGATGGAAATTCCTGTAAAGTTTCCAACTAAGTATACCAATACCCATTCATTTTTATATAAACCGATTTGAGTACCATCAAATGGTGATTTCAGTTTAAATCTGAAGTCTTCATCTACCGTTTACACTTTTAAATTGGTAAAAGTTAAAATATGTCTGCACTTTTTGACTTTGACTTTAACAAGGTTTATCTTTGACTTTGACTTTAACAAGGTTTATCTTCAGACCCAGGTTTAAGCCATGGAGCCATTATTGATTTTCGAACTTTATTGCGTCTATAGTAAAGTACCTAATACAAAACTGACAACTTAGTACCGAACTAAGTTTTCAGTTTTGTATAAAGAACGGTATTTCAATCACTGTTACGTTCTTATTACAAAAACTGGCTCCATGGTTTAAGCCATGTCAAAATATAAATCTTGTTTTGTAATAAGACGGATTATCTTTAAATATTATATTATGAACTTTCACTATATGTTACTAATCCCATATCCTATATTATGGGCTTGTAAAAGTATAACTATGTCAAGATCATCACTCAACTCATTTCAACTCAACACACATACCTATGCACAAAGTGACTTCAATATCCCAACATTCATAAAACATCAAAAGCCTTTCCAAAAAAATTATACGATGACTTTACTGGCAGCACATAAATATTTATTTATTTTTAGCATGACAATATTTGTCTACTGTAACGATTTTAACTGCAATTGACTTTGATATAAAAATCCCACACTTATTTACATAAAGGATGGTTAATTTTGATCTTTATGTACTTACTTGAAGGTTTATATTAATTCAAAATTAAGTATTCATTGACCTTATTCATGGGCGTCGCCGTTGGGATCATCTAACAATGTTCGAAGATCGGAAGATAGGGTAATAGGTTAATGCTACTCGTACGCCGCCGCCGCCCGCTACGCTCTGCTACGCTTGTAGCAAAAGCGTAGGCCAAAACTACAGCGGTCACATCTCATGTTTAGTTCATTTTTGAAAGAGTTTTAACCCTCGAAGTCGTCTGTTTAAATGCGAAATGCATACGGATGCAATACAAATCGTGCATGATACCAGTCAATTCCTTCGATCAAAAAGTTTTAAACTAAAAGTATTATTTATGTGGGAACTAACACCACCGACGTTACCAATTTGTTTTATTTCGATAAATATTTTTAAAACCAGCTTTAAATTTTTACACCAAGTGTTTTAGACAACTTTTTTTCCTTAAAGGGGGAGAAAAATTCAAAGCTCCCCATCACGTTTGTCAGAGAGTGCCAAGTTAAAGTTCAGCGTTAAAAAGAAAAGTAGCGACTAATGGATTACATGAAGTACACTGCATGGTACACACAATGTTACGTCACACTGCCGAGAAAACAAAGGATAAAGAAGATTGTAACTTGCCCGTTCATAAGTACGGTGGATAGACTACTTACGATCAGGCAGGTGTAAGTAGACTTTAGTGCGAGATCCGGTATTAGAAACTTAAACCCTCATCTGTTCTTTGACGATGACAAAGATTATAAGTTAGATAATAATATATGTCACCGTATGATTATGAACATCGTTAATTTATAATCTATCTATCGAGATTATAAACCATCGAAATATTGTGAACAGCAACAAACCATTTACAATTTAACGTATTATTTTTGATAGTTTTTAATCTATACATTAAAAACCGAGAAATTGTGAACAGAACGTGTATACGACGAACGCGCCTCGCGCTAATATTTAGGACTATATAGTTTTCAAAAAAACGAACGAGTATTTTTTTTATGCAAAATCACTCCAGTAATAGTCGTGGAAGAACGCCAAAGGAAATCATGTTATAGGCTCTTTGCTCCTGGTAACCATATTTTCTCACGACTGCTTAAAGATTAGGTTTGGTAGTTATGATTGAGTTTGTTCCGCTTCTTCTTCATCCCAGCTAAAGCACTAGTAAATAGTGAAGGGGGTTTTGGGGGCTGTCTTATGTAGTAATTTGAATAAATGACTTTTAGTTTTGATAAAAACAAAACTCGTGTTTAGAAGTACCTAAACTAAATGAAAATTACTGAAAGGAGATTAGCTAGACTAAAAGAATAAGTTATGTGGAATTCGATAATTCAACTGTCTACTAGTAAATAAAACTGGTCTCCTTATCTTGCGTCCATTTTACTTACTGGAACAACACGCTAAGAAACAAACAATTAAAGATGTAGCTCGTAGCAATTCCATTAACGCGTCATCCTTCGCTTTTATTCTTAAAACAAGTAAGCAGTATTCCCTCTAAGAATGTTTGCTACATACATTAGAGCCTCGAATCGAATTTTCTGGCTCCTCATCCGTGTGGCAGACGTATTCAATTAACTGGAAGTGGGAGAGAGTAACAGAATTACATGACGCCTCGGCTCCCACAGTCGGGTTCAATACACAGCTTGAGATTGACGAATGACTCCAACAATTTCTCCTACCTCATAGATTAATTACTTGAAACTAAACTTGAGTATGCACTTGATTTCCAAGTTTAGCTCAGAAGCAATTACTCTATTCTGTTCGGGATGTTGCAAGGTATGGATTCGGGGCTGAAATATCTACGTTTGAGTTGCCAACTAAATCTTAAGTGATGTTTACTGCACTACGTGTGCGAAAATCATTGCATTTAAGGAATCTAACTTGTAAGTGCTATATGCATTTGGAATGAACAACTAATGAGATAGACGTATACACCTAATCTTAGCGTGTCGATGGCAATCTAAATGGACTCGGCCCAGAATTCGGCTCCGTGTTTAGCGCCATCACTAGCGTCCATCAGTTCCTGTAACGTGCAGCTGACGGGACATGCAGGACACGATATTACGCCCCATTGTTTGTGGAACAGCATCATAAACGTATACACTGTAAATTGCAAACATTTACCTCCCAACTTAGGTATTTCTTAGAAACAACCGATTAACCGATCAAAATGCATGGTTTCATCAGCCTATAATTTTCCCACTGTTGGGACACTAGCCTCCTCTCGGTGAGAGGTGGTGGGCTGTAATCTACTACGCGAGCCCAGTGCGGGTTGGTAGTTGTCACATGTTTTAGAATTTTTGGTTCTAGGACATGCCGCTTTCATTCATTTAATATGTGCGTATTAGGTAATTGAAACCCTGGCTGAACATATTTTTGATACGAGTACATAGCTTAATTTATTTTTAAACAAATTTTATTTGGTTTGGCGCTCTTACGTTGTTTTATTTTGGTTCCAGCGCTTTGTTGCGCTCTCTTTTTTCGCATGTGGAAGTAATTGACTCTGTCACTTTCTTATGTCCAGTTCGCTAAGATTTATTTTTTACGTATCACCTTAAAATACTAAAACGGTGAAAGTAGTATACCTTAACATAATCAACCTATAATGTTCCCACTGCTGAGACACAGGCCTCGTCTCTTCGAGAGGGAGTGGGCTGTAATCCACCACGCGGGCCCAGTGCGGGTTGGTAGATGTCACATGTCTTCGAATTAAATAAGAAGCAGTGGTGATGAAATTATTTACACAAAGTAAAGCGCGCGTGGATGGTTTCCACGCTATAGTGCGTAAGAAAGTGGCGTCATTATTACAAAGACTGCGCGGTAGCACCAACAGCATTTTGCAAATGATTGCATCCCGACAGGACTGTCCCATACAGGCGCACTGGGTGGGTATAGTTACGGAGAAATTGTGAAATTTTTGATAACTTTATTATATTATCTACCTACTAACATAGATCTTAAGAAAATTGTTACTTACACTTGTATGGATTCTGTCCGAAATAAATAAATAATAATAATAAAAGCGCCTGCCTGCCTGGGAGGAGCTTGTGGCTAAGTAATAACTGCCGCACGGGTCGATCGATCAGGTTAAGCTACGCTTGCCGCGGTTGGTCCGTGGATGGGTGACCATCTTTTCATACCAAGATTCCTCCGTGTCTCGGAAAGCACGTCAAGCCGTTGGTCCCGGCTGTCATTTATTTGCTGGAAAAAGTTATTTTTTATTTTATTTTACAATGTTTGTAAATACGTGAGCACCATTACCTATCACATAATTAATTTATCTGTCATTGCTTCATTATTAATTCCTTTTACCTATTGTGGTATAGTAATTTTATTCTAGGTGCATCGTCTTCACATATAATGATATAATTGATGTACCTATACAAAATATAGTAAAACCTTTTAAAAGAGTAACGGTGGAGTTTCTTGCCCATTCTTCTCCATACGAAGCTACCTTTTGGAAGGGGCGACTAGAATCAATTCTATTTTCTTTGTAAATTTTGACGTTCAAAAGTGCCATTTATGTGCCTATTTGAAATAAATCATTTGACTTTGACTTTGACATTTGTAGATCTTTGACAGTTGTTACGGGTCGTCAGAAGCCCAAAAGTCTGACAACCAGTCTTACCAATGGATATCGTGTTACCCAGTAACTGGGTTGTGGAGGTCAGATGGGCAGTCGCTCCATGTAAACTATGTATAAAAAATATACATATAAATATACAGGGTCAAACTTAATTAGCTAGCGAAACTCGGTGGACTTGTTGGGTATCAATATCTAAATACGATACAACGAAAAAAAGAAAGATCTGATGTTTATTTTTCTGGTGTCAATGACCACTGGCAATGAAGTTAGTTGAAGTAGTTAAGTTTAATTTTATCATAGTTAGTTAACGATACCCATCACATCTGTAAAGTTTACACAGAAAAAAAAACTGCTTTTGAAACTCATATTTCATGTATTTAGTCGTTGACCCCAAAAAAAAATACAATGTTTTTTCGTTTTATCGTATTTAGATATCGATACCCAACACGTCTGTGGAGTTTCGCTAGCTAATTTAATTTGACCCTGTATATAAACTATACTAAGTACTCTATGCTGGTACTCAGCTGCATCCGGTAAGACTAGAAGCCGACCTCAACATAGTTGGGAAAAGGCTGGGCAGATGAAAGCGCCTGCCTGGGTTCAAACCTACAACCTACAACTCGTAAGTCGCGGCCGTAACGGCCGCGACTTACGAGTTTACGTATTATACCTACGGTACGGTATTATACCTACTAATTCATATGATATAAAAGTAATAAGAGAAACGATAAAATTATATTTCACTCCAAAAAATAATATAGTTCCCCGAGGATTGATGCTACTGCGTGAGGCAGACTTCCATAAATAAAAAGCTATTTGACTTCAAAAGTAAATTATTTATTTGCCCAATCTAATTTTAATAATTCTACTTGCTTACTCAAAAAGATTGGAATTGGTATATACACTCAACTTTTGTCAACTTTTAGGTATATTATAGTAAAATAACAACTGTAATGTTTTCATAAATAATATTTGAATACATTATACCTAGTACTCATAATCAAGGTATAATTTTAGCAATTTATTTCAAAAGTTCTTCTTTATGTCGCAGTAGGTATAGCACTAATCACAGGTTTTACGCTCTTAGGTACTGAATGGCACTTAAAAGTCACTCAGTTAACAATTAACTTTGAGATTACTTAGGAACCTTCATAGTAACTTAATGTTGGCAAAAACCATAAAACTCTGTTTCTACAATCCATTCATGATTCATCGAAAAGCCTAGTTTAAGGCAAAACAAGACTCAAAGCAAATCCTATCGACTCGCACAATGCATATTTCAGCACGAATTACAAATACGAGTATCGTTGGAGCCATCGACATTGTTACGTCGTAAGCTGAAAATAGGCTTGGCCAAACCGCCGGCCGCCGCGTAAACGTGCCGAAAGCTTTCAACTAGTTAGGCGCTTTGTGTTTTATAACAATTGCGAAGATATAGGTGGATCTGGTTTTAGTTTCAGCGTCCATTGTTCACTAATGCAACTTCAAAACACACCACCTTCCTGGAAGGTCATTAAAACGGTCTAAAGTCAGGGACCCGCCTTTCTCATTTCGTTTGTACGCGTGATATCCATTTGTTTAGCTTTTCCCTGTTGATATAAATTGATGTGCCAGTTTCTTTTGTTTTACAAAGTATTGTTACCGCAACAATTGGTATTATAAGTAGAAAAGCATGTTATGTGTCGTTGTGTAAGAAGAAAGTTGAAAGTCATCTTTTACTTGAAAAACAAAGGTAGAAACTTCGTTTGTTTTTATTTCTAATTTCTAGTTTCAAATGCGGCAGTGTAAATAGATTCGTATTTTTATGTTTTCTGAGATGAATTTGGTTCAGCGAGCAGACAAACCAATTCCAAGTTTGAGCACAAGTCCTACAGAATAATCTCCTTGTTTGAGTTACATCTAATTGAACATGTTACGTAAGTAGGTCCGTGATTTTATCTGAGTAATGAATGAAATATTCCGAGTCAGTGTGGGGCACACGAGTGCTGCTAATTGTTTTCTGTGTTGGCCTACAATTAACAAGGGCCTAGTTTAGTGGGCGGTCGGAGTGCGGTCGGAGCGAGCCAAGTCTCCCTCCGCCGCGGCGACGAGACCGACCGACCGACGGCAATTTCCGCTGCAACGCCGCCTGTTAACGCCACCTGGTGCCTACTTAAAATAACGAACAAAGTTACATACAAAAAAGAAGTACTCTTACACAAAATTATTTCATAAACGACGTATTTCGAGTCCGCAGCGGCATCTGTTGCTCCAGAGCATGGCGCAGTGGTCGATTAACATCGCCGTGGTCGCTGAGCCGTACTATGTTCCGCCCAGGGATGACTGGGTGGAGGACCTGAGCGGCTCAGTGACCCTAATTTCGTCGGCCGCCGCCGGTACCCTGTCCCTCGAGGCCGTCAAGAGGGGACAGGGTTGCGTAGCAGCACGGTTCGGGGAGATTGTCGTGGTAGGAGTATACTTCTCCCCGAACCGAACTCTCGCCGAGTTCCACAACTCCCTTCGGGAGCTGAGAGTCGTCGTCGTCGGGTACCATCCCCTCCCCGTGTTCGTCCTCGGGGACTTCAATGCCAAAAACGTGGCTTGGGGTTCCCGGTATACGGACACACGGGGCAGGATGGTGGAGGACTGGGCTCTGGAGACAGGCCTGGTCGTCCTAAACCGGGGTTCTGTCCCCACGTGTGTGCGAATGCGGGGTGAATCTGTGGTGGACATCTCGTTCGCCAGCCCCGCTCTGTCGCCGCGTGTCATCGACTGGCGCGTCATGGAGAGGGTGGAGACATACTCCGATCACCGGTACATCCGGTTTGACGTCTCCGCCCCGACCTCGAGCGCGCCGGTCCGACAGGCCCCGAGTGGTCCGCGGTGGGCGCTGAAGCAGCTGGACCGGGAGCTCCTCCTGGAAGCCTCGATCGTGCAGGCCTGGGTGTCATCATCGGACAGGCCTGCCGACATCAACGACGAGGCGGAGTGGTTCCGGGAGGCCATGTCCAACATCTGTGACGTGGCAATGCCCCGGGTCCAGCCCGGACGTGCCCGGCGCCAGGTGTGCTGGTGGTCGCGCGAGCTGACCGCTTTACGCGAGGCGTGCGTTGCTGCGCGACGCCGGTATGCCAGGCACCGCAGGCTCCGTATCCGCCCTCCGGATACGGTAGCCATTCAGGCGGAGCTGTACGAGGGTTACAGAGCGGCGAAGAACGCCCTCCAAGAGGAGATCCAGCGGGCCAGAGGTCTCTCCCGCGAGCAGTCGCTGGAGATCATCGACGGAGACCCGTGGGGACGCCCCTATAATATGGTGCGGGATAAACTCCGCCCATGGGCTCCCCCGCTGACGCAGAGTCTCCGGCCCCAGCTCGTGGAGGACGTGGTGAGCGCTCTGTTCCCTTCGCGAGGGGAACATACTCCCCCGCCCATGGCTCCGCCTCCTGCGGTGCCCAATGCGGACCACACCGCCGACGACGACGACGATGCTTCGGAGGTGACCGAGGTAGATTTGAGAGTGGCGGTACGTAGGCTGAATGCCAAGAATACCGCCCCAGGACCCGACGGCTTGCCTGGAAAAGCCTGGGTTCTGGCCTCAGAGGCTCTCGGGCCTCGACTAAGGGGGCTCCTAAGCGCATGCATGGAGAGGGGCCAGTTCCCACTTCGTTGGAAGACGGGGAAACTGGTCCTCATTAAGAAGCCGGGGCGCCCAGCGGACTCTCCGTCCGCTTACCGGCCCATCGTGCTGCTCGACGAGGTGGGCAAGCTCTTTGAAAGAGTCATTGCAGACCGCCTTGTCGGGCGGCTGGTACGGGTGGGGCCGGATTTGGCGGAGAGCCAGTTTGGTTTCCGCAAGGGGCGCTCTACGGTGGATGCCATCATGCGCGTTCGAGCCCTCACGACGGGGGATGCTGTGGCCCGGGGTGGGGTCGTCTTGGCGGTGTCTCTTGACATCGCCAATGCGTTTAACACCCTGCCCTGGAGCTGCATCAGGGAGGCACTTCGGTATCACCGGATGCCGACCTACCTCTGTCGCGTGGTCGAGGCCTATTTGACGGACAGGGCCGTCATCTACCCCGGTCACCAAGGAGAGTGGAACCGGCGAGAGATGTCGTGCGGTGTCCCACAGGGATCGGTTCTGGGGCCGCATCTGTGGGACATCGGGTACGACTGGGTGCTGCGCGCTGACCTCCCCAGTGGCGTCAGCGTAGTCTGCTACGCTGACGACACGCTGGTCCTGGCACAGGGGAGTTCACATCAGGCGGCGGCCGAACTGGCGGAACGTGGGGTTGCGACAATCGTCGATAGGATCCGGCAATTGGGACTCGAGGTGGCATTGCACAAGTCCGAGGCCATGTGTTTTTATGGTCCTCGGAACGCGCCACTGTCGGGTTCCCAGATAACGGCGGGAGGGGTTCACATCGGCGTCGATGTGACGATGAAGTACCTGGGACTCGTCCTCGACAGCCGGTGGAACTTCGTCGAGCACTTCCGACGTTTGGCTCCCAGACTGGAGCGGGCCGGGGCTGCCTTGAAGCGGCTCCTGCCCAATCTGGGGGGTCCAAACGCCTCCTGCCGGAGGCTCTACGCGGGGATCGTGCGGTCCATGGCCCTTTACGGGGCACCGGTGTGGGCGCGTTCACTGAGGCTGCGACCAGCCCAGCGGTTGAACGCGTCCCAAAGGGTCATGGCCATCAGGCTGGTACGGGGTTACCGCACGGTCTCCCGTGAGGCGGCGAGCCTCCTTGCCGGACTGCCGCCATGGGATCTGGAGGCGAAAGTCCTCGCGCACATGTGGGTGTGGCGCGAAGAGGCGAAACGCCGGGGTGAAACTCCGCTGCCGCAACAAATCGCGGCACAGCGGACGGAGCTCCGGCAGGATCTCATGGCGACATGGAAAGTGCGATTGTCGCAACCCAGTGCTGGGCACGCCACAATTGCGGCGGTAAGTCCCCTCTTTGAGGAGTGGCTAGAGAGGCGCCACGGCGTCCTCACCTTCCGCCTGACGCAGGTCCTCACCGGACACGGTTGTTTCGGGAGGTTCCTGTTCAGGATAAAGCGGGAGGAAACGCCCGGGTGTCACCACTGTGTGGATCGCCCGGAGGACACGGTGGAGCATACGGTGGAGGTCTGCCCTGCTTGGGCGGAGCACCGCCGTGTCCTCACGGAGGCGATCGGCGGCGACGATCTCTCGCGTCCGGCCCTGGTTCAGGCCATGGTTCGGAGCGAGAGTGCATGGGAGGCCGTCACCTCCTTCTGCGAAACAGTAATGCTCGCGAAGGAGGAGGCGGAGCGCATGAGGGTGAGGCAGGGTGCCCGCCCTTCCGCCCTAAGTCGCCGCAGGAGACGCCCTGGGCGTCGGGAATCGCAGGCGGATTCCCGGCCACCGTAGGCGCGGGCTTGCGGACGGTGAGCGATGGGTAGCTCGCCGTCCGATAAGGACCAGGCCCGGGTCGACGGCGCGTTGTGTTCCACGCGCGCCTCAAAGAGACGTCAGCACCAATTGACGGGGTCCGAAAGGGCCAATGCCTGCCAGGGTTACGAGCCTGTCCGAAAGGGATATCGTGGCTCTGGCACACAGGCATCTGAAGGAACACGGTGGGTTTTAGTCAGTAAAAGTCTGACACTCCCTCTCGCTCCGCCCAGAGCGGGAGAAGTTATTTGATGATTTCCCACCAAAAAAAAAAAAAAAAAAAAAAAAAAGGTGTAACTGGGATGCGGCAGAACGCTGGCTTTCAAGGAATTACGTTGAGCCGCCTGCGGTACAGAATTACTGCTTCTTCAGTCAAGTCTGCATTATCAGTAAAAAAACTGGCGAAGTGCGAGTCGGACTCGCGCACGAAGTGTTCCGTACCATTATCTATAAAAATGGCAAAAAAATCACGTTTTGTGTATGGGAGCCCCCTTTAATATTTGTTTTATTTTAATTGAATTATTTATTTTTAAAGTGAATATACAACTGAATATTCTGTGAATATTTCAAGCGTCTACCTGTTGCCATTATCAATATAGAGCAAAAACGAGCAATTTGTTGTATGGGGGCCCCTTTAAATATATATTTTATTAAATTTTTTAGTATTTGTTGTTATAGCGGCAACAGAAGTACATCATCTGTGAAAATTTCAACTGTCTAAATATCACGGTTCATGAGATACAGCCTGGTGACAGACGGACAGACAGACAAACGGCGGAGCCTTAGTAATAGGGTTCCCATTTTACCCTTTGGGTACGGAACCCTAAAAACTAGTTTTTTGAAGCCTAGTATGTTTTCACTTTTAGGTAGAAAACACAGGAATTTTGATTGATTGGATCAACTAGGTATGTTTAAACAGATGAGAAAGCGTATAAATCAACTGTAGCACGATGTATATTCTATGGTCTTACATAAACTGAGCGTACCCGTTGGCATCGTGTTAACATTCGCACCGAGACAAATCTGTGCAACAGCTGGCGTGTATTAACTAGAAAACAGTAACTCAAGCCAACCGCCCGCCTGACTATAAGTCAAAACAAACATAAATACAATCTTACTAAAGCTGCTTTATTAGAATATACCGCTAACTACTAAGATATTTCTTGTTAAGGCTTGAAGATTATAAATTCTACTACAGTAATAACGGGTAATTACCATCAAATCATGCACGGTAGTATTTCAGTTAATAGAATTACTTGGCGCCGCAGCCGTGATCGTATCAGACCACAGTATCGCTATAAATTACTATGAACTCCGGAACAACGCGAATTACAATAAAACCTAACAACCTAACTAAAAATAAAGGAAAATGCAACATTAACAGTGGTTGTATTCAAGAATCACATTCTTGGTACAAAATACATGAGTACTTGGCACATGCTGGCGACTTATTATTTATGTTCAGCGCCTTATACAACATTATTGAGACTTTAGGGTAGAACGAAGACACGTATCTCAGTAGGTTATAAATCATGTAGCCGTGACACGAAAAAGCCTAAGAATGAGGTAGAAAGGGGCTATTGGACGTGGCTACAAGCGAAATGTAAACAACGGAAACAAAATTATACCAAGCTCTTGCAGGCACATGTTTGGATGAGGAATATAGTGCCTTAATATTTCACGAAATTTTTAAAAAGCCTCGACCTATTTAAAAGGACAATGACCAAATCACTATGGGAAGTGGTGCATTTGGTTTCATACCGCGGCCATCGTTGCAACTTTAGTAAAACCTATCACAAAAATGAATTGATAAACGATTTTTCTACAAATACAGGATGATATTTAACTTGATTTTTTATGTAAAAAATAAGCTCTAAGCTGTACAACCCTGATTTAAGAAAATAAATAATTATTATTATTTGCTGTTTGTGTATGTGAGTTTAAATGTTTGTAAACGCACCCACAATACAGGAGTAATTCCTAGTGTGGGACAACGTTTAAAAAAAAATGTTGTTTATTTTTTATTATCTCAGTTCAGATTGATGTTAGGTTAGGTAATCGCATATTAACTTTTATTCGCCATATTATTATTATTTTGCATCTAATTAATAAAGTTTGATTGATAGCCGCGAAAAAAAATTTAAATCGCACCATTTTTGTTCATTGGCTTTTCATATTAACAATGTTTCTCTTCTTTAAACAACCTATGAACTTTCCAAACCACTGCGAAGTATGGATATCATCACCACGGTTTACAGACAATGCGATCTGTTCGCTAATAAATTCGCCAGTTTAATGGTAATGTGCCTACATTTTTGTGAGAATAATAGTATTTAATTGTTGTTATTAGTTTATGTACTATGTTTGTACTTATTATACTCGATTTATGTAATTGGTTTCTTAAGCCGTGTAAATCCAATAAAAAAATAACAAAAATGTTTTGAATACTATTCTCATTACAAAAATTCACAACCTGCCTTTTGCAAAACCTTCAGGAAGAGAGCAAAGCTGGATCTCTACAAGGTTGTACTGATATGGCTTCTAAAAGAGTGTCAAGTATTGTTATTGTTGTTTGATCATCATCAGCATAATTTTACTCTTTAAACCACTGCTAGACGAGAAACTTTACTAATTCACAACTTAAAAAAAACTTTTTACAAAAAAAAACATACTATACTTCCTACAAAGTGAATAATAACTTTAAATTCGGAAGTCGGTGTCTTTGGATCTGTTTTTTAGTTTTTTGCCACCCACTTCCGAATTTAAAGTTATTATTCACTTTGTAGTGTTTTTTTTGGAAGTCGGTTGTTTGTTTTTGTAAAAAGGTTTTTTATTTATTTTTAGTGGGTCAGTTTGTAATTTATCTAAGTTACAATATACTTTCCCCGATGCAGGGCGTTAATTGTTGAGGAGTTCTAAGTTAGTAAGGACCAGGAGAACTGGGACAATTTATGCTCGTCACTATGCATATGTGAAGTCACCATACTTCACATATGCATAGTGACGAGCATAAATTGCTTAGCAACCATATTAAAGTGCCTAATCGAATCGCAACCGTAAAATAGTTATTATTAAGTAGTTCCGGTTGCCATCTGTGGTCTTCATCATCAGTTCTACTTCACCAAATGGTGCTTTCCGACTGCAAATGTATGAGTTACTATAAAAAATACCCAAATCGCTATAGGTATGTGTGCCTATAAAGTTTGAGGAATTCCCTGGATTTTCTTGGAATCCCCTCATCAGAATCTGACTTGGTGTCAATGGTACCACCTCGAGAGCATACATTTTCGAACAAATAAACAATTTTGCAAATCCGTCTATATAACATTACTTTTAGTATATGCGAAACCTGAATATAGTTTGTTCAGAATAAGGAACTGAATCGATTTCAATATTTTTTACACCATGTTATATTTCCTAAAAAAATTTGTGTGATGGAAAATGTTATCACCATTTAATTACTTACAATACAATCGCCGTACGGTGAGGTACCTACTGCCAAATTATTATCATTGAGCGCTAGACGACCCTGGAGGCGCGGGGGCGCCGTTAGCAAGTTTTTGTACGGACAACCCGATAACATAACAACCTTATAACTTTGTGATTTTTCATGATACAGTTTTGAAATTTTGTACATAGATTCTTTACATAAAAATACTAGACACGTGTTTCGGATTTCGCATATAGATACTATAAATAATGTTGTATAAGACGGAGTTACGACCAAACAAAAAAAAAAAAAACACATCCGAATTGATAAACTCCTTCTTTTGGATGTCGCTTAAAAATGACCATCATCGTCAACATCATCATAATAATGACAAATTTTCAGTAAACAATAAAACAACATTCTCGCCGCAACCTCTTCCCATCAATCTAGGCGGTTTAGAGTGAGTGTGACCCGTGTAACCCTCAAGCAAGCTAAGCTTTCACGGTGCGATGTTATCAGTGTACCTACAGGTGGAAGCTTCCCATTCACTTGCCTAATCCCTTAATCGTCTGCTACGACACTCAAGGGAAGACGTTAGATGACATATTCCAAGCGGGACCACACATGCATGTTATGTCACTTCCATTTCAACACGAAAGCGTTAAACAACATAGTAACGAGTACCTTTTTTTTTTTTTTTTTGGGTGGAAAATTATCGTATAACTTCTCCCGCTCTGGGCGGAGCGAGAGTCTCAGACTTTTACTGACTAAAACCCACCCGTGTTCCTTCATTTGCCTGTGTGCCAGGGCCACGATATCCCTTTCGGACAAACTCGCAACCCTGGCAGGCATTGGTCCTGACGGACCCCGTCAGTTGGTGCTGACATCTCTTTGAGGCGCGCGTGGAACACAACGCGCCGTCGACCCGGGCCTGGTCCTTATCGGACGGCAAGCTACCCATCGCTCTCCGTCCGCAATCTCGCGCCTACGGTGGCCGGAAATCGGCTTGCAGACTAGAGGCGCGAGTGCGCGAACCTTGCTTCTCCCTCACGCGTTCCGCCTCCTCCTTCGCGAGCATTACTCATGCACTCTCGCTCCGAACCATGGCCTGAATCAGTGCCGGACGCGAGAGATCGCCGCCGCCGATCGCCTCCGTGAGAGTAACGAGTACCTACGTTAGTCTCATCATCACATCATCATTTCAGCCGAAAGATGTCCACTGCTGGACATAGGCCTCCCCCAAAAAAAGGGGGGGGGGATTTGCCAAAATCGCCACGCTTGGCAGGCGGGTTTGCGATCGCAGTATGGTTTTAAAAATGTCACCTTAGTCGCCTTTTACGACACCCACGGGAAGAAATGGAATGGTGCTATTCTTTACGTCCGGCACCAAACGGAATCCGGAACCCAGTTAGTCTCTGCTCAAGGTAAAAAGGCAAATGTAAAAAAGTACAAAATAAACACATGAATTCAAAGTAACGATAGTATGTGAAAATGAGACGGTGTTCCCAAGTACCAACTTAAAATTCAGTTTACTCGAGTAAAAGCTTCTTACTTGCGCATCGGCAAACCGTGAAACGTTACATTGTATGGTGTGTAGATACATCCGTGTCTCGAGTTGTTGTAGTGTCGACAGTTTCCACTACACTGCCGGTAGTTAGCGCCACCTGCGTTGTGCGAGATACATGGCTCACTTTATGCCATCATAACAATAACGTCGCACCGCTTTACTGCTTCCCGCCCGTAATACAACGAGCAGGCCACGGCTAATAGGATTACCTAATATAAACACCTCGTCATTCCTCGAAACGTTCTAATTAAAACTTTAACTTTAACCCACGACTTCCTCAATGAAACATTGTTACGATTCAGAAATGGCGATGGCCTGATTTTTTCCAATACATTAAGTCGTTATAAAATGGCAAAAGTACGTCAGGAGGGGAAATTTATTCAATAATACAGAAGACAGGATTAACTGGGCTTGATAACGCTTCGCTTGAGCCGTACTCATCCGCGGTGCTATAGCATTTTTTGAGCCTCTGAATTTCATATACACACAGACTTACCACGTCGATTGGCTTCTAAATCTGTTTTATATAAAATGTTGTGTTTGTTTTATAGATGGCGATATTAATATTTTGACACAGAGTAAAGTAGCAAAGCTCAAACAGAAATACGAAACCCTTGTAAGTCTTAAGTTCTTACGTACAAGTGATAGTAAGCGACAAATGAGTAAGTTAAAGCGACGACGCAGAGTTTGTTGCAATCGAGGTAAACCCAGTTGCGAGGCTTGTTTGTTCTTTAAATTACGTAGGGCTCTACGTCGTCGCCGGTAGACCACTGTATGTACTGTTGTTCCCGTTAGATTGCTTCCCATCCAAGTTTCAATCCTGTTTAGGATTCGACGTTGCGAACGGCATACGATTTGTTTTGACGTTGACATTTCCATATGTTCTATCATCTAGTATAACATTTAGCTAGAGCACATACTCATACCAAAATCTGTTTAAAGTGAGCTTCATTACCGTCCAGATTCGCTTATATTACATGCTTTACAACCTTTGTAAAATTAAAACTCTGTGAGCACGTTTCGGCGTACATGTACGTTCAATTGAATAGAACCGTTCATCGGGCACGATCCGTTAAATAAACAACGAGCAAGCACAGTACATACATGTATACCATACCTATGTATGTACAAAGTAAAGAAATAAAGTGCCCAGTGATGGCGTCGAAAGTATAAAATGCAGATAGCCGCTCCACTGAACGATAGCTGTTGCACTGAACAGAATTTTATTGGCCTCTTTATTTTGTGAACAGAAACGAAACGCCGCGCTGTCCTCTGCCCACTTTGTTTACTCACTCCTCTTTATAATGATAGCGGTTAGAACAATGTTTTGGTATACGTACCCTCTTTCTAGAAACTCTAGTTGATACCAGTGTATTCGTTGTTTAGACAGAGAATAAGCGACCATAGCTCCTACCTAACTGTTTCTGATGAAATAGAATACAGAAAACTATATTTATAAGTAACTACAGTGTTTTATGAAACAAATATGCTATCAAAACTTTGTTTTGTTTTATGGCGATTTTTTATGCATGTGTAATTGTATCGATGACTTATCATATAACATTCTATTACAGTCTGAGTCTATTGCTTTCTATACAAGACTGTAATAGAATGTTATATGATAAGTCATCGATACAATTACACATGCATAAAAAAACGCGATAAAACAAAACAAAGTTTTGATAGCAGATTTGTTGCATAAAACAGCCACTTTTGTGACCAATTGAACAGCACTAGCAACGAAACAAAGAACACCCGTTCCCTGACCCGTTCAAGTTTGAAAACTATTACCATAATAACACGTTGCCGGCAACGCCGACTAGCCTGGGGTTAGCTGCATGCAATTATATTTCAATATTAATTCACCCTCGCATTATATTTACAAGAAAGCAGGCAATTAGAATAAGTAATAAAAAGCAGTCTGAACCTTATTTTGCAACGTTATCATTTTGCTATCTTCCCTGAAGGAGTAGCTGGTCACATTTACATAAAATGATAGTAAAAGAATGCATACTTCGAGTGACCATAAATAACAAGTGCGGACAGGATACGATGTAGTTACCTTTTCTCACGTTCCCACCATATTCAGGAGGTTTTGTTTCGTACATAAGGTACTCGCACGATTTTCATTTACGTGCGAGTGTGCTACCTTATTGTTTTAATTTTGAATTTTGTTTGAATCAATTACCAAATGTTAGCATAATTTGTTTGTGTTTAGTCTTTATTTCCAATATTAATTGCTGGAAATTACAGTTCTCTCGCTGCAAATATTATCGTTATTTCACAATGAATAAAAAAGGCGACTAAGGGACTTACTATAAAGGAATGGGCAGCAGTTTTCTATGCTTTGCGATCGCCAACCCACCTACCACACGTGGAGATTATGGATTATGCCCCCGCCCCTCTCTTTGGGCGAAGCCTATGTCCAGCAGTGGACGTCGGCTGAAATGAAGAAATAATGTACAACCTAATAAAATTTATGGGAAAAGTAAAACACATAGCACTCAAAATAATTATTTGTACCATTATTACCCCTTTTATCATATTGTATGTGTAGCCCGTCCATGGGTTACGTACCATAGAAATGAAAGGAAAATAATGTTTGTTTCTTCGTACCACGAATACATCCCCGCAGATGTTTTGTTAAGGGGGGCGTGCGGGCCTCGGCTCTCTATTTGGCTAATGGATATATCAACGAGATTGGTTTCTAACACAAACGAACCGGCCGTCTAGTTAAAAATACCGTGTGTATTTCCACGGCCGCTAAATTCAAAGCGGTATCCGAAGTTAAATATTTGTACCGTGTTTGGAAACAAGATAGGTATCGGTCCCATATACCTGAAACTAAATGGAGAATTTCAAGCAGGCTTGACGTTCGATAAATTAAAGTGTCAAATAAAATCTGAACATCTCGTTTAGAATGACAAATCACTACCGGATTTATGTTTTATAAATATTACATGAACATTTTGTGTAGGTACAATATATTCTTTACAAATTCAATGCTGTAAATCTTTGTGAATGTATCAGTTCCGTAAATTAGGATGCCAACAAATTGGAGATACTTACTGTGTTCAATCAATTCGATTGCCAAGAGTAACGATTACAAAATCTAACATCTACTTATGTAGAATAGAATAGAATAGAATTATGTACACCATAAAAGTTACAGATATAAATGTTTAAATTTTACATAGGGTGACACAATGGGCAGTCTTATCGCTAAAAGCGATCTTTTACAGACAACCTTTGGATGGATTAAAGGGAGCAGGAGAGACAATACTGCAGGTAGTCAGTGGTGTACCATTAACATATACAATAAATACATACATACACAAAGCATACACTTATCTAATAAATATATACAATAATACACATGAAACAAGAGCAGGGAACTGTATTATGTAATGATGATGTTTAAGGAGAGAGGAAGTGTTTTTTATTACCTGTATCTTAAAAGTGGACAAAGATTGAGCACGCCTTACCGACACGGGCAGGGCATTCCATAACCGCACTGCTTGAACTGCACCTTGCCTTTGTGCTTGTAAGTAGGTAGCTAGTCTAAGTTGACTAGACTTTCTAAGATCAGATCGTTCAGTGTAGCATACAAAATAAAAAGCTTCTAATTTACCTCTGTACAGTTACTGTTTGTCCGTGGATGGGTGACCATCTTTACAAACCAAGACCCCTTCGTGCCTCGGAAAGCAAGTTAAACCGTTTGTCCCGACGGTTATTTGTAGATCTTTGACAGTTGTTACGGGTCGTGAGAAGCCCGAATGTCTGACAACCAGTCTTACCAATGGGTATCGTGTTACCCAGTTACTGGGTTGTGGAGGTCAGATAGGCAGTCGCTCCATGTAAAATACTGGTGTTCAGCTGCATGACAGTTATAAATCGGTCATAACTTGAAGCATGGCATTTTAACTGACCTTGAGAGAAAGGTCAAAAGAGCAATTGTACGAAGGAAAAGTATAATAGAGTTCTGTTGCACAAACTAATTAATGTCACAGTGCAAATAAAGAGTTTAATATCCGCACAAACGACACTCGACAAACATTCCACAACAATATTTGTCATTTATTACTCGAGTAAATAATATAGTCGCTACGAAGAATTACTGCTTATATTAAAGTACTAACCCTACTTCCAACGATAGGTATTTGATTCACATTAAACTTGTGTATATATGGGTGCGGACCACTGGACCAGTGTGTAAACTGTTTTGAGAGGATATCGACGGGTTATTCTACAAATCCCCATTTACAATCCCCATCAATTGGGATTTGTGAACTTTTCTTCTAAAAATCCCCATTGAGGTCTCATAGAGTTCATAATGGGGATTTGTGGGAATAATACCTATCGATAGGGATTGGCAATGGGGATCAGTGGAATGACCCATTTCGAACAATCAGTTCAAAGCACGGATGCGCAACAATATTTTACGGCTCACTCACACCATTCATTTCTGCCGAAAGTCGCCTTTTACGACACCCACGGGGAGAAATAGGATGGCGCTATTCTTTACTTTTGGCACTTCACGGAATAAAAAAACTGTACATTAATATCCTCTTAATTTTTGGAACGAAGTTCTCTAAGGCGGTTTAATTTAACCTTGTATAATAGAAAGAGACAAAGAGAGAGAGAGAGAGAATTGAATACGCGTTTGTAATACAGAGCAATCTAGTATAAGTTTTTAGAGCTTCACTCGAGTATCACTCGATAATTAATAATAGGTATTGTAGATATCGTTATCTTAATTTCAGCCGAAGAAGTCTACTGCTGCCCAAAAGAGGGGTTTGCCATAATCGCCACGCTTGGCAGGCGGGTTGGCGATCGCAGTATGGTGTTAAAATGCATAGAAAACACTGCTGCCCATTATCTAGTAAGTCATTTAGTCGCCTTTTACGACACCCACGGGAAGAAATAGGGTGGTGCTATTCTTTACGTCCGGCACACACAGACTTGTATATGTCGGCGTCACCATTGTAAACAGCACGTGCAACGGGCCGAGTTACGCACTGCAATGTGTCACTTAGGCCTCCCCACTCTCCCCACTACTCGAGCCGCCCTACATAAGCGAGCGCGCAGCAAGGAGGGGATCATATTCAGATACTGCATACCCCCAATGGTTCAGTAGTCAATAGCGCCCTAAGCCTAGGTTCGAGTCCCACTATGGGACGCCCTTAGCTGTGCTATTTAAATTATTTTTCTAACACGGCGAGAGGCCCTTCTGGCCCCGCCAAAGATCGGTTACGCAGAAAAGGCACTCCGGAGCCATCTGCAATAGGTCATTGTCAAAAAAAAAAAAAAAAGGAGGGGATCATTCTTGTCGCAGGCTCGGCCCGGTGCACATGTTGTAGCGCTTAGATACTGTAGTCTGAATCAAACTATTATTACAGTGAATTAATAAGTTGTGGAAATGAAAGCTGACTTCTGCTATATCTCTTACTTTCATTTAAGATGTTGGACCCTCTGCCTTCATATACTACAAACAGACTTGTCAACATGTCTGAAGTATTGTGAGACGAGCGGATGACTGTCAAGTAGCTGTATCATTTTGTTTTTGTACTTATATATTGTGTTGTGTCTTTAACTAATGTATGTGTTGTTTGGCCGGTTTATGTTAAAGTAAAAATAAATAAACTACTTGTAGACTTGTATTGTAGGTATGCATGCTACTATCATGCTTGGCATGACCGAAAACTTGGTAATTTCTGCGCCCCTCCAGGTTTTGCACCTTGTGCTTGGGCACCGCTGGCACCGCTAAAAACCTGCACAAAACTTTTAGTTCCGCGATTCCATCCCCGTGACGTTGTTTAGACTGTGTACTTACGTCAATATTGTCATAGATATTGACATGATATCCAGTATCAATTACAATGGTAGTGCTGGAAGGGGTCTCAATAAATACCGATGATAAGAATCGGTATATATACTTAATAAAGCAAGTCACATAGATAAACTGTTCAACAAAAATAATAAAAATAAATATTTAAACTTTAATATTTGTAATGTTTAACTGATTTCTAACCTCTATCATTGTTTGATTTTGACTTCTCGACTAGCCAATACTTATTTTTTTGAATTATAATTCCACCAATGTTGTGCTTGTAGGTAAATGTATACATCCCTAAAAGGAACAACAGGGTTTTTGTTACATACTGTATATAACGACCATTTATATATATCTGTATAAATAGTCCATTTATAAAGATGATCTAGATCTCTCCTTTTGGTATTTTTATATCCTGTAAGTAATAACGTAAACGGAATAAAATAAGCTATTTGGTCAACGTTTTATTCTAGTTGCTAAAGCCGTTTCAGAGTAAATCCCTAACATAAATAAATAAACAATTCACACTCACAGCGGCACATTTAGGATTCACATGTTGTTAGATGGTCGCGCCCACGCTAAAATTATATACAAAAATATGGTACCTACATGCGAACTTCACAATTTGTCCCAAAATCAGAATTTAACCTGTGATATTTCAGCCATAAAATATCGCATAAATCTAGATTCATAAGCCATTCTCATATTAGTAAGACGTACAAAGAGAGAAAGGCTAATATTGATACAGAGTATTCGTAGATGTAACATCGGGCGCTCGATTTAGAAAACGTTTATTAGTACGGGGCTACACTGCGATAGGGATGTGAACGAGTGAACGTGACGAATTCAGCTGAAAACGCACGTAGACAATTAACCCAGGGCTGACGTCTGCAGTGATACATGAAGCGAGCCCCCAAAGGACGATGGAAATAAAGCGGACCCGAATAAACACGGAGTTCATACATTTTCTTACCTTTTTCCCCTCGCTTAACGAAATTGGACGGAGATAATGTTCGTATTTGTATCAGAAGTTGTCTTAAGTAAGTTGTCGTTGATCTAGAAGCTTAAGCTCCCGGTTTAAACACAGATGTTCGGGAACTACGCTGTAGATATGCGCGATTCGTTATACGAGTGTTGTTGCTACCCATAACTAGCCTTATAGAAGTAATTTCCGTTTTAAAAACGTCCTAATTTATAATTATAACTAATTGAAACACTCAACAACATGTAAAAGACATTTAACTGTAAAATATCTGCTACTAAAAACTTATTAAAGCAATAAGTTTTTTCCGAGGAAAAGTGTTTTAAGAAGAAGCACGTGTCGCAGCCAAAATTTTAAAAGAATTTAGGAATTTCCGTAACATAAATCTTCGTAGCGTCTAATTACATGGATCCAGCTCTCTCCGCTCTTTTCTGGGCAAACTTATGGCGGCCATGCGTCATGACGTTTTTATGAAAAAATAGCGGCGCATCCCTAAAAGCCTCTATTAGAATTATGAAATAGGCTACCCGAAAAATCTTGTACGTATTAGATTAATTTTCAAAGAGATGTGAGCTTATATACGAGAATTGAAAGATGAAGTGAAGAGATATAGGTTCAATGTTATGTTTTGTCCAGCCTAAATCCTTTTACATTTAGTAAAGCTGTGCAGTTATTGCTAGCATTATGGTTGAAAGAATACAGTCCGTCACATACAGTTTATATTAGCTTTGGTGCGCGGGGGCTGCGCAGCGAAGCGGCTCTCTTGAACACAGACTGTGTGTTCAACTCTAGGGCCCTCATACTTGGAGAAAAATAAACTGGGCAAATAATAGCCGCCAACTTCAACGCAGAAAAATTATTTCGAGTGCAAAGTTGCGAATAGAATTTCAGTTAACAAAAATTAATAGATGCAGCTCTCTATAGGATAAACTTTGCTCTCTGCACGGATGAAACAAAGCTTTTCAGTCAGTGTTATAATGAAGTTAACTGAAATTTTTGAATTTTGGGTTACGGTAGCCTCTGAAAGTTTAACGGAGAATTTTCGGGTGGTATCAAAAGAAAATTGCATAATTATACAATCCACTATACCTACATGAATGTATTTATTGGTAAGTTAATAAAATGAGTAAAGCATCAACAAAAAACCGGTGTGAAAAACCAAATGTAAGTTTGTACGCACAATATTGAGATATTTACCATGCTGTTTTAAGACCATATACTTCTTTTAAATCGGTTTTCCTGTAAGTCACATAAGTAAAAACCGGTCAAGAGCGAGTCGGACTCGCTCACCGAGGGTTCCGTGCGTATATATGATGTTGACCGTGCCATTTAGAGACATCGTTTTATTTTTCCTGTAATCTTTACATACACTTCTATCACATAGAATAATTTCAGATTTTTATCTACGCAAACTTCGAAGATAAGGGGGGGAACGGTATTTTTTTTTACATTTTTCATCAATAGTCGGAAACTATGCTGCCTAAAAAATAAAAAATAAATGTTTGAGAATGTGCAAGCAACGTTCTTTCATATGATATCCCACATGTCCTAGTAGCCCCACTTAAAACTTTTAAGACCCCCTTGCAGTCCTTTTTGCAAAAAATATATAATATATTTTTTAATTTCTTTCTTGTTTGAAAAAAGTTGGACAAACGCCATCTAAAACTATTCTAAATTTCAAGTTGATAGCATTAGTAGTTCTTGAGATATCCAGGTGTGACAGACAGACAGACAGACAGACTTAGTCTCACCATAAGGGTTCCTTTTTATCATTTTGGTACGGAATCCTAAAAACTATTCTGTATTTTTTTTTTTACATTTTAAGATTAGTACATTCGGATTCGGTCCACAATGATCATAATTCTGTAAAACCTACCAGTTTAAGTGCACATGTGGAAGCAATAAATATATTGAGTATTGAGTATTGGAGATAAGCGTATGGTCATTTTTCATCTATTTTCTTAGATAACTTCAAAAAAAAAAATTTAAAAAATTAAAAACAATACTGAAATCCTTACAAAAAGCTTTTTTATTTTTTTATTTGCCCCCAAAATGACCCCCATATCCAAAATTCATTTATATACACGTCCATACGTGTAACGTTAACACGTACGGACGTGTAACGTCAATAAATGAATTCATGTATTCATTAATGTTCACATTATGAACTTCTGTGACCCAAACACGGGTTTGGGTCACAGAAATTCATATGTGTACCAAATTTCAACCTAATCGCTCCAGTAGATTCGGAGCAAATTGACTATGACAGACGGATAGACAGACAGACACACGAGTGATCCTATAAGGGTTCCGTTTTTCCTTTTGAGGTACGAAACCCTAAAATATAAGTAGATAGGTTATCAAAACAAAAGTATTTAAGAGATTACTAGCGAGATCAATTCATTGTTTATGACAAAATAGATAAGATTATTAAGATCTTCATATATATTAACAAAAAAATATTTTCCGCCTTTAGCATTTGTAGTATCACACGGGTTCGGGTCACAGAAATTCATATGTGTACCAAATTCAACCTAGTCGGTCCAGTAAATTCGGAGCAAGTTGACTATGACAGACGGACCGACAGACAGACACACGAATGATCCTATAAGGGTTCCGTTTTTCTTTTTGAGGTACGGAACCCTAAAATATAAGTAGTTAGTTTATCAAAAAATAGATTATTTAAGAGATTACTAGCGAGATCAATTCATTGTGTATGACAAAATAGATACAATTAAGCTCTTCATAATTAATTAACAAAAAAATATTTTCCTCCTTTAGCATTTGTGGTATCCGCGGTTATCTGTAACCGCAGTCGACATTGAAACCGAAACTTTAATGCGGGATCCTGCTTTAGGTAGGTAGGTACTTCAAAATACTCGCAATGAATTTAAACAGAGGCGATACAGTTAGCAACAGGACTGCCTTTAGTTTTTCGCGAATGAATTTCCATTTAAAATCGCGCATTGCTTTCTGAGTAGTAATACGAGTACTTAGAGCTCACTGATTAAATTTTCGCGAGTACTTGTGGCTGGGTTCCCAGTAACTAGTTATTATAAATTGCTTGCTCTTTTGAGTCTATTTAATATCATAGATAGAAGCATCTTAAATGCGCACCAGCACTGGCTTGATTGGTTGTAAAGTCACTCGAATATTGTATGAGTTTTAAGTAAATGTAGTTGATATTTCAGGGTATCGCTTGTATCATTTTAAGGTTAATTTTGAACTCTAACGTTAATAGTTTGCCAACACACATTACAACGTCGCATTTTAGCGAAACACGTCATCACAAATATAGCCTGTTCGCCAGCGTGTGAGAGAACGCCAGCACATTAATTCACTTACAAAAGCAGATTCTGAAAAAGAAACAAAAACACTGGCTGGAAGACATATTTGACAAAGTTTAGAGCGCGGGCGCGGTGCCGATCGTCAGCGAATAGGAACGACACGCCGCGCGGTCTGACGTTATACGGGGCGCAAAACGACTGGCGTCTTTGACTGAGCTCTCTTTTGTCACGTTACCGAAGAGTTGTACAGTTTGCAATCTGAATGCAAAAGTATGAACCCGCAACGGAGCGAATAGAATAAAAAAATCATACGAGTATTATGTTGTGTAAACAGAAATGCGAGCAATCCTGCACATTTCCAATAACATTGCCAACATAAGAGTTTACTTTCGTTTAATTTCCTTTGAGATAAGTAAAGCTTGGAACTGATTTTTAGGGTTCCGTAGTAAACAAGGAACCCTTATAGTTTCGCCATGTCCGTCTGTCTGTCTGTCTGTCTGTCTGTCCGTCTGTCTGTCTGTCTGTCCGTCCGTCCGTCTGTCGCCAGCTTAGCTCAGAGACGCTTAGTCCTAGAAAGCTGTAATTTGGCATGGGTATACATATTAATCATGCCAAAAAAATGGTAAAATAAAATTATGAAAAACATTTTTTTTAGGATACCTCCCTTACACGTGAAATGGAGATGATATTTTTTTTTCTCGTCTATTCCATGGTGTGGGGTATCGTTGGATAGGCCGTTCAAAAATATTGTAGGTTTGGCAAAACCATTTTTCAATTAAGGGATTCGTTTGCGTAATATTAAGCTTTAAAGTGCTAGTTTTTGTTAGAGTCAAGTGTCCCCCCCCCTGCCAGCTAAATGGTTGGTTTTGGATATGTGAAAAAATTCATGGCAATAGTATATATAACGAAATTAAAAGGAAAACTATCACAGCTAAGTAGGCTTCACAAGTTAACGAGTAATAGTCGACCAACTTAAATTTGCAGTTGGAGAATTGACCGTAACGTATATCGATGTATGGGAGAGCATATTTTTCAACTACAATGTTAAGTTTGTTTTTGGGATAAATTCATCCCAACTACGGAACCCTTCATTGTGCGTGGTCCGACATGCACTTGGCCGGTTTTTTATGTTAGGATCAATATTATCGTAATCGTTATGGCGTAGATATTGGCAGATTTAAAAATAGAAAATAAATGCATTTTTTACTTTTTTGAAATTGACTTATCTATATAATTAAAATATTATAAGTATACATTTTACACTCCACTTGACTTACCTAACTGCTTTTTAGGGTTCCGTACCTCAAAAGCGAAAAAACGGAACCCTTAATATTATATATTATAGGATCACTCGTGTGTCTGTCTATCCGTCTGTCACAGCCGATTTGCTCCGAATCTGCTAGACCGACTAAGTTAAAATTTCGTACACATATGAATTTCTGTGACCCAAACACGGACTTGTAACGTAAATAAATGAATTTTGAATATGAGGGGCACTTTATATAATACAAGTTTTGCAAACTGTGCCATGTTATATACTTACCTGTCAAATGAAAGGGCTTGTTGTGAGAGCGTCAAATATTTTTTTTTATAATTTTAAAATAAAAAGAAAATTATTTATTTAATTATTCATGAAATTCCCCCCATAGCTACAAAACTAATGAGCCTAAAAGTTTGAATAAAATACATAAAACAGTTCTTTACACAGAGATTATAGGAAAACTTATATGAAGTCTATGGTGTTAAAATAACATGGTAAATCTCTCAATATTGTGCCTACCTAAACGTATTATTATGTTCAAAAATGAAACATCACAATATAATTTTATTCATTAAGCAAGCAATAAAAATATCGTTAATAAAACGTTCATTCATGCGAAGCACTCTATTAATTCTTTACTGAATAGAATTCGTTAGCAACGAACGCAAGGTAACATTGCGATTGGCCTATGCAAGTACGGCGGGCCACTTGACCTCCCACAACCAGCACTACTTGCACTACTGCACGTGATTGGCTCTGTTAGCAATATAAGTTCACAGGAGCTTTAAAGCACACGCTCTTTTGTCACAAGAATGTATAAATATTTTTCGTAAACTTTGGAAATGGAAAAGCGGTTTTCAAGTCCCCTTTACAGCCAGTATAAGAATTCAGCTTTTGCTGTTGCAAGCAAAACAAATGTTCGGAACACATTTTTCTCAGTTGTATTGTGGTGTTCCTGTATTGTAGGAAATATTGACAGCGGATTTAAAGGAATTTTAGAGGCTTGGAAGTTTACTTAATAGGTATTGGTACCTATATTTATGATATCTTGTTTAATTTTGTATTTTGATTATACTTATCTAGGTACTTCTTCTGTCATAATAAATCTACTGATATTAATAAAATATATTTCTTTACATCATCCGTGCTTCAATATAAAAATTCTCTCTCCCTCCAATCTTTAACTACAAAGCCCCAAAAAGCGGTCAAACATCCAATATGAAGGGTATAAATTTATCTCTCGAGAAAACGGTTGAATAAGAAACCCGAAATCATTCGAAGCGTCAGTTACAATAACTATTGTCACATTCAATCAAACAATTCAAACAATGTGTGCCCTCGACAAAATAAAACGCGGGGAAGTTGGTTCGTAACAATTCCCGGGATCCATACAGTAAAAACAGTGGGATCTCATCCAATTTTGCATTCAATCTACGACCACGAGAATTGCTTCCTCCGAGATGACCCGCCACTTCCACTCGCCGTAAAGCGATGACCTAATCCGGTTTATTTGATTTGGGTTCCTGACTTCAGCCTTCTTTACCAATTTGCAAGAATAATGTCAGATATGGGAACTCACAGCCACTTTGTATTAATTCAACCGATTAAGTAAAGCGCGCTCCAAGTACCCGCAGGCATGCTAGTCTGCACTCGCGTCAACCATAGAATACCTAACTCCTAGAGAGACTTTCAAACAATTAAACTTTTCACCAGCGTCTGTCTTCTAGCTGTCGTAGTTTCATTCTCGCCTCACTTTTTTTTCTATTGTGATCATTTACACTGATTTTGCATCCCGACGACAAACTTGAATTAAATACGTGACTTTTAGAATTGCTGACAAAATATCAAAGAGAAATTTCGCAATTCAGAGTTTAAAGTCTCAATCTGATCTACGATGCTACTGAAAAGTTGTGTGCCTGACACGAGTTGCTTTGATTCGACTAATTTTACGTCTCGCTGAATTAAACTAAGAGATTCAGCTACAAAGAACAAAGAAAACTTCAATTTGAGAATCTTAATTAGCACGTTTAAATTGCCTTGGGTGAGGCGACGGAAACTTCAAAACTACATAGACATGTTCAAGGATTGTAGTTTTAAAACGGCGAGCGCCAACGACAGCCATTAATTCACAAGTGAAATAAAGAAGTTATCAAGAGTCGCGGGGGTAGGAGTAAACAAGGCCTCTTGTGGGTCATGTGATTAATTTCAGCGAACACTTTCCGGCCACAAATGGCTTGTCAGAAACTTTATTGCAGTAAAAAGCTTGAGTTTGTACGCGGAGAATGACGCGAGGCTTTACACTAATGGCCGTTGAAGTTTCACCCATTAAAACCGAGTTTTTTTACCGAACATTTGGGTATCTATGAAATTTGATATTATGCCGCAGATAATATAAATTTTACTCATACGGTTCTTAAATTATATGTTATATTGTAAAGTCAAAGTCAAATTATTTATTTCAAATAGGCACTTAAATGGCACTTTTGAACGTCAAAATTTACAAAGAAAATGGAATTGATTCTAGTCGCCCCTTCCAAAAGGTAGCTTCGTATGGAGAAGAATGGGCAAGAAACTCCACCATTACACTTTTAAAATGTTTTACAATATTTTGTATACATCAATTATATAATTATGTGTGAAGACGATGGACCTAGAATAAAATTACTATACCACAATAGGAAAAAAGAATTAATAATGAAGCAATGACGGATAAATTAATTATGTGATAGATACATGGTGCTCATATATTTACAAACAATGTAAAATAAAAAACCTTTTCCTAAAAAAACAAATATCAGTGTGTGAGTTAAGGTAATGACAGGATGTAAAATAAATGTCATAAAAATTGTAATGTAGGTCGCAAGATTTCTTCTGCTGTGTTATGAGTTAAGTTATCTTTACGAATGATCTGGCTTTTGAATTCATCTGAATCTAAAATGGACTTAATGAGGAAGCGTTTTCAGGTCACTTTATAGAGGGGACTAATTTGCATATTATCGGGGTGTGGACAGAAGGTCGCGTGACAGTGAGGTCGAATTACCATAAGAATGGGCCAACGAGGTGAACGTTTTGTTAAGGCTTCAACCAATGTCCCATTGTTACACAAGTTTTCTTTACAATTACGCGAAGAAAAAGTCCACTTCTAATTGGGACGATTCTCTTAACACGGAATTGGAGCAAACCTTCAGAGGCTAATGTTTACAAAGTATATATCTAGAGTTACATTAACCTGGTTGAAAGTTACCTAGATATAAAATGAAATTATCACATAAAGGATTATAGTTATGTTGTTTTATATTTGCTTTTGTAACATTACACAACATGTCTGTGTGTGTATTCAGCATAAAAGCCAGTTGCATGTTCTGTTAATGAAATAGACCGAAACAATTATCGAATAAACAAAAGAAAACAAATGAATAGTCGTTTGCCTTGTATTTTTCTTCATTTATTTCTATTAGGTGTGTAGGTATCAGTATTGTCCTTCATTGTCACGGTGTCACCAGACAGCCAGGTTTATAGTCGCATGCCTCGAGGCAGTTTCCTACCACCAGAAATTTAGGGTCAATAAAATTGATGAACAGTTTCTTAATAGCGTCGACTGACTTCTTACGATTTTTAATTCCCGATTTCTTGAAATATATACGAATATACGAACAGTGAATGAGGTCACACTGGCGTCATTTGGTTTCAGAAAATCAATTTAGTCAAAAACCATTTTTGCTTGGGTCGTCTAAGTGTCGAACGAACAATATTTGCAGCCGAGACGCTATATTCGGAACTACGAGTGGTGCTGCTGGCATTATTGGAATTTGCGGGACCACATAAAGGCGGAAGAAACCAATAGATAGCTACGCCCACACTATAATAATAATATATTTTGAGACTCCAGTTTTCAAACACAAACGTAATTAAAATTGAGCTGATTTTGATGAATTTAAGGGTAAAAGCTCTTACGCCCTTAAAGGCTCAAGGTATAGGTACTACATCGATACACAGAACGAGCTTATCGGTATTGATCGTCATAATACGGAATGTTATATTTTTCCAAAAACAAATTATGTTACGAACAATACTACAATTTTAGTTTGAGAGCAAATTTTTTCCTAAATTAGCTTATACCCGATTCAGCCATATTCTCATATCGCAAAGTTTTTGTTTTCGTTTTCGTCCTACTTCAGAAGCCTAACCCTATATTTTATCAACAGTTTACGAGTACCTATCAATGACTTATGAATACTGATAATTTCGCGTCCTTGTCTTTGCGTGACGCTTTCGCGTCGCCTTATCACCGCTCTTAGATCGCTCAGCGGGTAAATTTACTGGAGTAGACTTCGTAACGGAGGTGTTTTATCATCGTAGTACTTGAATATGCAAGCGAGGAACTAATATAGTACGCTAATAGCATTAATTTTAGCCGATATGGGGAGTTCTTGTCTTAGTCGCCGGTTGGGGGCACCCTTGGGGGGAGATAGGGGGTGCGTTATGAGCAGGAGGTTTATCAATTTTCAATTTTATTTATATAAGCAAGTAACCATGACTCAGTTTTTTTGTAAACTCTTATCCTACGTTAGTAATTAAGATAATTCTATCCACATCCTAAATAAATTCATGTATAATTCCTGCACAGCTACTGTACTATCCAACGCTTGTGTGGATCAGTCCAGACAATCCAAATAAAAGTATAAAATAAAAAAATCAAACTCAAACTCAAAGCATTTATTTCAAATAAACCTATTACAGGCACTTTTGAATTGTCAAGGGGTCGGTCAGTCAGAGAGATGAAGCTAGTTGCCAATTCCAAAGCGTAGTAGGTTCCTATGGAGAAGAACGGGCAAGAAACTCCACGGATACTCTTTTAAATCAAAATATTGTTACATAGTATTGGTTACATCATTTATGTTGAAATTATACATGTGAGAACATAGAGCTAATCCAAATTTATTTTTATATCAACTTTCGTTCTTGATCACCAATTTGAATTGAAAGCCTATTGAGTTAGATATCGTCTACTACCAGAATTAGTTACTTATCAGCACAAATTGATTTCGATGTCTAGTACTCTACATACAAAATTACATGGAAAGCCAACTATTTCGATTTCCTCCGTTCTAAACAACATACAGATCAGCCAAAATGTATAAACAACACCTTTTTGTACTTATGTTCACAAATAAAGTTTGATTTGATTTGATTTGATTTAATACCAACAACTAATTCCACTTTTTTTTTTTGGGCGTGACATTTTCAAATAACTTCTCCCGCTCTGGGCGGACAGACTTTTACTGACTAAAACCCACCCGTGTTCTTTCCGTTGCCTGTGTGCCAGGGCCACGATATCCCGTTCGGACAAACTCACAACCCTGGCAGGAACAACTATTACGACTGGTATTTGTTTCAACTCATATTTATTTTCTATTTCCAACGGATACCAATTATTTAAACTAATTAAATTTAATGTGCGAACGAATACTATGAACGTGAATTTGGTTTTCTAATATTTTTATGTGATCTTAATATAATGCTATCCAAATTCACTTCATTCCAATATTTTTACAAAGGTGGATCATCTTGCTATTTTTTTTTAACTGTGAGGAAGGGTGAGTTTGCTCTATTTTGATTATTAGTCACATTTTATTATTGAACTTAGGCTTAGACTTTTGAGAACAATTTTTTTTTTTTGGATTAAAGTGTTTTTTTTTTCAATTAAAGGTCATGTTATAATTACATACAACCCATTTTTACTGAATGTACCTAATATCTTTGAACTTGTTTTGGTATTAGTTTAAACAATGGTTTCTGTTTGGAATAGAAAATAAATACGAGTTGAAATAAACACCAGTGGTATTAGTTGTTCCTGCCAGGGTTATGAGTTTGTCCGAAAGGGACTTCGTGGCCCTGGCACACAGGCAACGGAAAGAACGTTAACGGAATAAATCAATATTTCTGATTACTAAACCTACCTACTATACCTATATTTACAAGCAAAAGCATTCGCAGAAAGGTTCTTCGAATTCCCACATCTATAGACACAAGAAACTTATAGTATTTAGGCATTTCATCATTTATTTAAGTAAATAATACATTTCTAATTCAGATTCATAATTGAACAATCAAAGGCAACTATCCACGTGTAACGAATACTACGATTATTAAGCCATTAATTCGTCAATCAGTACATTAGCCATTACACCACAATGGATATAAAGTAAACGTATTTTATTTATCATTGTTTCGTAATGGAAGCGAGACTTAATCGTGGAAAGCTGAACTACTATGGTAGATATAAAGTGAGTCACGCGATGCCTGCAGATACCTATATTATGAAGATAGTCACATCATTGTCTCCTATCTAGAGTTCGTTGGAATTTTAATCAATATCCATGATATCAAACCTTTTTTTTTTTTTTGAGTGGGAAATTATCAAATAACTTCTCCCGCTCTGGGCGGAGCGGGCGTGTCAGACTTTTACTGACTAAAACCCACCCGTGTTCCTTCATTTGCCTGTGTGCCAGGGCCACGATATCCCTTTCGGACAAACTCGCAACCCTGGCAGGCATTGGTCCTGACGGACCCCGTCAGTTGGTGCTGACATCTCTTTGAGGTGCGCGTGGAACACAACGCGCCATCGACCCGGGCCTGGTCCTTATCGGACGGCGAGCTACCCATCGCTCTCCGTCCGCGAGGGCGCGAACCGTGCCTCTCCCTCACGCGTTCCGCCTCCTCCTTCGCGAGCATTACTGCTTCGCAGAAGGAGGTGACGGCCTCCCATGCACTCTCGCTCGGAACCATGGCCTGAACCAGTGCCGGACGCGAGAGATCGCCGCCGCCGATCGCCTCCGTAAGGACACGGCGGTGCTCCGCCCGAGCCGGGCAGATCTCCACCGTATGCTCCACCGTGTCCTCCGGGCGATCCACACAGTGGTGACACCTGGGCGTTTCCTCCCGGTCTATCCTGAACAGGAACCTCCCGAAACAACCGTGTCCGGTGAGGACCTGTGTCAGGCGGAAGGTGAGGACGCCGTGGCGCCTCTCCAGCCACTCCTCAAAGAGGGGACTTATCGCCACAATTGTAGCGTGCCCATGATATCAACCTTGAAAGGTCCACTGCTTAATAAGACCGAGGCTTCCCGTAATCAGTACCAACAGTAGAATTTTCTTTGATTACCACCGCATAAAAACTTTGTGAACATAATATTATTAATTTTAGCATACACAGAAAAACATTGGCGACCATTCTTTTGACATCATCTCAGGGTCGTAATCCGGTGTAAATTGAGCCGCACCCACGTAACCACTGCTATTTTATTTCGAGCAAAATCTGGTACTATTACGTCATACCGTAATATTGTATCAAACCAAATGCAGAGCAATTTCGGGGACTCATTTTGAGCTGCGTTACGCTATGTTTAGGTCGCCCTAAAGTCTCCTTTTACGGCTCTGTGGAAGACCACAGGTGACAAACCATAAATACCATCTTCTGTGTCAGTAAACTCTTGGTACTTCACGAACACGGTACACTGAAGAAAATGCAGACTAACTAAGATACATTTTCTCTTAGTTGGTTATACAATGTTTGGAATCATTATTTATCTATTTACAACAAATTAATTTTATTTATATCGACTATGTGACATGTACGGAATTGTCACCGGTCTTTGTTACATCATAAATGCTTTGTTTGATTTTACTTCTTCACTTTAGTATAACAAATAATAATTTAAGTTCATGCTAACAAGCAACTTGTTAGCATTATATCATTCTTAAACTGGCCAACATTTGAGCTAAATTAAATAACTACCCGTAATTAAACTAATTAATTCATTATTTAGTAGACGGAACTATGATAATTTAACAAAGTTCTCCTAGCTTCAGAAGTCAAGATCTTGTTAGGCTCGTATGAAGTCAAGATGAGTGATCTTTTTGTTGAAAGAAACGCTTTTTTTCCAGTGTACGTTCAATATTAGCTTTCAAATATCGACGCGAAGCCGTGCAGTGTGAACAAGGAAAACATTTTACTCACATAGTGCCGTTGTCTCGCACAAACTTGCCAAAGGAGGTATCTGTGTACAAAATTATGCAATACAAATCTGTACAACCCGTTTCTCTTACACTTTGCAGAGTCTGTTTACATCCAAGGACTTACTAAACTGATGAGTAATCCATTTTTGAATGTTTGACGTTTCGAAACTTGAGATTTGGATAGAATGAAAATAATCTCCTTGAAAGGGTCGAAAAAGGGACGAAATCATTAACTACGCGAACAAAGTCGCAAGTTCACGTTAGTGCCGCATATTTGAAATGAAAATGTTCCAAATCCTAAAACACAATTTGTCTAAGCGATGAAACGGTTGAGTGAAATTCTCATTTATTTTTCTATTTTATGAAAATAGTTCAATTATAGCGAAATTCCTAGAAATGTATGCAGTGGAGTACCTTTTTAAACTTTAATCAAGATGTTTAATAATAAGAATTGAAATTATAGATAACAATCGGAGAATTCTGTAGTTACTCATGGTTTAGGCGACCAACGAAATGATTGCTTCAATATATATTCGGAACACCCACAACTCTACAATACCGTCGTTTACATCTAATCCATTCCTATAGTTAAGACCTATCTGACTTACGTTTAAAAGCTACGGTATCCTAAATCCAAATCCAAGAATTCCCATTTATTTCGAGATTATTATTAACAATGTCTTAACTTTATCGAACCCACGCAGCAACAAGAAATAACATAATTATCACGTCGGAAAAACAAACCAAAATCACAAGAGGCTTATATAAATACAATCGTAGTCATAGTACCTAATTATATTCAAAGGAAAATCGCACCAGAACACATAGGACCCACTCACTTCTATCGGGGGTAAAAAGTGCTCAAGGATTCAATGGCGCGAAATAGCGGGCGGCGCGGTTGGCGCAGTAAGCGTTATTAAAATTTGCCTACAGTAGCACAACGAGTGCCAACCGACGAATGAGAAAGAAAGTCGAAATTAGCCAATTTTATGAGGTTGCAGACTCGTCAGCTTGTGCCTTTGAACATTTTCAAACTTAATTTTTGTTTAAGCCGAACGATTTACCCGATCCGAATCCCATGTTCTGTACATGACTGTAATATTAATTATAACGCTGTGTGTATTAAGCTTCACTCTTTAATGAGAAGCTTAATGTTCAATTAGTATGTATATTTTCGCGGGGAACATGGTAGCCTAAGCGAAAATATCAGAATATTATTGTACAGTCTATTCCGTAGTGTACGTTAGCTTGCCATATCCTCGTGGGGCAAAGAAAGGGTTAATGCGTTCTGGTAGACCGCGTTGTTAACCCGTATGACCGCCATTCCCCCCAAGGCTGCGTCCGAAGGAAAATAAAAAGGTTATCGAAATAATTTTTGATGTCCGCCAATTGTCATTTACTACTGCGTAGCTACACTGAAAATGATAGGGTGGCCCAGAACACTCACTAAGCGGCCAACTTCAATTATATATTGTTTAGAGTTTGTGTAATAAAGCCAGCCGACCAACTGTTTTTACGACCTTATTCAATATTGTAATGTTTTCATCTCGATTTCAGATGACAGTACAACAACATTCATCGCGTTATCTAAGTTGTGGAGCAGACTATTTTTTCGAACTTATGAAGCAATGGATTAGCAACATACTACAAAATCATTCAAATTGTGATACATGGTGAGTTACGCAATTAGGGTACTGGTATAACCCAAATTAAAACTTATTTATTTTAGAATAAACTAATGTAGGTAACATAATAATAATATTTGCTTACGAATCCATAATTCGATTAGGTAGAATAAAGAATGCCTACGTTCCCGTATATTTTTTATTTAATTAAGAGCCCAACAGAAAATGTTTTATTTTTTCTAGTTACCTGAAAGCATAATTTTATTTTTCCATTACCGCTGTCTTCTTAATTGCCGCTATTATTAAAAGATATTGAGTCAAAATAATGTTAAAGCTTTATTTAAATCATGAATATTACTAATGGATCACTAATTGCAGACACCAATAGGCGTGTACTCTGAAAATGCTTATTTTTCTTTCTTTCTGTTTTCTAGGTTTAATTATATTGTCCCGTAACTATTCTGACTTACACACATACCTATTAATTTAAAAATGGAATGATACGAATAGATGGAACGAGTTTAAAAAAGAATAAATTATTTAAATTCTAAAGTTCGTCCGTATTTTAGAAAATGTTAACCCTTACAATAACGCGGCTTTCGGGCTACTGAATATCTTTTTAAAATTTAACGTCCACAGTTGGGACTTCTATTTCCTAAATTAGCATAAGAAAAATTAAATTTAAGAATGATGGTACTGAGTTGGAAACGTGGCTTTGTCTTGTACTTATATAGTATGTACTTTGTTCCTTAAGTAGATAGGAAATTTCAAGAAAATCAAGACTTAGTGTCTCAAAAACCTATTTGCCTAACGATCGTATAATGAGCAAAATAACAAATCTTATTTCAACTGTTCACAAAGTAGTACATAAACTTCTTACAAGAGCTTAAGTCGAGACAGGCAGTATTGTAGTAATGGACGCAATATGAGAGACGAGTATTCTACGTGTTTCGGTAAATACGAGCATGTGAAGGCATACAATCGGTAGCGAGTTAGCAACCCCTCATGGAACAATCTCGACGTGAACGACTATATCGCGGGGTGGCCGTCCCAGTGATTTGTACACTGCTTCCTATTTATTCATGTAGTTTCTAGAGACGATTACCTACTCCCTCGGCTCATGAATAAATTTGAATAATTTCCCGCTGAGGTGTAAATGATGCAAGTTTTTGCATTTAAAACTGTTATTAATCACTTTACTTTTTCTGTTGACAAATTGCGGAGTAGTTGTGTTCGTAGTTCTGGTATTAATATTTTTAAAATTCTTAAGAAATGTTGTTTTGTAACAAATGATTGTGGCTGGAGCGGTTGATAAATGTTAGCTACCACGATCGCCACAATAAACGTCACAATACAATGTATAACTTACTTGTAGTGTTACGACACGCCATTCGTAAAATGCAAATGTGAAACCGCATACAAAAAGCAACTATTCGAAATGCTCTAATAAAATTATGAACGATTGGCTAGCCTTGTAAAATATAAATGCTAGATATTTTTAGTGAATATAGTAACTGCATTTAAAATTGTTCAGTTTGTAGACCTTTACTTCGACTGAATATTTATGAGTACCTAAATAATTTATAATAACTTTATGTATGTTTTTTTACTCATTGATATTCTTTATTTCTTTTTTCAGCTTTGATTAACAATATTTTTCATTAGGTAAGTACCTATTGTAAAACTTCAATTTTATTTATAAATGGTAATCTGAGAACAGCGCTGTGGGCTACATTATTCCTTAGGGTACTTACATTTTTTTCTGTTTGTAATATTGCATAATGTAGCGGTTTGTTGTTCCTATTTAATAAAACTAGTGATCGCCCACTGGTCGAACTTAGACCCCCTCTACTTACAATGTACATAGTACATACTAATTCCATGAGTAGGTACACTAATTCCATACTATTAAAAGTACTTACTTATTCGATTTTGTCTCCTAAGATACAGGCCATCCCTTGTTTAGGAGACAGGATTTAAATTTTTGTTTTTATAGTTAATTATTTTATTTTATTTTTTCCACTTGTGTCCATTGTTAGTTGATTAAGTCTTAGCATGTAACTAGTATACAACCCGTGTCTATGTATATTTTGAATCAATAAACTTTTTATTATTTTTTATTTATTTTTTTATTCCATGTTCAAGCTGTCACTTTTGTCACCTCATGCTGGTAGGCTCTGGTACAATGTTTATGTGTCAAACGCATGGTAGTGTGTGTAATGTTTTTTTTATTAATTTCATTTATTTCTAATGCATATTATATAAAAATATTAGCTTTCTGCACTCCTCTTCCAATATAAACTTTAACTGTGCCAAATTTCATACTCCTCCGTCCGCGTAATTTCGTAAAAAGGTGTACAAAGTTTTCGCTTGACGTATTATAATAATATAAAAATATTAATGATAAAAATTAGTCGCGTAGCTCGTAAACTCCTTACAAATAGACATTCTAGTGTTAGTTCGACTACATTTCAACAGAACAATGGATGACGAATTGACAAAAAACCTTGAACAGAAAAAGGTTGCGTCACCAAAAAGGACACAGCTCACTTCTAATCCCAACTATTTATGTACTTCCCCAGAGACAGAACAATTTTCCCTGTGTTGTCAATCACATTTCAGCAGCATCGAAATACGTGAAATCTATGCGAATGAAGCAACCAATAAAATACTGTTAATTACCTTTTTAAAGGCTTGGGTATAATGGATCGCTGAATGGTCGCTGCGTTTCGGATTTCATTTAAAAGTTGGGTGAAATTGGGAAGGACAGATTCTCAGATTATAGTTCTAAATTGGAATCGGATCCCATACATGTGGATGTTGGGCCCATATCACATTGGACTTACTGTCGTCATGGACGATCTTTGCGTTTACCCTACACTTTTGCTCATCTTCTTTTATCTTTGTAAAATCTGTTTTGAGAATTAAAGGTTTCGCTAACTTATAAAGAAGAAAATATCTGTGTTTTTCTTGTAATTGGATGTGAAATGTAATTGAAATGAACAAAATTTGTTCCGTGCGGGAATCGAACCCGCGACACGCAGCGCAGCAGTCAATCGCTTAGCCACTGCGCCAACCGTGCCGTCGATTTCTACAATAGCTATTTGTATGACCTACAAGTAGTTGTTCCGGGTCTGGCTGTTTTTGTATGTGATTTTAAATGTTTGTAAACGCGGGCGCTTACAAACATTTAAACTTTTACAACCATTTAATTTCTCCTGTATTGTGGGCACAATACAGGAGAAATTCCTAGTGTGGGGCAACGTTTTAAAAAATGCAGTAAATTGCTCACTTTTATATTTTTACCAGTGGAATCGGCCCATTAACTACGAAGTAGGGATTGATGGAGCACCTGGGACCATCTTCTCATTACACAACTAGGCTGCAGAGTTACCTCTGCCAATCAAAACCTATCAGTTATTTTTCTAGCTGGGCTACAAATTTTTATTCATAATTTTTTTTTTACCTTTAATTGTTGCAAAAACGTTTGCGCTCGCTAGGTCTATGTAATATAAGAAGTAGGTGTAACGGAGGAGAATAGCCTTTTCTAGAAGTGATCATTGTATTAGTAGTTCAGCAGCGTCAATATCATCAGGGTTGTGCCGGAATATAGCAGTAGTTCGTCGTAGACGTGGTACGAAAGCGGCTCCCCTTTTTTTTTTTGATGGGAATTTATCAAATAACTGCTCTCGCTCTGGGCGGAGCGGGAGGGCGTGTCAGACTTTTACTGACTAAAACCCACCCGTGCACCTTCAGTTGCCTGTGTGCCAGGGCCACGATATCCCTTTTGGACAAACTCGCAACCCTGGCAGGCATTGGCCCTAATGGACCCCGTAAATTTTTGCTAATATCTCTTTGAGCGGCTCCCCTGACCTCTTCACTTAACGGACACACACTTCTCTATGTGTTTATTATTCTAGCGTATGGCACTCGTGGGTTGCAGCTGAAAATCAGCGTCAGGTGGTACACCTCGTGTTGTCATCTGACATTATGCTGAGCTGAGGCCCTTTGGCATTATAATATTTTTGTTATGTTGTGTGTTATTTATAGTTTTTAAGGTATATTTTTTGCTGTAATGCCAATAAATGCATTTTTCTTTCTTTCTTCTTCTGTCATCAGAAGACAGCCGCCACGGAACCATCGATGCGACACTCTGCCTCTGCTAGTTACTGTCAGCAACCAGTGTCACTGTTATCCTATCTTTTGGGTGATTCCAGTAACTTCGTGACAAAACGGGGCGGCGGCACTTGCTGCGCCGTATATCTATAATGACTCATAGATCCATGATCATAAATACATGAAGTCGGTTAATATTTTCAAAATATTGTAAGTATTTGATATCGATTGTACCTGCCAATCCTTTCCCAACTTCAACCTAGTTTTCTATTTACTTGTTGTTTAGTTGAAGAACAATTATCATTTCAATGCACCGTACAGCAGTTGAGTGGTAAGCGTGTTGCAAGATTGATCGCTGGCCTGTGACGTCAGTACTTCACCCACGCTAACCACCCAAACGTCCACATGTAGTAGGTAATTGTAACCTGTAATAATTATTCTTAAACCTTACTGCTTAATTACAGATAATTTTTATCTTACAGAGACATTATAGAGGTATTTTTAACTTAAATAGTGGCTCCCGTATGTAGTCAGGGAATTGTTAAACACACTGACTACCAATATAATTTGTCCTACCAAATTATTTGTTAAGGAAATTGACACCCTACTAGGGTTGAGAGATTGCCCGAAAGGGATGTCATGGCCCTGGCACACAAGCAACTTTGCCAACCCAATATAAAAATAAAAAAAATACTGTTATAGCCATTTCATACAACTGTCATTGATTTGAAAATTTCCCTGACGTTACTTGCGTAAGCGCCTTGAAATGTCAGTTGCTGTGCGTTCAACTATAACTTGACGCGTGACGCGATTGGTAGCACCGAATTTTGCAGTCATGTGATAAGTTCTGTCAGTCGCCATTTTGAACTCTATTAGTATTGACACTAAGACTGCAAAATTTATTGCTACTAATCACGTCAGGCGTCAAGATATATAATGAACGCACTATAAGCAATCTGACAGTTGAATGTAACTCCTTTAGGTTTGCTACAGAATATAAATAAGTGAGTATACAAACCGCAATGAAACACATAAACGATTGCTTGTAAAAAGAGTGATGATCACAGCTTTAATGATATCTTTCTTCTCTAGTACACCCAAGAGAGCTACAATAGCATGGTTTATTTGAACAGCGACGCGAGCACGGCCTACTGTGACATGACTTGAGTCACACATTTATCACAGTTTGAGCGATAAAACAGTTTTTTCATAAACTGCTAGTACAAATTGACATGACATAATTTATCATGTCTCGTCAGAAACGTCTTGGCACGCCCGTGCTCGGCCCGCAGCACGCAGCTTTTATCAACCAAGTTAAATTAAAACACATTAGCACGCTAAAGGCAATTGCCTCCGTTTTAGTTCTACATAATCTCTGCCTACTCCCTAGACGCCCTCACTTTAGTTCATTGTAATCCCAATCTATGTAGATAGCAAATCAATAATTTATACACAATCGCTTCGCTGTTGTAGTTAAAAGCAATCATAATACGATTTAAACGTGTTTTCGTATGCGTAAAGCGTACCGTGATGTGGATATTCGATATTTCGCCGATAGCAGCGGTTGACAATGAGAGATGAATTTATAGTGGCAGGTAATGCTTGTTCAACGTCATCCGTTCATGAGGCAGATTTTGTTGGTGAATTTCGTTGATTGCCCCATTTAATCGCGCTGATTCACTTAGCTTTTTGTCCATCAAATTGTGTTCTAAATTCTAATATATTTTAGCTTTAAGCCGACCAAAGGTGACTTTGGCGTACCCTTTTCATTGGGTTATGACTTATGGTTTTGAACCATTAATTTCTGACGGCATCTTGATCATTTATTTGGTCATGCAACCACTATTACGTGCAGAACTTTTATAAATATAAGAGAAAATGTTAAGCCTTTTTATATAATAAACGTACTACCGTTAACCATATACCGATCAGGTTTCAGTCATAAAGAATACAGTGATTTTCCGCCGCCTCATTAATAATAAATTAAACATGTACCTAACAGCAGTTCAATGGTGCGTGAAGCAGCAACATGCATACAATGAATGGACACGCGACACTCCACCGGACAGAACATGTCACGACTGGATTTATGGACACCACTTTGTTGCACGTCATATGCTACTGTACTACTATCGAAAAAGTGATTTCAAACAGTTCAACCGCAATTATTATTATCCTCGGTCCTGTAACATACGACACGCACGTTCGACAAACGTTCCTTGTCTTTTTAATGAAAGTTCACTCGCTAGCGTCCCACAGGATTAGTTCATTTGGACATGGAGTAAATTTACTCAGGCCAATCTAATATGGGTACACGCACGAGATAGCTGCGATCTTATTTAATCTATGGCTTTAATTTCGACCTGGGACCTACGATAATATCTGGTAGTACAAGAAAAATATCTAATAAAGTGCCTGGAATCGTTTCATTGTTTTCCTTTAAGAATTAATTTGGCGATGTTGAGTTTTCGACCCTTATCAATTGTGGATATTATAAACAATTGCCCCGGAACGTTTATAGGCCTTCAGTATCGGTTAATGTTGGTAGTATATCTATGTGTGTTGTTAGAAACATCTGCTACGAATCTACCCAATAAGGATGACCATATTATTGATTATTCGAAAACATTTAGTTAGTTTCTAAACTTTCGCGACTGAGCGAAATATCATCTTCAAAGGCATCTAGATTTTTTAACCTTTACCTCAAACATAGTGATGAAAGTAAATATGTAAAATGTTTCCAAGAATCTATTTAAATCACATGAATCTTTTCAAAGAACAACCTATTTGATAGAATAAATAACATCTACTTTGGTTTCGTTTAATCTACATTTCTATTGAGCTGTCCATTAGAGCAATTGAAACAAGAGACGACTTTCAACGAGAAAATTATATAACTTTCAAAACAAAATACACTCGCGGTCAAATAATATGGGTCGATGACAAAAATGGCTGTAATTTTCAAATTAATTATGGTCCATGCATGAAACTAACTTTATATTACAGAGAATTTTAATATCATATGAAATAAAACCTTAAATGATGTAGAACGCAATTAAGAAAATTAAAAAAAAAATTAAACCTTGAATTTGGAAATAAATTCAATTCGCGGTTGTTTTACTTTTGCTTGTTTTCTCATTTTTGTTTTCAATCTGTCAAATCAAAATGATAAGAGGTGGTCATGGTCGTCTTTCACCATTATCATTGAATTACTATCATGACGCTAAAACCAGAAGAATGTACACGTATTGTCACTATGTTAGAAGAAGGCAGAAGTCATCGAAGAACAGCAAGAATAATAGGCGTGTCTCTTTCTACTGTGCAGCGGGTCGTTCCACGTTTCCAAGAAACTGGGCAGAACATAAGAAGACCAGGAACCGGCAGACCGAGATATACTACGGCTCGAGAGGATCGATTTATTTTTATGACCATGCTCCGAAATCGCCACCTCACGGCTGTTGAAGTAGCAAATCAACTTCAGAAGACCCATAGAGACAACGTAAGCAAGCAGACTGCAAGGCGGCGGCTCTTTGAAGCTAATTTAACCCCACATAGACCCGCAAATGGTCCAAAACTTGAAAGGGAACATCGGGTAGCAAGATTACGTTACGCCCGCGAAAGCGCACATGGGGAGAAGAAGAATGGGCAAGAGTATTTTTTTTTACGAATTCAGATTTATGTTGTATGCACATGATGGGCGTCTACCGATGGCCAGGGGAACGTTTTATTCCAGCTTATTTTGAGGAAAAAGTGCCGTTTAGCTGTGGATCTACAAATGGTTTGGTTCCAACCATTCTTTTTCATCGTACAAATTATTGTTATTTTGTTTTTTTTTATGTTTTTTTGACAATTAACTAATAATGTTTGGCATTTGGAGTTTTTTTATTAACTGGTAAATTAACTACAACATACAGTTTTATTCATGCCGTTATCTCTATTATTCTAAGAGTAATTTTTGTTTTTCGCACTGACCCGTATTCGTTGTCCGCGAGTGTATTTAGGTAAAACTTTTTTCTAAAACGATATAAAAACGTGACGACAATTTCCCTAAGTTTTATTTTATGTAATAGCAGTTAATCTAAAACTCTGTAAAAATTGAGTGTTAGTATCAATAACAGTTTTTTGTATCAAAAGGAAGACCAAATATCGAGATAAAGCCATAACATTTTTGTGCTATCGTGGTACTGGATCACAAAGCAAGTAATTTTTGACAGAGTATGAACAAAATGGGATATCGTGCGCCCCAGAGGCCGGCTGAGCGGAGATATTGAACTGGTCAGGCAAAACGAATAGGTTCGGGGAGCGGACCAAGTACCGCTATCGACTAAATCCACCTTCCGTTGAATTGAACCTTTCAAGTGTTCAATACATCAGCGTTTATTGAGTTACGCTCGTATATCGGTAAGTAAATCGTGTATTATGATATTGAATTGCTGAAAATGATTCGGAAATGGAGTAGAATGTAATGATAGCGAAACGGTTCAGTTGTTGGTCATTGCAATAAAATCCTCTACCAAGCGTTTCTGATATTTGATTCAGGGAAACAATAAAAGTGATTTTATGAAAATAAAGGTTTAGGATCATTTAAGTAGTAAAATTTTGAATAACAGGTAGGTTAGTATGTAAGTACAACCTACCTAGATTATTTCAGATATAAAAGCAATGAATTATAAAAATAACAGTACGTACAACAATTACCTACACATATTTAATCTCGTAAAACAAGACAAAACAATCAATGGCCGCCGGCTTATTCGTTTTTTACCGATATTATTATAGATTTACTAATATTCAATTGTATTTTTGTTTCAAATTTAAATTCTTTATTGCGAACTAAGTGCACAAGATTTTGAAGATGTTAACAATAGGTAGGTTCTAGAACTCAGTTGCCTGGTAAGGCATTGCAATTTAAATGGTAATAAAATAGAAAAAAATTAATACATACTCAATATTACAGTTATACAGTTTACATTATATTATATTAATTCTCTTATCTATTTCTTATAATTTATATCACACTATATTATTAAGTATTTTTTTTTATATTAACTACTTATTTACCTTCAATGAATTCTTTCACAGAGTAATATCCCTTTTTAATCAGAAAGTCATTTAGCTTCCTTTTAAAAATACCAATTGAATCATGTAGGTCCTTATTATCTATGGGTAACTTATTATATATTTTTATGCTCATACAAAAAATACTAGTGTTTGCAAAAATAATAGCCGTATTGAATTAATTATATGCCGTAAACGGGTAATAGTAATTTAATTAAAGTAGATAACGATATATTTTTATCGCAGACGTAAACGCAGATGAAAGGCTGAGGTCCTGAATGTGACCTCCAGCTCAGGAAAGATTATTAAGGTTTTCAATCAGCTGCCTGGAGTTTGGAATTCTACCCGATACATGGCATAAGGTTTGCAGCTACTTACATGGAATTGAATACTGTGGCTTACGGATAATCAATCTAATCTAAACCCCATGTGACATATGTATACATCATATCACGGTATTCTAAGACCACAGTATAAATATTGGCCTATCACGAATAATTTTGACGTAATAAATGCGTTTGATTCAGAAATACTCGTTTGAGACCGATATTTAATACATTATTTATACACATGTTTCATAATACCTACCAGAATGTTATAGGATTATTTCATGATCGTAAACGATACGATATGATGCGTCAAAATTATTCATGACAAGCTGCGCCCGCGGTTTCACTCGAATAAATCTCGATTCCGTGAAATTAGTGATTAGTATAGTAATAATATTAGTAAATTTTTATTTTTATTTGATGTATTTTGTTTTCTCTTCTACTCTTACACACGTTGTCTACATCTCTTTGTCTACTTTCCTGTCGCAGGTATGCTGGAAGAGATTTCTTTAGAAATAATTATCACCTTTGTAGATAGTACAAAAAATCAAATCTTTTCTTTTTATAATTTTAGTTTAGATAGGCCCGATGATCTCTTTACCGTTAAAATTAAAATTATCAAAAGGCCCAAAACGAATTATTCGATTCAATTATCTTCACCGTAATAAAGTAATTACTTCAAATAATGTCTCGGGCTACAGTGAGATACTGAAAGCAGCCATTAAAGCTACTTACGAGATTATTATCAGCAGTATTAGGCACTTGGTAATGTGAGAACGGCGCGAATAGGGCAAGTTAAAGACTTGGCTCTGTGATAATTGTGACTAACGAAAAACGATTAAAGTTTCCCAATAGTTTTAGAAACTTGAAATTTTGAAAAGGAGATTTAGGCACGTCTAATCTTCTCGTCGCCAATCCCGTAGTGTTTGATGATATCATCATAACGGGCAGTGTCCAGGGCAACTGTCCGTTATGACATACGGTGCCGAAACGTGGACACTGACAGTCGGGCTGGTCCACACATTCAAGGTCACTCAGCGTGCTATGGAGCGGGCTATGGGCTATGCTCGGAGTTTCTCTGAAGGATAAGATCAGAAAAGAAGTTATCCGGAAGACAACCGGAGTTACCGAATAGCCTGCAGAGTAAGCAAGCTGAAGTGGCAGTAGGCTGGCCATGTTTGTCGAAGGACCGATGGCCGGTGGAGCAGACGAGTCCTGGGGTGGAGACCGCGTATCGGCAAGCGTAGTGTGGGACGCCCCCCAGCTAGATGGACCGACAACCTTAAAAAGGTGGCTGGGACAGACTGGATGCGGAAGGCGGAGGATAGGGTGTTGTGGCGCAGCCTGGGACAGGCCTATGTCCAGCAGTGTACTACTATAGGCTGAGTTGATTGATTGATTGAGATTTAGGCACTACTCGTACTTCTACGTTTATTACTTGAAGACAGGTCAGATTTTTTCCTGTCGTGTTACTTCTTTACTTCTCTTCATTCTGTTACTTGTTTAAGGATCAGCCCTTAAAACAATTCAAGAAACTCCTGTCGTCGTTGCTGACAGAGAAATGTTATTACTCTGTCACCGATTTTATTATTGACAATTTTGACTTCGCTACGATTTTATTATAATGTATAGATGAATTGTAATATTTGCTTCACCTTATCTCATTTATTATGTAAATAATTTTAGCCTTAGCTGATCCATAATCTCATTTTGAATATAAGGAGGTTAGTTTCTAAATTATCTGTAAGTTAACAGGTAGAATGTACTGGGACTATATCTATATTTGTCACAAAATAATAGGCCCGTTTTGACGTCTAACTTGAATCGATTTATCGTGAGTATCGAGTATCGAGTACCGAGTCGTATCGAGTATCGACTAGACGTCGCGATAGTCAATCGCGACGTAACTAGTGAAGTAACCAAACGACTGGGTACTCGATACTCACGATAAATCGATTAAAGTTAAACGTCAAAACGGGCCTATTATTTTGTAACAAATATAAAACTAACACCATTATTGTAATACCTGCATTCTATACAAATAAAGAAATTATTGTAATTATTATTCTGAAAAGAATTCGACAGTAAAAGCCCTACATTATCACTTTTACAGTTACATCAACGACCGGAAAAAATATTTGCCCTTAATTCTTATTCATCGACGTGTCGCGACATTTTCAGAAAAGTTAATTGAAATGCCAGATGTGATTGTTACAACATGCTTCGTTGTACATTGTACACTTATGTATGGTTAGTGTAAATATAATTATGCAGCTCAATCCTGGACAGCGGGAATATATCAGAGTATAGGTACGGCGTCGGGATCGGCCGGAGTTCCCATCACGTAGAATAATTAAACGCAAACAAACTGCCGTGTCCACGGGCGGTCCAGATAGTTAAGTTTATTTTCGATATCTGCTGTGACCCGAAATCGATTTCATTTATTAGATTTTTGTAAAATGATATGTTGGGAATTATTGTTTTACGATTGTATGACGATTTTCAGATGGATTATCTCAACAAATTAAGCCATCAGAAGTTAGGCCAGAACTTTTTAGCCAGAATAAGTTATGTTGATTGCCGAAAATGTGGTCTTAAAAGTGTCCGTATTGATTGAGGAGTCATGTCTTATATGTAAAAGTGGATACTACCAATATTTAATACGGCTCCTTAATCTGTACAGACAACTTAAAAATGATCTATGGCTTTAACTCGAAATAACACGCATGAAAACATGCTGGTCCAGCTCCATAGGACAATCTAGAGTCTAGACAAAATCTAACTGATTGCTATTTTAACTGTATAATTTATTATTTTTATGACATTTATTTTACATTCTGTGATTACCTTAACTGACACACTGATATTATTTTTTTTAGGAAAACGTTTCATTTTTTTATTTTACAATGCTCGTAAATATGTGAGCACCATGTATCTATCACATAATCATAATTAATTTATCTGTCATTGCTTCATTATTAATTCTTTTTACCTGATGTGGTATAGTAATTTTATTCTAGGTGCATCGTCTTCACATATAATTATATAATTGATGTACCTATACAAAATATTGTAAAACATTAAAAAAAGTAACGGTGGAGTTTCTTGCCCATTCTTCTCATACAAAGCTACCTTTTGGAAGGGGCAACTAGAATCAATTCTATTTTATTTGTAAATTTTGACGTTCAAAAGCCAATAATATTTGAAATAAATAAATCAAATTATTTATTTGACCAAAAGTTTGTTTTGGGGTATTGCAATAAATACCCTTTACCCAGTTGACCCTTTATTTCGTTCTTCATAAACTTCTATAAGTTCGGAAGCTGCAGGTGGTCTCAGCAATATACTTAGTTGACACACAAACGGCTAGTTATCCATATATGACCTAGTCTAAAGTGCATCTCCGTTGGCACCATGTCACTTAATTAAATGAGCATTTGGCACTCAAGCTGCGATAGACGCGTTACCGTTATGGCTAACAGCACATTGTCACCACTTGCTGCCGACCTCACCACTTATTAGATTTCACACTGGAACTGACATTAACTCTATGTGAGCCTGACTGTACCAGTTTATGTATAAACTATTAAGTAAGCGTTGCTTTACGTTAAGAACATAAACTTTTGTATTAATACTTCTCGAAATTTTTATTAACTTTTACGTTTAAAGTTTTTAGTTTACAAAAATACTCTTTAATATGATAATTTTATTCTAAACAATTATTAAAAAAGCATGCTTGGTCATGCTCAAACCAAATCAAAAATATGATATGCACAAGTGATAGTCACGGTTTTAAAATGCTAATATCTATACATTTTCAATATCAAAGCCTTTCACATCTAGCAAGATTTCATTCAATTTTTATTTTTTTTATTAATTTTATGTAACTTTACACCTATTTTAAATATGAGTTCAAGAGCAGATATTTTTAAATTTTATGAAATGAAATGAAAAAAAAGATCTTTCTTTACTAACTACAACTAACTTACATGAATTGTTATTTCAAATAACAATTAATGTTATTTGAAATTGTGAAATGATATTTGAATACAATTTTTTTTTTGGTATGTTTCGGTACATAATATGGTTGTTAGAACAGAACTGATTCACTCTGTTCCCACATGAACTGTACTACGGTGGAACAGTTTTCCTCGTTCTCCGTAAATGTACTTAATATAAGTAGTGTAGTGTTATTATATTATTGACGAATTCCTTATTAATAAAATGTAAGTTATTTGACATTGATATTTATTTACTTTTTTGACAATCAACAACAATTTGACATCATTATTTCCATTCATTATTTATACTCAATTGTTAATGGGTTTTTTTTTCTGTCTTAAGTTATGTTGTGCTTCATTTTAATTATTTTATTTTAATATGTTGATTATTCTTTTTTTATAATAATTACTAGAAAAAGTGTACACCTTTAAGGTAAAATTTTGAGGAACAAATTATTTATTATTAAGATCTCATGTAAAATGTACCAAAAATCACACTAATAAATGAATTTTGATTTTTTGTAGTAGCAGACTTGTGACAAAATAATTATTATAGTAGCAAAAATAATGTTAGTTATTAATAACAAAGCAACAAAGCAAAGTAAACAATGGTAACAATGGTAGAAGTCAGATTTTTTATGGCGTCGGTAGTCGGCTGGTTTTCTCTAAAACCGAATTGATTGCTTGAGAGTAGATTCTGAGATTCAAGGTTACAAGTTATCTTTTGTTAATAACCTCCTCAAGTACCTTAGATAAGCAAAATTGGCCTATAATTAGAGACACAGTCTTTATATCCCGCTTTGTGTACAGGACCTATCAAAGCCTTCTTGAGGACTTCAGGAAAAACGCCCGTTGCCTTGCACTGATTACATATCATTTTTATAGGCCAAACAAAAGTATCCACGCCTAGTTTTAATATTGAGATAGGAGTTCCGCCGCAACCAGCAGCGCTAGATTGTTTTAGATTCGGTATGATGGTCTTTACTTCATCAGTATCCGTTGGTAGAAGGACGAAAGAGTTAATATTGGAGCGTCCAAAGAATTGAGTCTCAGGTAACCCCTGACTCCTACTCTGTTTATTATTAGCTAAATGGTAACCCATAATTAGATATACTAGAGAATGGGCAGCAGCGTTTTCTAGGTTTTTTTTAAATACCAAACTGCGATTGCCAACTTGCCTGCCAAGCGTGGCGATTATGGCAGCCCTTTGGGGGAGGCCTATGTCCAGCAGTGGACGTCTTTCGGCTGAAATGATGATGATGATGAACCCATAATTTGCAAACACATGTTACATGGTTAATTGCGCTCTGTGAATCAGAGAGAAGATATTTACAATTTCTTTACCACCGCTATGGTTTATCTCTATCTGGTAGTTTTTATTTTTTCAATATTAAAGGTAGTTTTTAGTGCAGAAATGTTTAGCATAAGCATAGCATAATCAGCCTATAATGTTCCCACTGCTGGGACACAGGCCTCCTCTCTTCGAGAGGGACTGGGCTGTAATCTACCACGCGGGCCCAGTGCGGGTTGGTAGATGTCACATGTCTTTAAATTGTTGGTTCTAGGACATGCCGGTTTCCTCACGATGTTTTTCTTCACCGTTTTGAGAGCAGTGGTGATGAAATTATTTACACAAACTAAAGCGCCTGTCTGGTTTCGAACCCATGACCTATGACTCGTAAGTCGGGGCCGTTACCACTGGGCCACCACTGCTCCAGAAATGTTTATTTGAATCATATTCGGTTCAAGATTATTTAATAACTTCCCATTAGAGAGATCATTAAGCTAAATATATAGGGTTTTTATTAATAGTTGTGGCAAGTACCTAAAGGTAAGCGTTTTAATTATAATCTTTACCCAAATATGATTCAAATACTGGGACATTTGAAATGAAATCGTTTATTTTGTAAATAGGATAGTAGAATCACTTTTACACGTCATATAAAAAAATTAAAAGAATAAGCTAGATGTAGTCGAAATTTCCTATCTGACTACCCCTGAGAAAAAATGGCGAAACAAACTCAGGGGTCAAGTCTCTTTTAAAGTCCAGACATAATCTTGGTCAGGTCATGTGAGGACCATGTAGATCCGTGTCTGAAATAGTCGTGGAGGAAAGCACCACACAAATTTGAGTGGACCTGTCCAATCAGTGCAAGCATTTGTCAGTAATCGTGCAGCTCAACTCAAGACTTAAGGAGCTCAACGACTTGACGAACAATACCAAAGAAAGGATATTTGGATAGGCCGCATAAAGCTCTCAAAATGCCAGACCATTATTAAAAATAAGAAAAACAAAAAAAAAGGAAAATATTTAAAGAAAAAAAAAATTACCCACATAGTGCTCACAAGTTACTCACAGTTTCTGCTATACAAGCTACTCACAGTAATGTAAACAAGCCTGTAATTCTTAGCAGTAAATATTTAGGCTTAATCTGCAAGCACACTCGGATGAAGCTCTCAGAAAAACTAGAGCTTAAATAAAAATAATATAGGTATGAAAAGGTCCTCATGTACAATTGCAGGCACTTCATTATGTTACAATCTTAGCAGCGGAATGTTTTTCCGCTTCTCAATTATTTATGTGTACGCAGTTATTACAACGTAAAAAGCACAACCTTCCCCAGATCATTAGGAGCAAGGAAAAACAGAAAATGAGAGAAACCTTTTGGGTGTTACGTTACGGCATACAACACTTAATTCGTGATTGAGGTACAGGTTTCTATGGCCCTTTCTGACTTTTGTAAAAACTTTCCTTGCAACCATTGTAGATAAGAACCTCTTTTCACAAAAAAAAAATACTTTTCCGCCACACATCTCAAGTTCAAACAACGCGCCGCGATATTAAAATGGCTAAACGCTCATTTAGAAACAGGTTCACCACGAGAATATTCAGAATCTAACCGAGTTTAAAAGCTACGCTATGAATTTTAAACTGAAAACTACATTGGATATGAGCAGAAAGGCGAGCGTTGTGTAAACAGTACGCTGTTTCCGCGAGTAATATTTGAAAAAAGTGCCTCTGAAAGGATGCTGCACCGACAGTGGAAATAAAATATTCGTATACAAGCGCGGTGCTGAAAGTTTCAGAAGTGTTTCATAAGGAATTTGGAATTCGAACGTACCTAATCATTGCGATGAGTGGAGCTGAGCAGTCGACTATATGCTCATACATGTATAGCTCGAGGGACACGACACTGATAAGACAACCGCCGTAGGCCCGCAGGACCTCAGACAAAGGACTTAGTTTGTTTTTGACAAAACACAAAAGAGAATCCTAAGTAAGCACAAACAAAATGTAACGTTACAAATTACGTGGAGCAATTCCAATTTATCTTTGCAACTGAATCCATTACCTTAATTTATCTTACATTGATACAATAAAAATAACAAAGATTTTCTTACAAATAAAAAATAGCGGTTCTTATGCTGAGTAATAATGTAATGAAAACATTTGGATAGGTTTCCAATTGTAGAGACACATATATGTATTGAAACTGATGTAATAATTTGCGGTAAATACGGTTAAATATCCGCGGCGATAATCATAACAATGGTCAGTTGTAGTTTAAAATATCGATCATTGGCGTGAAAGTGGGGGAGCCGCACTGGCCTCCGTATCCTGAAAGTGTAACTCGAAACAAGCCAGCTGACGGTCTGTGTCTTTGCGAACAAACAATCGGCACTTACTGCAACTGAAGTACTGAACTAAAGCAAAACGGACTGCTCTAAATATCTGTTGACAAATGTACCGATATTCAGGGATGGAAATTCTGCATAACCTATTAATAACTATCGATCGATTCTGTAACTATTCCTTTAGTTTGTCGCCGAATGAGTATGAAATGGTGCCGATGTAAGCATCTCTAGAACCCGGTAAAGCACTGAGCTGTAATTTTGTAACCAAAATTAGTAGAATTTGGTGTATACAGAACTGCTGGACTTAGTAAACAGTTGAATAATTTGGTGGAGATTATGACTGTTTCAGGGTAATTCAGGAAACGTGCAGCCGGGCATTGGGTAACAGAGAAACAATGTTTCCCTCACTGATTAATCAGATGCGGAGGTTGGGCTAGTTAAGTTCCTCGCGGTTCCCTTAGAATTCACGGCAGCTAGACAATGTGAGGAATTCGTAGTCGGTATATCAACAAAAAGTTTTTACCAGCTTTGTTACAGTTCATTACTGCGTAAAAGGTTTCGGGAAAAAGAGTGCTCTTTTTATACACATTTTTGTAGTATACATTTTTCACGTGATTGGCGTTTTAACGTTATCATTGGCGTAAAAATAAATTAAATCAACTGGCAACTGCAAAAAATAATAAATACCGTTTAATAAATAGTTTAAAAAGCATTTTGTATAAAGTAAATTTTTTTTATTTTTTTTTATTTAATATATTGCGTTTTTAAATACCAGTTTCATATTTTTACGACGAAGAGTTTCAGGATTGGCGTTTTACCATAAAAAAATAATACACTTTAACATTCATTCACATATGAATTACGGTTAAGTAAGTTCTCCAAGTAATTACAGAGGCTACCCCACTGCATAGCACATTCCAGTTGCATGATGCAAAGTGTTGCGTAATAAATATAACCTAATAATACCTTTCTGTTCTTTAAAAACCTACGCTCAGTAGCTATATCATTGTTAACACAGCCAGTTTTTGAATTTCCGGTAAGTACGTAATGTAATAATAGAGAGAAAGCGTACGAAACACAATTACGACGAAATAAAAGTGACATTTAACGCAGACTTATTTGAAAGAAGAACCGTGTTTTTTTGCAAAGTAACGTCTGGTTGACGTTTACTCAAGAAGCTCATTGTCAAACGAAATTGAAGAATGGCAACGATATACGGATTGTTAATTTGTTCCTCGACATTTGTTACTACACATTTTCGAGTTTTTTGTATTTTAAACAATTTATACTTTGCGAATACACAATAATAATAATAGTAAGTAATATTGCAAAATTACACGTCATCTAAAATGTTGCACCACTTTAAATAAAGACATTCTGCACTCGAAAATCAAATCCAAGTATTTCCCAGACGACTGTTAAGTGAAGTGGAAAGGAAGGAATTATTATTAAGTTTGATTCAGCTCGTGTGGAATGCGTTCGGTAGCGCATGTGCACCGTAGCGGCGAACTTAGCGAGCAAAGCCGTGCGTAGCAAGCCTACTACAGTCGCGCCTCGACTCGCTACGCGGACGCACGTAGCACGCCTACGCTGCTACGGGCTCCGAACTTCTACATCGCCGATCTGGCGTAGTATGCCGCGCAAACAGTGAAGTTTTTTTCGCTAACATACAATGTGTTTTGAATGATGTTGTTGGGAAAATTCTTGTTCTATATACACTTCGGACTTGTCTTCCATGTTGTGATTTGTTTTAAGGATTCCGTCGGTAAGTTACAACAAAATAATTATAACAAAATCAAGGATAAATTGGGATGTTAAAGTGGCTGCTAATACTTCAATTCTATTAGTTTCTAAAACCAAACATTAAATAAATTGATAGTAATAAACACAACACTAAAACCTACTTCAGTACGAATAAAATTACATCCACAAACCTAATGTGGGTTTCATTACGACTAGCAAAGGTCTATACTGGTTATATGAAAACCACTTAGTACCGTTATTAAAAGTTCTTTGACGTCAAATACCAAACAATACGAGTACATTAAGGTAGTTACAGGTTAGTGTCAATAAAAATGTCTGGCAACAAAGTGATCTTTACTTGTCGTGACTTCAAGATATAAAAATAGTTTTTTTTTTAATATTCAGACCTTGTACGAAAGTAAATCTATAACGGATATCCCGTTATTCAAATTATTGTGATTAAGTGCCGTAGAGCCTTGTTAATAATTTTAATAAAAAAGCAATAAAGGTTGGAAATAATTGAAAATATCGTTGTTGAGCAAAAAAAATACATTACGGTTATTTAGGGTGGATGCAGGCTTGTGTAAATTGTTTAAACAGTGATGCCTGATATATCAAAATTTAAACAATTTAATTATTTAGTTTGCGTGAGTGGAATATGTGGTTTAATAATTTATCTCCTTTTATACATAATCAGCCTAAAATGTTCCCACTGCTGGGACACAGGCCACCTCTCTGTGGTTCGTAATTCTCGAATGAAATTCGTATTGAACAGCATAATCAAATGTATCCATCATCAAACTATTCTTCTGTCCTGCTAACAGGTTCCGCAATGTAAAATTCCGGTTTGTAAATAAATGCGGCAAATCCAAATAGTCTTCTTAAAAAACCAAATAAATTAGTTTCCGACTCGTGGGATTACGTTCATAGAAAGTGCAGCAAGCGCCCTCGTCGGTACTAACAAACTGCGGTCACCAATCGGACTGCCACGGAGGTGATTATGGCCATGTCTCCCCTTTGACCGTTTCTTCGTAGCGGTACTATGCTAAAGTGAACGTTAGCGGTCTGGTATAGATTAATAGCTGGGAAGTTACCCTGGCCACCAGTAGCGAAGCTATAATTTTTGTTAGAGGTGAGCCGATGAAAAAGTTGTTCAGTTCTCATAAACTCAAGATAACGTCAAAATTTAACTCAAAAATTTTAGTACTTACTTCCTTTATTTTTCAAAATTTTAAGCCAGCTATATGGTATTAGTTGTTCAGTGAAACAACACTGGCAGTTTTTGGAATATTTTTAATCTTATATGATGTTTTAAACTGGTAATAAATGTTTGTAATGCGATGTGATACACACAAGTGTAAGAAGACCCCTGCCAGGGTTGCCACTGTTGCGAGTTTGCCCGAAAAGGATATTGTGGCCCTGGCACACAGGTATTTGAAGGAACACGGGTGGGTTTTAGTCAGAAGAAGTCTGGCACGCCCTCCTGCTCCGTCCAGAGAGGGAGAAGTTATTTGATAATTTCCCAAACAAAAAAAAAAAAGTTGTAAGAAGACTGATTGTTCCGAAGGAAAGCCGATAGGAATCGGGTTGTATGGAGGCTGCTCCTCTGCTGGCCACCCTTAGGTAAAGCATGTAAAAGTCTAAAATAATATAATTATACGTATTTGTTTACCAAATATAAGGTGTATATATATACTCGTATATGTTGAATATCATATAGGCGGATCTCGATGAACGACGAACCATATAAAACAACAATTATGTTAGTGATAAAAACAATTTATAAATGTTCCACACTGAATTTTCTAACCGAATTCATTCCGCACAAAAATTTTATCTAAATAAAAGTATCAATCAAATTCTCCCCCTTTCGGCAGTATTAACATGATTGAAATTGTAATATTAGAACAGATTGGTACTATTTTTATATTCAACATTTTATCTCTTATGTTAATTTTAATCATGAACACTCATTTATTTTTGAACATAATACAATCGATACTCTACAGAATTTCTCAGTGATATAAATAACAATTGTATTCAGACAGCGTTTTGATTGGAAGGTCGCCCTTCATCAAGGCCTTCGTGAAACAATAGATTTTCTATTTCAAGGCATTCTTGGACCTTGCTCGGTCTTTCCTGTGATCAAAATGAAAAGTCTGGGCGCACTTAGTAAGGACTAAAAATGTGTTATCCTTAGGGTGCTGAGATTTAGACCGGTCGTACAGACTAGATAGTATTGAAAGTGTAAAAACATAACTTACTTTGTTAGTTTCCAATGTCTAGTCAAGAGCAGATTTTGAATTTCAATGTAAAAGCGAAATACTCTTCTTTTCCTTCCTTTTTAGGGTTCCGTACCCAAAGGGTAAAACGGGAACCCTATTACTAAGGCTTCGCCGTCTGTCTGTCTGTCCGTCTGTCACCAGGCTGTATCTCATGAACCGTGATAGCTAGATAGTTGAAATTTTCACAGATGATGTATTTCTGTTGCTGCTATAACAACAAATACAAAAAAAAAAAAAAAAATATTTAAGGGGGCTCCCATACAACTAACTTGATTTTTTTGCTCGTTTTAGCTCAATATTGATAACGGCAACAGATATACGCTTGAAATATTCACAGAATATTTATCACTTTAAAAATAAATAATCAAATTAAAATAAAACAAATATTTAAGGGGGCTCCCAAACAACAAACGTGATTTTTTTTTGCCATGTTTATAAATAATGGTACGGAATCCTTCGTGGGCGAGTCCGACTCGCACTTGGCCGGTTTTTCTGTTCTGCTTTCTTTAAGTGCATCCCCCTTATGTTAAAGAACCTTTAAACCACTTTCGAGTAACGGTGTACTTTGCACTTACTTTATTATTAGTTAGACCCATTGACTCAGTCTTTGATGTCCAACCAAAAGTCCAAGTTCAGACTCAAGGTTTGCCACCGACCCATTAAGCGCAGTACGCTAGATTTGAAACTAACTAATAGGGTTAGCAACTCTACACTGCGCTCCAAAACGCAATTTACCGATGTAGCTGGACCCAATTTAAATGGCAGAAGGGTTATGTCTGCCGCATGCCGTAGACTTATTGGCCAAAACAGCGGTAGAATGGAGTCCCAAAACAGTCGACTGTACCACGCGCGAAGAACTTAACTCCATCAGGGAGGATTGGTAGATGTACAAACGGGAAATAATCGATAAAAGAAGAACGGAAATAACCCTATATAGGTTTGTCGTGCTGCAAAGATAAACTTTAAATAATGTTAACATCGTGGCTAAAAGTAAGTTTAGAACGAGATAAGAGAAAAAAGCTTGGTGCTCACATGACACAGATGCCTCTAAATTGGAGTGTTTTTTTTTTCCTTTCTTGGCAACTGAGCCGGTGTCGATTATTCCGATTGTTAGTGTGATTTCTTTGCGTCATTAAGACGCTGACAACAGGTAAACTGCTGTCACTGTCAGACTGCATACAAAAAAAGAAGAAAAGAAAGAAAGAAAGAAAGAAAAATAATTTTATTCGTCACAGAAACACGTGCCTAGGAAAACACAAACTCGAGCAAGTAAACATTAAAAAAAAAAAAACCTATCTACATTATAATCACGAGCACAAAAAATAACAAATAGTCGGCAACTGCACGTCATGACTGTAACAAAAAGGCTTGCACTCAGCATGATGCTGTGCTATGGGGGACCCATAACACAGGGCTGATTTTCAGTGGTTACCCGGAAAAATACGTACGGAACTCAAGTCAGGAAAAGAGAAGTGCGATGACACAACGCTTGTAATTTTTTGCATAATATGAAGCAATTCTTTATTGAAGGCTTCTACATACCAGCGCGACTTGTCTCGGGACGAGCGGTGCCTTTGTGTCGCGTCGCGTCGCGCGACAAGTCGCCCCAGTATGTAGAAGCCTTTACTCAAAAATGAGTTGTGTAATCGAAAATAAAAAACAACCAAGTTCTGCATACAAATAAAACGTTATTTTTATTAATTAAATACCAACCAACCGTACGTTGATATTTAACACAGATATTTTGTATTGAAACTCAAAGTAAAGGGTTAGTTTACCGTTAATTTATATCGAGATTTTTTTTCTTAGCGTGTTTTGGTAATACCAAGTTCCTAGAAATGTGTTTAAGAATAACATAATTTTTTCCGCTGCCACAAACTATATAGATTTGGCATTTTTTTTTGTTTAAGACAAGCCTACTTTTATCATTTGCCTTTTGGCAGCGCCGTAACGGACGAGTGATGCACAATCATCGTGGCAAAATTAAAAAAAACACAGAAAATATTTAAAGCAAAGTAATTTAATTATACGTGTGATTACTTTACGTCAACAGACTCTTACTTATTGGATGGAATGTTATTTAATTTCTGAAATTGTAAAAATTGTTTAATAACTTATAATGAGAAATCTTGTACCTACGTACCGGAAAATTTGCATGTTTTTGCGTATGTACCTAGAGGTAAGTTATGATTAAGGTAAATATAATATAGGCACAACAAATTGGGTAAACCTAGTTCACAAATAATATGTAAGTTGTCCTTCGCCTACGATACTATTAGGTAACCTTAGGTAGGGTTTCCCTTAGTGGAAACTTACGCGAAACGACAAGCAGATGTTACAGCCCGCTTTTTAAAATTTAATCAAATCTTTGTATGAAAAAAAAGGGACTACTGTGGAAATCTTTGCGTTTATTTCTTTTTCCTATGTGAGAGGACAGCGAATTGTGACACTGATTTTTTGTGTTTTTTATTGTAGGTAACCAGCCTTAAAAATCCCACTAAGTAGGTTCTGGGCAAAAATCTTATTATTTATTTCTTTTCCATTTTGCTTTGAAAATATTATAATACAAATAAGTTAATAAATATCTTACCTAATTGGATCATTTGTAAGATATTGGTATCGCTAACCGACTTAATTAATATGCTTGATTGACTATAATTACTCGAACAATACGCGTTACGTGAAGTCAGGTTGATTACTAATTACTTTCACGTGTTTAATATTCAAAAACAGAAATACGACAGTCAACATTTCTGCAAATGATCATGTACAAATTTTCAGAGAGGGAAAACATTTTTCGTTAGTATTTTTGTAAGCTCCAAAATAATAACAAACTAAATTTAGAGCATGAATAACTTAAATTTCGGTTGAACAACAACATATTATTAGCTAGAGGGACAGTCCCAGTGAGATGTTGTAACAGCAAGGCTCTGGACCAAAGCCGGCTTAGCAGCATGAAGCGCGACGCACAACGACCCACCGCTTGTACGAGAGTCGGGAATAAAGGTTAAATGCCCCCGGGGCTCACCGACTGTCGTGTGAACATAATCAGGGGTCGCACACATTTATTATTCAGTTAATTTTCCTAGTTTCTACCTTTTTATCATATACCCACGATGGGTTGAATTTACGCCTAAAGTTTCCTCCGGGGTAATTGATAGACATGTGTTCGTGAATTATTAAAATGACGATTAAGCGTCGGAATTCCCCAAGCGATAACAAGGTTTTGTTGATGCTAATAAGAATGTATTTTTTATCAAAAGCGGTCAGGCGCTGGCTAATGATTATATCCTTCAAATAACGTTAGCATTACAGCTATGGTTCCTGTGAGGGTTAACAGAGATGTGATATCGTAAATCTACCTTCTGTAGGTGAACATTAAGAACGTGCTTAACGCCAATAACCAGGAAATACAGAGCCACTAACAAAATGTTGTCTGCGACAAAACCAGAATTTTCTCTTATTCGGCCTGGAAATATAGAAGGTCATCTATGATAAAACAAATATAATTCGAACACATTATCTTTTCTCCTTTAAATTTGCTGTAGGTATCAATAGTATTCCGATCTTCCGTCATATGAGCGTTTACACCTTACGGCATTTCATACAAACTTTCAAGCCCTTGTTCTTCGAAATGACTGAACCGATTTTAATGAAACTTCATACGCATAAGCAGGATACAAAGGTCTAAAAAGTTAGTAAAGAACATTTTCGAAATGTCTTATTTAAAAACAGATAAGTAACTGAAAATCTCTGTTTCTATGGAAAATTTAAAATCGGTCTAATTTGGCTGTAATACTATTTTTCGAAAATGTTCTTTACTATCTTTTCAGACCTTTGTATGTTGCTTATTCTTATGAAATTTAATTAAAATCGGTTCAGGTATTTCGAAAAACAAGGGCTTGAAAGTTTGTATGAAATGCTGTAAGGTGTAAACGCTCTTAACTTCAAAATAACAATCGCAACAATAATTGAGCGCAACACAATAGATTATTAGTTTTAGAAAAAAAAAAAGAAAAGATTATCAGATTTCATCAATCTATCTTACGACTCAGACAATGCATGCAATTTAAGACTGCAAACGGAAATTCTGAAACTGAATCTTCGAGCTAAAATTGCTGTCGCAGTCTATGTTTAGCATCACAACTAAACTAAAACGAATAGAGGAAAAGTGAATACCATTAGGTACATAATATATTGTACTTTTAATGTGAAACATCTATAAGCGCACGTAAAACCGATTGCTAGCGGGGCGACGCATGCCGCGTGGCGATTCACCACTCAATCCGTACGCGCGGTCCCCCCGCTACGCAACCCTGACCTTTTTTTCGATGTTTGTTTGTTTCATTTCGATGTTCACGTCTGCCAGGCGTCCCGTGACAGCTTACAATTTTGTTTACGTTCTAATTCAAAAATATAGAAAAGTAGTAGCCAACCAGTATCGAGAACAGAGTCTAAACAACCAATAGTTAAGGCTCCAGAGACAGGAACTCCTTACTCATTATCATCTGCCTAGCCTCTTCCCAACTACGTTGCGGTCAGATTCCAGTATAACCGGATGCAGTTAAATACCAGTATTTTACATGGAGCGACTGCCTATCTGACCTCCTAGGAACTCCTTACCCAGGAGTACTGAATCAGAACCTTCGATCCAGCCTTTCCTGAGATGATGATCTAGATTATATTAGACTGCTAACAGCGCCTTGCGGTTTCACTCAGATAAGTCTCGATCCCAAGGGAATATTAGGATAAAAAGTATCATAATATGTCCTAATCCAAATCATATTCTAACCATGTGCCAAATTTCATCCAAATCCGTTCACGTTTTAGCGTTAAATCGTAAAAAAAACCGGCCAAGTGCGTGTCGGACTCGCGCACGAAGGGTTACGTACCGTTTTCTATAAAAACCGGCCAAGTGCGAGTCGGACTCGCGCACGAAGGGTTCCGTACCATTTTCTATGAAAATGTCAAAAAAATCACGTTTGTTGTTTGTATTTGTTGGTATAGCGGCAACAGAAATACATCATCTGTGAAAATTTCAACTGTCTCACTATCACGGTTCATGAGATACAGCCTGGTGACAGACGGACAGACAGACAGACAGACGGCGGAGCCTTAGTAATAGCTTTCCCGTTTTACCCTTTGGGTACGGAACCTTAAAAATCAACACATAAACTCACTTTCGTATTTGTAATATTATATTATTTAGTTAGGATTCACCGTAATGACTATCAGTACAATTATTATTGTTAGCTTTGATAAAACTATTAAACACAAACTGTGAATAGTCACGTTGATTTCATATTGGTATTCAGGCCAGGATCGACATCAATGTTAAATTCGGATTCGCGTTATCGGTCAGTTTGATTTGGAATTCAACGTAAATAATACTAAATTGTACATTAGAATATACAAAATCGAACGTTATAAATAAATCATGATATCAACAACAAATCCGCTACACAGGCCAAAAGGTAGCCAGAGATTTACAAAACGCATTATACAATGGAATACTTTTCTATTTCGAGCCAAAAACTGTTAACTTACTGTTTGAGTTATTTCTTTTGGTACGGAACTCTTTCCAAACGGAAAGAGAAGAGTGTTATCTTTTACTAAATTTTGTAACTAAATTAATAATAATAAAAACATATTCAATACGTTTAGCTTCTATATACTGGCACGACCGGTAGAACGAATTGAATTTAATTTCTTGAATTTTTGTTCTTCCGGTGTCGCGTCGCTTGACAAGTCGCGCCAGTATGTAGAAGCCTTTAAAGATTCTGTGTTTGAAGTAGGAAATTAGGCGCGAATGATTGCTGACAGAAACAATCAGCTAGTGGCGCCCAGACTTTTTAATGGCAATCCATTTTATATTGATTCGTATTCTAATTTAGCACAATCGCAATTTAAACATCTTTTCACAAACAAACCGCTGAGTTTCCCAAATCATTTCCTCGTAAAAACGCAATACTATTTAATTTATAACTGATAAACTAATTAGGGGTTTAACAGTAGCAGTGATTCTGTTACAATTTGTCCCTCAATAAATCTTAGTACCCGCTTTAGCCCGTCGTACCCCGGTAGGACTTTGCCTCCCCGATTCCTCCGTTCCTCTTGTTCTTGTGTCATCTCCGATAAATCCTTTAAGAAAGCGTTTAAATCTTTCGCCATTTGCTCAGTTGCGGTGTTCGAGAGACTCGAAAGACATTTACCGTAGTTACTTCGACCCGCAACTCGTTCGGCACACTTTAATTGTGAGCAACTTCTTATTTTTCTCAAGTAAATAATGGCGTTGTTTGTTTTGCAAGTGTGTTGATGCGATAAGTCACTCCTAGTTAGTCCCAACCTAATTGTTTTAGTGAATTTGCTAAATAAAGTTTCCGAGTGTATGAAGGGTGCTAACAATCCTATCAATACAATGTCTTATTAATTACTCGAATAATTGGTAGAAAAGAGGCTTACCTTCCATCCGGCCACGTCGTCCAAACTTCCGGCCAGCCATTAAATTAAGAGCAACTAAACTTCATTTATCTCGGCTTGTTACTTCCACGGACGATAAGGTTCAGAAACACGGCTGGGAACTTCCACAAACTTACAGCTAACTTCGGTGAAAAGTTATCGAATCACGCCGATCGTTCGAAAATTTGTTACTTACTCAATATTTTAAATAATCTTCTTTGCAACACTTCTTATCTCCAAAGTTTTCACTCCCTTTAACTCAATTTGATTATGTAGTGATAATAATTTACCTGCGTAGACTAAAGTTGCTTAATTTTGTTAATTAATTCTTGTTAGTACATTTATTACGTTCGTAATTTACTTACGAATACCACGAATGAAGTAAAGTAGTACTTAGGGTGTTTGTTCTAGAAACTAACTACTAATTTAACAGTAGTAAAACGTTTGTTTCACGTAAAACAAACGTTAAAGCTACAAATCTTAATTTGAAAATATCACACGTACGTTTCTAGTACTACAGGACAATGATAATTCATGGAAACTCCTCCCTTGGGTCGAACGGATAAGTTTTCACATTTTCTTTTAGCACGAGTTCTAGACAGAACAGTAGTATGGCGTAATAACCGACCTTAATTTGTAGAACATATCGATTTAAGTAGGATATTTAAAGTGGAATAAACTTCTTACATTGGCAGTGGTGGTCGCGTGACGAGCCACGTTTGGAGCAGCAGGCAGCGGGCGCGGGTGCGGGGAAGCACGCCAGCGCGCCAGCCGCCAGGCGGCGATGCGATACGCAAATATTTATATCGCCCCCCACGGCACAAGTCATTGCCTGAAAGCGTTGTCTTGTACCTCGTTGTAAAGCAAAAATATCGCCTGTCGATGCTATTCACAACTAAGTCACGGCACAAATACGTCGCGTTGCATAACGCTCATTGAAAGGCATCGCCCCAAATTAAGATTAAGTGAGCTTTTACAAAATATTGTGATTTATCGGCAATATCTTTTTTTATGATCGCACTTTTAAAGGACGTCACTGGGTGGAAATAGGTATAAGTACACGTAGATAAGTTACCTTAGGCAATTTAGCTGTGTTTGTGTCCTTAATAACAATACTAATATAGACTATAAGTACCTACTTTCTGTTACTAACCCATCACTAACCTATGGACAGTTCATGTATGTGTTCATGTCTGAAAAAAGTTTTTTTTTTTTAAAGACCCGTTCTCGTTTATTATGCAAGATCCTTAATATGAAGCAGGACAAATATTGACGTTACAGTATTTTTAGATAAAAATGCGACCATGGTAAAATACGGCTAGACATTTCATTGTTTGCATTCATGTCTAGGCTTAATGAGGCCTTGTTAATAAAACTTAGATATATTTTATTTTGTACAAATGGAAAATTCTTGTAAAACGATCGTATACGGTTTAATAGCCAATTGTTTTATTAGTTTGTTGGTTTTAAAGCTCTAACTAAAAGCCTGAATGTTTTTGCTGTTTTGTGCAACATAATTATTATGTGATTATAAAGAAAACAAAAAAATACTAGTGTGCGTGATCACACTTCACGCATTTAGGGTGAATAACGTTCTTTTTAATTCCAACTTACGATTTAAGCGGTCTGATTGCGTAACACACAATCAACAGGAATGGGTTTCAATTTGACAGTTCAACAACATTCAAAAATTAAAAAAAAAAAAATGCGTTATTTAAGTTGTTGAGCAGATTTTTTTTTTAACATATAAACCAATGGATTAGCAATATACTTCAAAATCATTCCGATTCCGATTCAAACTGTGTTACGCAATTAGGGTGCAGTTTAAATTACGCAATACAGACTATACCTTAATGGCATGCCAGAACATCACATTTATAGACGCTGCCAAACAAACCGACATCGCAGAATATAAATACCTAATGAATAATTTCCTCTTTTGTCTCTTTAACAAAGAAATCTGCATAAAAGGTTTTCCTGGTAAGCACTATCAGAAAGTCTGACAAATAGACGTAAAGGAGTTTAAATATCTGCGAGACTGGGATAGCAGCCCGTTGTTAACTATAGGATACCGACGTACAGTTAGCAACAGAACTAGAGTTATCATATTTTTAGGGTTTCATACCAAAATGGTAAAAAGGAACCCTTATGGTGAGACTAAGTCTGTCTGTCTGTCACACCTGGATATCTCAAGAAATACTAATGCTATCAACTTGAAATTTGGAATAGTTTTAGATGACGTTTGCCCAACTATTTATCAAACAAGAAACAAATTAAAAAAATATATATATTTTTTGCAAAAGGGACTGAAAGAGGGTCTTAAAAGTTTGAAGTGAGGCTACTAGGGCATGTGTGTGGGGTATCATATGAAAGAACGCTGTTTGCACATTCTATTTTTTTTTGTTTTAAATACTGTTTCCCCCTTATCTCCGAAGTTTGCATAGATAAAAATCTGAAATTATTCTATGTGATAGAAGTATATGTTAAGATTACAGGAAAAATAAAACGTTGTCTCTAAATAGCACAGTTTTTCAGAAATCATCAACATCATATATACGTACGGAACCCTCGGTGCGCGAGTCTGACTCGCTCTTGACCAGTCTTTTTTTTAAGTGAACACTTCTTTTGGTGCGTTGAGCACTTTTTGGGTGAACAAAAATCATGGAACTCGCGTCATCGTCACCAAACGCTTTCCATGAGCTATATGTAAATATACTGTTTTCACTTCTATCGACAGTCCCCAAAGACTACCCCGCACGTTTTTTTATTAAGCCGTAATATACAGCCGTCCTATTTCTTCCCGTGGGTGTCGTAAAAGGCGACTGAGGGACTTAAGTACTAGAGAATGGGCAGCAGCGTTCTTTATGCATTTTAACACCATACTGCGATTGCCAACCTGCCTGCCAAGCGTGGCGATTATGGCAACCCTCCCCAAATGTTTAGGGTATGCCCAGCTATGTCCAGCAATGGATGTCTTTCGGCTGAAATGATGAATGAATGATGACACAGCTGTCACACACAAGACCCACTGCTGCTGCATATAAACTGCTACAAGAATATTTTAGAGTTCAAATGACGTTTACATACTCTTGTAGTGCAATAGGTACACACGGCTATACATTAAGCTATAATTTCCAGTATACGCTGACCTCTCATTGTACGGAAATCCTATACAATGCGAGATCAGCTTATACTGGAAATGTATAACTTGATGTGTAGCCGCGTGTACCACAAAATCAAGTTTGACAGTTGTTTAACTAAGCGGGGCTAAAATCTACTTTTAGCCATGAAAGGTGTCGTTATTTTTTTTTTAACATCTACTTACTTTCTGAATTATTTTTACCCAAGTTAGACTTTGGTTACAAAGAGTAAACTTTAGTTCCTAAATGTAAATGAAAACTAAGTATTTACAAGCCGCTTTCAAGTGATTGAAGCTGTAACGAACGATCAAACTTCATTGTTAAAACTTTGAGTTTAAGATGAAATGCAATAAGCAGTGCAAACGAATTCTTGTTTGACATAACCTACTTTCCACAAGCGCCATACAGCTTATTAAAAATGAAGTATTACTAAATTAACGTTAAAGCTAATCTAAACATAATTAGCGTTATCCAGAATTCTGAACTATTCACACATTCGGCACAATATCTAATTTACATAATTTAACATTTAATAATAATAATTCTTTGAGTAAAAAAAATACAGGAGGTGCGTAATTAAAAGTCAAACAGGGGTTAATTTTGTAATTACTACTCGTAATTACAAAATTACAATAAAGTATTGTTTCCGTAACAGCAATTTTTGTTATAGACTTTACTTACCTATTATTAAGTAAAACTGATTCAAACTTATGCATAATTAATGCAAACCGAGCGAAATGGTGAACGAATGAAAAACTATTTTTGTAAAACTAATCATTCCATGATAAGTTTCATAAGTTTCAAATGAAATTCAGTATTCCGATTGTAAATTGAATATTCTATTAACACTTTGGATTTCTCCGTTGGCATTTGCACGCTAGCACGCTATTGTTACAGCATCGGCGTTATGTGAGCGTTTCTTGAGCGTGTGCGGTGCGATTCGCAGCTGACGTTATTCTCACGTCAATGGTAATTAATCAACGACTTATTCATGTTGTATTAATAAGACAATTGACGCCTCGCAGACAAAACAACAGTAAATATTTGGCTAATAAGACAAAGGGTGCCTGGAAAACAGATATGAGCAATGAATACTAAATTGTGTACAGATCACTATAGTTTAAAGCAGTAAATAATTAAATTATTGGACCTGCCCTAGAAATGTTAATTCCATTGTGCGATGAATGTAATCAAACATTTATCACTAAAGTAGCGTGTTTTGAATTATATTTAATTCCAAGTGGCTTTAACATAACGTGAAAGTACCTACCTACTTGCAGTGCGGCTTATCAACATCACAGGTCATATGATACCTAGAATGTAAAGAGTACCTAGAATTTAAAAACTATAAACGGTAAGATGCATAAAACCCACACACTTTTAAAAAAACCGGTCAAGAGCTAGTCGGACTCGCGCACCGAGGGTTCCGTACGTATATATGATGTTCATTATTTCTGAAAAACGGTGCTATTTAGAGACATCGTTTTTCATGTAATCTTTACATAAACTTCTATCACATAGAATAATTTCAGATTTTTATCTATGCAAACTTCGGAGATAAGGGGGGATAGTTTGCGACTTTTGGTATTTTTTTTACATTTTTCATCAAAATTCAGAAACTATTCTGCCTAAAAAAAAGTTTTTGAGAATGTGCAAACAGCGTTCTTTCATATGATATCCCACATGCCCTAGTAGCCCCACTTCAAATTTTTAAGACCCGCTTTCAGTCCCTTTTGCAAAAATGATATAATTTTTTTCATTTCTTTCTTATTTGCAAAATAGTTGGGCAAACGTCATCTAAAACTATTCTAAATTTCAAGTTGATAGCATTAGAAGTTCTTGAGATATCCAGGTGTGACAGAGAGACAGACTTAGTCTCATCATAGGGGTTCCTTTTTACCATTTTGGTACGGAACCCTAATAAAGAAGCAAGCAATATGCAATGAGATATAAAATATCGACTCTTTCTTTTATCATGTTTTGCTACGCGTGATACCTTTTCATGATAGGTTCATATTTTCAGATTTTCGTCCCACTTGACATTTTATTTCTTCACTATTTCATTTTTCAGATTTTACCCTTGAGGTGACTTTATACGTGATTTCTTTACACAACATACTTTTCTAAAAACTAAAGAGCAAGCAATGTACCTACATTATGGGATAAAAATACTGACTGCGTAACTATTATATCAAGATTTTTATTCCGCTTCACATTATTCACATAGTAACTCGTTCAGGACCGCTAAACGCCCATAGACGTCATAACAATAAATCTTCTAAAATGTCTCGTTCAGTCTCTTTGAGGTGCTACGCATCATCATACCATTATTTCAGCCTAAAGACGTCCACTGCTGGACATAGGCCTCCCCCAAGCACCACCATTTGTATCGGCCATCTGCAGTGCCAGATTAACCACGTAGTAGAGTAGCAATTGCTACGGGCCCCACGCAAAATGGGGCCCCGCGCATCCAAACACTTAGTAATTTTTTGAGTGAAACTTATTAAGACGCGGTGTATTAAATTTACTTGATGTCACATAAACGTGAAACGTAACACCTTTTCCGATCATATAGGTACCAAAAATTATAATTATTTTTAACCACTTTATACTTGAGAACCCATAGCAGGTCACGGGCCCCTCGATAGAATTTGCTACGGGCCCCGAGCTTGCTTAATCCGGTACTGGCCATCTGTTCTGCTACGCACAGAATTTGAAAAATAGAAACTGATACGAGGATGCCCTCACGGTTCTAATCCGCATTGGTCCATAAAACATGTGCACCCGTATGTATGATGTCGCAAAAGCTTCGTGCTATAAAGACCCTCCTTTACTACTACAGTCCGTTGTATAATATAACTTTAAAGGTGTAAGAAATACACCTCCTCTAACTACGTATGCACCAACTGGGCTTTGAATCCCCTCAGCGAGACGGACGTGCTGATATGAATGCATGGATTGAAGTTTTAAAAAGTAAAAACCGGGCAAACGTGATAAAATATGATTTCCTTTGTACTTCGCTACAATGGATTTTATGCATGGTTGTTCGTGACATTTGGTTTATAAGGCAGCTCCAAGGCAACGAACTCGTATTGAACAAAAGAACTGCAAAAATTGGGCAATATTACATATGTAATGATTTTCTACCTTTGCATTGCATTGCCATTTTCTATTTTGTTAAGTACCTGGTCGACAGGCCTACACTGTCCTCCCATAACTGTAATTTGAAATCATTGTAGAAGCCAATTATTTTTAAAAGACTAACCGTGGAAACGAGCAATTGGAACCGTGCACCTAGCTTCTGACGTTTCATAAGTGTCCATGTAGGTTAATGTGAAATAAAATATTTTGATTTTGATACGCCATGTTACTTGATTTGGACGGTTTAGTAAATTAACCTTATTTATAATAACCTGAAGGTCATTTTTCTATAGACAAATGTATTACTTGACGATTCATTTGCCCTGGTCCGACTGGCCGTTTGGTCACTGACTCTAATTCCGAATTCCGCGTGGGTCGTAGATATTTTCTGTGCGTGCTCTCAGACTGTACCGGTTACATTAATTTGTTCTGAATAAATGTGGCCAACATCCTAGAAAAATATTCCATTAAAAAAACCGGCCAAGTGCGTGTCGGACCACGCACAATGAAGGGTTCCGTAGTTGGGATGAATTTATCCCAAGAACAAACTTAACATTGTAGTTGAAAAACAAGATCCCCATACATTCCAACTGCAAATGTAAGTTTGTACGCACAACATTGAGTGATTTACCATGTTATTTTAAGATGACAAACTTCGTATAGGTTTTCCTGTAATCTTTAAGTAAAGAACTATTGTCTGTATTTTTATCAAAATTTTAGGCTCAGTAGTTTCGGAGATAAGGGAGGAGGAATGGTCATTTTTCATATATTTTCTTAAATAATTTTAAAAGTATGTATTTTAAAATTATAACAAAAATATATATAACATACTTAAAACAAGCCCTTTCATTTGATATGTCACACGGTCCAGTTAGCTAAACTTTTATTTTTATTTTTCTAATTTGCCCCCAAAAGTGACCTCTATATTCAAAATTTATTTATTTACGTATAACGTCTGTGTTTGAGTCACAGAATTTCATATGTGTACCAAATTTCAACTTAATCGGTCCAGTAGATTCGGAGCAAACCAGCTGTGACAGACGGACAGACAGACACACGAGTGATCCTATAAGGGTTCCTTTTTTCCTTTTGAGGTACGGAACCCTAAAAACATGTTGTTCTGCTGCCTAATATAATTGATATTAATATTTATAAGACTTGTCTATACTAGTGTGGCTTACTCTGAAATGGACCAATTAGAACGACAGTAGGTAGCTATAAAGTCCACAATGAGTGTTTGCTTACTGTGCTATCAGTATTAATTCAACAAGCGGGACAAGTGAATTCCAACTGCAGCACGGAGACACTAAGCTAATCGAACGCTGTTATATTATATACTGCAGTTCTATTCTCTGGGGCCACATTGCTACAAGACCGAATGTGGAGCGATATTAAGCGCTAAAATAACATTTATAAGGAGAAAATTACATAAAGTTAAAAACACAATCCTTTCCTAGATTTTACACAAACTGAAAGTAAATTTAACAGTTACAATCGTCACGTATAAACACAATCAAGGCTCGACAAATTGTGTACGGACTCCGGGCGAATAGAGCCAATTGCCGTCCGATAAAAAAAACAATAGGGAGTGCTTGCCTTTCTGTCATGCGGAATACAATGGTATTCTTCCTGAGCGATAAACCAGTCGCCCGCAGACATCGGCAAACGTGAATGACAGTTTACGATGTAAAAATACATACTACATTACAGAATATAACGTTCGCAACATCGTATGTGCAAGTACCGACATAAAGCATTTAAAACTTTCTTTTAGAGTCTCTAAGGAGGGGTAATATTCTGACATAAATTCTCCCCGGGGGTTCACCCCACTCCTTGAACCCATAAAACGATAAAGATCATCTTTTGTAGCTTCTGAAGGGAACAGCTACGTACCTCCTTGTGTCTTAAACAATTCGTTCATTTCGAAGAAATACATCGAGACAAATCCGCTCATTAATATGCGGAGTTTAAACTTTGTTTCGAGTTTGTTATCTGGGAATTGTCTAAAATGTACAGAGGTATTTGAAAGGGCTCCGTCTCATAAGTTATAAACAGATACCTTTTCTGATAGCATGTCGCTGCAAGGAATTTTATAAAATAATCTGCGACAGGAACAGGACAATAATTAGAATTCTTTCGATAAATTTGCCAATCTGAGGTATTTTTATTGCATATTTCATTTCGTGTGGACCATGAAATGAATAAGGAAATTGGTGTATTCTGTTTGACTTAATTTCCATCAGAAAATATCACAAACGCGATATAGATTTAAACAAAAAAATATTTATGAACATTTCTGTAACGCGTAAATTTCAGGTTTTTCACGGAGCATGCCGTCTAACAAAGCTCAGTTACGTTATTTATTTTATTTTATTGTGTTTGATTGGCTTACAGGTATCAATACTGAAGTTAGAATAGGCAGTGAGGTACTTCACAAGCCATTTACAAGCCTCCATAGTTAGCAATAGAGTATTGTTTTAGAAGTTTTGAAAATTTAAAAACTTGTCATTATCCTTTACACTAACTAAGTATAACATTAAGTTAACTAATTAAATTAAGTACCATATCAAAATATAATGTTACTAATTCGTTTCTTTAATCTTCTCCTAAGGCATCTACAGTTTGAAATAACCTTTTATAGAACTATATTACCTACTATAAGGCTGCGTTCAAACGACACGCGCCCGCTAAGCGCACGCCACGCGCCCGCCACCACACGCCCCGCTTGCTTTAAAATTTGTTGTATATAATTTGAGTCTTATGACACATCAATAGATCTCAAATTGCATTTATTGAAGTCGACCCGCACACGCCACGCGGCCGCTCCGCGCCTGCCCCACGCTCACCCTGCACACGCGCTGCACACGCGCTGCACACGCCTTGTGCCCGTGCTTCGGCTAGTGCCGTATTGACTGTGATCAAGGGCATTTTTTGATTAAATAATAAGTAGTGTAAGCGGGTGAGAGGCGGGCGCCTGGCGTGTGCAGATTTTGCGCATGGCAAACGCGGTGCAAGGCGGGCCCGGCGCGTGTGCGGGGCGTACGCGTGGTCGGCGCGGGTTATCTGAACACGGCCTCATTCTACACAGCAAAGATTTTAAACTACGATAAGATACTGGCCACAAAATGGAAGGGCTATAAAACTTGCCCATTTTTATTGCCGATCAAATATATCTATTGTTTTTATTTGCCTAATCTTTTAGAATCCTAAATCATTCTAAACCTTATGTTTATACAATTAAAGTCTATTTTAGTACCGGTCACTTGCCCTAACATCTACAATTTGATTATATGATACGACAATAAAATTTCAGTTGCGAGAGGAAGGGGAAGACTACTAATATGTTACCCTTTATTACACCTTTAGTATATTGAATGCTCAGAATAGATACGTAGAAAAACGTTCATTATCGGCTCTGGCGCGCAAATAAAACAAGATAGCACCCCAGGGCCCGCTCACTTGGATATTGCGACCCGCAAGCAAATTTGCTCTAGGCACAATAAATGCTTAGGACTGTACGTGAGAGAACACACTGCCGGCAACAATAACATTTATATATACATACTGATACATTAGTGTGGAGATAAAGCTCAGTGATATATGGACGACTATAAACATGTCGCCTTCATACCAACGACTACTTTGTTCAAATTGATCACTTTATCTGTCAGAGATACAAACGGCTCAAAGCAAAAGACTGGATTCAGCGTTTCTCAATATTCAAGGAAAATATAAAGCAAATACTAATTGATCGTTATTTTAATCTAATAACATAAATTGAGTTTAATGAAATGCTCTGTAAAGAGATAATATAGGATTTTGACGAAATAATTAAGATAACTTCGTGAGTAGGTACCTACATCAATAGAATTCTAATAAACTTGGGCAGGTTGTGTTTGAGATTGGAATTTTGACAAGATTACAGTCTTTTAAGAATAATTTTAAACATGCGATGGAATTTCAAAGCAGCGTGTCTAAGAATTGTAAACAATTTAGGTTATTTAAAGGTCTTGTCATTTATAAATGGCAACAAGCCAACAGTTAAAGGCGCGGAGTGGCATGAAAACATTTTAAATTCGGCCCCACTCTTTGCTAGTATCATCATTTTTAACTGAGTAAAATGCTACGTATAAATTATGGCAACGTACCATATTAATCCGATCCGGCTTGTCCCTTGCTGTCCTCCCCCAGTGCCGCCCTAAGCTGAGGTCCGTACCCCACAGGGGGTGCCTTTAGCGTGTAGTCGCTTAGTTTATAAGTATATGTATGCCCCGGCTGTAGGCCTTAATGTATTGAGGCACCCACAGGAAAGTCCGGTTAAGCAGACGACAACCTCCAAGCTTGACCTGCGAGATGACATTAAAAAACAAAAAAATAAAATATAAAAAAACCACGGCACCATACTTATTTCTATACAGGCTGACTTTGAAAACATGCAACAAAATTTAAGGGAGTGTTCTACCCATCAATATGAACAACTTTTACTATGGGACCAAATTAGAATTCGCAAAAAAAAAAGTCGACTTTCCTATAAAGGTACATAACCGAAGGGACCATTTTGTATAAGAAGGCTGACTCTTTTTTTTGCGAATTCTTATTTGGTCCCATAATAAAAGTTGTTCATATTGATGGCTAGAACACTCCCTCAAATTTTGTCGCATGTTTTCAAAGTCAGCCTGTATATCCACATTGACGGGAATGAGCGCCGCCGCCGCCGGTGTTAGGCAAATGCTACATTTCAGTTTATTCTCCGGGATGACAACGCATTTACGATGCCTTTCTGGAATTTCAGATGGTCATAGGCGTAGTGGACCATCACCAGCTGCGGGCAGAGCACGGGCCTGCCAAGACGCTTGTGACAAGACATGATAAATTATGTCATGGCAATTTGTACTAGCATTTTATGACAAAACAGTTTTATCGCTTAAAGTGTGATAAAATTTGTGACTCAAGTCATGTCACAGTAGGCCGTGCTCGCCCCGCTGGACCATTGCCTTGTTTGTCTCCCAATAAAATAATAAAAACTGGCCAACTACGTGTCGGACCACGCACGATGAAGGGTTCCGTAGTTGGGATGAAGTTATCCCAAGACCAAACATAGTATTGTAAGTGAAAAACATGTTCTCCTCTACATCGATATACGTCAAGGTCAATCTCCAACTGCAAATGTAAGTTGGTCGACTATTACCCGTTAACTTATAAAGCCTACTTAGCTGTGATATTTTTCCTTTTAATTTCATTATAATTATTCTACTGCTATGATGTTTTTCAGATATCCAGAATCAACCATTTAACTGGCACACATGACTCACAAAAATTAGCACTTTAAAGCTTAATATTACGCAAACGGATCCCTGAATCGAAAATGGTTTTCACAGACCCGCAATATTTTTGAACGGCCTATCCAACGATTTTATTTTACCACTTTGTCGGTGTACCCATGCCAAATTACAGCTTTTTAGTACTAAGAGTCTCTGAGCTAAGCCGGGACAGACAGACAGACAGACGGACATGGAGTAACTATAAGGGTTCCTTATTGATTACGAAACCCTAAAAAGGTAGTTCATTAAAATGTTTTGCTGAGGTTAGCTGACCTATCGATACTGGCTGGAAAAAAATCTATTGTAAATATTTCTACAGTTAGTAATTAGTTAACAAGCCGACTGAACACCATTTACACTGAAAGAACTAATTAGCCGAACTAATTAAGTTGTTTTAAAAATAACTCAACTTTGGTTATAAGGAAGTAAACTTTGCTTACATTTACAAAACTGATTTTTTAATAGCAAAACAGGGTTAGGTAACAGATAACACCTAAAGTAACCGTCATGAGAAGCTATAAATACATAAAATTGCAAATTATACAACTATCAACTTTAAACTCAAGATATCTAAGTTGATTTATGAATGAAGAAATTATCGCTAAACGTCATAAAATAATTTTAGTTGCAATGGAAACTGAACCATACGCAATTTCAGCTAAAGTTTTAAATCCCAAAGTATGAAATTTATCTCGTCTCACGGCGTTGACTTTAGTTCGCAAGTCACAATTTTTGTAAGCAGTAACCAAAATTTTTGTTACAGTTATGGAAACATTTCTTTCAGTGTATCATCTTATATTTATTGTCTGACTCCTGACATACAGGTACACCTAGTTCAGGAGTCAGAGGCTTCAAACAAATTCTGTTCTATTATCCTATTATGTCAATAAAGAATTATTATTATTATTATATTATTATTATTGTTGATGCTAACTTCGCTGTTACTGTTTATTTTTTTAACCCCCGACGAAAAAGAGTGGTGTTATTAGTTTCTAGTGATGTGTATCTGTCTGTCTGTCGTGGCATCATAGCTCCTGAACGGATGAACCGATTTTTTTTTTATTGAAAGCTGTCTTAATCGAGAGCTTTCTTAGCTATGATTCAAGAAAATCTTTCTTTCTTTCTTCTTCTTTTTTTTTTTTTTTTTCCTACTGCTCAGCCGTTTGAAGATATTAACCTTTTTTTTAGTTGATGAAGAGATATCACAGGTCTGATCGATTCTAAATTTGATCCAATGGGATAGGTTGTCAACGATATAAAAAAAACCGACCAAGTGCGAGTCGGACTCATGCACGAAGGGTTCCGTACCATTATCTATAAAAATGGCAAAAAAATCATGTTTGTTGTATGGGAGCCCCCTTTAAATATTTGTTTTATTTTAAAATAATTATTTATTTTTAAAGTGAATATATAATTAAATATTCTGTGAATATTTCAAGCGTCTACTTGTTACCGTTATCAATATAGAGCAAAATTGAGCAAAAAAAATCACGTTTGTTGTATGGCCCTTAAATATTTATTTTATTCTGCTTTTAGTATTTATTGTTATAGCGGCAACAGAAATACATCATCTGTGAAAATTTCAACCGTCTAACTATCACGGTTCATGAGATACAGCCTAATGACAGACGGACAGACAGACAGACGGTGGAGCCTTATTATTAGGGTTCCCATTTTACCCTTTGGGTACGGAACCCTAAAAAGTATGATAACCTTGACCTTATGCGCAGGCATCACCAGGATCCTTCAGGGTACCCAACCCACAAGAAGAACTCCCAAATTTAAAATTTAACTTTTCAGGTTTTCATAGCTTCTCGATAATTTATCATGCATTTATGTTTATATGCCAGCAGCACATTCTGTGGATTTATTATTTCCATTAATTAGATGAGAAATAAAATTTCCCTTATGCCATGGTTCTTTGTGGCCATGGAAAATTGTGGCATGTCGATTCAAAATTATACAGTCTGGATTATTTTTTGAAAGTAGATATGTGAGCATAACATACCTACTTATAAACCAATTCAAGTTATTAGTTTCAAGCGTACTGCGTTCTGATTTTAAATCAAATAATTTTTGTTCGAATGTATCCTGCTGGATCGCGGAATATACCAACAATTAAACATTTCATCCCATTATTATAATTAGCCGAAAATAAAAGCCGATGGTTTATATAACCAATTGAAATCGATACAACTCATTAGCAGAATAATTAGATGCTCTACTATCAACAAAACAGCTCAACCAACCGTCAGCAAAAGCTCTCAATTTGCTATTGATGTTCAATTAGATAACAGTTCCCTTCAGACTGTATACATTTCTAGTATTATTAGGGAAAGGCTATCTTCTATGGAATTACACAAGGGAAATGGAACATACCTACGTGTTAGATTACACGGTAACATTAATTACCTACGTTTAATAACTATAGGGATTTCAGTACCTACATAATCAGTTTTTTTAATGAAATTGAACATGGGTTGTGATCCAAAGACATTAAACTACTTAATTAACAATAGACGGACATAACGAACAAAATTGTAATCCCATACATTTGACCTAGTGGGCAAAAGTCGCTCAGTCTAGTGTGGTACGCCTGCATGACAAGTCGCAATTTGCATTCGTGTCCACCAAAAGAAAATTATTTTCGAAGTATATTGTGTAATTGTGCAATATGGTAGTGTCAAACTTAGCTTTTATGTAATTTTGCTAAATGACGCTAGATGTCGTCACTGAGACATGGGATCACAATTTTTCTATGACATTACTTCTGATGGCCTCTAAGAACAAGGAAATGCAGGCCTCTCTATAGTAGATACTTTATAGAGGCCATCAGAAGTAATGTCAAAAAAGATATCTCAAATCTCTTTGGGTTGATCATTTAAAATAGTGTCCACAGATTATTGCTGTTTGATTGTTAGCATAATAATTATCACAGAATTATATATTTTATACTAATTATACTCACTACTTTTTATTTCTGTTTGACATTATATAGTCTTATTTAATTTTATTTTTTTATTGCTGTGACCACGCTGACATTTTTGATTTATATGTTTTATTTTTTCTTTAGTTAGTTTGTCATTCCAACGATCTGCTACTTATTTTTTATTCGGAATCGTAAACCATTGCATGCCCATGTGACGGTAAAATGTGGAGAACTTTCAGCCTTCCAGCCATCCTTCCTTCCAGTTATTTAGGTCCAGGGCTAAAGATAGCGCTTTTAAATAATAAGTAAAAAAACTGCCTACTGTCTAGTCTCAAGTGCTACAATTGATTCCTTCCTTCAGATTTATTGGGCCAAAAATTTGGCCAACGTGAACACTGGCTTAATTATTGTGTCAGTACATACATCCCATATATATATAATTATACTGACATAATAATTAGGCCAGTGTAAGTACAAGGGAAGACGGGCCATTGTCTACCATAAAAGTCGTTTTTTCTAAGATTCCTGGAAGAAAGTTAATTGAATTATGAACAAAGCTAGTCCCACGTGGAAACATAATATATTAAAATTTATACAAAATAATTGCCTTCTGAAAATATTTAAACACAAAACTGACTCGTACAATTACGATGGAAGTAGTTAGCTTATAAAATGAATGATGGGAATTGATAACGATTAAACAATAACAGCCTAATGAAATAATATTATTGATAACGGGAAAACAGTGAGAGCCTAATTAAACAATATTATTAATAACGGTAAAACAATACCAGCCTAATGAAATAATATTATTGTTGTTCTAGAAGTGCCACGTTTTGAAGATAGCCTAAACAACTTGACTGTCTCTTTGGGAAGAGAGGCTGTTTTTACGTGCGTCGTCAATGACCTCGGCTCATACAGGGTAAGTACATCTAAACTAGACTTAAGACGCCGACAACAGGTAAACCGCAGGATGTTTTCCTTCACCGTTTTGAGAGAAAAACATCGTGAGGAAACCGGCATGTCCTAGAACCAACTATTCAAAGACATGTGACATCTACCAACCCGCACTGGGCCCGCGTGGTAGATTCCCAGCCCAGTCCCTCTCGAAGAGAGGAGGCCTGTGTCCCAGCAGTGACATGAACATGAAGGGATAAACTGCTTTTAAAAATAATTAAGAGTTGTTTTTGAAGATTTTTTTATGTTTAATTATGTTTTGAGTTCCATCACCGTATGCACAAAAGACTTGAACATATCATACTGTTTTTGTTTTGGAAAACAAATATTTACGGTTTATTTTTTGACCATTTTCAGAAATCTCCACCTTAATTTGTAAATAAGTGGAACCTTAGAAGCAGTCAACGAAATTAATTATATAGGCCGCTTCTTTATTTTTCATGCACGATCAAGACAATAAAATATACCAATAAACTTTATCCACCCAGGTCACGGCCAACAGAAACGTCTGAGAGGATATTATAATGTAATCTATACTTAAAGTGAATCCACAGCTGTAGCCCGTGAAATTCAAATTTTCTTACGTTTTTGCAATTTGCAGGTCAGTGTCAGGTTATATCTTGATCAAAATATGATTCGCGTGTATAACAGATATATATTTACAGAATTATAATCATTAGAATCCTTAAGGCGCAGATATATGCCAGTGACCTTGAGTGGTTAGCTTGCGTGTTCTGTACTGAGCTCACGCAACGTGTCGTACGTTCAGCCAGTAATAGGACTCGCCCATCAAGGAGCGCTGTCCCTAATTTGACGCATTATTAATTTATTATACACAAAACAAAAGCTATTTTAATAAAAACGTGTATACTAAAAGATCAATCATTAAATTATCTTTAAATTGGTGAAGGTTTCAGAAAAATACGCTTGGTAGATTTTGCGTCAGTCTGTCTCGGTTTTTATAAACATAATCTAAAATATTCGTATATTAAGTTATTGAGAAAATACTCTAATTTTACATATATTTTTTTCAAATAATTAACACTACTCGTTCAGATGTGATCTTCAGTATAAATTCATTAAAAGTCGGTTATCGTCGCCTTAATACATCTCTCTAAATTAGATTTGTTCCATTGAATGACTTTTTCGTGAAATCACACACATTGGGGATTCTGACCTGCTTTCAAAAACCGTAAGAAAATTTGTATTTCACGGGCTGCAGCTGCGGATTCACTTTCATATAATATACAATCCTTCCTTTATTATTTTATTTATAAACTAGTATTACCCGGCCCGGCGTCGCATGGGTAGCGCTAAGTATCTACCTACCTTACCTACCTACCCTACCTACCTACCCTACCTACCTGCCCTACCTACCTACCCTACCTACCTACCCTACCTACCTACCCTACCTACCTACCCTACCTACCTACCCTACCTACCTACCCTACCTACCTACCTACCTACCCTACCTACCTACCCTACCTACCTACCCTACCTACCTACCCTACCTACCTACCTACCCTACCTACCTACCTACCTACCTACCCTACCTATCTACCTACCCTACCTACCTACCTACCCTACCTACCTACCTACCCTACCTACCTACCCTACCTACCTACCCTACCTACCTACCCTACCTACCTACCCTACCTACCTACCCTACCTACCTACCCTACCTACCTACCCTACCTACCTACCCTACCTACCTACCCTACCTACCTACCCTACCTACCTACCCTACCTACCTACCCTACCTACCTACCCTACCTACGTACCCTAACTACCTACCCTACCTACCTACCCTACCTACCTACCCTACCTACCTACCCTACCTAAATACCCTACCTACCTACCCTACCTACCTACCCTACCTACCTAGCTTTTTTTCTCAACTTTTAAACCCACTCTGAACTTCCACAAATATTTCAAAAACAAAATTACCCAAATCGGTCCAGCCGTTCTCGAGTTTTAGCGAGACAAACGAACAGCAATTCATTTTTATTTATATAGATAGAAGATATAAATGCGAAAGTGAGTTTGTTTGTTACGCTTTCACACTAAAACGGCGGGACGGATTTGGATGAAATTTGGCACATGGGTAGGCCATGACCTGAGTTAGGACATATAATACTTTTTATCCCGATATTCTTACGGGATTAAGACTTATGCGGGTGAAACCGCGGAGCGCAGCTAGTAATATAATAAAGCAGATGAGTTTGTTTTTTTTTTTGTTTGAACGCGCAAATCCCTGAAACAACCAGTCGGATTTAAAATTGTTCTTGCATTTGATAGCCCAATTATTGAGGAAGGTTTCACCTTTAGGAGCCGAGCAAAAAGAAAAAAGTCAGAAAGAAGTTCTTTCTGACTTTGACAGAGACGAAAGCTGCTAACTTTCGTCACTGCTAAGCTGCTGCTTAGCATTCTTTCAAAGAACGCTAAGCGAAAACGAAGTCATAGCGCGGGCGGGCGATGCGATGCGATCCAGGGGGTTGGAGCCGAAATTTCACGCGGACGAAGTCACGGGCAGTGAGAAGTGGTGGCCCAGTGGTAACGGCCCCGCCCTAGATTTGATTTCCGCATCGAAGAGCTGGAACTCTAAGCGGTCTTTATACCAGCTGGCGAGCCGTAATCTGAAGCTGCCTGCTCGCAGCATTTTGTAGAAATCAGTCTTGTCTCTTGAGTGTATAGAGAGATACAAGTTCACCCTGTATCTTCCTCGGTGACGTTTAGCAACATCTCCTGTAGCCCTGTAACGCGCTCCTTAATCTGCATATTACGCTTGGCTGCGTGTTTGCAGCGTCGACGGTTTCACGTTGACTGCGTCCTGCTCCCAGCATACCCACAGCCCTAAGCATCGCTTCCCGCGTTAAATGACGACGTGACCTAGCGTTTCAATGTCACAAAGGTGAAAAAAAAATGATTTTCACAAGAAAAAAAACCCAAGTATGAACAGTAATTTCTAAAGTTATTAGCTACGTTTCAAAACGCCGTACGCTACGATCAAATGAAGTTTTCCCTCCTTATTTCAAAATTCGTTTGCATTTAGGTTTAATTTTTTTAAATTTCGAATAATTATTTAATGCAGCTTTAACCTTCATTTTTTTTGGCCAGTACTTTTTCTAAAGAGTTTTCTTAAATAAGTTGAGTTGGCTTTTTTTTTTTATTGGGTGGGAAATTATCAAATAACTTGTCCCGCTCTGGCCGGAGCGGGAGGGCGTGTCAGACTTTTACTGACTAAAACCCACCCGTATTCCTTCATTTGCCTGTGTGCCAGGGCCACGATATCCCTTTCGGACAAACTCGCAACTCTGGCAGGTATAGGCCCTAACGGACCCCGTCAGTTGCTGCTGACAACTCTTTGAGGCGCGCGTGGAATACAACGCGCCGTCGACCCGGGCCTGGTCCTTATCGGACGGTGAGCTACCCATCGCTCACCGTCCGCAAGCCCGCGCCTACGGTGGCCGGAAATCGGCTTGCAACTCCCGACACCCGGGGCGTCTCCTGCGGCGACTAGGGGCGCGAGGGCGCGAACCTTGCCTCTCCCTCACGCGTTCCGCCTCCTCCTTCGCAAGCATTACTACTTCGCAGAAGGAGGTGACGGCCTCCCATGCACTCTCGCTCCGAACCATGGCCCGAACCAGGGCCGGACGCGAGAGATCGCCGCCGCCGATCGCCTCCGTGAGGACACGGCGGTGCTCCACCCAAGCCGGGCAGACCTCCACCGTATACTCCACCGGTGCCCTAGACTTTGTTGAGTAGTGTATATAGATATAAAGATCATTTCATATACATTTGGAACAACAAGAACAGATAAAGCCGTCCTCGTTTATAAATCAGTCGCACTCCTGCGCTGTCGTTCACTGTACCTTGAAAAATTTCCCTTTGATTAAAATGGATCTAGCGGAATACAAATCACATTCAAAATAATATTTAAAATCGGACTGTCTTTTGCGATTTTATCAAAGGCATTTTGAAACTCAACCCAACAGAATTTGACTGTTGTCAGGCAGCCGTGAATTTAATAAAATCTTGCCCCGCCACCTAAAATGGTAAAATTCGTCAAAAATAATAATCAATGTGAAAAGAATAAATTAGGTTTTTATTGAAAATCAAATAACTCTTCTGCTTTTAAATAGCCAATATTATTTAACCTACATTATTAAATTTCATTTTCAAAAGCCTGAAATTAATACAAATTACAGTATAGGTACACGAATCGGATACCTACAAGTATCATACTTTCATAATTTTAATTGACATAAAGCCGCATCATTATATTTTAATTTTAGAGTCGTATGACGTTTTTAATATATTATATGTGAATATTGTCACGATATTGGTGACATTAGTATGCGAATATCAAAATTATGATTTTAAATAAAAAAATGATTAACATTCCATAAATTAAAATCTTTTACTGTCTGATTCTGGGTCTACCGATGATTTGACCTTTGATGATTGATATTTATTTATGATTGAATCATAAATATTTATTTATGATTTCTATTTAATTAAATTAGATACGAACCCAATGAGAGTATTTATGTCTTTACTAAACGAAACTATTTTATTTGTTTTCATATAAAGAACGAATATGTTTAACCGTTAATTTGGTATATACAACATTATTTTTAGTATATGCGGTACTTGATTAAAGTTTGTTCAGAACGGAACTGAATCGATTTCAATATTTTTTACAACATGCTATATTTTGTCCCAAAAATATTTAAGTGTGATGGAAAATGTTATCACTATTTAATTACTTACAATACTGCCAAATTATTATCAGTGAGCGTAAGACGACCCTGGAGGCGCGGGGGCGCCGTTATCATGTTCTTTTACAGACAACCCGGTAACTTAAGCACCTTATAACTTTGTGATTTTTCATGATACAGTTTTAAAATTTTGTACGTAGTATCTTTACATAAAAATACTAGACATGTGTTTCGGGTTTCGCATATATACTAAAACTAATATTGTATAGTGTGGATGAAAAAGTCGAGTCAAAGAAAAAGGGACTTTAGATTTTTACATTCTCTTGAAGGTAGCGTGGTTGACTGACTCGTTGGTCTACTAGTCGCAAGCGCGGTTGCTGAACATGGCCTAGGTTCGATCTCACGGTTGAGGTAACTGTTGGGTTTTTTCATAAGGAATTTTTCGGTTACAGCTTGACGTCTTGATTTGTGTCCGGTTGTTATCAATGAAATTGGCTCGCGAAAGCTTTACACTTCTGCCTAACCTAGGTTTACTGAAGTAATTATATGTTTATGAAGGTGGCGTGGCTACGCGTGGACACGCAGACGATCCTGACGATTGCCACCCACGTGATCACCAAGAACCACCGCATCGCCGTCAACCACAGTGACCGCCGGGTGTGGTTCCTTCACATACACGACGTCCGGCAGTCGGACCGGGGCTGGTATATGTGCCAGCTCAACACCGACCCCATGAAGAGCCAGACGGCTTATTTAGATGTAGTAGGTAAGTACCTACATCCTGTAGTAAAACTCCCAAATCTGTTGTGTTGATGTACAGTCAGGGAAATTGATTGTTTAGCAGATTTGACGTACGACTGATGAAGAATGACAGGTGTGATTTAAATATACGGACAATTTTGGTATTCAACTTTCTTAACAATCTTTTTCCCTGACTGTACTAAGGAATTTTTGGTGAAACAAAAATATACACGCCTATTAGTTTATTTGATGTCGAGGCAGTGCTTAGACCTAGAGCTAGGCCAAACCAATTACGAAGGTAATTTTATTTGAAGTTAATTTGTTAGTACACAGGCAGCCAAGCGTGTAGTATAACCAATTTGTGTACCAAACCGTATCGTTACTTGGTATGTTCATAATTAATTCATATCGGTTAAGGTGAATTCCAAATAAAGTTTACACAACGTCTACTAACCAATTCAGAAATGATTCTTAATTTAAATTTCCCCTAAAATTATTTTAGAACAAAAACAATTTCGTTCAGATTTTTGCTTGTAATGTTGATTTAATTCGAATCTAGTTTTACGAATCATATTTTCTTTTCAACCTTTTTGGTCGAAGACTCCAGTCGTCACCCAGGATAAAAACAAAGCGTTAATTGACAAAAACCGAAAGCATTCGTAATACTAGATTCTATTTAATAAAATATTCGTGTAGATATCAAAAACCGCTACGGATTTGCGCAGTTCCTCCGGACATTCTGGACTACCCGACGAGTAGTGACCAGGTGGCCAGGGAAGGGGCCAACGTGACCCTGAGATGTGCGGCCCACGGTGTGCCGACCCCTACGGTCGTGTGGAGGAAGGAGGCCGGCGACTTGTTGCCTACCACCAACTTTAGTGACACACATAGTAAGCATAGTAAGATATGAATTGCTTTGACTCATTTATATTACGTAGGTGCTACCCGAAAATGCCTATGGCACTGTACATTTGTGTGCTTGAAGCATGGGACCGTACAACCCCGGTTAAGGGTTAAGCCTTTCCAAGGGGTAACCCATTCAATGGGTTACCTTTATAATGGTGTAACCCATTGAAAGGGTTTTATACTAGAAACCCATTGAAAGGGTTACATGATAACCCATTGAATGGGTTTTATACTTGAAACCCAGTGAAAGGGTTACATGATTACCCATTTCCATGGGTTCTATACCTACTTAAAACCCAGTAACATGAAAAAAACATAATATTATGTTATTTCGATATCCACCGAGCACGCGTAGCAGGACCAATTCTATCTCTATTCTACCCAGGGACCATTTTGGTTACCATTTTAGAAAAACCCTATCGAAAACCCTTTCACTGGAAAGGGTTTTCGATTGGGTTTTTCTAAGCAGTTAATCAAAAACCCATACGGTGTGGGTAATTTTGAATGGCTTAAACTAAGCCGTTCAAAAGGTTTACCCACACCGTATGGGTTTCGAAAACCCTTTCAATGGGTTACCAAAATGTAATTTAAGCCGTTCATAAGGGTCACCCTTATCGTATGGGTTTTTGTTTAACCGCTTAGAAAAACTCTATCGAAAACCCTTTCAATGGGTAACCAAAATGGTCCCTGGCTTGAAGTATGAAATAAATAAATACCCAGTAGTAACAGGAAAATAATTCGCTAGTGGTTTTTTGCGCCATAGGACTCTGTAACCAGATGTCTAAATAACTATGGTTTTACCTAGTTCATTTTGGGGCAAGGCGAACAAAAACTTCACTAAAACTAAAAACTCACCATGACTGGTGAGCTTAACGTAAAAGTTTGCAGCACATAATATAAAGACTTCAAAATCGGAGTCTTGTGAAGGACGGTGACTAGTTACTTGCCACTAACTTCAGTGTAACACAAAGTACCTGCTAGCAAACTGCTGAAAGCCGTCATGAACCTGTTGTCGTATTAAGAGGGCGTACAATGGTACACTAGCGCCACTCTTTTAAAAAAGTATTATCTCGTGACTTATAATGAATTATGAATAACGGCTAATAAGGACCCTCGGTAAAGGTGTCTAGAATTTTCTAATACCTTTTATAAAGTTTCATGTTGAGACACGAATCAACACAATACGATGTAAAGAAAAGCGGCCACATTCCTCTAGATCGTATTTTGTTGCTTCGTGTCTCAATATGAAACTTTATAAAAGGTATTAGTTCCGTTGTACGCCCTCTTAACTAATTTAAATACCTTATAAGAAGGTATAATATACCTTAGTACAGGGATGGCGAATTTATGGCACGCGTGCCATTGATAGCATGCGACAAAATAATTTGGGCACGGCATCAATTGAAGAATTTTGGTACCCAAGTCACTACGACAGGCGCAAAAAAATTCAAGGGAAAATGTGAACCTGATATAAATTATTTGGCATCTAGCTTGTAACAGCAGAAGTCGCACTACTGTAATGTTGTTTTTGTTGTTATTTCATTTAAATAAATATGTATAAAACGGTAGATGTTAAGATGACTGAATAAATATAGTAAAGGTCTAATTCTGAAACGATTTAGTTTTTTTTTCAGTAGTCAAAGTTGAGATTGATTATTGGCACGCCATGGCCACACTTAATATTTATTTGGAAAAAATGGCACGGGGATGTAAAAAGGTTCGCCATCCCTGCCTTTGTAGGTACATAATGAACAATCAGGGAAATTAATTTTCAAGCAACTTACAACCGACGTCATTTTGCCGTGTTATAGACATCTCATACAACTAGATAAGAAAGTCTATTTGTTGTTGTGGGTTGTGAATTGAATACAATACGGAAAATTAAAGTTGGTAGTGAATTTGCTTAACAATAAATTTCTCTGTCTGTACATAAATTTCAGCTGTCCCGCGCCTCTTGCGGACATTGAAATTTTCCACAAGAAATGTTGCTTTGATGAAATCTTCAATTCCCTGGGGTTAGAAATTTTCCCAGCAAACACAGTTGCAGCCTCGCAAACTATAGATAAATAATAGTTCCTTGGAAAAACTTTTACTTAGGATATAAAAACAAATAGTGAGGATACGATGGTGTCGATGTCGATACATTCTCTTAACGATAATAATTATAATGTATGGATTAGACTTTAATTAAGACAGGTATGCTGTAAGCTCTTTCAATTCATTTTATAAAAGTCTCCTAAAGAAAACTTTACAAATCCGTTAAGAGCACAACAGAATTAGCCTAACAAAAATAAATGACTTCACTTCGTTCCTTTAACTTCGTCATTTTCTAAATAATCCAAACCATTATTTATCTCCTTTGTTTTGTTTTAATTAATCGTTCTTTCTAGTTGATTAATCTTTATAATTATTTAGATTCGTCAGTAAATGGCGCAGTGCTACTGCTGGTCAAAGTTTCAAGATTACACATGGGTGCATATTTATGTATCGCCAGTAACGGAGTCCCGCCGTCTGTCAGCAAACGGGTCATGCTCGTCGTGCATTGTGAGTCAGCTTTCTTTACTTTTTAGTCAATACCTTATCAATGAAAGCGGTTTACCAGGTTCTGCCATTATTAAATCTAAATAAATACACACTACCTTAAGAATATGTTTGATTTACAAATTATTTTGGTATTACGTTTGTATGAACTACGCATGCTACGCCGGCCCCTTAATAGAAAATTCATTGACATAAATAGTTCAGGACCGCTGCCGGCCCATATCGCCGCTGGCCAGCTTTTGTCTGTCGCGCGTAAGCCAACTTCAATCGCTTTATAAAATGCCTTTGTGATTGGAAAGCTTGATATTGCGACCGCAACCAAAATCTACATCATTCCAGAGAGTACATCCGAGTTTAAAGAGATTAAATGCTCAATGGAGATAAATCTTTAAGCTATATACACACTTGCGGTTGTCTCGCAAAGAGCGGAAACGTGTGTCGCCAGCATTAAAGCTGAATCCTAAACCGCAAACTAAGCTAATTTGAACTAAATTACGTCAACCGATTTACGCGAGCCCCTTACATTAACTAGCTCGCTGCATACGGATATGGCGGGAATCTCTATTTGATGAGTTAAGAAATTATTCCTATTTTGTTACAGTTCCGCCGATAATGACTATACAAAACCAACTAGTGGGAGCAAAAGAAGGCGATACTGTACATTTGGACTGCCATTCAGAAGCTTTTCCTAGATCAATTAATTATTGGACGATAAATGATCAAATCATATCACAGTGTAAGTATCATACATAATCCGAGCTTGACGTGGAACTATTAATAACGAGTATTAAAATATACTAATTTTACCTTTGTAGCGGACAAGAGGTTCGAGATCACAGCCACAGAGAGAGGCTACGAAGTGGATATGAGGCTGAAGATTAAAAAAGTTGGTAGAAATACTTTTGGCACATACAGTTGCATATCAAAGAATTCCCTCGGAGACACGGACGGGACAATCAAATTGTATTGTAAGTATCGAAGTACAAAGTTTTGTTTTTGTTGTTATGATAAGAAATACTTAGAAAAGCGTTTAGAGGCAAAAGTTAATGGTCATGTCGAGTAACTTGATATTTTGGAAAATGGCGTCCGATTTGGCCCCGAGGGATTTCGGGAGTGTTTCTGAGCGAGTGTTTTGTTTCAGCTTTGTCCGGCAAGTTCGAGGAGATGCAGTACAACGAGGTGGGCGACTCTGACGAGAGCCCCGATGTCAGCGAGCTCGAGGCGCTCAAACGCAGCGCCGGGCTCCGCTCGTACCCCGCACTGGGGCTCTTCGTAGTTATTTACGTTGTATTATAAAGCTACTTTGTATATAAAATATATTGTTACAATAATATTTTATTCATCGTTTCATTACCCTTGCATTGGTATAATTATCGATTTCTCATTTGGTTGATGAAATCATTTGTTTCGAATTGTTTGCCAAACTATTTAAACAGGCATCAATCAAGCAGAGGGCTTATTTACACAGGCATTCAAATGAAACATCATAATTCAAGATTAAAGCATCAAAGAAATATAAAATGTTAAAATAATAGTAAAGCATGTTTAGGAATTGTTTGAACGTAGCCGTCACTAGTGTCATATATCATGCACGAGGTGTCCTGGAAGTTCTATATTTCATGTTTGTCGTCGGTCCGAGCCCAGGGAGGGACGCGACACCTGCGCTCCGGGGCGCCGCCGCCGCCGCCGCGCAGAGGCGAGGCGGCGAGGCGCTCGGAGGAGTCAAGCCCCTCTCTACAAGCGACGATATCTCAACTACTACAACAGTTTCGGGGCACTTCGCGACAAGAATGTAAATTTGTCACCCGAGACGTCCGAAGGCGTCACACAACGACTGTTATCTGACGAACGAACAATTTTGTCGAGCTCGAAATTGTACCCTTACAACGTCACAAATAGGTATCATTAGAATTCATTTCGCATACACGATACTTATCGCTGTTGTGTGAGGTGTACCTATTTTGTTTATGTAACTACGTAGCTTCATGTACCACGGTTACGTTATGATCAATATCATGGATATTAAAGCGTTATTTATTAAACTTCCAGCCTTTTTAGTCTCGAATTTATTCTGGCTAAGAACTGGGCAACTTTTGGATGTTTCAAGTCGAACATAAAATAAGTTGCTACTAACATATTCCGAGGTTAGCGAATTCCTGGGTAAGGGATTTTAATGATAGCTCTCGTAACCGTAATTTTTTATTTCGTCTTCCCTTTTCGGTTGGCCATTAACCTTATAAGGGCCGTTCTAGTAAAGTACTGTACTTCCAATATGAATTGTTAACGACTAAAAGAGGCCTAATGCCTATTACGTATTCATGTGTACTTTTTTTTTTCTTTTTTTTTTGGGTTGGAAATTATCAAATAACTTCTCCCGCTCTGGGCTGAGCGCGAGGGCGTGTCAGACTTTTACTGACTAAAACCCACCCGTATTCCTTCATTTGCCTGTGTGCCAGGGCCACGATATCCCTTTCGGACAAACTCGCAACCCTGGCAGGCATTGGCCCTATTGGACCCCGTCAGATTCATATGTACCTACTTATGTTACTAGGAACTGAATTTTGTCACATAAGGTACAATTCAAATTAACCTGTCTTTTCCTTAACGTGTTCTTGTATAAAAAAACATCCATGTTTTCTTTGATCGAACAGGTTTATTCAGGTAACTTTGACGGGAAGACTAATTGAATGTTATATTTACCAGAAATTGCCTACAAAAATGTACAGCACGTACTTAATAGTTTTCAATAATTTTTATGTCACCTTTGCTATTTCTTGTGGAGCTCATTAAAACTGAAACGATACATGCACGCGATCTGCTACATTTTAAAACATATTTTGACTAAAATATACTTTTATACCTACAATTTATATTTTGGTCTCTTTTTACGTCATCCGTTCAGTGGTCTGCTTATGAGCGTAAGGTCAATCCTGTATAACCTCTTCTTGATTCAATCAACTTTAGAGGATTGATTTATGGGTAAATACAAGGTATCTTTTTAGATATAATTAGAGGCTTGATTAAGGAATCAAGCCTCTAATTATATCTAAAAAGAATAGTCCATTTATATGCTGTAGGTATTAATGCGCTCTGTGATTAATAATAATAATTAATAATAATATTATTAATAATTATTAATCTCTATTTTACGAAAACTATCTAAAAAAGGGTCAAGAAGATATTAAAAAGTCTAGTCAACAATAATAACAAATATTTTTTGTTGTAAAAAGCTCACCTCTGCCGCATCCTTTATAGAAATCAAGATTGATGTTATAAAAGTTTGATATTACTTAAAAATACATTAGGAAGCAACTGCAAATATTTATTTCTAAACATCATTTATTTTTAACCTGCAACATAAAAATATCAACGTAATATTCGAAATGCTTGCACGACAAACTTGATTTATACAAACCAATGTAGCATATCGAGTTCTCACATCTCGAATAAATATTTGTCGGTAGGTACATTACGTAATTTGGAATAGATTAAGATTACTTTCTAAGTTGTTCACTCTTTTTGGCTTCCTGGTTTGAGGACGGAATATCAAATAATTTATGTAATGTTGAGTTCGTTTATAATCGTTTAAAAGTGCTATATTTTCGTTCTCCAAAGGCAATTGAAAACCAAATAGGAGATGCTTTCTTTACCACGACGGTTTCTTTTTTGACTATCTTGCAATTAAGTATCCAATTATTTTCAGCAAAAAAATTCTACCCAGCTGTTAGGATTTTTTTAACAATCATAATGCCATTTTTTCTTTTTCTCGTACCCTTCTGGCAGTTTCCATTACTACAGAAACAACTGCGAGCAATTCCGAGAATTAATTAGTGTGTACATTATACAGCAATAACATTGCGCGCAAAGATTAGTCGCTAAGCTTCGTTTTGTTACATAGTCTATCCGCTCAAATAGTGGCGGTATCCGAAACGTCGTGCAGAAATGTGATGTACCTAATAGAAATATTTAATGTCTGTAATATAAAACCTCTTATTTTGGTGCACCGGTAAGAAAAATGGCAATATTTTGTCAGTTTATACAGGGTTATTTTTAAAACTTCAATAACCTCTTAAGGGGTCATTGTACTCATCATTATGAACTACTTTTACTATGGGACCAAAACTGAAATGGCGAAAAAAACCAGCTGTTCCCTACATTTATGTTCGAATAATTCGTTAAAATGTAGGGAACAGCGGATTTTCTTTTCGCGATTTCAAGTTTGATCCCATAGTAAAAGTTGTAAATAATTATAAGTACAATGACCCCTTAAGAGCTTATTGACATTTTAAAAATTAACCCTGTATACTTAACTCAGTGGATGCATTTTCAACAGCACGACATTTGCAGTAGTTTTCAAAGAGCGCCAATATTTAAGCGGATAGACTTTAATCTGTCACTACCTCTCTACGTCCACTCACAGCCCTACTCACAAAGACTACTCACATAAAGAAAACCTTTATTTAAATTCGTTTAAGGTTTTCCATCACGTCGTCACCAATCCCAAATTGGAAGCTCAGGTAACACAGCTCCAATGGCGATTGTCACGATTCCGAAGGGTCCGGATGCATTCAGGAGGGCACAAATGGAGCTATTCACTTTGAATCAGATACAGGATTACGCCGTTCGTGATCTGAAACCTTCACTAGACACCACTGTTAAAAAGAGCTATAAAAGTTTAATATACCAACCTTTGATTACGTTTCGAGTTGACCATTGAAAATGGATACCTACGCGATCCAATTTTCGGACACGCTGAACTATGCATATTAATTAACTTATAGGTACATTGTACATGTTTAGTTTAAAACATAGCTAAGTCCGTATTGCAATAAGCAGATTAAGAATAAAATTACGGGTTATTCCCAAAGTACTCCATTATTTTGTTCTAAAAAGATAAGAATCTCATACATTAATTCCCGAGCTACTCCAAGGAATATTATTATTTAAAAATACTTATTATTTTGTTCCCATTCTGCTCCATTAGTATCTGAAATTATTCTCAAAGTACTCCACCGATTATTCGTTATCAATTCTCAAACTGCTCCATCTACATAATTACCTATAAAATACCTACATAATATAATATATTTCATTACAGTCAGTAACAAAAATTCTTAAAAAAAACATTAAAGTTTAGCATTATGTTATAACGTCTTAAATTAGCTTTTTGATTAAAATGGAGTGGAGTACTTTGAGATTTTTTATATATTATAATATCATGAAGTAGAATGAAACCTAATTAAACATATTATATTTTTCATGGAGTATTTTGGGAACTCTTTTTGGAGTACTTTTTTTTTTTTTTTTAAACGTTGCCCCACACTAGGAATTTCTCCTGTATTGTGGGTGCGTTTACAAACATTTAAATTCACATACACAAACAGCCAGACCCGGAACAACTACTTGTAGGTCATACAAATATTTGTTCCGTGCGGGAATCGAACCAGCGACACGCAGCGCAGCAGTCAATGGCTTAACTAACTGCGCCAACCGTGCCGTCAACTTTGGGAACAACCCAAAATTAACTACCTTCCACAGATTTGTAGGAGTAAGTTAAAAATTCATTGCTTCAAAGAACTAAGTTGTTTCACCTATCTACCAACTTATAGCGTCCCTGAACTACTCCCTAATACCATTAGAGACTTACGAGGCAAGACATTTTGTCCTATGTTTAATAACTGTTTAAAAGTTTAAAGTCAAATTGTTTATTTCAAATAGGCACATATTTTTGGCACTTTTGAACGTCAATATTTACAAAAAAATTGAATTGTTTCTAGTCGCCCCTTCCAAAAGGTAGTTTCTTATGGAGATGAATAGGCAAGAAACTCCACCGTTACTCTTTTAAAATGTTGTACGATTTTTTATAGGTACATTAATTATACAATTATATGTGAAGACGATGCACCTAGAATAAAATTACCATACCACAATAGGTAAAATTTAAGAATGAAGCAATGACAGATAAATTAATTATGTGAAAGATACATGGTGCTCACATATTTACAAACTTTAAAATTAGGGTGCAATTAAAGAGCGTTCCCCAGGGACTGTACCTAGTAACCGTTCGTCGTTGCTATCAGTCGATCTACCAACATGCTGAATAGTTAATCTTTCTAGCTATAGCTAATAATCGAAGATAGAGGGAAGAACCTGACTCCTTCCGGAAGCACTGGGCCGCAATGCGTCACCTTAGAGTGGAAACTTCGTTTATGTGAAAAAGGGAACTTTACAGGAGGATCTAAAAACTGCGCCCTGTAAAATTTTATTACCAGCATCATCAAATATGTGTCTTATAGTGTGCAATTTGGATACATTTTCAGATGCATAATATACATATTTTATTTTATTATCGTAAAAGCGTAAAATGTACATGCGAGTGTTTCTTAAAAAAAAACATGGTTGCTGGTGGCAGTTACTAGGTTATCAATGAATTATTATAGAATAAAAATCGATATACTTTTTTAATTCGTTTTATTTCATTGCCAACTTAGTTATAACTTGTAATAAGAAATAAAATTTGAAGTGTATGTGTGTGTGTTTGTGTGTGTGTGCGTGTGTGCAAATGATCATCTAAAAGCTCTAAACATAATTATTATTTAAAAAATTCTTAGTGTTGATAAATTGAAAACCCACTTTCCTACCGCGGGTATGCTGGAAGAGATTTCTTTAGAAATAAGCATCACCTTTGTACGTATTTTCTGTTCCTTCCTTTTTGTCTGTTTATATGTGTGTACATAAACAGTTAAATAAATAAATAAAACCTCGTCCGCCATATTACAAAACAAGATTTATATTTTGACATGGCTTAAACCATGCAGCCAGTTTTTGTAATAAGAACGTAACAGTGATTGAAATACCGTTCTTTATACAAAACTGAAAACTTAGTTCGGTACTAAGTTGTCAGTTTTGTATTTAGGAACTTTACCATAGTCGGAATAAAGTTCGATATTTAATAAAGGCTCCATATTTTAAACCTGGGTCTGAAGATAAACCTTGTTTTGTAATAAGGAGGCGTATGTTTGTTTGCGAGTTTTTCAAACGCGTCATAGATGGCATTACAGGTTACCTAACTTTTTTTCTGTGAAAACGGGGCGTGCGTTGCGAAGTTTTCTTTCTAAAAATGTAATATAAAACCGGTCAAGTGCTTGTCGGACCACGCACAACGAAGGGTTCCGTAGTTAGGATGAATTTATCCCAAAAACAAACATAACATTGCGGTTGAAAAACCTGTTCTCCCATACATCGATATACGCCACGGTCAGTTCTCCAACTGAAAAAATGTAAGTAGTTCGACTATTACTCGTTGACTTGTAAAGCCTACTTAGCTGTGATAGTTTTCCTTTTAACTTCGTTATATATATTACTGCCATGATTTTTTTCAGATATCCAAAACAACCATTAAGCTGGCAGGGAGGTACGCTTGACTCGCTTGAAAAATTAGCACTTTAAAGCTTAATATTACGCAAACGGATCCCTGAATCGAAAAATGGTTTTCACAGATCTACAATATTTTTGAACGACCTATGCAACGATATACCGATATACGAGAAAAAAATATCATCCCCACTTTGCTTGTAAGGAAACTCCCTTACAAGCAAAGTGGGATGATATTTTTTCCCCTAAAAAAGCCACTGTCGGCGTGAGTAATATGTATGCCCATGCCCAATTACAGATTTCTAGTACTAAGGGTCTCTGAGCTAATCCGGGGACAGACAGACAGATAGACAGACCCCTAATAAAAAACGTGGTGAAACTATAAAGCTTCCTTGTTGACTAAGGAACCCTAAAAACAATGTCTTTCTGATATGTTCTTTACTTGCTCCATACATTCGTGCCACATTTCCAGCTCGAAATATTTAGCAAATTTTTCCTTTGCATCTGCGCTGATATCTTTAGACGTAAATAAATAACTTAGTATTCCATTAAGAATAAATAAAGGAAATTAATTAAAAAGGTTTATTCTTAGTGTGTCCCATTAATTAGTTCCCGCTTCTCTCTAAATACTATATTAGGTCATCAAATCATATAATCATATCAATATCATCCCCACTTTACATGCAAGGGAGGTACCCTACAAAAAATATTTTTAATGATTTTATTTTACCACTGTGTCGACGTGATTAATATGTATACCCATGCCAAATTACAGCTTTCTAGGACTAAGAGTATCTGAGCTAAGCCCTGGCAGACAGATAGCCAGACCCCTAAAAAAACACCGGTCAAGAGCGAGTTGGACTCGCGCACCGAGGGTTCCGTACGTATATATGATGTTGATGATTTCTGAAAAAATGTGCTATTTAAAGACATTCCTGATTTGATTTTTCCTGTAATCTTTACATAAACTTCTATCACATAAAATAATTTCAGATTTTTATTTACTTATGCAATCTTCGGTTATAAGGACGCTATTTTTTTTTTTTCATCAAAAGTCGGAAACTATGCTGCCTAAAAAAAATGTTTGAGAATGTGCAAATAGCGCTGTTTCATATATGATACCCCACATGCCCCAGGTCTTAAAAATTTGAAGTGGGGCCACCCACTTCAAATTTTTAAGACAGTCACTTTTGCAATAAATATATATTTTTTCAATTTCTTTCTTGTTTGCAAAATAGTTGGGCAAACGTCATCTAAAACTATTCTAAATTTCAAGTTGATAACATTATTAGTTATTGAGATATCCAGGTGTGACAGACACACAGACTTAGTCTCACCATAAGGGTTCCTTTTTACCATTTTGGTACGGAACCATAAAAATGACCAAAATTGCATTCCCGAGCTTTTCACTCTAGTGCGACGAATGGCAGTTTATACCAGGAATAGTAGCAGACAGACGTGTTTGGCAAAGGGAAAGGCAGGCCTTTTCCCAGCAGCGGGACATTAGGGGCTAAATATATTCACGCCACGCCTGTATTCCCCAAAGGGTTAGGCAGAAGTGTGCCGTACACCCACATTTCACCAATTATGTTTAAGAGCGTTTACGACTTACGGCATTTCATACAAACTTTCAAGCTCTTGTTTTTCGAAATGACTGAACCGATTTTAATGAAACTTCATACGCATAAGCAAGATACAAAAGTCTAAAAAGTTGTTAAGAACATTTTCGAATAATAGTGTTACAGCCAAATTAGACTGATTTTAAATTTTCCATAGAATCAGAGATTTCCATCCGTTTTTAAATAAGACATTTCGAAAATGTTCCTAACTAACTTTTTAGACCTTATTATCCTGCTTATGCGTATGAATTTTCATTAAAATCGGTTCAGTCATTTCAAAAAACAAGAGCTTGAAAGTTTGTATGAAATGCCGTACGTCGCAAACGCTCTTAAGTCCCATGTAATAGAGGGCGAGCCTATTGCTATCAATCAGGCACTAATCCAGATAGATAGATAGCTAATAACATCGTATAGCCCAGAAGAAGTTCAGCAACGTTTCAATTACCATAATCACTTCAAAATACTACCAAAATCAATGTTGATTAAATAAGATTACCTAATCAACCGTAAAGTAATAATAAAACCTCTACTCGATGTTAAGATTACATAACGGTCCGAAACGATATTTTTGTAACTCGTTAACAACACGATTTCAATTTCATACAACCACAAGCAGTGTGAAAATAAAGGCAACACGTTGGTTAATTTCACTAAATCGTTACAATTTGTGGGTGAAATGAACCCCTGAACACTTTACTGAATTATATTGGACACGCACAACGGCGACGCGGCGGAACGGTTGAAAAATGAAAATGTTCATAGTTCTTTATTTATATGAGTAAATTAAAACTTTGATGTCAATTAGTACCAAGGTCCATCAAGCTGTTGTTGGATTTAAGGGCCTTTATTACAAATTGGGTGGTTCAAAACCTCGTGAATAACAATATGTCTTTTATTTTGTCATTTTTAGGGTTCCGAACCGAAATGGTAAAACGGAACCCTTATGGTGAGACTAAGTCTGTCTGTCACACCTGGATATCTCAAGAACTACTAATGCTATCAACTTGAAATTTAGAATAGTTTTAGATGACATTTGCCCAACTATTTTGCAAACAAGAAAGAAATTTAAAAAAATATATCTTTTTTGCAAAAGCGACTGAAAGGGGGTCTTAAAAATTTTAAGTGGAGCTACTAGGGCGTGTGGGGTATCATATGAAAGAGCGCTGTTTGCAGATTCTTAAACATTTTTTTAATTTTTTATTAGGTAGCATTCGTTCCAACTTTTGATTAAAAACGTAAAAAAAAATACTGTTCCCCCCCCCCCCTTATCTCCGAAGTTTGCATAAATAAAAATCTGAAATTATGCTATGTGATAGAAGTTTATGTAAAGATTACAGGATAATAAAACGATGTCTCGATAGCACAGTTTTTCAGAAATCATCAACATCATATATACGTACGGAACCCTCAGTGCGCGAGTCCGACTCGCTCTTGACCGGTTTTTTTTTATCATTTGTCTTTGTTGTTTTTTTTATTCTTTTTGTTTTTTATGTTTCTAAGAGTGTGTTTGAGTTTAATTTGTGAGAGTGAGTGAGTATGTTTGTGTTCTGTGTAGGTCCCAATAAATATTTTTTCTTTCTTTCTTTCTTTAACATATTAAAATGAAATACAAAAAAATATCTGTTACACCACTGGAAGTGAAGGAAAGCATCGTGAGGAAACCGGGGCCTTATCGCCTGAAATCGCCTACCGACAGAGCAAGCGTGGTGATTTATGGTCATTCCTTCACTAAGAGGAGGCTTTATATCAAGAGGCTTTTAACCCCACACTGGGACCATACAGGTTGATAATATTAAAGTTAGGCACAGGTTGGTGAGTTAGAACATAATATAACAATGTTGAATCAATCAACTCGCGAGCTTCGCGGACGATAACTGACTTTTAATGATTTTATACTGAAGATCACGTCTAAACGAGTAGTGTTAATGATTTAAAAAAAATATATGATAAATTAGAGCATTTTCTCAATGCTCAAGCTCAAGCTTAATATGTGAATATTTTAGATTATGTTTATATTACATAGTGAAATTAATTTGTAAATTTATGTCTAACGCGGATAAAAAACTGAGAATGGCGCAAAATCTATGCGTATTTTTCTGAAACCTTCACCAATTTAAAGATAATTTAACTATTGATCTTTTAGTATACGCGTTTTATTAAAATACCTTTTGTTTTGTGTATAATAAATTAATAATGCGTCAAATTAGGGACAGCGCTCTTTGATGGGCGAGTCCTATTTCTGACTGAACGTACGACGCGTTGCGTGAGCTCAGTACAGAACACGCAAGCTAACCACTCAAGGTCACTGGCATATATCTGCGTCTTAAAGTCTATTTTGTTCCGGCAGGTTGTTAATATTGTTAAATTAGTTGAGACACTGTTGAGGAGCTCGTGGGGTTCGTCCGTGGATGGGTGACCATCTTTACATACCGAGACCCCTCCGTGCTTCGGAAAGTATGTTAAGCCATTGGCTGTCTTTTAGATTCGTGGATCTATGACAGTTGTTAGGGGTCGTGAGAAGCCCGAAAGTCTGACAACCAGTCTTACCAAGGGGTATCGTATTAATCAGGATGGCAATCCACCGATTATCCTGTTCGCGAGCACATTCGTAAGAAGCTGGCAGTATCATAACAATGGTCAAGTTTTCCCATTGTTTGTTTGGTTAATAGTATATTATTCGTGTATTTATTTGCTCTTATAATTATGTATAATTAGGTATATATTTTATATTTAAAGTTTTAAATAGGTATATGTATGTACGAGTATATCCTTATATTGAAATAAATATTGATTTCACAATTTTCCTTAGTGCACCTACCACTGCTTGTCTCTGCATTACCCAAAGTTCGACTGGCAGAAAATGCCAGCGCCACGAACGTGTTACCTGCCTCAGGTGATGTACGAAAGCTTTTGGCCTCAGGATGTGGTATGCCGCCGCTTTCGCGGTCAATTGCCACCAGAACGCACGAAGACTTAGTGTATCTAATTGATACTAACATAGCTTTAAGTTTTATTTACTAACGCAATTGTTAATATATTATACTATGTATACTTAGGTTAAGGTATTCATCTACGGGTCTTTGTAACCTGATAATAAATGGTTTATTATTATTAAGTCCGCCTCTGTACATTTGTGTGCTTAAAGTATTAAATAAATATCGTATTACCCAGTAACTGGGTTCTGGAGGTCAGATAGGCAGTCGCTCCATGTAAAATACTGGTATTCAGCTGGGTCCGGTTAGGCTGGAAGCCGAACCCAACAGAGTTGGGAAAAGGGTAGGCAGCTTGAGCGGACAAAGACTGTTCCTGGATAAAATGTATTATGTTATTAAACGTGAATTAGCTGCAAAAAACAGGCAGGTACTACTGATGTCATCATACTGAAATAAAAAAGGGTTTGCTTTAAGAAACATCTTGTTTAATGTGATCACGCATCTTGACTCCATACGAGCCTAACAAGATCTTGACTTCTGAAGCTAGGAGAACTTTGTCAAATTATCATAGTTCCGTCAACTAACAAATTAGTTAGTTTAATTTCGGGTAGTTATTTGATTTAACTCAAGTGTTGGTCAGTTTAAGAATGATGTAATGCTAACAAGTTGCTTGTTACCATCAACTAAGATTATTATTTGATTTAAAAAAGTGAAGAAGTAAAATCAAACAAAGCATGTACGATGTAACAAAGACCGGTGATTATTCTGTACATGTCACATTGTCGATATAAATAAAATGAATTTGTTCTGGCAAATATGCTAACTTGTTTAAAGTAAATAAATAAATAGTGATTCCAAATATTTTAATGCCAACTAAGAGAAAATATATCTTAGTTAGCTCGCATTTTTTAGTTCATCATCATCATCATTTCAGCCGAAAGACGTCCACTGCTGGACATAGGCCTCCGCCACTTCGACGTGCTTCCCGCATCCGGCGGATACATGAGGCCTTCACAAGGTCATCGGTCCACCTTGTAGGAGGCCTTCCAACGCTACGTCTTCCGGTACACGGTCGCCACTCCAGAACCTTTCGGCCCCATCGGCCAAGCAATGTGCCCTGCCCACTGCCACTTAAGCTTGGCAATTCTTGGGGCTATGTCGGTTACCTTGGTTCGCCTGCGGTTCTCTTCATTTCTGATTCGAACACGTAGGGAAACACAGAATAAGAACAAGAATCATTTATTTGCAGAAAATATAGGTATTGCCGTTGTAAGAGTTGGTGGTATACTTAAGTACAGTCCTTATTTTGTCTGTTTAGGGCATGCAAATTAATTTTACATTAATACCTAATAGGTACTTATTTTATTAAGATATTATATGGAAATACGAGAAAGTATCTATTAGGATCTTTATATAATGATAAATTTTAAGTTACAATAAAATATACACACATAACAAAACTTTAATTCTTAAAATAATATTTTTCTTTAGGAAACAAAAGACATGTTAAAATATTAATCATACAACATCATAAAGAAACTAAACTATAGGAAACTTAAAATATATTTTATTCTTTATGTTGCAGGAATTCTTGTAAACTATAAAAACGATTCTCTATTAACCATCTACGTAGTTTAATTCTAAAATATTTAAATGGGAGCTCCCTTAAGGCTTCTACATACCGGGGCGACTTATCGCGCGACGCGACGCGACACAAAGACACCGCTTGTCCCGCGACACGCGGGGCCTTTGTGCCGTGTCGCGTCGCGCGACAAGTCGCGCTGGTATGTAGAAGCCTTTATGATCTTCGGTAATATAATAAAAATTGTAATGCACATTATGATAAACATTAATTTTACTTAGACTTGTATTACAAAAAGGAACTCAATTTTTTGTTGCGTCTCTTGGTCTCTGTTTGGTGTAGTTGTCACCTTTGAATCTAAATAATTCACTATGTTTCCTCACGAAAACCGATACCTCAAACACTGAAGCTACTGATGTAGTTATCTTCAAATGAAACTGAAACTTTATTTTGTCCAGAGATTGAAATATTCTAGTGATTGCTTTGAATTACATCGTCAATACGAGAGAACTTGGGAAATGAGGAGGGTAAAAAAAAAAAATCTGCCCAGCCTTTTCCCAATTACGTTGGGGTCGGCTTCCAGTCCAACGGAGCGACTGCCTATCTGACCTCCTCAACCCAGTAACTGGGTAATGCGATACCCCTCGGTAAGACTGGTTGTCAAACTTTCGAGCTTCTGACGACCCGTAACGACTGTCAATGAGGAGGGTAATAAAATTCTCTTTATAATAAAGTTGAGATACAAAACACTTCTTAGCATAAAAATTAAAGGCACCAAGTAAAATAATGGCAGCTTGATTGATCTTCGTTAATTGATCTGCGTTGATTGTTTGTTTGGTGACGACTCAAAATTAGTAATTTACATTAATTTAGGAGCTTAGTATATTTTTGTCAGTAAATTTTTTTGTTAAAAAGTTTTTGTATTTTAAATTCAAATGAAAAAGAATCGTCAAAATCGGACTACTATGTAAAAAGTTATGCGTGGATACAGGTCAGTATATATTAAAAAAAAATATTAAAAAGCGTTTTGGTGCATTATCACGCTTATAAGGATGCACTTGTTCCATTGTTCCAAGAAAATCAATGGAACTGTTAGGTATCCATAATATACTAGCTTTTTCTCGAGACCACATCATTGAGGTCGGAAATTATCCCATAGGAACGTACCGGGATAAAAAGTATGTCCTATTTCCTAACCCAAAGCATGGTCTACTTGTATACCTTCCAGTTTAACCTGATGCAGCTGAATACCAATATTTTACATGGAGCGACTGCCTATCTGACCTCCACAACCCAGTAACTGGGTAATATGATGCCCCTTGGAACCCCTTGGCTAGGTTATAAATAGGAAAACTTGGGAAAGAAGTACCTAAATATACCTACCTACTTACGTTTTTATTATAAAAGAAGAACGAAAAATATTGTTAGATACTTACCAAAATAAAAATTAACCCTAAAAACAATCTTGTCGTAATCGGTTAAGAGTTAAAACAAACAGTTCTAAGCGCCGTAAAGTACCGGAAACTTTCTGTTTACTTCCAATTTGTTAAGGCTCTTTAAATCCTTTTACATTTTTGGGTGAACGCAACACAACACTGTTATCGGGTTATTTGTTGTTTAAAACTCAACATTATCCAATTAGGTAGGTAATACACTCAGCCTCAAAAAGGTATACAATATGTAACAAAAACCCTGTTGTTCCATCTACCTACGTTTTAAGAATCGGTATACATACGTAATAAAGCAAGTCATTTATAAAAAACTGATCGACAAAAATAATTAAAATAAATATTTAATTCTTAATATTTGTAATGTTTAACTGATTTCTTATCTCTTTAAGTCTTTAATTTTGACTTCTCGACTAGCCAATGCTTAATTTTTTTAAATTATAATTCCAACAATGTTGTGCTTGTAGGTAATTGTATACGTCCCTAAAAGGAACAACAGGGTTTTTTTACATACTGTATACATCACCAAAAATATTTTTTGAAGTGAAAACTTCTGGCGTGTTGAGCACTTTTTGGGTGAACAAAAATCATGGAACTCGCGTCATCGTCACCGAACGCTTCGATAGTATTCACAAGTTACTTAGTTTCACTTCTGACGTGCAGTCCTACGACTGACAGTTTTTTTTTTTGTTAAAATTTGTGTTCAATGAAGGCTCGTGCAAACTGGGGAAATATCGCGGGCACGATGCGACACTAGTAGCACAATTTCTATGTCGCTGCCTGTCGCGTCCGCGATATCGCACCAGTATGAGTAGCTACAATTAAGTAGGTACCCATCATCGATAAGTAAGTAACACAGGTAGGTATCTACTCAATCAATCTGCCAAACATTTTAAAAGAGTAACGGTGGAGTTTCTTGCCCATTCTTCTCCATACGAGGCTACCTTTTGGAAGGGGGCGACTAGAATCAATTATATTTTCTTTGTAAATTTTGACGTTCAGTAGTGCCATTTATGTGCCTATTTGAAATAAATAATTTGACTGTGACTTTGCCTAGCCTTTTCCCAACTATGTTCGGAAATGTAGGGGTCGAGTCGGCCCCAACAACCAGATGCAGCTGAATAACAGTATTTTTTTTAATACATACACACAAGCGACTGCCTATATATCTGACCTCCACAACCCAGTTACTGGTTAATGCGATACCCCTCGGTAAGACTGGTTGTCATACTTTCGGTCTTCTGATGACCCGTAACGACTGTCAAAGATCCACGAAAGACAGTCGGGACCAACGGTTTAACATGCTTTCCGAGGCACGGAGGAGTTTGTGTACATAAAGATGGTCGGGTATCCACGAAACACTAAGTAGGTACCCAATGTGTAATAATTTGTGATAGAATAGAATAGAATACTCTTTATTATGTACACCATAAAAGTAAACGAGCTTACCTGAAAGTGAAGTTCTATTATAATTATATGATAGGCTCGTCCGAAGAAATTACTAGCAATCCCCCTTCCTTTTACTATTCAGTAGATCTTTAATAGTATAACAGTATGTAACAAAAACCCTGTTGTTCCTTTTAGGGACGTATACAATTACCTACAAGCACAACATTGTTGGAATTATAATTTAAAAAAATTAAGCATTGGCTAGTCGAGAAGTCAAAATTAAAGACTTAAAGAGATAAGAAATCAGTTAAACATTACAAATATGAATAATTACATATTTATTTTAATTATTTTTGTTGAACAGTTTTTATAAATGACTTGCTTTATTACGTATGTATACCGATTCTTAAAACGTAGGTATAAGGAACAACAGGGTTTTTGTTACATATTGTATTATAATATGTTAAGTAAAATCTCTGAACTTGATAAAAATTGGACGGCAAACTGACAGCGAGAATAAGGTATCCGTAGCCAGCGAAATTATTAAAATGAAATCATATTTTTTTTTTAGATTTGCAGCTCTGTGTCAGGTTGTATCTGATCAAAATGTGATTCGCGACTATAACATATATGTATTTACAGAATTATAATAATTAGAATCATTAGAGCTGACTTTAGTGAGCTCCTGTCAAAGCGTGTGTTCAGAATCCCAACTCCACCTGCGAAGTCCCTTCTGGCCAGACGAAGCCCAGCTTACTCTCATCTGCACACAATACATTTAACGAGGTCGGCAAATCACTGGGCATTAAAGACTTTTTAACCGCTCGCCTAAAAAGTGTACTAAAGAAATGGCTTGTGGAACTAACATACACCGAAACAGAATCATTGCTCCAACGTTTGTCGACAAGTGCCAGCAACTAACATCCCTCTCTCACACATTCACCCTCACAGACACTCACACAAACACACACACAAAATAGTACACGCTTTACTAAACTAGCCTCGTATACTGATATATTTCTTCCTGCTCAATCGCACTCCGACCCCCAAGATACAAGCCCTGCTTAGTTTGGGGGTCAATGATCAAACCAAAATACTGTGATGTATAAACTCATTTGTGTATAAGTAAGATCACTGTCTGTCATCACCTTTTCCTTTTTTTGCCAATAAAACTTTTTGTATTTTTTGTATTTTGTATTAATACAATTCAAAACGTAAGAAAATTTGAATTTCGCGGGCTATAGTTTCGGATTCACCTTAAACAAATCTAAAGGAAGTTAAACTTAGTGCATGAGTGGCGAACTCTTATGTGGAACTACAAGTGGTCAATAAAGGCAATATGTTTAGTGACACATCGATATAATATTATGGAACAAAGAATGTAGACAATGAAATAATTTCTATTTTTTTGCTGATTGTACATTATACGAGAACCAGTGCGCAAGTTCAAGGAAATATGACTACCGCACCATTTGCTACCAACATTGTTGTGGTCCAATTAGTAAAGTATGTCAGACGGTGAACTACAGGCACAAAGTCAAAGTCAAAGTGAAATTATTTATTTAAAATGGGCATACATACAGAAAGCTCTTTTGAACGTCACAATTTACAAAAAACTTGCATTTATTCTCGTCGCCCCTTCCAAGAGCACATGAGACATCTATCAGCAACGCATGCATGAGACATGTATACCCCAACGTGTTGCAGGTAAGTATGTATAAGCCATAGAAACCACTTTCCATGAATGACATTGTGGCGGCATCAACATATATATATATATAACTTCGCGTCACACTGACGTCATGCAAAATCCTGCATCGCGCAAGCAGAGTTTACCGCGCGGCTGGTAGGTATATATACAACGACCCACCAGACACTACACCCGTCTGGTCGGACGATCCTCCCTTTTCTATGGACTAAAAGGGAACTTTACACCCTGTTCCTCATACCTCTCAAACATAATACTGTCTATTTAAATTAACCGGCGCAACTTCATAGATTTGATGGGTATGGATACCTAAAGAAACACGAAAACAAAAACATAAACTGCTATACTGAATATTGATTGTATCGTGTTTAGATATGAATATCAATACCCATCACATCACACACAGCTTCGCCAGCATGATTTAATTTGACCCCGTTTATCTGAAAACCACGACAAACTAAATCGACAAACTAATAAACTATGGATAATTTCACGATGATATCTAAATGCAAGCACTACCTGAACTACTATCATGATTGAAACTTGTTCTAACAGAGCTGCTTACAACCTAACGTAATACGGGCGTGAAGATTCTTATATTTTGCATAAGCGCCAGTTTGCATAAGTAGCCTTCCCTCCTGGAGCGGGATTATAATCGCATGCGACGCCTTAATTTATAGCTACTAAAAAGTTTCTAGATTAAACTGGAATTACTAATTCGAAAGTACAAAGAATTGTTCAAAAATATCTAATTTGTAGGTTCGGTAAAATGAAATATAGTTGTAGACATAGCTTTTAACTGCCTCTATTATTATTTTCGACCCATCAATTAGTATAATAGGTCTAGAGTTTCATTAGTGGACTAAGCTAGATTGTCGGATCAAGAAATTTATGTCTGTCTGTCCGCGGGTTAGCTCAGAGAGAGCTGTAATTTGACATACATATTAATTACGCCGACCAAGTGGTAAAAAAAAAACTTGAAAATTAAAGTTTTTGTAGTGTAAGTAGGTACATCTCTTGCACGTTAAGAGGGTAAAAATGTTTTTTTTCTCTCGTTTATTTTATGGTGTGGGGTGTCATTGGATAGGTCGTTCAAAATATTACGGGTCTGTGAAAACCATTTTTGATTCAGAGATCCGTAAAGTAAAGTGTCCCCCGCCCCCCGCCAGCTAAATGCTTGTTTTTGGATATGTGAAAAATTTTACGGCAGTAGTATGTGTATATAACGAAGTTAAAATGAAAACTATCACAGCTAAATAGGCTTTACACGTTAACGAGTAATAGTCGACCAACTTACATTTACAATTAGAATGTATGGGAGAACATGTTTTACAACTACAATGTTAGGTTTGTTCTTGGGATAAATTTATCCTAACCACGGAACCCTTCATTGTGCGTGGGACACGTATTTGGCCGGTTAATAATAACACAAAAACCGGCCAAATACGTGTTGGACCACGCACATTTTTTTTTTTTAATAACACTCACAAACACAATACAATAACAACAACAACAACGGGAATAATGCAATATTACAATGAAAGGTTAGTAGGTGTATATAACAGGTGAAGTCCATAAAGACGTCGCCTGTTACATACACGTACTAACCTCATTTATTAACTGTTTGTTAATAAGTAATGATTACGCTTCAAGAGCTTACATCATAATAATCAGCCTATAATGTTCCCACTGCTGGGACACAGGCCTCCTCTCTTCGACGGGGAGTGGGCCGGTATCCACCAGTGCGGGTCGGCAGATGTCACATGTCTTCGAATTTTTGTTTCTAGGACATGCCGGTTTCCTCACGATGTTTTCGTTCACCGTTTTGAGAGCAGTGGTGATGAAATTATTTATACAAAGTAAGGCGCCTGCCTGGGTTCGAACCCATGACCATGTTTTATTTAATTTGTGATCTGTGCGAGTCCCAATAAATGTTTTTTTCTTTCTTTCTTTCTTTTCTTTCTAAGTCGGGCCGTTACCACTGGGCCACCACTGCTCTCTGTGTCACCATTGTTTACCCCTTGGTGTCTACTCTGAAGATAAATCCGAAGTTTCGGCCGAATGTTCGGCCGTTGCCTGACTACGGATAACTACGGCGGAATAAGGCGGAAAAAACAATGACAGTCAAAGAGATAAGTCAAAGACAAAACTGTGACTTTTGAAGTCGGATAAGGACTCAAAGTCAAAAAAGGAAACATTGGAAGTCAAGAAACGGCCGAACATTCGGCCGATATCTTGGATTATCGCTTCGGAGTAGATCTTAATTAAAAGTCCGAAAACTACAAAAGTATTCTTAAGAAAACGCACTGACTCGGAAAATACAAGTTTTAATAAACTCGCATGCCGTCAGTCTGTTTCATAACACAGCTCCGACTGTAATAAGATAAACGTTTTATTGCCTCCTCACACCAGATATTGTGAGACTCAGCGAATAAGTCGTTAGGACGTATATGTATTTAGCTAATAAACTCAATTTTCAATTAGATGAAATCGCTTTTTCACGACTTTTCCACTGATCAGCCTTTATGAAAGCTTCGTAAAAACGATCGTGGAAAATGTCCGATTCCACCTTACTAAGTACCCGCGCAATCTTTATTGGAAATAAATTAAAGCCAGCGGAAAAGAATTTAGACCCTTTGTTTGTTTGGATGAGGGACTAGATATTAAAAAATGGAAAGCTTTGAATCTCCATAGAATTCTTCATGACAACGGGTGGCATTGCGAGTAGAAAACACATACGTTTTATTAGGTTATATTTGAGACAATGCCCTTTTTTATTCACCTTATATTGTTGTGCTTTCACGTAGAAAAAGTTTTGCCATTCTACCTCCATTTTTGCTTTTTAGTCGCTGAGCAACCAACGCCGTTTACATACAAAAGGCTATGCTTTTATTTTTAGAGGCGATATGGAACCATGTGGAACTGATTCGGGTGAGATATTTAAATGAAAAATTAAATGTACCATGAGGATCCGGATACATTATGCCATTCGTGCTTCCTTTGAGGATTGTAACAGATGACTTCCTGATCGTTTGAAGTGGCAGAAGTAGCATCAATGAGCATTATTAAACTTTCCTGTTAACACTAGAATTATAATTGCAAATATTTTGAATTCAGACTTTCTTCATGACCTTTCATTATAGCTGGTACTTCACCTAAAGGAGTGTAGTAGGTAATTTGCCGAGCAAAAGTGAAGATGATGTAACAAAATATTTACTGCAACCATTGATGTAAAATAAGGAAGATATGGTACGCGCTCCTCGACGTGGACCGCATAAATTAGGGGAAAGGACACAATCGAACTTAGCCACAATCGAACTGGCGTTTGTGTAGCACGTTAAGTAAAATTACAGTAATAGTCTAAATAAGCAGCAACAATGCCTTCCTGTGTTTATAAAATGTGCACAAATAGTGCAAACACCAGAGGGGCAATTCTACTAATTTTAAGAACGTTCACAGTCTGATCTCAGTCTCAATCTGTCAAAAATACCTCTTATTTCCCTACATTTTGACAATTTTTTGACGTTTGTTTGTCGCCAAGATGAGATTGCGACTAGATTTTGAACGTTTTAAATTACGAGAATTGGCCTTCAGAAACAAGTCCTACGGGATTAGTTTCCACTTCAGCCAAAGATGTTAATTTGTTGAAAATAAATAAAAATATTATAATATTTGTTAATTATATAATATTTGTTAAATATTGAATGTTTGCTCCGTCATAAGTCGTGCCTAATCGTAAACATTCGGCTGCTAACGCGATTTTGCTTGCACAACAGTTATGGGTCACGGAACAGTGACAATTATTGCTATCTCGTTCCCGCTATAGCCCGCATAATATGTCTCTCTATTTCGGTTTTCGAGTACATGACGCACGACATCGAGAAATGTAGTTGTGTTAGTGTGTTTACATGTAAGTGTTTCTAGTCCATTTAATATTTACGTGATGTTAGAGAGTGGCCTATCTTCCTATTTAATACATCAATGACTGCAACAAAGTTATTTATCTCATCGTCGATGAAAACCACTTCAAACTTTATAGGAAGAACTGGCCGTGTATCCGTGTAATAAACAACGCTATAGGAAACTAAACTTTCTTATACAGCCATAGAAATACTGACGAAGAAACAACAATAAACAAGTAATTAAAACTTATTTACCTATACGGCTAGTTCGCGTGCAGTACGAACTAAATGAGGCTCCGCGTTTAGCAAACATAAATATGTGCCCGTATCTAGCTGGAACATAGGCGCCTTAAGGCTTAATCTTTATGAATACTATTCTACCATTCCATTTTAATAGTTGGCTGTTAAGCTACAAATTTTACTTTGTAACTTCTTTATTTAATTGTTCATATCAGGATTTATAATCATTATCAATTTTGGAATGTAATGGTGGAAATAGGAATGTTGGGTGTGGCAAAAGAAGCACGAAACTAGAATGAATGCTGTGGAAATGTATTCCTTGCGAAACATGTGTGGCGTGACTACGACGAATGATAGGCTAAAAAAATATGGGATAAGGCAACGGTGCGGTTTAAGAAAGGATGTAGTGATAAAAATTTACAAGAGTATGCTTAAATAGTTTGTTCATGTTGAGAGGATGAATGAAAGGCGACTAACATAAGGTATTTAAAAGGCAGATGTGAGTGGAAATGCCCTAGGAGGACATTGGTGATGTTCTTCAGAAAGGTCAGGTGCGTAGTACTCGCAACCGGCGCGCGGCGTGAGTGTGTGACCAGATGTATGAACATAAACGAAGCAAAAGGAGTTTGTAAGGAGCGTAGCAGGTGGCGTTCTATAGTTTTTGCCTACCCCCATAGGAAGAAGGGATGATTTTATGTATATTTATCAATTTTATATTATTTTGAGTTTCCTATAGGCATTCGCTCCATGAAAAATACTGATTCAGCTGCAGCCAGTTAGACTGAGAGCTGACCCCAACATACTTGGGAATATGCCCGGAGTCCCGGAAAAGATTAAGACGCTGACAACAGGTAAACCGTTGTCACTGTCAGACTGCATACAAACGAAAGAGAAGCGCGCTGATACAACGCTTGTAATTTATTGCAAAATATGAAGCAATTATTTATTTACTCAAAAATGAGTTGAGTAATCGAAAATAAAAAGCAACCAAGTTCTGCATACAAATAAGACGTTCTTGTTATTAATTAAATACCAACCGTACGTTAAATTTTAATACAGATATTTTGGATTGAAACTCAAAGTAAAGGGTTAGTTTACCATTAATTTGTATCGAGTTTTTTTTTCTAAACGTGTGTTGGTAACAACCAAGTTCAAGGAACTGAGAAACATGTTCAAGAATAACATACCTACTTAGATTTTTTTCTGCTACCACAAACTATATAGATTTGGCAATTTTTTTGTTTAAGACAAGCCTACTTTTATCATTTGTCTCTTGTCAGCGTGTTTTAGCTTGGAGCGTTTACGCCTTACGGCATTTCATACAATTTTTCAAGCCCTTGTTTTTCGAAATTACCGAACTGATTTTAATGAAACTTCATACGCATAAGCAGGATACAAAGGTCTAAAAAGTTAGTTAAGAACATTTTCGAAATGTCTTAATTAAAAACAGATAACTGGAAATCTCTGTTTCTATGGAAAATTTAAATTCGGTCTAATTTGGCTGTAACATTATTTTTCGAAAATATTCTTAACTAACTTTTTAGACCATTGTATCCTGCTTATGCGTATGAAGTTTCATTAAAATCGGTTCAGTCATTTCGAAAAACAAGGGCTTGAAAGTGGGTCAGTCCATCTAGTTATACTAGTAGAGTTTGTATGAAATGCCGTAAGGTGTAAACGCTCTTAAACAAGCTTTTCTCATGTTTTTCGTCAAATGTTCCTAGAGGATCACGGGTAGCAGCATGCCCAGTCTGCTAATAACAACAAAATGCTATAACCATTCCGTTTTCTATTTAAGCGCGGCTTATGGCGATTTCCCCTTTGGCCTTTCATTGGGTAGGTAAGCTTATTTAGCAGTGGACGCTACGGGTCGGTATTATGATATTAGTAATTAACAATGATCATAATTATTATCAGCCCCTATAAGTCCTATGCTGAAATTGGTTTATTTATATGTACATCCATATCTTTCTCTATACATATTATAATAAAATAGTACGAAGAATTTTTGTCCGTTTGTCTGGATGTATGTTGTATGTAAAAAAAAAATGTGTACGCAAAATACGCGCATATTGACGTGGAGGTGCTTAAACCACCAGCCTATTTTACCTATTACCTATCTGGATGTATGTTCCATTGATTTTCCTAAAACAGCTGAACGGATTTGGATGGAATTTGGCACACAGTTAGTTTATAACCTATTGGATCGATTAAAATTTCAAAATGATAACAGATTAAGGAAAATTCCCGTAAGATATATACAGGGTGTCCCAGAAGTCGACGCCAAGCCGGAATCGGGTGATAGGACAAGTCATAATAGAAAACATAAAAATATTAAAAAAATCTTTGCTGTTCTTAAAAATTACGCATTTATAAAAAAATCGAGAAATTCTACTCGCTGTGACGCGGTCTTTTAATTCCTGGTGCTACAAATTTTAGCTTTTTGAAATTTTCTTTTCCGACATCCACGCGGGCATAGCCGCGGGCAAAAGCTAGTAGCAAATATTATTGTATTATCCGAACAACTAATATTTAATTTGCACACACATCAAATACGACCTGATAAAAAAATATATGAAACTAAAGTAATGTGTACAACGAACGAAGACGTTTTTATGTGAATACCTTTTCCTAATTGTTATCATGTGACTATGACAGTTAAATATTCTATTTTGAGAGCTTGTACAGTTTGTACACGCTTATTGACTCGAGCACAGTGTATGTAGTACATAGTGTACTCGTCCATGTTGTATTGTATCATATTTTTTTATAATATTTTTTTCTGCCCCGATCTTTTTCGTTATATAAGGTTAAGTTTTCAATATTATTTTTTTAATAAAAACCTTGCCTACGCTAGAAATTTCTCCTGTATTGTGGGGGCGTTTACAAACATTTAAAACTCATCTATACAAACAGCCAGATAATTTTCATTATCAATTTGTATGATTTGTTTAACTTTTTTTTTAATAGTAAGTGTTTATTGTGTTTAAATATGCATGCTAGATTCACATGTAGTAGATGTCAATCAGACATATCGTGTTGTAGCTGTTTTTATTGCATTACTGTTACATATACATATATACATGTTACATACAACAGTTTAAAAAAAAAAAACGCCAGCCTTATGACTGATTAATGATTATTATCATCATCAGGTGGGGTTGCCATAATCGCCACGCTTGACAGGCGGGTTGGCGATCGCAGTACGGTGTTAAAATGCATAGAAAACGCTGCAGCCCATTCTTTAGTAAGTCTCTTGTCGCCTTCTACGATACCCACGGGAAGAAATAAGAATTAAATGCTGCAGCCCATTCTTTAGTAAGTCTCTTGTCACCTTTTACGACACCCACGGGAAGAAATAAGAATTAAACGCTGCAGCCCATTCTTTAGTAAGTCTCTTGTCGCCTTTTACGACACCCACGGGAAGAAATAAGAATTAAACGCTGCAGCCCATTCTTTAGTAAGTCTCTTGTCGCCTTTTACGACACCCACGGGAAGAAATAAGAATTAAACGCTGCAGCCCATTCTTTAGTAAGTTTCTTGTCGTCTTTTACGACACCCACGGGAAGAAATAAGAATTAAACGCTGCAGCCCATTATTTAGTAAGTCTCTTGTAATTGATGAAATAAAACTTTTTACAAAAAAAAATAACCGACTTTCAAAATAACACTCTGCAAAGTGAAAAATAACTTTAATTTCGGAAGTCGGCGTCTTTAGATCAGTATTTTAGTTTTTTGCCACTGACTTCCGAAGTTGAAGTTATTTTTCACTTTGTGTTTTTTTGGAGGTCAGTTATTTTTTTTTTTAAAAGGTTTTTATTTTTTTCTTTTTAGTGGGTCAGTTTTTAATTTATCTAAGTTACAATAGTCTTATGTCAACTGCTACCTCACCTTTTACAAAATATTGCTTTTTACGATGCTGGGACGTTAATTGTTGAGGAGTTCTCCTGGTAAGAACCAAGAGAACTGTCACTCATCGTATGCATTGTGACGAGCATAAATTGCTTAGTAGTAGCTATAGTAAAGTACCTAATCGAATCGCAACCCGTTAAATACTTATTATTATGTTGTTCCCGGGCCATCTGTGGCCATGGCCATCATCAGTTCCACTTCACCAAATGGTGCTTTCCGAGAGCAAATGCACGAGTTACTAAAATAAATACCCTAATTGCTATAGAACTGCCTATAAAATTTTAAGGGTTTCTCTTGATTTCCATGGGATCCCCTCATCAGATTCTGATTTGGGATTGCAATGGGACCACCTCGGGAGCATACCCTTTCAAACAAAAAAATAATGTTCAAAATCGGTAGAGAATTCATACTTGACAGAGAAATCGGTGAAGAAACATTTAAAAAAAAAACAGTCGAACATAAACCTCCTCCTTTTTGTAAGTCGGATAAAAATAGGATTAATGATTATACTGGGCCACAATATTGTGACGTGATTGTTCGGGAAGTTTCGAAATTATCGTCATCAGTTTTCTTAGTAAGTATATACGTAAACTCGATACTTTATGGTTGGAACTGCTCGGGAAGGATACGTTAATAGGCAGCTATCAAAGTATTAATGCACGAGTGTTTCAGCACCCCAGTCAGAGCGGGCAGACTGGCGATATATCGCGGACGCGACAGGCAGCGGAATATTTTCCATGAAGTTTTCATAGAAATTGTACTACTAGTGTGGCGTCACGCTGTCACATCTCGCCTGTCTGCAGGAGCCTTAAAATACCCGTTGCAAAGAATGCACCGCATTAACTCGTCGCGTCGGTAAAATCAAATCGACTAAGTCCCTTAGTCCCCTTTTACGACACCCATGGGAAGAAATAAGAATTAATCAAAGAAAAATAGAATTTATGATTATACTGGGGCACAGTGACGTGTGATTGGGAACAAGTTCAGTAAAGAAGACTAAGTCAAAAAGGAAGACCAACATACTATACACATGCCAAAGCTATTAACAAGCACCAAAACATTATGTAAAGTTCACAAACATGCCGTTACTAACTCATCGACGCCAGTAAAACCAAGTCTGGCTACTCCTTGCAAACATGAAGCATTTTCAAATATTATGCACCAGTCTGATTTATAGGAGACAGCAGGCTAATCTTGCCACGCTATCGCAAGCACAGCTGTACAAAAAAACAAATTCTGAACGGCGACTTTTATGGTAGACCCTTTATACTGTCTAGCCAAAGTGAAACCTTATCTGGTAGACTATAAATAAATAAAACTTGACGGTTCAACCTAACATTGATAGCATCACACTTTGTTCTTTTATTAAGTGAATATAGGTAAACTTTGTGTGGTTTGGTTTTGAAACCATAGTTTGTCAATGTGATGATATATTTATTTATCATATTCCTAATCCTAACTAATATTATAAATGCGAAAGTAAGTTTGTTTGTTACCTTTTCACGCCTAAACCACTGAACCGATCATCCTGAAATTTTGCATAAACGTTGTCAGGTGTACAGAAACGGACATAAGGTACCTTTCATCCCGAAAAAAAGTACCTACTGTTCCCGAGGAAAACAACTTTAACGTTCTTATTGTAATAGATGGCGCCACGTGTCTTTCGAATCATGATTGAATTATATTATTATAGAAACTTTAATAGTGTGTTAAGAATGTTTTGCCACCAAATGCCAAACAACAAGCAGTGTACAACCCGAATTGATTGTCAAATTCAAAATTAACGCGAGCGAAGCCGCGGGCAAAAGCTAGTATAAAACTAACCAGTGAATTTTTCCTACAAAAAAACAACATTGGTTTCTCAGACATAAATGAAGCCAGGTTATTGATCACAATTCAGGTTCATAACATTCAGGATATTCATTTAAAAATAAACCTGGACACGTCTAAGGATAATACGGAATAAATAATTGTAGTAACGCTAAATATAGTCGCCAACTCTTGCGGAGGGTGTTCATTGTAGCGACTATTGAGAACACGGATATAAAGTATATAGTTACATGGCTCCAAGTAATTTGTGTACCACAGGTAAGCGAAAATTACAATATACCCGGAATCGAAGCAATAATTAGACCACATAACATAACAGAATTACACGACACCATACATAACATCAATCTAATGAGTTCTCTAATGAGACTGAAGCCACCGCAAACAGATAGGTAAGCTGATTTCAGAATCTTTAATTACATCATCTCGCTTTTGTTACAAAAAAAAAAGATTTTATCGAAAACGATCCCCTTAAAGAGGATTTACGCAATTAAAACGAAGAAGGGAAGCCTGATAAAGGAAAAATATTTATTCTTGCCTTTTGAGTAAACTTTCAGAAATAATACGTATCTTCTAAATTATGCGGTAATGTAAATATTTTGTGCTCAATATCTGAATAAACTGTATAATTGTAGGTTTTATATTATTATATGTCTTCTTCGTCCTAGTTATGGATTCAGATTTGTTCAAGTTTTCATTTCTTCTTCTTTTTTCTTTTCTTTTGCTTTTTGATTTGATACAGTAATAATACATACAGAGAGAGTTAAGGCGGAGGTGGACATGACATTCATTCACATTTCATCGATGACGTTACTTGATCCGATTTCGACGATGATATACACTATTATATATATATATATATATATTATGTATACACTATTGTTATTTTTTGGCCACAATAACTGATCAGGAAAATAAAGCAACACTTTAGCTGACATGTAGTTTGAACCTACGAAAAGTTTGCTTGAAGAATATTAGAGCAGCCGGATCATTTGGTAGAAGATCTTATAAGTAAATGAGAAGCTTTTGTCCAGCGGTTGACTGCTAAAGGCTGATGATAATGCTGATGATAAACTTTGGGATCCATCTAAAACAGATTACTGATTAGACTCTTATAAAGAGGACTCCTTCAGACAGACGTCATATCTACTCGATAGACAGACGAATGTAAATCAATGCTAATGATGATAAAATACACAAAAGCATAATGTAGGTACTAAATGAACCATCAAGGAAATAAATCCACAACGCGTTGTTGTTCACTTTCCGGTACATTCTAATTACTACGGAAATAATGATGTTGTATCAGAAATGAGTTTAGGCTGGAACTAAAGTTATTATAGATCGAGTATATACTCAATAGTTTCTAGTACAAAAGCCAAAATAATAGCTTACATAAATAAAACAACAGTAGGTACCTAATAACCAGAGGAACGGTGTCAAATGGAGAGGCTTATCTCCTGCCTTGATCTGCAGCTGTGGATTTGATGGTGCTTTTACATACTAGGGTATACGGGTAGGTGACCGGTACAACTCCGCGCAAATTTTGCGTACGGGTTGCTAATTCGAACAATCGATCCACCCTAGCTCCTCAAGGAAGGGAAGCAACGCCTTGGTGTTACTGACAATCTCACGGAGCTTTCTACATACTATAACGAGTGTATAAAGACGCTTAACGAAACCGTGAGTCACTTATACTCCCCTTCATTGTGATATATATTTCTTGTACTGGACCATATACCTAGGAACCTTCTGGTTACGGAGATATTGGATGTCAAAGTTCCAACGTTTTTTAGTTTGTTTCACGAAAATATGATTTAAATAATAATAATAATAAGTTTATTAATTTTCTCTCACAATAGAGTTTTGAACTAAGTATAAAAATTCACGTTGTGAGAGCTGGTGCCTGAACACAACAAAAAGAGTCAAAGGGTGAATGTGTAGGTGAATGGTGGTGAATGTGTAGGTGAATGATGGTGAATGTGTAGGTGAATGGTGGTGAAAGTGTATAGGCAAGCCTTAACATCGCACGCTGTCCTAAAAAGTGATTATTCACACCAAAAATAAAAGTCGTTTCCCAGCAATAATTTTTGCTCAATGTTACTTCGTTTGATGTCTTTAAAATGGATCGATAACGGCTATGATATACATAGCCTGGCTTCTACAATCTGTATTTGTATACAGAAAAAAGAAATAACCAGTGTGCAAAATAAATTAAACTTTTATAAATATGCGAGTTTTATTAAAACATATATTTTTAAGGCTTCTACATACCAGCGCGACTTGTCGCGCGACGCGACACGGCACAAAGGCCCCGCGTGTCGCGGGACGAGCGGTGCCTTTGTGTCGTGTCGTGTCGCGCGACAAGTCGCCCCGGTATGTAGAAGAAGCCTTTAATGTCTTAGTTCAAAAAAATAAAGTTATCGTTAACGAAAGATGTTTACTTTGAAACTGGTTTTATGGTGACTTGCCGGCTAGCGCGTGTGCGGAAAGCGCGGAGGTACCTTAACAGCTATGCGCGATTTGCGATTTGTATGTTTTTAGGTATTTTATTAGATTTCAAGTCAGGGAAAAAAAAGGATTGTCAAATAATGGAAATGTGTTCTATTACAGATACTGAGCCAGCAAAAACAAATTGCGCGCAGGTCAATTTTTTTTCCTGGTATACACAATATTTTTCTATTAAATTAACCGAAAAACGAAAGGATCTCTTTCTTGGAGTGAATAATAACATAAGCTACTTTCTTCATCTTCAATCAGCCGCCTGTTGGGGTAAACTGTGCGACTTGAGAACGTGATACGCATTCAGATACAAAGGGGTATCGGGCCATTGAAATATGAGGAGCCGATTCTTGCTCAGTGTCTGGAAATGGACATACGCTATGAGGTAGTTCTTTTGATACCTAATTAGTTTCGTTGGCTGCACATGAGAATTTGCTGCTTTATTAAAAACCTATACCTGTCACAGAATTGCTTCGTTGCTGTTTATGTAAATAGCTTGAGTAATTGTTTAAAGATTTTATGAAATATAAGAAAAATGTAGAGATGATTCGCACAGGATTGCGTTCGGATTGGATCGGTTTTTTTTAAATAAAATAACCATCCATCCATCCATACCTAATGTTCTTGTGAAACGAACAATCATTCGCCGCAGGCAAAAGTTTGCTTATTGTTATTTATTAAAAATCATCTTCGTAATAAAAAATAATAATTGTACGACTAATAAATGTTAGTCGTATAATTATTACTTTTGAAAGGTAAGGATCAATAAAATGTTGTTAATTCATTTTATAAATAGCATCAATTCTAAATTAAATTGTATCTGTTTTATTTTAAACATAAGAAAAACCAATTAATGGTACGTATTACTTTATAGCTACAGTGTGTTTATATGTCGGCCAATTAATTGTTTTGTACTAAAAATAAATAACGTAACGCAATAGGAAGCAATTACAAAGTATTCTCTTTGATTTCAAAAGGTAATTGCTATGAACTAATAAACTTCTTTATTATATTTTATCCGTAAATTGAAAAATATACTTATGTAGGACGGTTCTTGTTTAAATATTATAAATTTATGTTTGTTTATCAAAGTTTAATCACCTACGTGTGAATTACGGGGCTCGATCAAATTTGATCAACGTCCAATTAATTTGTTACGTCAGATAGATAGACAATTATATGCAAAGCCCTACAAACACACACATACTAACTACATATAAATATGCCTGATATAATTTATATGAGGATGCGTTGAACTGCGATATATGAGTGTAAGTTGAGCGGCGAACAATTTATTTCATTCATATGCAGAAAAATCGTTCACACGTTTTCATTGGTATCTCCCAATTAAAAAAGAATGTGGAGTGCATTGGTGTGATGCAGCGGCATTCACGAGGACCCTAGCCGGCAATAAAGTAGGCATCAAGCGAGCTACGTGCCTTACGATAAGACGAGTGTACGTGCTAACTCCTTATTTGTGCATGAAGCTCAGCCACCGAGCAAACTGGGACGTTTAAAAAAACGGAAAGAAAATTTACATTATCACATTCCTCTGGAGAGTTATTCTACTATTCCGAGTTTTAAATATTTCATTGTAGAAAATGTACTTCGTGGAAGTTCATCTGAAAAAACATTTTATAACAAAGATATCTACGAAGATACTGCAATATAATTTAAAGAGGATTGCATCAGTCTCAAGTCTGACATTCTTTGCAATTACTTGGGAGCACTTTTAAGGAACTGGCGATTTCATAATTATATATTAAAACCCGCTTAAACAGAAGGTAAGAATTCAGACAGTCTAATTCACATTCAATTTAAATAATCAGGACTTACAGAGATTTTCAGTTATTTTATCAAATCCCATTAAATAGCCTAAGCCAACAAAAAAAATACAAAGAAATAAATAAAATCGAGTAATGTCCTGCGGCATTAAATAATGTTTCTCGTTGTATATCCTAGCCCAGTCGTGCGTTACGTGGGCAGCTACCACGGGTGACAAACGCGCCCCGGTGTCGCGCCGCACGTAGGTTATAAAAATGAGGGGGATCTCTAAAGTGAAAAGTAAAGCGAGTTTGGCTTTTATGGTAGTTACCCTGAGTTATCCAATCAGTCGGTACCGGGGAAGCAATAAACTGGGCATCACGTCCGAACGTGTCCTCCCAGTGACAAACTACTAACGCCTCGCGCCAACCAGCGCACTGAACGCTTGCCTGCACTCACTGATGGACGAATTTAGATTTATTTCTCACCCCATTTGTTTACTTTTCCTCACATGTTGAGAGCTACGACGAGATTCATTAGTTAGGGGTTAGTAGCCGATGTAGCTGTGTTTGGACACGGCAAGGGACAGTCGTACCTATATAAGACAAGACGGCGGACTAGAACAACAGTTCGATATGATGGCAGGGCGGTAGTGGTGGGGGAAGGGATTGATTCTCTTTTATTTTTCAAAATAGGCAATGGGGGACAAGGCTTTAATAGTTCAAATACAAGCCCTATACCTGCATCCTGATCGATGAGACAAATATAACTGACTTATTTGTGGAAGAAAAGATTTTATTTACGGAGGAGAAGTAGGTACGGAAGAAGAAGATTACAGTATTTATTTTCTCCGTTTATCATTCTTAAGAGGCCGGTGGAGGCGGATGGCGGCGGTATGAGGAACAGGGTGTAAAGTTCACTCATCCACCATAGAAAAGGGAGGATCCTCCGACCAGACGGGTGTCGTGTCTGGTGAGCAACTGCCCGACGGTTGATGTCGGGACGTTGTATATATGCTAGTTGCGTGGTAAACTCTGCTTGCGTGATGCAGGATTTGCGTGACGTCAGTGTGACGCGTAGTTCGCATGTGGCGATGTTGATGCCGCTACAGATGCGTAGTTCATACAAACGTAATACGAAAATAATTTGTAAATCAAACATATTCTTAAGGTAGTGTGTCTTTCCGATTGAAATACAGAATATCTAGGTTCCTAAATATATATTTTGAATGGACACTGATTTAAACAAGAGTTATGACAAAAATAAGTTTCCTATAGAAATTTATTTATAATTCCTCGTATCTCGTCTTTATATCATTGTCCTTTCAAAATATATATTTGGGAACATAGATAATTATTATGTAATTCAATCGAAATAAATACACACTACCTTAGGAGTATATTTGATTTACAAATTATTTTGGTATTAGGTTTGTATGAACTACGCATGCTACGCCGGCCCCTTAATGTAAAGCTTTTAAAAAACCATTATCTAAAAGTTAAGAACGCATTTGTATCGAAGAATTTCCTCAGAGGAATGATACAGGAAAATTTTGTTTCCAATCATCAAATATTTCTGAGTGCTTCCCGCACCGTTGTTTTCATAAATGAATACAATTAATCATATTTCTTTTTATATTGAGACAACCATACAATGATTATTAAACATATGCACAGTACTCATAAACACGCCTGATATTATTAAGATTGTAAGAAAAAAAAATTACAAGAGAATTATCAAAGAGGCTCTCCAAAGCATGTCTTACGAAGATACAGAGAATTTATTAACTGTATTAAAGTAAATATGTATACTAACCTATGGTAAGTATTTATCAAATTTAGAAAATGAGATTTAAGCTACTCAACATAGCTATAATTTATTTGTCCATTGTCAACTTTTAGATTATTTATTAATTTTATAAGACTATTTTAGTACTTTTCGCCTGAAACACAGGATTACCAAGCTACCGGTGGTTAGGGCTCCAGAGATAGGAACCTCCTCACGATGCGAGCCGTATCTAGGAGTACTGCCTTCAGAATCAGGCCCGTGATCCAACCACCTAACGAGAGCCTCGAGAGATGTTGATCGAGGCTCTCTGCCATCAGGCCATTGGCCGATACGACAATCGGCACAATGATAGCCGAGCTCATTTATTATTATTATTATAGATACACAAAGAGCAAGAGTTTCTCTGTCAACTGTTCTACAATTGATATGCCAAGATATGACTGTAGCGTCAACATTCTGAATAGGCGTCAATGTAGCTACTTCTATTGAGCACAGGGCCCATTGACGACAGACTTCTCCATAGCTAATTGCAGATTATCTGTCATATTTATCGATATAATCAATCACGATTCAATCACATTTGGAACATAAGCACCGGTATTAGCCTAGTTGTTAATCCCCGAAAGTACCTAGACAATAGACAATGGACCAGTAACAAGATAATAATTATCGTCTTCTCAGTAAATTGTTTGATAATTATCTGACAAATTGGACTATTTACGGATGAATTCACTAAACGAGTATTACTTTTCGAACTAGCGTTTAGGTACTCAGTTACAATAAGTGGTTGAGTGTTTATCAACTAAACCAAAATATTGAGCTATTTCTTACTTTTTTTCTCAATTTATTGTCCCACTGCTGGGCAAAGATCTCCCCCATACTTTCCTTTGTATTTTCCCTTCTCCGGTCAATTGGTATCTAAGGAACGAGTCCAAATCGCCACCAGCGTTTCTTAGGCCTATAATACCTCAGTGACGAAACCCGTCCTCAGGCACCTACTGTGTGACGATCCTGAGGGCCTAGACTAAGTAACATTCGATTAGCGATAACGCTAGTAGAAAAGCCACAAAATGTATGAGTTTGACATAAGCTGTCACGTGATCATAGGTCAACGAATTTAAATTATGTATTGTTACCATCATTCGATTCCATGAAACGAATCGACTGCGTCGAACAATAACTTGCGTATGGATGCGTAGACAAGTGGCACTTTTTGACAAGCGTTATCGCTAGTTTTCGATTCGTATGAAGGAATTCGAATCGAAAACTAGCGACAACGCTTGTCAAAAACAGAAATAACGATAGCAATTGTAGAAATAGGATCGCTCCGAAGCGAATGCCATTTGTCTAGGCCCTCTGGCCCATTTGCCCTGATGCATCCTATAGGCGTGGCCCGCCCAGTCCCATTTCAGCCTCGCAGACTTATCGCTATCATCGGCGATGTCTGTCGCGGAGCGCATAATGGTGTTGCGAATTTGATCAGTTAGTTATATTTTTTTAATATCAAAATATACTGTTCCACCGAACCGCACTTATCAAAATTTTGTTTCAGTGCGGTTAGTGGTGGTCAGGTGCGATTCGGTCAAGTGCTGTTGAAATCAGTGCTCTGAGTCACCAACCTACCCCCCCCCCCTACCCTGTCACCTCATCTTCTTGCTTGTAAATATCATAAAAAAGATGAACAGAAATTACAAGTGTCAAAAGACGCTGAACTAAAACTTACACAAATAGTTTTAAACGACACTGCAGGAGAATAAGCCACTTAAATACGCTAAAGTTTTACATTTTAGCTAAGTTTAAAGCCCAAAGTGACCAATGGTGGCCCAGTGGTAACGGCTGCGACTTACGAGTTGTAGGTCGTAGGTTCAAACCCTGACAGGCGCTTTCATCATCATCATTTCAGCTGAAAGACGTCCACTGCTGAACATAGGCCTCCCCTAAAGGGGGGTTTGCCAAAATCGCCACGCTCGGCAAGCGGGTTGGCGATCGCAATATGATGTTAAAATGCATAGAGAACGCTGCTGTCCATTCTCTAGTAAGTCCCTTAGTCACCTTTTACGACACCCACGGCATGAAAGGGGATAGTGCTATTCTTTACGTCCGGCACCAAAAGGACACACGCTTTAATTTGTGTAAATTATTTTCATCATCACTGCTCTCAAACGGTGAAAGAAAAACATCGTGAGGAAATCGGCATGTCCTAGAACCAAAAATTTGAAGACATGTGACACCAACCCCCACTGGGCCCGCGTGGTGGATACGACCCACTCCCTCTCACGGAGAGGAGGCCTGTGTCCCAACAGTAGGAACATTATAAGCTGATTATGTTGTAGCCCAAAACTTGCTTCTTATTTAGGGTATCATAACTTTCAAAATCAAATAAAAATAATTTATTAACAGATCATAAAATCGATGACGACACCGTTGGCCAGTGGTTAAGCGATTGACTCCTGCACTGCGTGTCGCAGGTTCGATTCACTCACGGAACAAATATTTGTATGACCTACAAGTACTTGTTCTGTGTTTGGCTGTTTGTGTATGTGAGTTTAAATATTTGTAAACGCACCCACAATACAGGAGAAATTCCTAGTGTGAAGCAACGTTTAAAAAAAAAACAATTTGTTAGTAATTACATACACATCTTAAACACTAGTGTTAGTAATATTCATTTAGCAAATTTTGATAATAATTATTAATAATGTCAAAACAATCAATAATAATGTCAAACTTTAGTAAAAGATAAAAATTATATTTTAGTTGGTTCTAGGAATCGGACAGTGGGTCACCAAAACAAATGACAACAATTTAAATGTACCAACGCAAAAAGGTCGAGTTAAAAGCGTTTTTCCATTAATCCCCAAAGCTTTAATGAACAAATAGGTAATTTGAACATTAAAATGAGCTGTTCGTACACTTGTTCGTAATTACAGAGGATTAATAATTATGATACGAATCGCATATTATTTGGAATGTTTACTGTCCCGCGATGTCCTTTGATGTGGCTTTCAATAATGATATATATCTTCGTTCTTATAATCCTTTTAGGGCTATTTTTAAAGTTTAGAATCAAATTATGTGATCTATAGCTGACTCATTGGGCCATTGGGCTCGGCTGATGTAAGATGCTGGGTTTCTAGGTGGCTCAAAGTGTAAATTGGATGGCTTTGTTAGGTTAGGTTATTCTTAGTTACAGTTCTAGGAGAGGAATTGTGACCGGTAAATGATGATAAGTGCCCTTGGGACCTTTTTCCGTCAGTGCGAACTATCTTAACTCTTCGTGTTTCTCAACAACTATCTAAGGCCCGTATTTATAGAACGTTACTCAGTACTCAAGCATTACTTAAGACTAAATTGAACCAATCCAATGGCTTGAATCTAGTCTTAAGTAATGCTTGAGTACTGAGTAACATTCTATAAATATGGACCTAAGATTTAGACAGTTGTTGAGAAACACGAACCCCCTTATTACAAAACAAGGTTTATTTTCAGACCCAGGTTTAAAACATGGAGCCATTATTGAATTTCGAACTTTATTCCGACTATGCTAAAGTTCCTAAACACAAAACTGACAACTTAGTACCGAACTACGTTTTCAGTTTTGAATAAAGAACGGTATTTCAATCACTGTTACGTTCTTATTACAAAAAACTGGCTCCATGGTTTAAGCCATGTCAAAATATAAATCTTGTTTTGTAATAAGGCGGGAAGAGTTAATAACAAATGAGGCTAACAAAAAAATTTGTACTTAGTTCTAAGTACATATTTTTTTGTTAGCCTCTTTTATTTTCCACCAATGGGAAAACGCTTTTAATCTTTAATTTTATTTATTATTTATTTCTGTATCTATCAGAGACATCACAGCGTACCCTATAAGAATCCAGACCCTATATGAAACCAGCGCTGCGGCACTTATTTTTAAATGTCCCAGCATCATGCTGAGATATGAGCCTTTTGGCCTCGTATGTGCAGGACTTTCTGTTTTTATTTTCATTTTATTTATTTAGTTTTTTGTTTTTGTTTTACATGTTTCTGTGAGTGTGTTTTAGTTTTATTTATGATCTCCTGTTCGAGTTCCTATAAATAATTTTTCTTTATTTTCTTTCTTTTTAATAATTTTCTGCCAATCGTGTCGATTTTTTGCAATTTCTAACCATGTTATTATCATCATCATCATCATTTCAGCCGAAAGACGTCCACTGCTGGACATAGGCCTCTCACAAAAAGGGGGGGGATTTGCCATAATCGCCACGCTTGGAAGGCGGGTTGGCGATCGCAGTATGTTTTTAAAAATGCATAGAGAACGCTGCTGCCCATTCTCCATTAAGTTCCTTAGTCTCATTTTACGACACCCACGGAAAGAAATGGGATGGTGCTATTCTTTACGTCCGACACCAAACGGAACAACACAACCAACACAAACCATGTTATAGTACTTATAAAATCAACTTATACTTAAAGCAGTAAACATGTACATACATAAACCCACGCCCTCTCCCCATGGGGGTAGTCAGAAACTACAGAAAGCCACCTGCTACGCCCCTTACATATTTACATAAAAACAATCCAACAGTTACAAAAAAGTAAAGATTGAGAGATAACAAAATCAGTTTAAATAACAGTAAATTGCTAGACCTTTTCCTTAAACTAGTGGGTTAAGGATTTTATTTCTTGACTAATATAAAAATATACTGAAGACAGCCGAAGCGTTTATTGAGGATACCGAACCCTTCCGAGACCGTTTCGTAAAGTGGGATTTGACTAAATCGCTGATTCAAAAAATAATAAGTACTGTTGAGGTATTCTAGATTCCCCCATCATTCAATAGAATACGAGGCCAGTTTATACTGGTTTTGTGTCACTGACATGCGGCCTATTGTACATCGTGCTTATAGTTTAGTTCTTGAGCAACGAATTTTAATTATGCTGGAAAATACAACACACATACATAACCTCAGAGCTCAGGCAGACCCTGCCAGGGTTACGAGTCTGTCCGAAAGGGATATCGTGGCCCTGGCACACAGGCATTTGCAGGAACACGGTGGGTTTTAGTCAGTAAAAGTCTGACACTCCCTCCCGCTCCGCCCAGAGCGGGAGAAGTTATTTGATGAATTCCCAACCAAAAAAAAAAAAAAAAAGAGCTTAGGCAGATAAAGTACAGAACGCTTTCATACGCCTTCAAATCTCACTTTCCTGCACAGTCCACTGGTAATTATTTTATTTATTGTTTATTTGTGGAATTGGATATATTATTATTTTTTAATTCCTCAAAAATGTATCAACATTCACTTACAGTTCACCTCTTTAGTTCTTTTTTAATATGCCTATGTCTTTCCTCAAATTTGAAGCTATTTATGTACGAACCTTACTAGAGAGTGGGAAGCAGCGTTCTCTATGCATTTTAACATCAAACTGCGATCACCAACCCGCCTACCAAGCGTGGCGATTATGGCAAATCCCTTTGAGGGAGGCCTATGTCCAGCAGTGGCTCGACAGAGACACACTCTTGCATTTAATGGATACATGTGCCTGTATCATAATTACCACTACGTACTCTTGTATGTTATTATTGAAAATATGTTAAATATTTTCCAAGAAGGATTCTTAATTAAGTATCATGTTTTACGAGTAGTGAAGTAATTATATCCTGTCGTAAACACTTTACGTGATGTTAAAAAAACCATTGCTTTAAATTATTATTTTTGGAATGCTTTTGTTTGTGGATATTATAATATCGGAAACACAAAATAATTTTTGAACTAATTATTTCTGATACGCCTGTTTTTTTCACAATCTATATCAAGACCAACCCATGCTTACGTCAACAAAATCCTCTTAATATAATCCAACCGAACAACATGCACATCTAATTAAATAGACTTAGCGAATCGCTCCCTAAGTACCAAACTAATTTCCAGAAGTAGGCAATATAATTCACTGTTCTGAGTGTAACAGGCAGTTAATAATCGACATTAGTAAAGTGGCTCGGTAGAGGGAGCCTCCCCTAAGGTATCAGTACTCAGTAGCGGTGGAAACCGTAAGAACCGTATGGCGATACCATCTACCACTTCCACAGAAATTTCAAGGAGGTAATTCCTCAATTTACTGCAATTTGCTTTTAGAGAACCGAAATATCAACGGTATCGATAGGTTTACAAACAGAGCCTGCGTTTTAAGTACTCGTATGTGCACTCTCTTCGTTCCATTTATGAAATTGTTTTTTTTTTTTTATCTTTATTTATTGTTAGGGTTTTTTCTATACAGAATATGTCACCCCGATTATTGAATACAATATTATGTATAACAGACTAGCAAAAATTGAATTTAAAAAAATACTGGCAACAAATATTGAATTTAGAAAACGATTGGAGTTTTTGGTTTACGATGCGTTAATGGCTACGTTAAAGGCTTCTACATACCGGGGCGACATGTCGCGCGACGTGACGCGACACAAAGGCACCGCTCGTCCCGCGACACCCTTGTGCCGTGTCGCGTCGCGCGACAAGTCGCGCTGGTATGTAGAAGCCTTAAGCCGTCAGAAAGTAAACAATATCTGCAAACCAATCCGCTTTTATAGCCGAAAACAGGTATTGTATTGTTTAGCTTTTAAATAACCTCATAAACTTCATGTAAAAATTAAGCTCTCTAAAAATACACAAGAAGTTACACCCCAAGCTGTCGTATTTCATATTGATAAGACGATAAGCTAACAACATGCAGGCCTTTTTATAGCCAATAAATAAGGGTTTAAACATATATGCATAACTCTAAATTAAGCGAATATACCTATAGGTTAAATAAGACATGTAACGTTGAAGTAATGGCAACACTAGCCCGGAAGCGGAAAAACGAAACGGACTAGTATTTACGAGCAGTACATCCGCCCAGTGGGCTTCATTAGTACACGTGCTGGACAAAAAATATATTGTTTTACATGCATTCATTGAGCTTTAGTAGTTTTTGACTACATTGTGAATGAATTATTCGGTATTGCAAACAGTTTTATTTAAATAAGAACATTGTTTTAACGAGAACGTCATTGTATTTTAAAATATGTTCTGTTTAACGTATTGCATGATTAAAATCACAATGGGTTAAATAATTAATCTTAGTTTTTGAACTATTAAATTATTGCTAAATATATTAGAATACGCGTACAGTTGGCTTATCAGTGGGGTGAAGTAGCCCATTGTGGTTAGAGTCAGTTCAGTGGCGCACGCTGCTAATTAGCCAGCCACAAGATAAATGTCAGCAATCACGAACCCCCGCGAGGCGCCGCCACACGCTACCCGCCACGCCGCCGCGATCAACAGATTACTTACAAACTAGCATCTCGCCTTACAGACCACCAATCCTCCTTATTACATCGTTTTTGTACACAACTGCCCCAACGGAACCCCTGCTACTGATTTATATTAATAGATCACAATCAATCATCCACAATCTTGACATCCAAGCTGATAGCTCAATAATAAGCTGGAATTGCCCCCCATAATAGTGTCTTCGTCGCAAATGTCAATTGTTGAACTTTTAAAGGGCTGTTGGTAATAATAGGGGTGCTCTTATTGAACCATGTCGTTGTAAATCAGCGGTTCACTTTAGTATTGAAGGTAAATCACTTTGTTGAAAGTTCAGGCGGTTGTCGGGGGATTTTAGCCGTGTCGGTGTAATATAGTGTGCCGTCATTCAGTATGTGTGCCATATTTGATCCTTATTCGTTTATGAATAAACTTGTTGAGACCTTCCAACTATTTGGTACCTGTTTTAATTCGTGCGCGTAATTGTTAACATATTTCCAACTGAAAGCTTCTGTGCTAATCATAATTGGCCTGGATTTTTGGCTAAGTATTTAATATTCATAAAGAAGTTCTGAATACGGAGCATGTGCAAGTTCTAAATATCTTAATTACCTGCTGCCGGGAGTTCGCCGCGGGAACTTTCCACGTTATACTCGTACCGTTTTGAATATAGTTCCCTTACATGACGTCATGCCTCACAACATTGTACTTACGGGATTATTTCAGCAAAGCCTTGGATACCTCAATAGAAAAATGTGTTTGTATTTAAATGTTTGAATTCGGACTTAGTAGGACTACATTTAATGTCTGTGTAGAGCCAGAAGTAAAGAACAGCACCACCCTATTTCTTCCCGTGGGTAAAAGTAAAAGACGACTAAGGGACTTACTAGGGAATGGGCAGCTGCGTTCTCTACGCATTTTAAGACTACACTGCGATCGCCAACCCGCCTGCCAAGCGTGGCGATTATGGATATGTCCCGCAGTGGGCGTCTTTCGGCTGAAATGATGAGGACTACTCATTTGAGCAGGTCCTAGATAGTGTTCTAGTACAAAACTAGAACATCACACGCGGGCTTAGCTTAGTTGAAACCTTTTCGTTTTATGTTTTAGTGCTCCTAAATGGGGAGAGGCCTTTAGCCTGCATCATCAGTTTGGTCGACAGCTAAGTCCAAGTTCTGTTACTTTTGTAACAGAACTTTGACTTAGCTGTCTACCAAACTAACAACAGTACCTAAATTAAAAAAATTGAGCCATCATGGGACGACTCGCAGATGTGAAACATCGCACTACACACACATTTACACACTACTACACAGACTGTATAAGTGTTTAGTGGCCGATCGCCACGCGACATGCGTCGCCCCACCAGTAATAGGTTTTACGCCTATAGATGTTTGACATCTAAATTCAGTGGCTACCATACTACTCGACATTAATTCGGGCGTCGAATCGATACTTAAGCTTCCCAATCGAAAAATTGTAGAATAGAATAGAATACTCTTTATTATGTACACCATAAAAGTTACAGATATAAATGTTTAAATTTTACATAGGATGACACAATGGGCGGTCTTATCGCTAAAAGCGATCTTTTACAGACAACCTTTGGATGGATTAAAGGTAGCAGGAGAGACAATACTGCAGGTAGTCAGTGGTGTACCATTAACATATACAATAAAATAATAGTTATATAGATAGATAGTCATTGCCAAATAGTTGTTTGATTTTAGATTAGGCAATCGTCGAATCCGACTCGGCTGGGCAGCGTTCGGGAAGCTACGCAATATCTTTTCATCCCACATACTGCAGTGTCTTAAGACGAAAGTCTTTGACCAGTGCGTGTTGCCAGTTATGACCTATGCCACTTAAACGTGTTATGTTATCAGAAGGCTAAAAGTCACCCAAAGAGCAAAGTAGAGAGCTATGCTTGGAGTTTCCCTATATGATCGAATCAGAAATGAAGAGATTCGCACGCGAACAAAGGTTACCGACATAGCCCAAAGAATTGCCAAGCTTAAGTGGCAGTGGGCAGGGCACATTGCTCGCAGAACTGATGGCCGGTGGAGCCGAAAGGTTCTTGAGTGGCGACCGCCTACCGAAAGACGTAGCGTTGGAAGGCCCCCTACAAGGTGGACCGATGACCTTGTGAAGGGCGCAGGTATCCGCTGGATGCGGGAAGCACAGAACCGGTTGAAGTGGCGGTGCTTGGGGTAGGCCTATGTCCAGCAGTGGACGTCTTTCGGCTGATAAGATGATGATGATGAAATTAGGCATTGGATTCGATTATAGGTGGTACCTAATTATAATCGGTATAATATCAATCTGCCTACCCTTTTCCTAACCATGTTGGGTTCGGCTTCCAGTTAAACCGGATGCTTCTGAATACCAGTATTTTACATGAAGCGGTTGCCTATCTGGCCTCCACAACCCAGTAACTGGGTAATACGATAGAATAGAATAGAATACTCTTTATTATGTACACCATAAAAGTTACAGATATAAATGTTTAAATTTTACATAGGGTGACACAATGGGCGGTCTTATCGCTAAAAGCGATCTTTTACAGACAACCTTTGGATTGATTAAAGGGAGCAGGAGAGACAATACTGCAGGTAGTCAGTGGTGTACCATTAACATATACAATAAATACATACATACACAAAGCATACCCCTTGGTAAGACTGGTTTGTCAGACTTTGGGCTTCTGACGACCCCTAACGACTGTCAAAGACCCATGAATGACACCCGGGACCAACGGCTTAATGTACTTTCTGAGGCACGGAGGAGTCTCGGTATGTAAAGATGGTCAACCATCCACGAACCAACCCCGGCAAGGGTAGCTTAACCTGATAGATCGACCTGTGCGCTTGTTAATACTTAGCCACGAGCTTCTCCAATATCATCATCATTTCAGCCGAAAGACGTCCACTGCTGGACATAGGCCTCCCCCAAAAGGAGGGGGGGGTCCATAATCGCCACGCTTGCCAGGTGGGTTGGCGATCGCAGTATTGTTTTAAAAATGCATAGAGAACGCTGCTGCCCATTCTCTAGTAAGTCCCTTAGTCGCCTTTTACGACACCCACGGGAAGAAATGGGATGGTGCTATTCTTTACGTCCGGCACCAAACAGAACCTCCAATATAATCTGTACAATACTCCTAATATAAAAAAACAACATGAAACTAATTGAAAATAAACATTTTACATATAGCAGAAAATTTGAGGTTTGAGAATCATTTGGGAAACTTAAACAGTTACATAGACAGGTAAGATATACTTACTTAGATTGGCTTAGATTCCACATTTCAATAACTTCGGCAGCTCTAAATGCTTTCTTCTGTATAAAATAAATCGCCTTATTTCACATATAGCAGAAAATGTGAGGTTTGAGAATCAGTTGGGAAACTTAAACAGTTACATAGATAGACAGACAAGATATACTACTCACTTAGATTGGCTTACATTCCACTTTTTAATAACCTCGGCAGCTCTAAATACTTTCTTCTGTATAAAATAAATCGCTTTCTTTCACATAAAGCAGAAAATTTGAGGTTTGATAATCAGTTGGGAAACTTAAACAGTTACATAGACAGGTAATATAATTAATAAACTTACCTTAGATTGACCTTAGATTCCACATTTCAATAACTTCGGCAGCTCTAAATGCGTTCTTCTGTATTTTCATAGTCTTTAAGTAAAAGAAGGCGATATTTTAAATCATGTTAGTCTATGCCCAAAAGAATCCGTGCCATTACTCGGCCCGATAAATCTAAAAGAGAACATTAATAATCTTATTTATTTTGATGTAAGATGTAGTTAATTTCTTTCTGTCTGGCACACATCGATGTTATTTATATCCAATTTATTACTCAAGATATTTTTGGGCACGCTTGCTCAACAACTCACTCAATAGAGTTATCGTTAAAAATAATTCGACGTAACATTATTTTGTTAATATCAACTGAAAATGAAAAAACCCGCCAAGTACGAGTCGGACTTGCGCACAAAGGGTTCCGTACCATTATCTATAAAAACGGCAAAAAAAAACACGTTTGTTGTATGGGAGCCCCCCTTAAATATTTGTTTTATTTTAATTTCATTATTTATTTTTAAAATAAATATATAAATAAATATTTTGTGAATATTTCAAGCGTCTACCTGTTGCCGTTATCAATATCGAGCAAAAACGAACAAAACATGATTTAATAAACGTGATTTTTTGTTCGTTTTTGCCTTAAATATTTATTTTATTCTTTTTTTTTTGTATTTGTTGTTATAGCGGCAACAGAAATACATCATCTGTGAAAATTTTAGTGTAAAACTGTCTAACTATCACGGTTCATGAGATACAGCCTGGTGACAGACGGACAGACAGACAGATGGCGGAATCTCAGTAATAGGGTTCCCGTTTTACCCTTTGGGCACGAAACCCTAAAAAGAAAGAAATCAACATTTTTATAATTTAATCATTATTTACACAAATAATTACATATGTGATTAAAAGATTTTCAAACAAGTGGGCCATAGATGCTGTAAGTTACTGCAAAAAAATCGCGTAAAAATTGTTTGTGAGAAATATATAGAAAATATTCACAGGAGCATACTATGTAAGAGAATTAGAATGGTTAAACATTGTAGAGCACAGACAGTCGACATTATAAGTAGGTATTACAATGAAAACTTGGTATCCCAAAGGGTTACATGGGTCGACGGCAGGCACTTCACTTAAAACTACCCGTACTTTAGATAATCGTACATTTTACAGCACGTACATTTTCTTTGTATGAACCGACTGTCCTGTCAACAGGACGGCGGCAGCGTTAGGTCCATTTTATTTACCCATAGAATCGATAGCGCACAGAAATAGTAAACTACTCCTGCCTATGGATCTAACGTAAAATATTGCAATTTTGATTGGTTTTTGGGCTACACATGACTGTGTATCTTTTTATTTTTATTTGCAGAGCAATAAAAATAACTAATATCAATGTTTGACGCAGTTTAATTTCAATAAAACGAGTGAGCCTTACAGTAGTCGCTTATGATGTGTAACATCTGACCTTCGTAATAAGCAACTGAGCAGTGACAGAAATAACCCCCTCTATTTACAACCTACACAATATGTAACAAAAACCCTGTTGTTCCTTCCACCTACGTTTAAGAATCGGTATACGTACGTATTACAGCAAGTCATTTATAAAAACTGATCAACTAAAATAAATATTTAATTATTAATATTTGTAATGTTTAACTGATACCTCTGCAATTCATTGATTTTGACTTCTGACTAGCCAATGCTTAATTTATTTTAATTATAATTTAGTATGTAGGTAAATGTATACGTCCCTAAAAGGAACAACAGGGTTTTTGTTACATACTGTATAGTACTTACTAATTCCATGCTATTATAAAGTACTTACCAATTCCATACTATTAAAAGTACTTTACTTATTCCATGCGCAACCTGTCACTCCTTGTTTACACACTTCCGTTCCTTTTCACGAAATCACTCCCATAGAAAGTGAGGGAAAAGGTGTAACACCTTAAAAACTGAATTTTAAAAACACGTTTATTTTCCTATGGCTTCCTAATTTGATATGTAGTAGGTAATCTAATAAGCAAACATTTAAAAATTGATTATTTATGATAATTACGAAAATCATCCTTTAGAAGTAACCCTTTCACCTACATTCTTCAATAATAAACGAGCTTTGTATAAAAATTGAACCAAGCACTCTATTTGAACAGCTGAAGCTCATTGTTACCCGAACATAATACAGAAAACATCGATTAAACCTCCCCAAATGCTACTAACACTATAGTTTCGTTAGCGCTAGTTAACAACAAACAACTAACAAGTGCTCAATTAATTACTGCGAGAATTGTGCAAAGTCGATTGTAAAATTACAGGGAAATTAAATAAAACTAGGTATTTGATATTTTTAAATGAGTCAGCTCGATAGCTGATAGCTTCGTCAGCGCTAAGTAACTACTACTAACAACTAACAAATGCTCATTTAATTACTGCGAGAATTGTGCAAAATCGAATGTAAAATTACAGGGGAATTAAATAAGACTAATTGAAATTTTTAATGAGTCAGCTGCTAGCTAAGGATAGATTTGGAGACTACATCGATTTGGTCGAACTCCTTCAAATTTTATCTAAACAATGTGCCGATTACGTGTAGTTGGCAACTTTGCTTTTAGTCACAACCGAATCGAACGTTGGTCGTAAAACAATCAACTTTTATATGGAAGGACCATTCGACTCCCACTTTATAAAAAGCTTTTTAGTTTTTATGCACGTTAATTTTGTTAGAATAATATAACTTTTATGCCAAATAAGAGTTAGACAGTTTTGGAGGTTTGTTCGTAACGAAAAAATATTTTACTTTGTCACTGTGTTCATCTATTTTTTATTCAAATTGCTTTTGAAATAAGTTGCCTAAATTAAGTGCTTTTTGTAATATGTTTGACAATTCATATTCACAAATCCTCCTTACAAAGTGTGTAAGTAGGAGAGTCATACCTCGACCAATGATTTTTTTATTTTTCAAAGAGAAACGTTACGCTTAAATTTACTCTTAAAAATGCTTCCATCCACAATTCTCTTTTTCAACAAAGAAAAACCTTCTTAAAACGAGTAACTTAACTGGACGAAGACTTAATACTTAAGAGAAATCAGATTCATAATTTATGCATTTAAAAGTTGAGGAGTTTTCATAGCTGGGGGATATTATATCGCTGTTCATGTTAGTGCAATAGCTACGTAGAAACTTGGAGGGCGGATATGTACCAAGTTGTGCAACAATTCTCGTGGCTGGCTTGAAAACTTTCCAGCTTCATTAATACTCTTACCACTGTGCATTTTAGTTCCTTTTACAAAATTACTTTTTCAGCCTTTAAATATTATTTATGGGTGACGTGCAGGGACCATTTTGGTTACCCATTGAAAGGGTTTTCAATAGAGTTTTTCTAAGCGGTTAAACAAAAACCCATACGATATGGGTAACCCTTATGAACGGCTTAAATTAAATTTTGGTAACCCATTGCAAGGGTTTTTGATAAAAACCCATACGGTGTGGGTAACCCTTTTGGACAGCTTAAAACCATTCAAAATTACCCACACCGTATGGGTTTTTGATTAACTGCTTAGAAAAACCCTATCGAAAACCCTTTCCATTGAAAGGGTTTTTCTAAAATGGTAACCAAAATGGTCCCTGAGTAGAATAGAGATAGTATTGGCCATGCTACGCGTGCTGGGCGGATATCGAAATAACATAATATTATGATTTTTTTGTGTTACTGGGTTTCAAGTAGGTATAGAACCCATTGAATGAGTTATCATGTAACCCTTTTCTCTGGGTTTCAAGTATAAAACCCATTCAATGGGTTATCATGTAACCCTTGCAATGGGTTACCTTTATCATGATAAAGGTAACCCATTGACTGGGTTACCCCTTCTAAAGGCTTAACTCTTAACCGGGGTTGTACGGTCCCTGGCTGACGTGTAACAGTTCGAAGTGACTTTAGACCACGGGTTTAATATTGGTGGCGGAACGGTGTATTGATTAGGTCAAAGCTAAGTTCATCTGCGGTTGAGTTTAATAATAGATATCTTTCCTCAGCTAATCGTCTGTGTATATGGTTCAGTTCATGACAAAACTCTTTTTTTTTCTTTTGCGTCGTGTGGTTTACACATTTAGCCAGTGTCAAGTAAAATTAGGTAACAAGTACAAAGTTTGTTTAAATAATGATGAAATTAATTATATTCAATGCATGATAGAAGATATCCCCCTCGCCCGCTCCTCTTGAGTTCCAGTAAAGATGTGGCACTTTACTAAAGACCTCACGCGGACTTCTAGAAAGAACTTGAAGTGATGTTGCACTGTTTTGTTTCATTTGAATACACTATATAATGCACGTTCACGAACACTTAATGGTTAATAATCCACCATTATTACACATTAATATTCGGCTAAACACAAAATTTAGGAAATAAACAAAACTGCTAAATATGACGCTTTACTTTCCCGCCAAGAACCTCAACGAAGCATTCAACATGTTTTTTTGCTACTGAGAAATTCCTGATGTAAAAACCTAATAACATTTTACCCGACCTGGGAATCTTACCTAGGACCTTAGGTATGTTCAGCAGTTGTGACCGCTAGACCAACGAGGCAGTCACCATTTCATAATAGTATTATTTCGAAAATACTTGGTCAGGAGTCACCAAATGGAGGACCGCGGTCCGGTTCCGGACCGCCGACTTATTTTGTCTTAAACTTAATCTAAAAATATTAAAATAAATTACGCCCTAAGCCAAGGTCCGTACCCTACAGGGGGTGCCCTTGGCGTGTAGTCGCTTAGTTTTTAAGTTATGCCCTGGTTAGCCACAGAAAAGTCCGGTTAAGCAGACGACAAACTCCTAGGTTGACCTGTGAGAAGACATTAAAAAAAATAAAAAAATTGTTTGCGCTTGTACCAACTTTACTCCAGACTTTAGACAGATAGTTCAACCTAACAAAAATATCGCATTAATAAAGAAATGTTTCTTTTCGTTTTATTTATTAAATTGTGTTTTTAAATTTGGTTGCTAGTAATCGTCTACCAAACGGAGCGCGACAGGCATATGATTGAAGTGAAAACTTCGGTTGTACGTTGTTTTATAGAAAATAGTTCCATAGAATTTCGTTTCACATACAATGTTTCTCATATTATCATTTCATAGAATAATCAATACGTAGAATACTTTGAAGAAATTTAAATCAATGATTTTTGTTACAAATAAAATGTTATGTTTTAATACTCATTTCATAGAATAACAAATCAAATATTCTCTATCCTCATATTGCTTCGTTAATATCAAACTTATTACCAAGAAAAACATTTTATCGACTGACAGTTTCTAAACGTTTCAGTTCTATCTTTGACAAAATGCATACCCTCATATAAAATTACAACACTGCGTTCACGAAAACAATGCGGGTTGCAGGAAAACAATCTTGTTATTCTCATTAATAGTAACTTCATTACATGTATTAACTGTTTCGACGAAATAACATTTGTTCGAAATATTATGTTTCCGAACATTCATTATACCACTGTTTTGTTTACCATATTTTCAGTTTACCAAACGCCTAAACAATAGAGGGGATCTGGCGCTCGGCGGCCGCTGCGGCGGCACGCTCACTTCGCTCGCTCGCCTTCACGCGTTAATGGTCACTGTTCTAACCTAACCTAACCCAAATTATTCAATATCAGTAATTGGTATCTGACGCAGATATGAACATTCAATAAACCACAGTTTTCATTACCATATTTTAATTTCACCAAACGCCTAAACAATAGAGGGGATCTGGCGCTCGGCGGCCGCTGCCGCGGCAGCCTCGCCTTCACGCGGGTCACCGTTCTAACCTAACCTAACCCAAATTATTCAATATCAGTAGTTGGTATCTGACGCAGATATGAACATTCAATAATCCAGTTTTAATTACCATATTTTCATTTCGCCAAACGCCTAAACAATAGAGGGGATCTGGGTCACTGTTCTAACCTAACCCAAATGATTCAATAGCAGTAGATGGTATCTGACGCAGATATGTTAATTAAAACACTGATTCTTTTATTATTTTACTTATATATTTCTTAAACGCTTAATTAATCATACTAAAATAATATATATAAGATACTTATTTATAAAGTTATGGATAGCATAATGTCTATTTTTATATTTTCGATGAAATAAAATACCATGAAAAATACACCGAACAAACAATATTCGTTAAAAAATAATTCTACTATTTGATAAGTTTGTTCAAAAAAAAAATGTTACTATAAAATTCATTGGATTGTATTTCTGTAAAATATGTTTCATTCAACTAAATAGTCGTTGAAACAATATTATTCGAAATAAAAATACAAGGACCAAATATTATATGAAACATTTTCTACGAAACAAAATTCTATGAAATTTCTGTCTGCGAAACAAGGGAACACCGAAAACTTCTATGACGAGTGAGTGCTCAACGCGCCTTGAGCACTTTTTGGGTAAACAAAAATCATGGAACTCGCGTCATCGTCACCGAACGCTTTCCATGAGCTATATGTATACTGTTTTCACTTCTATCGGCAGTCACCAAAGACAGCCCCGCATGTTTTTGTAAACGAACACCCAATAAAACTAATTGGTGATTCTTGCTATAAATATACTATCAATAGTTAATTTAGGAGAAAATCGCCTTTGAATTATGCGTAAGTGTGAGGTATTTATGTTCGTGACTGTCCATTATAATACAAATAGGAACAAAATTATCACATCACCTTCATCTTGACTTTGCACTTACATCGTAAAGAGTCATCAATCATTGTCGATAAATGCAATAGCAACAACAACATTGGTGTACAGTAGGGTTAAAAAGTTATCAGTGAAGTCATAACTCAGTCATTGATTTATATTTTATCTCGTAGAGCCAGTACTTCCCAAAGTTTGGCTCGCGAGCGAATACTGGGTGGACGACCACTGATGATTTTCGTCGTAAGCGTGGGTGGAGGGGGACGATGGTACTTACGCACCGAAATAATTGGACGCATTAAACTCATTCTGCGTTATTACAAAACAAGGTTTATATTTTGACATGGCTTAAACCATGGAGCCAGTTTTTGTAATAAGAACGTAACAGTGATTGAAATACCGTTCTTTATACAACACTGAAAACTCAGTTCAGTACAAAGTTGTCAGTTTTGTATTTATGAACTTTACCATAGTCGGAATAAAGTTCGAAATTCAATAATGGCTCCATGTTTTAAACCTGGGTCTGAACATAAACCTTGTTTTGTAATAAGGGGGATTGCGATTATAAGTAACTAAAACTGAAGTTGATGCTAAGGCTATAATGACAAAAAATAGGAAACAAATGAATCCTTCTCATTAAAAAATAGCACTCCTATTTAAATATTAACACTTTGGATCGGAACTGAATGTTTTTTTGACTTGTTTCAGTAGTCCTTCATTCATACACATATATAGTGTATGATATACAGTGCCCCTTTTTCCTTCATGAAAACCAAGAGGCGAGTCCTGAATTTGGAACTTTTTGTTAGGTGAGTCGTGGTCCAATCAACTTTGGGAACCACTGTCGTAGACCATTCGCCACCGTATTTATTAATATTGTACACAATATCTCTGTCTGCGTTATTTATGTAAGAGTCTTGTTTATAGGTAGATACTGTTACTACAATATTTTTGCGTAGGTTGCGTCTAGGTTTCTCGGTTACACCTCGTATTAAAGTAATAATCCAAATATTGACTTGATTTATCCTCAGCGGTTTATTGATCGTAAGCGCTAATGATCAGCATGAGGTTAGATCCCAGGTCGGGCAAAGTGTTATTGGGTTTGTCCATCAGGAATGTCTCAGTAGCAGCCCCTTTTTTTTGGGTGGGAAATTATCAAATAACTTCTTCCGCTCTGGGCGGGCCGGAGGGAGTGTCAGACTTTTACTGACTAAAACCCACCCGTGTTCCTACATTTGCCTGTGTGCCAGGGCCATGATATCCCTTTCGGACAAACCCGCAACCCTGGCAGGCATTGGCCCTAACGGACCCCGTCAGTTCGTGCTGACATCTCTTTGAGTCGCGCGTGGAACACAACGCGCCGTCGATCCGGGCCTGGTCGTTATCGGACGGCGAGCTACTCATCGCTCATCGTCCGCAAGCCCGCGCCTACGGTGGCCGGGAATTGGCCTGCGACTCCCGACGCCCGGGGCGTCTCCCGCGGCGACTAGGGGCGTGAGGGCGCGAACCCCGCCTCCTCCTTAGCGAGCATTACTGCTTTGGAGGTGACGGCCTCCCATTTAGTAGCAGCCCTGAGTCTGGGTATGTGCCCGGTCGGTTATTGCTAATGGCAATAAGCTCGCCCCCTATTACATAGGACTTAAACATAACTGGCGAGATATGGGTGAACTATACTACCATTGATTTGACAGCCGAACGAATGCAACCTATTGCGCCCGCGTCCCTTCGCTTGTCGTTCACTATAGACAATAGTCTCATCTGTCTATGGCATAGACAAGTGATGTTTCGACTATAGGTACACCTCTGCCTAACTCTTCGGGAAAATACAGGCGTGTTGTTATGTTATTTATCCAAATAGTACGGGCATACACGTACTAGTTCTTCTTCCTAATTTTCTAGGTTGATAATACCAAAAAATTCGTTGGAGAATCCAAATTGTATGCTGATTTATCTATGAGAGCGCAATGCTCTTTGTTCACAGTAACATCGATAACACGCGTCGCCTGCGCCTGATATTTATTACCGCTTTGCATCGCACCAATTTCATCCAACAACAGATACAGCACACTTTACGATGGACTTCGCAAACAGATGCACAATTTTATCTCAACCTACCCTAATTTTTGTCGATAAAATCTCAAGACCCCCGCCTACCGACATTAACTCGTGCAGAATGATAAACCTCTTCGCCTTCACAATGGCTTTATTAATCTAGCAGTGCTTGAACAAATCACGCGAGCTCTAGAAATAATAACTTGCTCCATACGAGACAAAAAGCGACTGCACAAATGGTCTCGAGATAACTCGTCTCGAGTCTATAGGCTTGTATTCTCATACCGTATCTAACAGTTTCTGTGCTACACTTATCCGTAATAATACATGTGCGTACGCCTTCTGCTTTCTTACGAGATATCCTCCTATGATATGAAAACCCCTATTAATATCTTTCTTTATTTTGTATTGTTGGGAATAAGAGGAAAATCTCCCTTCAAACGATTTCATTCAATTTTCTAATGTTATACAGCCGTTGAATAAAAAATCGAACGTTCGGTGATTAATCAGTGGTTTTGTGATAAATCGACGCGTCAAAAAAGCTTTTACTTACATAGCCCAATGTGGATATTGTAATAGTCGATGAAGGTAGAAACGTTTTAGTCATAAATAATCATGAATCGTATTTAAATGAAGTATTAAGAATTATGTTCAATGTCGGAAAAAATGGATTTGATATAAGCATTTTCTTTTTTATTGTAGTTTTGGCCAAGCACTTCTTCATGATAAGTTGCCTTTTTATGCTTATCTAAGGCGATTAACACACGGCACCGCGCACCGCCGCGGTAGGCGGTGAAGCGGATCTCAATGTCGCATTGGCCTCTACGTTGATGCCTAACACACAAACACCGCCCGACCGCGCGGTCGAGCGGTGCTCTCACCATATGAAACCGCGGTGGTGCGCAGTGCCGTGTGATAATCGCCTTAGAGTATACATATAAAAGGAAGAAATAGAACTCGATAGGTAGGTCAATCAAACTCACTATTCGTTGAGAATAAATGCTTTTGCACAAGTTTTATATAAAGTACCTTTGTTCTATGTTAGAGGGTTTGGTTTCCTGTGGACCATAGTGCGTCCGTCATTGGTTATTCCAACCAGCCCACCTCCCTCCAAAAGCTGATTAGGTCTCCTGGTCTGTTTAGTATATCTGTGAAGGATCTGGGTGACCCGAGGGTTTCTATTCTGATTTGGGTAACGCCTGTGCATTCAAACAGCACATGCGCAACGGTTTCTTCAACCTCCATGCATGCCCTACACAGAGGACTGTCCGTTATGCCTATGGAAGTGTTTGTTTAGTGAGCAGTGTCCCGTGATGGTCCCCGTCACCGGGCGCGGCCCGATAAAATACCCATAGACACTTATACGTGAAAACTTAATTTCACCAAAATCGGAAGTAAACATCCTTAGTCATACATCAACAGAATTGACCTGAACATTGGCGCCGGAAGGAGCAAGATTAAATTTTAAGTACAATAATAAATTTATGGAAGGTTTGTGGAACGTCACCGCCGCAGCTTAGCTTGGTGCATAATGGCAAAGATAATGATGTCAAGAGGCGGAAGAAGCAATTACGACCTCGAGCCGTTTGCAATCACGTCGAGATATTTCTGAGAAAACAACACTGCTTCCAGACAATTTCAAGATTATATTTCTTCTGAATATTATTGCGGTAAGTATCTCCCGTCTCCAAGAAAGAAAATCTGTTATCTTATACAGTTTTGTGAACAGGCGATAGAATGCCCGGGCAAAGAAAGATAGACACAATACAAAGCTATTATTAGCTGTACAATAGTATTCTGTACCTACGCAATCCAAGACTTCAATCACTTTGGTATCATAGAGCTTCTGTTATGCCTCCTACTGATCACTTTAATATTGAGCTTCGGGGAAATATGCCGCAAGTACTGCTTGACGTTCAGGAAACAGGACAGTTTTACTTTTCCCCGAAATAGAGAGACTCAATAAAATTCCATTTACAAAAATTAAAGGACTAGTAGCGTTCTGCCAGTAGCTTCTCACGTGTAGAATTATTACACCGAAACTTTTCGAATGGTTGGTAAAAATCGAATCAAAATAATTTCGGACGATGTATTTTTGAAAATTGCTCGCTTCCGTTCCATTTTTTGTGTTATTTCTTTTACTTCCCTTTAGCAAACATATTGAACCACTTCTCCATCAACGATGCTGCTGGTATGTATTCGAAATGAGAAACAAATATGAAGCAGCTACCAAAATATCAAAAAAAACGAAATTGTTTATCATCACACTATCACACTAATATTATAAAAGCGAAAGTTTGTGAGTGTGTGTGTGTTTGTTACGTCTTCACGCTCAAACGGCCGGACCAATTTTGATACAATTTTGTATGGAGGTAGCTGACATCCTGGATTAACATATAGGCTACTTTTTGTCCCCATATTCGCGCAGCTAGTAATCTATGTCTTAATGTAGGTATAAGTGTTCCATTCCGATGACAGTTCATTAACTTGGTAGAGATGACTTGATGATGCAGCCAAGATCGTCAACCCATCTAAGATTTTTTTATAGTACCTATTGGCACTGTTTTTAAAGGTGTCTCTGCATGGTGAATAATCTGCATGGTGGTAAAAAAAAAATACACGGGAGGTTAAGGTACCCATGTATTGATTTACAACTACTTTACAACTTTGTAAAGTAGTTGTAAATCAATACATGGGTACCTTAACCTACCCGTGTATTTTTTTATTTTAAACTTTGCCCCACACTAGGAATTACTCCTGTATTGTGGGTGCGTTTACAAACATTTAAATTCACATACACAAGCATCCAGGCCCGGAACAAATACTTGTAGGTCATACAAATATTTGTTCCGTGCGGGAATCGATCCCGCGACACGCAGCGCAGCAGTCAATCGCTTAACTAACTGCGCCAACCGTGCCGTCAATCGTCGTCGTTTAATTACAATAAACAATATTGTAGGAAAGCGGTGGTCTACGTTTAAACGTATGTTCTTTAAGCGCTTTAGGAGCCACTTCCGTACAAGTTTAACCTACATTACGTTATACGCTCTCGCTACACGATAGCCAAATGTTGCAGGCACTTGACGCTTCTACAAACTTATAAAATTTACACCCTCCTGCTTGCCTTCTGCAGTTGCATAACAAAAACTTTGGAGAGGATTCGGAAAACTCTTTAATTAAATAAAAAACCTGAACGCTTTAATGCTGACATTTAAAGCTCCTATAAAAATGAGACCAATCAATACTACAGTTTTTACACACAATTATACACAATATTTAAAAAAAATTACAAAAAAAACCAACCGACTTCCAAAAAAACACTACAAAGTGAAAAATAACTTTAATTTCGGAAGTCGGTAGGAAAAAAGGAAAATACAAAACTAAAGACACCGAGTCTTTAGTTTTGTATTTTCGTTTTTTCCTACCGACTTCCGAAAAAAAGGTATTTTCACTGTGTAGTGTTTTTTTTTATAAAAAGTTATCATCCACGTATACTAACGTGAGAAAAACTTTTGCTGAAGGGAACCACAAACCAAAACGCCATCTGTGTATATACTTTTTGTTTTTGTTGATTTTTTCAAAAAGCACTGATTCTTTTTCTTTAAAATTTTATATGGGACCACCTCTGAAGTTCATACTTCTGAGGTGGTTCGTACCTCCCATATAAATTTTATCGTAGATCTAATATTTTTTTGTTTCATAATTCAACAAGTTTAATAAATAAACAAAAAAATTTTCTTCAACATCAATTCATAATTGGCGGAGTAATCGCGTTACAAACATTAAAAAAAACGGGCCAAGTACGTGTCGGACCACGCACAAGGGTTAAAGGTTCCGTAGATAGGATGGATTCATCCCAAAAACAAACTTAACATTGTAGTTGAAAAACATGCTCTCCCATGCATCTATATACGTTACGGTCAATTCTTCAACTGCAAATTTAAGTTGGTCGACGATTACTCGTTAACTTGTAAACCCTACTTAGCTGTGATAGTTTTCCTTTTAATTTCATTATATATACTAGGTACTGCCATGAATTTCATTTTTTCACATATCCAAAACCAACCATTTAGCTCGACGGCGCGTTGTGTTCCACGCGCGCCTCAAAGAGACGTCAGCACCAATTGACGGGGTCCGAAAGGGCCAATGCCTGCCAGGGTTACGAGCCTGTCCGAAAGGGATATCGTGACTCTGGCACACAGGCATCTGAAGGAACACGGTGGGTTTTAGTCAGTAAAAGTCTGACACTCCCTCTCGCTCCGCCCAGAGCGGGAGAAGTTATTTGATGATTTCCCACCAAAAAAAAAAAAAAAAAAAAGGGGGGGGACACTTGACTAACAAAAAATAGCACTTTAAAGCTTAATATTACGCAAACGGATCTCAGAATTGAAAAATGTTTTTCACAGACACAATATTTTTGAACGGCCTATCCAACGATACCCCACACCATGTATTAGATGAGAAAAAAAATATCACCCTCGTTTTACGTGCAAGGGAAACCCTAAAAACAATGTTTTTCATGGTTTTATTTCACGAATTTCTCGGCGTGATTAATATGTACACCCATGCCAAATTACAGCTTTCTAGGACTTAGCGTCTCTGAGCTAAGCCGGGGACAGACGAACGGACGGACAGACAGACAGACAGACAGATAGACAGACAGACAGACAGACGGACATGGCGAAACTATAAGGGTTCCTTGATTACTACGGAACCCTAAAAAACATACAGTCGAATTGAGAATCTCCTCCGTTTTTTGAAGTCTGATAAAAAAAATAAGTACATGTTAACTTGTCAAAACGGTAATTACCTCTTATTCTTTTAAAGATTTTCCAAAGAATTACCCGCCTTTTTTATTATACGCCAGCACATACTCGCACAGCTTTATTTCGGGAATCAAACTCACCAAATTTTTTTTCAATCAAACCTATATTACATTCCTTTCACCCTTAGAACATTTAGGTTAAATGCTCTAAGCTTTCACCACGCATGCAATCATTCAAAATCCGAACCGTCGAAATTCCCAGAAACTCCATGCTTATAACTGCAAAATTTCACACTCGCGCGAAACAACAAAACTCACCCCAAGTATTAATTTACGCCTGAGTAATAGTATGTCAAGATTGTCAAGTAATCCGCTTAAAGTAGATAATGTATTCTCGTAAAATAAAGTCGAGTTAAGTCTCAAAGTAATTTGTATTATTTCGCTTCATGTTTTGCTTAATTATTCGCTACATCTAGACAGGCAGGTGCGACGAATCTGTATTTATTTGCATTAAAAATAAATTTGCCGAGCGACTTGCGTAATTCAGGATTATCATCCGACAGCTGTGTCAGACAAATTCGAATTTGCGGATTAAGTCTTAATTTTGCTATCAACATGATTAATAGCTTTAAGCGGTGGCATGTGTGGGCGATGAAAAATCCTGAAGGAGGTACGGACTTGTTTATATTAACCTGTGTGTGAGGTCCCTTTATATATTCTATGTTGTAATTAAGAATGGACCCATGTCTTCCTTGTGTGTAATAGGTAACTAATGAGTTATTTCACGTAGTTGGGTAACGTGCAATTTGTATGTTTGCACTTATTAAAATATACTTAGATTATCCCTAAAGGTTTTGATGAATAATGGTTCATCAAAAACAATTAGGGATAAAAAAAAAAAACAAGCTTGTAAAACAAGCTATTTTTGCAAGCTATTTTTTACACGCTCTTTTTTACATGCTATTTTTTACAAGCAATTATATAATATACAAGCTTTTTTTAAGAGTTGTTTGGATACTTACAAAGTGGGTGACCTACATATTCACAAGACGTGAAATGGACCGAGGTACATTAAGAACAATTTGTATTCATTAAATTAAAAAAATGTAACTCGTTTAAAAACAGATACAGCTATAAAACGTGCGTAGCCTGAAGTTAAGTCAGTCGTCTTCTTAACCGCTTGGCACTACGTATCGCAGTTTTCAGGGCATTAGCGACACACGGCCGGAGTTCCTTATGAACGTAGATACGTGGTATAAAAGTAAAATACTACCCACTTTTTCTTTGCCATTTATTTCTGTGGGTTTTTTATTAAGTATGTTGTTTTGTGTTAAGGCTCAGCTTTGTTACATAGTGGTCTAAATGATTATTAAGAGCCTGTATAATACCTCAATTGGCTTAGCATGATCGCCCGTTATGTCGAAAATACTGCCGCATTAGTTTTATAATAAACTAGCTGACCCGTGCCCACTCCGTTGGGCGGTAAACCTTTTTACTCTATGACACTCACAAATAACGTGGCTTCCCATGGGTAAAAGAATACCTACCCTACCTTCCTACCCTACCTACCTACCCTACCTACTTACCTTATCTACCTACCCTACCTACCTATCCTACTTACCTACCCTACCTACCTACCCTACCTACCTAACCTACCTACCCTACCTACCTACCCTACCTACCTACCCTACCTACCTACCTACCCTACCTACCTACCCTACCTACCTACCCTACCTACCTACCCTACCTACCTACCCTACCTACCTACCCTACCTACCTACCCACCCTACCTACCTACCCTACCTACCTACCCTACCTACCTACCCTACCTACCTACCCTACCTACCTACCCTACCTACCTACCCTACCTTTGAGATTTAAACTATCCTATCTCTCAAGTTGGATCGAACTGCACATGGTGTGCGAATTTTATTATAATCGGTTAAGTGGTTTAGGAGTCCATTGAGGACAAACATTGTGACACGAGATTTATATATATTAAGATATATGGTAAAGTTGAGGATTAAGTCTTAATTTTGCTATCAACATGATTAATAGCTTTAAGCGGTGGCACGTGTGGGCGATGAAAAATCCTGAAGGAGGTACGGACTTGTTTATATTAACTTGTGTGTGAGGTCCCTTTATATATTCCATGTTTGACGAAAACACGATTCCATAAAAATTTCTTGATAGAAAAAAAAAACAAAGTTACCTCCAAACCGAACAATAAACCGCTGGTATTCAAAAAATACTTCAAATTAGATAATGAAACTGTGCATATTAACTGAACTAACTATTAAAGCAGGTCTTATGTTATTTATTTTTATAAAATTACCATTATTTTCACCGTAAAATGAAATAAACTAAACTATCGGTGCCTTGGAGTCTTCTCCCTGCCACCCTGTCTCGCTTGCTCGCGTGACCGCCAGCAGTAGTGTGCGAGCGAGATAAAGAGTGAGGTGGCGCTGAGGTATTATAGACTCTTAATATTAGCAGAATTTCTGCTGTAACTGAAAATATTAAAATATTATATATTTCTAAATAATGACAGCCTGTGGCTCTATGGAGGTGACTGCTGAAATAAGGAACTCACCATAGACCATTCTAACAGTCTTGAGGCGAGCACTATTCTCCTCGAACTCATACGATATATTATACGATACAAATAAATGTAATCGCCAAATGCCTCCAAACACATTGTGCAAAGTAAAATGTATAAATTTCATTCAAACTGACACAATTTCGGTTTCTCCGTAGCCGTTTTAAAGTAAAATACCACCTAATTTTCACGGAAAATGGAACAATACCCTAACCTTACATTCTTCATGTTTACGCTACGTAAGTAAATTGTGTAATCATATCAACATGAACATAGAACACTCGTTACAACAACCACCATTGATGCCAACAGTGTCATCAACCAGCGATAGTAATAACGTACTTCCATACAATTTAAATGGAGCTCACATAGCCGTATGTGTATTTGAAATAATAGACAAATATCTACATAGATACCACTCCGGCTATTTCTCGTCCAAAACAAAGGGCTGCCAACGACAAACAAAAACGTGATTTACGGGAGTGTGAAATGAAGGTACCCTTACGAACCTCTAAATTATTATGATAGGGCGATAATAAACTACTATTTTTGGCTTTGAGAACAACCAACTCAATAATAAACTCTATCTGTCTGCCATTCAGTATTAACTTAACTAATTTACCCTACTTTGTGTTGTTTAAGTTTGTTCAAGTAAATAGGATTATCAGATCGAAACGCCTTTAAAAGTAAGTAAGCAAAGTAATCAATACCGCTGAAAGTATTTGACGATAAACCTTAGCAGGCTGTTCACGTACGTGCCACGTTCCACATCATTTACCTGCGAGACTACACCTGCTGACAGATAAACAAACGATTCGATAACTGATTTTATTTTGTTTGAGAAAATATTCCGATTTATGTGCCAATAAAATACATTCGGCGTCGCATACAGTTAGTTGTATAGCTTTTTCATTAAAGGACATTAATCAACTTGACAATCGAAAAATGTGGTTCAGCTTCACTAGTTTACTTTTTCAGTAGTTTAGAGAAATTAAAGCTTGCGTATAACAAACACTTAATCATAATGGCATTTCCTGTTTCCAAGGATATCCAGTTACACTTCTCGCTAATTGTCTTAAAAGGGTTTAAGGGGTTAAGTAATGTTGCGCTCGAAATACGTTCGGTCAGAGGAGCGTCCGTGAGAACGTAACAAGGTGCACACGAGGACGCCCCGTTAGATAGCACACGTAATGACCCATTACCTTTTACTTTTATTTCTTTATCATCCCGATTTAACTGCTGTTATCAACATTTATGTCACCAGCAGGCGTCCGGAACAGTAAATACTTGCGCATCGCTCACCAGTTTAACGTGTCAGTCAAAAGACAATATCTATAATATTTTTATTCTCCGTAAATTAAGCTGCGTACGTTATTGATGTACCTGCAATAAAATTTTATGGATGGACTAAGTTGCTTTTTTTTATAGAATAATATATTCTGCCAGCTATCTGCAAAGCTGGGCGATTCACTGGCGATTGTTCTACTTTCTAAATTAAATAAATTGAATTTATAATTGATTGAAAACGAGTCCTTCTCCTAATGTAAGAGTTTGTAGCTTGATCCTTTCCTGGCGAGGGTGTATATGGTGTATTACTTTCGTGAAGTGGACGGACACAGTTCGACGACAACAATTGCGGCATTCACTCAGATAAGGGCCACAATGGCTGCTAAAGAAGACCTTGGAAATTGGTTCGGCTCTTTCGCTTTTATTTTTCGCTTACCTTTGTATACAATTTCGTCGACCCATCGCTTTGAATTAATTTCACGCCAGGGCGGTCGTTTGTATTTCTTTTGTTTCCAAGGTGGGGACGCTTTTGGTCCCAGTTAAAGATATATTTGGCCCGTTAGCACATTGCGACAACTTTGAAGCCGGCTATTTATTTACTTGTCTCAATAGATGCCGCCGCGAGTCGTATTTCAGATTTAATCAAGTCTGACAGCATGATTAACGTCACCTTCCCATTCGTTGAGCTATCAATGAAATTGCCGAGGCCGAGATTTCTGCTGTTTACTTAGTTAAGTAACTGTTTTTATCGAAAGCTTATTTTGTTGCTTTTATTCCGTCCCAAAAGACTAACACGTTGATTAATGTAGAAAATTGGAATAGTTAGTTGTAAACTATGCTTAAACACAGTAATAATAAGAAGCATCTGGTTTAATTGCGCACTTGTGTGAATAATTACGTGGTTCGTTCATCTCGATCGCGGCTGACTTATGGGGTAAAGTTGTTCAGGCATTGCGGCTTGCCTCTGACACCTGGCAGTAATTAGGTTCAAATTTATTGCTTTTCCTTGCACCTTCCGTCGTCACACAGTATAAATCATTTTCGTTAGTTCTCTGACAGTGAAGTGGCAACGTGAATTTAATGAAAATTTAATTTTGTGCGGTTTGAAATATACCTTTTCAAACTGATACGGTTTTGTACACGAATGCTGCTGTCTTTTTAGGGATCCGTACCCAAAGGGTAAAACGGGAACCCTATTACTAAGGCTCTGCCCTCTGTCTGTATGTCTGTCTGTCCGTCTGTCACCGGGCTGTATCTCATGAACCGTGATAGTTAGACAGTTGAAATTATCACAGATGATGTATTTCTGTTGCCGCTATAACAACAAATACCAAAAAATGGAAAACACGAAAACAGAATAAAATAAATATTTAAGGGGGCTCCCGTACAATAAACGTGATTTTTTTGCTCGTTTTTGCTATATATTGATAACGGCAACAGGTAGACGCTTGAAATATTCACATAATATTTAGTTAACTATACATTTAAAAATAAATAATTAAATTAAAATAAAACAAATATTTAAGGGGAGCTCCCATAGAACAAACGTGATTTTTTGCCATTTTTATAGATAATGGTAAGGAACCCTTCGTGCGCGAGTCCGACTCGCACTTGGCCGGTTTTTTAGAATAAACTATGCTGTCCAAATTTAATTCATATCGCTTACCAAAAAGCCACATACACGTCTAAAATTTTGTGACTAAAATATAACAGAAAAGTAACTCCATTACGGTAATGGAAAACAGTGGGCTCTCACGTAGCTTGATTTTTTTTGCTCTAGACCGATGCCGCAGTGCAGTTACAGGAATACATGTATCAAAGCTCTCTTTCATTTGGATACGCGCTGCTCCCAGCTGCTGCATCCCAGGAAATATCGGCTTTTATTAACATTACACCGTACCACAAATTATGAATTGAAACCGACTGCTCGCTAGCTTTTACAGTAATCACGCTTAAAATTTATGAGATGGCTACTCTGATACCGGCTCACCGATTAGTGAGAAGGTAATGTTCATTTTCTATAACTACGTACTAACTTATCATTAATGTAGCCCTGTAGAGGTAGAAAGGGTGAGCAATTTAGCAATTTATTTTAGATAGAACGCCCAACTAATGCACTTTTCCGTGTTCCCCCGCGCAATAAAAACCTTTCTTTTATTGCGTGTTTACAAACATATGCAGTGTTCCGGTACGACCGCGTGAAAATTAAGTTTCACCCTGGAAACGAGCCGGCGTTGTACTATACAGGAACACATGGCTACATATATGCTGGCCCACCGGTTCTTCCGATGTACCTACAGCCGCGGTCAAAATAACTTTGTTCAAAGCATGTCACTGTACTCGGGGGCCTGTTGTTCAGCTACACCCAAAAGGCATACAATGCTCTCTACAATGCAATGCCCTGCATAACAATGCATTTAGAGTGCTGTTGCGTTTGCCTCGGTTCTGTAGCGCATCATGTATGTTCGCTGAGGCACGTACCGACTGCTTCAATCCTGTACGGCGTAACAGAGCGGCCTCGTTGCTAAACAGACTCCGTGGCAGCCCCAACAGCATTCTACGCGCTATAGCCGGGACCCATGACAGCCCGTTGGTGAGGTCACTTGTCACCTGTACACTGTCTGTGTTATTAGTTAAGTACTAACACAGGTTAAGACTATTGTTATTAACCCAAAATGGATCTCTGTTATCAGTAATAAATAAATTATGAATATTATATCTAGTTATAATTTCCAGTATAAGCTGACCTCGCGTTGTATAGGATTTCCGTACAATGAGAGGTCAGCTTATACTGGAAATTTATAGCTTGATATGTAGCCGTGTGTACCTACATAAAATACCCGTGTGTTTCACTTATTATTAGTTTCACAAAACAAAAGGTATTTTAATAAAACGCATAATTATACTAAAAGATCAATACTTAAATTATCTTTAAATTGGTGAAGGTTTCAGAAAAAATCACTTGGTAGATTTTGCGCCATTTTCAGTTTTTTATCCGCGTTACACATAACTTTACAAATGAATTTCACTATGTTATATAAACATAATCCAAAATATTAACATATTAAATTATTGAGAAAATGCTTTAATTATACATAATATTTTTTTTTCAAATCATTAACACTACACGTTTAGACGTTATCTTCAGTATAAAATCATTAAATGTCAGTTATCGACGCCTTAAGTGAAAAAATCGAAGACGTTTGTGACATACTCGTACCAACCCGCACTGGGCCCGCGTGGTGGATTACGACCCACTCCCTCTCACAGAAAGAGGACGCTTGTGTCCCAGCAGTGGGAGCATTATAGGCTGATTATGTATGTTATGTAAGGGAAGATTTTAATTTACAACCAGTCGGGTGGGCCCACTTTTCGATTTTCCACCGAGATTCATTATATTTTCTGTTTAAATTAAAATTGACATACATGAAAGCATTAAAACCCCATCACCAAAGTGCTGTTGATATTTTCGAGTGTTTGATACCATGTTATTACGTATAACAAAGGCATAATAATAATCCACGTCCTCGTAATTTGATTTATGTATAATCAATAAGTGATTCATAGGATTAGGTAAGACTTGGTCTTGGTAAGTATAGAACTTAATTAATAATAACTCCGCGTTTTCTGTGAACCCAATCAATGAAATATTGTGCGCAGGTATAAGATACGAATGAGATTAATTGTTTGTTATATTTACCTACATAGAATCTATTAATTAAATCTATACTAATTGATCGAGCGATCGAAGCGTCCCTGCTTCAAGTCTGGCAAATTTTGCTTTCCTCTGTCAGTTTGTAGCTACTCCTCTACAGGTCGTATTCTACAACCGATCTGGGCCTCAAGTCTGCTATTACAATAGTGTCAGAATGGTCGATCATTGATTTCATAACTGTTAATTTTGCCAAGTTTGGTAATCTACTAATATAATGGCGTCATTATGACTTTCCAATGGTCGGCCACTGACACTATATTGAAAGAAATTGCATTTATTGGTAATCTTATACATCATGACAAATGAATGACATTTCTACTAATGGGTTTTATAACAATGGCAATACGACAATGCCATTATAATAACACAATTCTGTTACGAGAACATTGACCGACCAATGATCGACCATTATGAATTTAGCAGATTACGAACTTACGAGGGAGTGTCAGACTTTTACTGACTAAAACCCACCGTGTTCCTTCAAATGCCTGTGTGCCAGGGCCACGATATCTCTTTCGGACAAGCTCGTAACCCTGGTAGGCATTGGCCCTTTCGGACCCCGTCAATTGGTGCTGACGTCTCTTTGATGCGCGCGTGGAACACAACGCGCCGTCGACCCGGGCCTGGTCCTTATCGGACGGCCTCCCATGCACTCTCGCTCCGAACCATAGCCTGCGATCGCCTACGTGAGGACACGGCGGTGCTCCGCCCAAGCAGGTCAGACCTCCACCGTATGCTCCGGACGAAACTTGGTATACAGGTTTCACGACTTGTTAGAACTTTTTGTCGTCGGGGATTTTTGATTGGAGGGGTACTTCCTCCAAAAAGGGGGCTACTGGATATCTCCACCTAGTAAATTGCTCACTTTTAGATTTCTACCAGTGGCAGTGGCATCAGCTGGTATATTAATTGATGCAAAAAAGTTAATGTGTAGTAGTGTAACTTACGGAGCCGATTCTGCTTTTTTTATTCACTAATGTGAAACTACAGTATTGTCGAGTGATAAAGGATATACCTATTTTATGTGCATCATTTCAGCCGAAAGACGTCGACAAGCACCGCCACTTCGACCGTTTCTGTGCTTCCCGCATCCAGCGGATTCCTGCGGGCTTCACGAGATCATCGGCCTACCTTGGAAAAGCCCTTCCAATGCTAAGTCTTCTGGTACTAGGTCGCCACTCCAGAACCTTTCGGCCTCATCGGCCATCTGTTCAGTTTTATTTTATGTTACTTAATAAAAATAAATTAATTCAGGCGGGAGAAGTTGCGGGCAGAAGCTAGTGTTACATAAAAGTGTTTGGGCCGAGCATCATCGTGCCACGCAGATACCTATGTAGAGAGTGATTGACAGTGCTTCGGCCGAAACCGTACTTATTGCATTGGCTCCGTGGCTGTTTCGAATGTCCGGGCGACAATCTTTATTATCCTTTTTTACAATAAACCTAAAAACGGTGGCTGGGACAGACTGGATGCGGAAGGCGGAGGATAGAGTGTTGTGGCGCAGATTGGGAGAGGCCTATGTACAGCAGTAGACTGCTATAGGCTGAGTTGATTCATTAATTGACAATAAGCCTATGTGCTATAGATTACTATGATTATATACCTTTGTAGGCTACTATGAGTGACTAACTACCGAGTGGTACCGTGTGGAGCTGGACGTAAAGAATAGCACTATGCCTTTTCTTCCCGTGGGAGTCGTAAAAGGCGACTAAGGAACTTACTAGGGAATTGGCAGCAGCGTTCTCTATGCATTTTAATACAATACTGCAATCGCCAACCCGCCTGCCAAGCGTGGTGATTATGGCAAACCCCCCCTTTGGGGGAGGCCTATGTCCAGCAGTGGACGTCTTTCGGCTGAAATGATGATGATGAATGATGATGAGTGACTCACAGGCCCTCAGTTGCTATAGCAACTGAATGCACTTGCTATAGAAACAAATCGTCTTGAGTCTTGGGTTGATTTGAGACAAGACGCGCCAAACACGCAAAAGTCGCCCAAGGCCTTGCTACACATACAACGATGCTGATCAGCTCTTCTGTACACTGTGTGACCGGATTTTCAAGACCAAATTCGGTTATGATAGTCAACAGAGACCTCACGAAAAAAAAAGAAAAATTGTCTGGGTCGCAGTCGCAGTATACGGTGAAGAGGATTGTATAATATATAAATATATGAGTGACTCATAGTAGCCTACAAACGAGTGAACGCAGTTTTTGGAACGAAACGAATTTATATATTTTATATAACGAATTTATTTACGTTACACGTCCGTGTTTGAATCACGGAAGTTCATAATAATATGTGTAACAAATTTTAACTTAATCGGTCCAGTAGATTCGGAGCAAATCGGCTGGGACAGACAGACAGACACACGAGTGATCCTATAAAGGCTTCTACATACCGGCGCGACTTGCCGCACGACGCGACGCGACACAAAGGCACCGCTCGTCCCGCGACCCGCGGGGCCTTTGTGCCGCGTCGCGTCGCGCCGGTATGTTCCTTAAGGGTTTCATTTTTTCCTTTTGATGTATGGAACCCTAAAAAGTGTAACATTTTGCCCGTCACGACACTTTTGTTATAGTATGATAGGTCTCATTCGCCACGTTTGCAAAATCGAAAGGAACTTCGTTCTAACAGCGTGTCCCACGATACCTCTCTTTTTTTTACGTTCAAGAACACGCTACTATTTTTAACCGACTTCCAAAAAGGAGGAGGTTCTCAATTCGGCTGTATGTATTTTTTTTTTTTGTATGTTTGTTACGCGATTACTCCGTCAATTATGAACCGATTCTGAAAATTCCTTTTTTGCTTGAAAGGGTATACTCCCGAGATGGTCCCATTGCCACCAAATCAGAATCTGATGAGGGGATCTCATGGAAATCGAGGGAAACCCTCAAATTTTATATGCAAACCTATAGCGATTTGGGTATTTTTATAGTAACTCGTGCATTTGCTATCGGAAAGCACCATTTGGTGAAGTGGAACTGATGATGGAGACCACAAATGGCCACCGGAACTACTAAAAAGTGAAAAATAAAAAACTTTTTATAAAAAAAATATAATATAATAATGAGTACCTATTTAACGAGTTGCGATTAAGCAATTTATGCTCGTCACTATGCATATGGGTAGTGGCAATTCTCCTGGTTCTTACCAGGAGAACTCCTCAACAATCAACGTCCCAGCATCGGGGAAAGCAATAATTTTGTAAAAGGTGATGAGCAGTTAACATTAGGCTATTGTAACTTAGATAAATTCAAAACTGACCCACTAAAAAGTGAAAAATAAAAACTTTTTACAAAAAAATTATAACCGACTACCAAAAATAACACTACAAAGTGAAAAATAACTTTAATTTCGGAAGTCGGTGGCAAAAAACTCAAGTACAGATCCAAACACACCGACTTCCGAAATTAAAGTTATTTTTCACTTTGTATAGTTTTAGTTTTGGTAGTCGGTTATTATTTTTTTGTAAAAAGTTTTTTTTTTATATTAGATACGAGTATGATTCGTATTTCAAAAACCACACGAAACGTACGGTCACTCGAATACTCGATCGTGATGTACAGTATTTTTATCTCACTAAGGGCCTTATCACACTGGCGATTTGCGAGCATGTTTCCAGTGAAGCGAGTGCGCAACGAGCTCGCAGCGAGTTCGCAACGTGTTCGCCACGATTGCGCAATTTGTTTGTCACGAGTGCGCAACGTGTTTGCCGCGTTCTCACAATATTTTACACTTATTTGTCTCGCTCTCTCTGTACACTCACGTCAACCGCTCTCGTTCCGCAAACTCGGCGAATACGTTGCGCACTCGTGGCGAACAAGTTGCGCACTAATGGCGAGCTCGTCAAACAATCGTCTCGCTGGAACCACGCTCTCAAATCGCCAGTGTGATTAAGCCCTAAGCGACGCGCGCTTTACTTGTCGTTACCAAGTAAGTGTAAGCGCAGTTCTCGGTACCGCTCGAGACACGGGCGAAGTCTAAAGTGTGTGTGTGTTATGCGCTGACAATACTCCTCTTCAGGCACACATTCACAGCGTGTTTGCATACTTGGTAACCACAAGTCAAGTGCACGTCGCTTCGTGAGATAAAAATACTACAACAAAATGCGTCAGCCACATCTGAAAAGAAAGAAAAAGAAAATACGTTTATTTGGGGTAAACATGACGCAAAAAAGAAAATAAACACAAAAAATAAGAAAAGTTTTGGAGAAACATGCGTCACATCCACGCAAAACGGCTATCGCTCAGCATTCTACTGCGACCCTCAAGGCAGAGCCCCAGCGCTGGTTTTCAGTGAGAGGCCGCGCTGACGTAATGACGTCGTCCGGTGCAGCAAACATAAAGAAAAATAATTTAATTTAAATGTGATAGAATAAACTCTCATCACTCATCTCTCTCAAGTCGGGTGATACAAAAACCAAAAAGGTTGTAATCGAGAGAGGGCATGGTTCACCTGCTTAAGTAAACGCCCATTCTTGAGCTTGCAGAAACAATAAAAGGCCACGCAGTTTTGCTTTAATCTAAAATAATCTTTTGGGATTATTCAGGATGTAAGTGGATTTTTTGACACTCACATTAATAGTCTGGGTGTTCAATTATTCCCTAGGTTCATGGTCATGGAAATCATACAGAAAGGTGAGTTTACAGTAGAGCATTTCCTCGACTTTTTCTACGTAATGTAACGCTCTTACGAATGGTACAATATATGCAAAAACTTAATTTAAAAAACCGGTCAAGAGCGAGTCGGACTCGCGCACCGAGGGTTCCGTACGAATATATGATGTTGATGATTTCTGAAAAACTGTGCTATTTAGAGACAACGATTTATTTTTCCTGTAATCTTTACATAAGCTTCTATTATATAGAATAATTTCAGATTTTTATCTCTGCAAACTTCGGAGATAAGGGGGGGGGAACGTTATTTTTTTTTTACATTTTTCTTCAAAAGTCGGAAACTATGCTGCCTAAAAAATAAATGTTTGAGAATGTGCAAACAGCGCTCTTTCATATGATACCCCACATGCCTTAGTAGTCTCACATCAAATTTTTAAGACCCCCTTTCAGTCCCTTTTGCAAAAAAGGTATTTTTTTTTTATTTCTTTCTTGCTTGCAAAATAGTTGGGCAAACGTCATCTAAAACTATTCTAAATTTCTAATTGATAGCATTAGTAGTTCTTGAGATATCCAGGTGTGACAGACAGACAGACAGACTCAGTCTCACCATAAGGGTTCCTTTTTAAAATTTTGGTACGGAACCCTAAAAAGCATTTCCAAATGCATTTTCGAATTGCCGACACGGTGTTCGAAGTAATTGCTCATGGCGAGTGAATAATTATTTACTTACCTGGAACATTCCTTTCTTTTTTGCGTTTACTCTTCGTTGAAATGTCGGATCTGCAGGTCGCGTCTTTTGCTTGATGAAATGTTACACAAATTCGCTCGTTTGTTAATCAAGTTGAAACAAAGCGCCATTCGTTGTGCTCGTTGTTCGGTTTGTGAAAAGGTAACACATTAGAACGCCTCGATGTTTTGTTACAAGTGAATGCTCTGGTCTATACTTACTCACCTTTAGGTGAACTTACTGGTGCTGTAAAAATCTTTCCGTGAAAATGTAGGTGAAGTGAGCCTGAAGCCGCTCATTAACGGCAAAATTATGTAAATGTCTATTAACTGCTCCCAAATTACGATGTTTTTTTTAATTTAATTTTATCTTTTTTTACAAACTATACTGACATAACGTAACGTTTTTCTTATTTGACATTGTTATACCTACAATTCCAATTTAAGTGAACTTACTGGTGCTGTAAAAATATTTCTGTGAAAATGTAGGTGAAGTGAGCTCGAAGCCGCTCATTAACGGCAAAACTATGTAAATGTCTATTAGCTGCTCCCAAATTACGATGTTTTTTAATTTAATTTTATCTTTTTTTTAAACTTTACTGACATAATGTTTTTACCTACAATTTTAATTTCAACAAGGTTCTAACTTTAATTATTTTAACCATATTTTATATAGTTTTTTGTTAATGTGAGGACGTTGTAGACTGTAGATCTGTAGACCATTTTCTATTTTGTTAAGTACCTGGTACTTTTGACGGGCTTACGCTCTCCTCTCATACCTATTAACACTGTAATTTGAAAACATTGTAAAAGCAATTTTTTTTTTAAAGAGTAACCGGGGCGTTCTTGCCGGCTCTTCTCCATAGGAAACTACCAATTGGAACCGTGCACCTAGCTTCTTACGTTTCATAAGTGCCCATGAAGGCATAAGTGAAATAAAAATATTTTTGATTTGATTTGATTTGAAGGGAGCTGTCAATAGTGCACTGAAAAAAATGCAGACTAACTAAGATACATTTTCTCTTATTGGCTTTAAAATGTTTGGAGTCATTATTTATCTATTTACTATAAACAAGATAGCATATTTGCCAGAACAAATTAATTTTATTTATATCGACAAATGTTACATGTACAGAAAAATCACCGGTCTTTGTTACATCATATTATACATGCTTTGATTGATTTTACTTCTTCACTTTTGTATAGCAAATAATAATTTAAGTTCATGGTAACAAGCAACTTGTTATTATTATATAATTCTTAAACTGGCCAACATTAGAGCTAAATTAAATAACTACCCGTAATTAAACTAATTCATTACTTATTAGACGGAACTATGATAAATTAACAAAGTTCTCCTAGCTTCAGAAGTCAAGACCTTGTTGGGCTCGTATGGAGTCAAAATGCGTCATCACATTAATAAACAAGATTTTTGTTGAAGCAAATACTTTTTTTTTCAGTGTATCAATCCGTAGCCTGGCATCTGGTGGAATAATAGCTCACTTCAAACTCACTTCATCTACGTTTTCACGGTGAGAATTTTACAGAATACACCGGCTGGTCCCGTTTCTTCCCCGCTCGCTCACAAAGTGACGTATGCTTCAATAAACAAATTCCCGCTTTATTGTTGAATTTCAACAACACGCTAAAAATAATTTACATTGGAAATGTAATTACCATGTAATTTATTATTTCAACACTTATTTACCAGCTGCAAAAAATGTTGAATGGTGATGGCGTATCAATTATGTAAGAACAGAAGTTGAACTATTGAAAGTTGTGAATTTATTTTCAAAAGATATATAAAATTGTTCTATTTATTATTTTGAAATTGATCAAATTACATAAACGTAGGTACCATGCTTATTTTTTTATCAAAACAACTAGAACATAACTCCACAAAACATTGAAAATACATAGTTAAACTACATGTAACAATAATTAATTCTTGAATACTAATATAACGGTTCCCTACCCGAACTGAGATCAAATATTCAATAGATTAATATTACGAGCCTAAACTTATCTAAAACCTGTACAATATTATTCATTCAAAATGTTTTAGCTTTTCATTGGAGAATTTTTAAGTTAATAAATATGCTACCTAGGAACACGGAGGAATATCTTATCGGCGGCGTGTCTAGAATATTCGGCGTCTGTTTCAGCCTCTAATCCGACTACTGAGTGAGAGCTTCATAGATATTGATCAAAGCTCTTCGCTATTAAGCCGTTTACCGACGAAGCTATCAATACAATGACTGTTGAAAACGCGTTATTTGAGGAAACTCTTGTATGGTCGAAACAGCGGAGATTAATATTGTATGTTTGCGTATTTCTTAAGGGGAGATGGATGCGTAGTTCATACAAACGTAGTAATAAAATAATTTCTAAATGAAACATATTCTTGAGGTAGTGTGTATTTATTTCGATTGGATTACAGAATATCTATGTTCCCAATTATATATTTTGTAATGACAATGATATAAAGACGAGATATGATGAGGAATTTAAAATTTCTATAGAAAACTTATTTTTCTCATAACTCTTGTATATATCAGTGTCCATTCATAATATATATTTGGGAACCTAAATATTCTGTATTCCAATCAGAATAAAGACACACTACCTTAAGAATATGTTTAATTTACAAATTATTTTGGTATTACGTTTGTATGAACTACGCATCCATCGCCGGCCTCTTAAGGTGCGGAGCTTATTTATGGAATATGTTTGCAAAATTTAAAATAGAATCTATCCAGTAAAATTTGCGTGATGCTCTAACAGACAAACATTCAAAAAAATATATTTTCGGCATTGGAATTGATCCCAGACCTCGTGTAGCAATTAGTTTTTTTCAAAAATATTCAATGTACATTTTTGACTTCGCTACGATTTTAATATATGTATAGATGTGGCAAGCAAAGCCGACATCGAGCATTCTGTCAATGTTTAAAGTGAATTGGAAAAGCATTCTGATAAATTAAGAAATAAATAAATAGAACGATAAAAATCGAAGTACGGGACGGTAACAAGCAATAATAAAATGATATATCACTACATAAATTATAAAACAAGTCCCCCGCTGCGTCTGTCTGTCTGTCTGAACGCGATAAACGCAAAAACTAGCGTACGGATTTTCATACGGTTTTCACCAATGGACGGAGTGATTCGTGAGAAAGGTTTAGGTGTATAATTCATTAGAGTTTTGGTAAATTGGCTGAAATATGACGATGTAAACAAAGAAAGAATAAGCATTTATTGGGACTCGCACAGATCACAAATTAAAATAAAACACACTCATAGAAACAAAGAACAAAACCAAAAATAAAACAAAGTAAAAATGAAAATTTAATAGGTAGGTATAATATTATATCTTTATATTTAAATAATATTTATTCCTCAATTCTCGCTATTGCACCTACCACTGTTCTGCTTCACCCAAAGGTTGACTGGTAGAAAATGCCTATGGCTTAAGGCCTTATCTGCCTCTGTACATTTGTGTGCTTAAAGTATTAAATAAATAAAATAATAACAGAAAGTCCTGTACGAGGACAAAAGGATGAAAGGAACCTTCAATGAACGGATATCTCAGCATGATTTAAAATACTCTAACTCTAAAACTAGGATGAATACCTATCAGTTACATTTTTATCTCACCCACATGCTCGACGCAACAGCCTGATACGACACTACCACAGAAAAAATTGTCGCATAATTATGATGTGTGTGTGTACATCTTTTTTTTTTTTTGGGTGGGGGAAATTATCAAATAACTTCTCCCGCTCTGGGCTGAGCGGGAGGGCGTGTCAGACTTTTACTGACTAAAACTCACCCGTATTCCTTCATTTGCCTGTGTGCCAGGGCCACGATATCCCTTTCGGACAAACTCGCAACCCTGGCAGGCATTGGCCCTATCGGACCCCGTCAGTTGGTGCTGACAACTCTTTGAGGCGCGCGTGGAATACGACGCGCCGTCGACCCGGGCCTGGTCCTTATCGGACGTCGAGCTACCCATCGCTCACCGTCCGCAGGCCCGCGCCTACGGTGGCCGGAAATCGGCTTGCGACTCCCGACGCCCGGGGCGTCTCCTGCGGCGACTAGGGGCGCGAGGGCGCGAACCTTGCCTCTCCCTCGCGCGTTCCGCCTCCTCCTTCGCAAGCATTACTGCTTCGCAGAAGGAGGTGACGGCCTCCCATGCACTCTCGCTCCGAACCATGGCCTGAACCAGGACCGGACGCGAGAGATCGCCGCCGCCGATCGCCTCCGTTAGGACACGGCGGTGCTCCGCCCAAGCTGGGCAGACCTCCACCGTATGCTCCACCGTGTCCTCCGGGCGATCCACACAGTGGTGACACCCGGGCGTTTCCTCCCGCTTTATCCTGAACAGGAATCTCCCGAAACAACCGTGTCCGGTGAGGACCTGCGTCAGGCGGAAGGGTTTGGCATTACCCGCCTTCCGTTTCTCTCCGGCTACTTGCCATTCGGCGTCGGCCGGAGAGGAATTAGGAGGCTGGGCCGGGGGCGACCGTCCCGCCGCAGTGGGTGGGGCCCTCGCCTTCTGCGTAGCCGTCTGCGCAGCCGTCTCGCCCTTTTTGGGCTTAGACGGCGCCGCTTTCGCCTGAGGCGCTGGTTTGGCCGCGGACTTGGCCGCAGGCTTAGGCGCGGTCGTAGCCGAAGCAGCCACGGTGGCGGCAAAAGTGGCCGGCCTACTCGCCGCTAGTGGAGGGCGCAGGACAAAGCCCTCCAGTACGGAAAACCGGCTGTAGAATGCAGCCAGCTCCTGCCGCACCAGGGTCAGAACCCGGTCCTCCGCTGGCAAGGGCAGGCCCTGCCCATGCACCGCTCCCCCCTGGGGCACCTCCTGGGAGCCAGCTCCTCGAAGCCGGGCCAGGTCCGCTCCGAGCTCCTCGTTCTCCTTTCGGAGAAGCTCCATAGCGGCCGTCAAGCGGCCGACCTCCACCCGCATCTCGGACATTTCGTCCGACGGAGTCCCGACCTGGAGGGCCCTCGCTGCCGCCATAATGGAGGCCGTGGCAGTGGGTACGACCTTGTCTTTAGAGGCTTGTATCCTCTTCAAGGCCACACCCTTGATCGCGGCTACCACGACCTCCTCGAAGCTGCTAGCGACTCGCTCCGCCTTGGAGCCGCCAGCGGCGTCAAGCTCACCACCTGAAGTATCAGAGAGCCCCTCCATTGGGAGCCTCTCGGTTCGCTGGGCCGGCTCGGCTGGGCTGGCTCGGCTGGGCTCGCTGGTCTGGGTGGTGAGCCCTCTGCCCCCACCCCGTCCTTGGACCCCTCCCCGCCGGCCAATTTTCCTCCGGGCCGAGTTCAACCCGCCATCAGAGGACGACCCTTGGCCGTCCCCTGGCTTGGAGCGCTTCTTCTTCAAAAACTTTGCGTTCTTCGCAGCTCCCACCTCCACGGGTTCCGGGCTCTTAAAAGAGCCGTTCGCCCCAGATGCGGCGTCGGACTCCGATGTCGCATCACTCCCTTCCTCTACGCTTGTAGCGCCATTTTTGGGTTTTAGGTTAAAATTTTCCATATTGTTCCCACGAGTGTGGGGGATATAAAAGGTCATTCCTAGGTTTACCCCCTGTGCCTAGGTAAGTCAACATTTGTTTCCCAACCAGGGGTTCGACTGGTCCCTGGCTGGGGGTGCGCTAACGACTGATGCGCCACCTGCAACTACGTTACAGATGGCACTACTCCTCAGCCATTCATACCCTCGCCACGCACCAAAACTTGGTATTAGAGGATTTTTTATAGAGGTTATCGTCCTCGCGATCCGGGCGACTAAGCCAAGATCCTCGTCCCGTTCCGAGTCACAAAACATGACCGTGATCTCTTTCCGGATTACGATATCGACGGGTGCAGTCAGGAGAATCAGTTCTCCCGCTGCCATCTCGTTAGCATGGTGAGTGCACAGCGAGCGCCGCCCCTGCTTCTCCACAACGTGGAGAAACGACCTCCTTCGGCCCATATATGGGCCCTTCCTCCACGGACCTTCAGGTCCTAACCTGCGCCCACTCGACCTTCCCTCTGTAAGCAGAGGGGGGAGTAGGCCACCATCCACCCAGGAGGAGCATTACGCTCTACCCCTCGCAGAAATTCGCCATAAACAATACCCTCTCAGAAAAACTCCACTACCTTGTCCGAAGAGAGTATTGTCCATGCCCAGGGTGCACCGGCCCGACGACTGCTCTTCCCCTCGAACGTATCCATAAGGGACCAGCAGGCATCAGGCATACGGGGAGGTTTTCTGCACGCACCCCGTGTGTGTACATCTGACTTCTCACCTTGGTAATAAGCAACTGAGCAGCCACAGCAAATAACCTTAAAATTTAAAAAAATATATAATATACTGAAATATTTATTCGAATAATTATTCATTACTAGTGGTCACCCAGTGGTCGGAATACGACTCCGTCTAAATATTTAACCTACATTGAATCTATGATAATAATGAAGTGGATATGGTTTCCAGCCATCCAAGTATTGATGTCAATGTACTCTAGTCAGGGGTATTGTAGTATGTTTTATCCCTAATTATACTTCTCAGTGGGTACATAATTAGAGTTCTGACCTTCTGACGGACATTAACACGAAAACTGTCACTAATTTTCAAAGTCATTACCCTCTTTTACATAAAGATTTACATGTATATAAGTTAACATACTTAAAATAATAATAATAATATGTACGTGTATATAAATAAACCGGCCAAGTGCGTGTCGGAACACGCACAATGACGGGTCCCGTAGTGGGGATTAAGTTATGCTAAGAATAAACTTAACATTGTATTTGAAAACCATGTTCCCGCATACATTCCAACTGCAAATGTAAGTTTTTATACACAATATAATATTAAGAGATCTTTCGAAGAAAATTTTTCCGTATCGCTGTCAACAGGAAAAGTGCAAAAAAGGCTGGCAGCATTACCACGTTATACGGCAATGCTGAGTCTTTGGAAAAAAAAATAGGCCAGCCCTCTGGTCACGTGAAGAGTCGCCCAACCGCTTGGCGATATTAACCAAGTGGGCACTCGGACCCCATGGTCCTAGTGTTCCAAGTTTCCAACCCCAAACAGCTCGAACATTTAACTCCTAATAAGACTGGAATATTTTCGTCGGTAAACTTTTCGGTGCTGTGGACAGACTACAGGAAGGCCGTAAGGTAATACTGGTAATTTTGCGGACGCCGAGGCCACCAAAACGGATGGGTAGTGTAGTTCGGTCGTCTAGGGCCACATTTAAAATATTAGTGTGCTGCGAATAATTTGGTAAATTTTGTCCAACAGATGTGTCAGTTTCCATAAAGGGGAATAAAGTAGAAAATATATAAAATTTTGGCCAAAACAACAGCATCTAATCAGGGTGAATCATTATTTCAGCCGAAAAACGTCCACTGCTGGACATAGGCCTCCCCCAAAGGGTTTGCCGTAATCGCCACGCTTGGCAGGCGGGTTGGCGATCGCAGTATGGTGTTAAAATGCATAGAGAACACTGCTGCCCATTCTCAGGGTGAATGCCGAATGTAAATTAGTTTTGGAGAGTCTGTCCGTTTCGTTGTAGTTTTTTATTTTTTTGTCGATGAAAGATGAACCTAGGAGGTGTAGTGCACTTTATTCTAATGTTTAGATTTGTATTGCATTCAAATTTGGATCCTTTTCCATCAGAAAATTTGCAATTTATCTTTCATTTGTCTGTGTTGTGCCGGAAGTAAAGAATAGCACCGAAAATGATGATGATGAAATTGATGACTGAAATGATGATGATGAAAAATATTTAAATGTGATGGAAAATGTTATCACCATTTAATTACTTACAATACAATCGCCGTACGGTTAGGTACCTACTGCCAAATTATTATCGCAAGACGCCCCTGGAGGCGCGGGGGCGCTCGCCGTTAGCACGTTTTTGTACGGACAACCCGGTAACATAACAACACTTTGTGATTTTTCATGATACAGTTTTGAAAGTTTGTACATAGATTCTTTACATAAAAATACTAGACACATGTTTCGGGTTTCGCATATACTAAAACAAATATTGTATATATATATGTATAGATATATAGATTGTACGTAGAGGGGTTAATTTCTGTCGCTGCTCAGTCGCTTATTACCAAGGTGAGATGTCAGATGTTACACATCATAAGCGACTACTCTGTAACTCGGCTCGCTCGTTTTTTTTTTCAATCAATAAATGAATCAATAAGTATTCTTTATTTATAAACATAGGTTACAACAGTGTGCAAGATGTTACAGTAAAATTGTGATATTACAGTTTCTCTATGTTTTGCCATTTGGCGTACAAATATACATCTATGGAAGGCTTAATTTAAATAATAAGTCAGTAGTAACGATGCCAATTTAAAAGAATGTAGTATAACATGACCAAAACATCTAAGACGCCACGCGATTTTACCACTTACTGTATGTTATGATGATAAATTTATCTTCTTGTCACTATATTTCAGAGCAAGTAGTGGTAAATGAATTTGTGTAGAGTAGGTACCACAACTAAAGGCTCTTACAGACTCCCGCAATATCGCGGGTGTGACAGGCAGCGACATATAAAGGCTTCTACAAACCGGGGCGACTTGTCGCGCGACGCGACGCCACACAAAGGCACCGCTAGTCCCGCGACGCGCGGGGCCTTTGTGCCGTGTCGCGTCGCGCGACAAGTCGCGCTGGTATGTAGAAGCCTTTAATTGTGCTACTAGTGTCGAGTCGCGCCCGCGATATCGCACCAATCTGTACGAGCCTTAAAAAGTGAAATAGCAAATATTTTTCCAAAAAAAAGTCAGTTGTTTTTTTTTTGTAAAAAAGTATTTTGTATCTTTCGAAACAATTAACAAAAGGTATATCTACCGCTCTTTAATGTAATAATCTTCCAGTTACAAGCACATTTCTGAGAAAATCTTATTAGTTATTAATCAGAGGCTATTGTGAAGATATTATAGAAGGTACGGAACAAGGAACAAGTCTTTCAATTTATTAAAAGACTTGAGGGAATCTTTTCAACAATTTCCAGTTTTAATCCTTATTTTATTTTGCAATTGCTTTGATTGTTTATAATATTGTTTAATGAACTTTATCGGTTTAAGATTAAGGTCTTTGGTCTAAATCGTAATAATTTGGAAGTTTTGTAAATCTGTTTACTTTATAATTATTTGAATGTTCTTTATGATCACAGGTATCGATACCTACTCCACGGAACACGTGAGGGAGAGGCAAATTTCACGCCCTCATGCTCCTATTCGCCACAGGAGACGCCCTGGGCATCGGGAGTCGCAGGCCAATTCCCGGCCACCGTAGGCGCAGGCCTGCGGACGGTGAGCAATGGGTAGCTCGCTGTCCGATAAGGACAAGGCCAGGGTCGAAGGCGCATTCACGCGCGCCTCAAAGAGATGTCAGCAAACTGACGCGGTCCATTAGGGCCAATGGGGGGTAAGGTTGTGGGTTTGTCTGAAAAGGATATCGTGGCCCTGGCACACAGAAGGAACACGGGTGGATTTTAGTCAGTAAACGTCTGACACACCCGCCCGCTCCGCCCAGAGCGGGAAAAGTTATAGGATAAACACCCACACAAAAAAAAAAGTGTCGATACTCACCCAGCTGCTAACAGCCACCAAATGAAATCGCTGTCATACCATACTAATAGCTTGATAATGTTGTCAAGCTATTGTATTTTAAGTTCATGGAATTTTAACCTCTTCTTATTACGTTATTTTCTAGTGCTCTTTACCTCAAATTTTAGATAAGTAATTCTTTACCGATTTCTTTAAAGATCAAAAACACACACAGCTTAGAAAATCATCATTAACTTGTTATTAAAAGGAATAATGTTGATAAAGAATCTAAAATTAAACTGAGTGCACGTAACCTATACCACAGTCCATTCTCACTCAGCATCACCAAACGATAATACGAGAAATCGATTGGAAACCCATACCGGAATATTCCATTACCTCCAGCAGGCAACAACGGTCCTTTTACATTTCCAATCAGCGCTCGTGTGTGCACTACACGAAATCGGGTGCTAATAGGTCGGTTGTCTCGGAACCACGGCACGCCAGAGATTTACTGGTGAATTTTACGCGGCCATTTGCATAGTTGTAAATAACGTAGTGTCGGCCCCCGCCGCTTATTTAGACGTTATAAACTGATCATTCACTCGATAACGCCACGCCACATGTAAATGTATGACTGTAACGTCTATAACTCTGTTATAAATGGCCAATAATTTATTATTAGACGTTTATTTGGAATATGCTTTAATTATAGTGGCCAAGGTTTATTTTTTATTTTTTGTGGTAAGGACGATAAGTGGCCTGTTTCCTGGATGTGTATTGCTTTGCATTTGCTTTTATAATGTTTAATGAAGCCTCATTTATAACCTAAAAAGATTTTTTAAACACTTTCCCCCTTATTACAAAACAAGGTTTATCTTGAGACCCAGGTTTAAAACATGGAGCCATTATTGAATTTCGAACTTTATTCCGACTATGGTAAAGATCCTAAATACAAATCTGACAACTTAGTACCGAACTAAGTTTTCAGTTTTGTATAAAGAACGGTATTTCAATCACTGTTACGTTCATATTACAAAAACTAGCTCCATGTTTTAAGCCATGTCAAAATATAAATCTTGTTTTGTAATAAGGCGGTTTCAGTCAAAAGGATTTTTTCACATACCGATCCAGGTACCAGTTTGTTAACATGGCTACAACTATACATAGCCCCGCCGGGCTTGCAAATATTTAATATTGTAGCAAACTCACTATGTTTACTGCAATATAAAACACATATTTCAATACGTTCACCTGAAAATATTGGAATATATGTGCTCCAGGTATGTTTTAGACAAATATGAAGTTGCATACTTTATAACATATTATTGTGGATATTTATTGTAATACTCCGTTGAATACCAGTATTTTTGTAAAATCATTACGTTGTGTTTTCATTAACGGGAGCATTTTTATTTTTTTATTTGTGTGCTCGGCAGTTGTTTACTCTGCCTCTCGACCTATAAAGTGGAGAGAATCGAGTGAATGTGCAATTTTCCATGATTGAGAATTTAAATTTGTTATGGCATGCTGATGAATTGGTTTCACAATGATTGTGTGCAGACCGGTCACCGCTTTGTTTTGGCCTGCAATCTGATAACTGGGGCTGATGACTTTGTGCGGCCGTTTAGCCTAGTTAACAATGTGTGATTTGGTCATTAATAAATCTTGAATATCGGTTGAGTTATCTCGGTTTTAATAACAAAAGATTAATCTAGCGTCAAACACATTGCTTAGCCACTGAAGAAGCATGTGTCCAGCAGTATACTGCGCTAGGCTGAGTTGATTGATTGAAAGTCAAACTGTTGCCATAGATAAACTATTATTTATAAAATAATAGTTTATCATCATCATCAATCAGCCCATAGCAGTCCACTGCTGGACATAGGCCTCTCCAATTGCACGCCATTCAGCTTGATTCTCGGCAACTCTCATCCAGCTGCCACCAGCCACCCTGCGAAGATCGTCGCACCACCTAGCCTGAGGGCGTCCTACCTTACATTTGCCGATGAGCGGTCTCCACTCAAGAACACGTTTTCTCCAACCGTCATCGGTTCTACGGCTAATATGGCCGGCCCATTGCCACTTCAGCTTGCTTATTCTGTGGGCTATGTCGACAACTTTGGTTCTCTGCCAGATCACCTCGTTCCGGATTCGATCCCTCAGAGAGACTCCAAGCATAACCCGTTCCATAGCTCGCTGAGCGACCTTGAATTTATGGACCAGCCGTACCGTGAATGTGCACGTTTCGGCTTTATAAGTCATAACAGGCTGGACGCACTGATTGAAGACCTTCGTCTTTAGGCTCTGTGGAATACGTGACGAGAAGACTCGACGAAGCTTCCCAAATGCTGCTCAACGCAGCCTATTTCTTCTGTTAACCTTCCTCTCAAGGTTGTTTTTGCAAACAACCAACTCGCAAAGTTTTTCCGAGGTAAACGTATTCTCGAACAACCTCGAGAGCATCCCGGAGTGACGTGTTATAGACTTAATAGTTTATGCTTGCGAAGAATGAGGCGGAACGCTTGAGGGTGAGGCAGGGTGCCCGCCCTTCCGCCCTTAGTCGCAGCAGGAGACGCCCCGGGCGTCGGGAATCGCAGGCCGATTCCCGGCCGCCGTAGGCGCGGGCTTGCGGTCGGAGAGCGATGGGTAGCTCGCCGTCCGATAAGGACCAGACCCGGGTCGACGGCGCGTTGTGTTCCACGCGCGCCGCAAACAGACGTCAGCACCAATTGACGGGGTCCGAAAGGGATATCGTGGCCCTGGCACACAGGCATTTGAAGGAACACGGTGGGTTTTAGTCAGTAAAAGTCTGACACTCCCTCCCGCTCCGCCCAGAGCGGGAGAAGTTATTTGATGATTTCCCACCCAAAAAAAAAAAAAAGGGTTAGGTTCAGTATCGATAAAGGAACCCAGGAAAAAAAAACAAAAAAAAATCAAAACAAAAAAATATTGTTAGTACCTACTAACTTAAAATAGCAATCGTTTAGAATTAAAATTATTGTATTTGACGGTCCTAAGCCCGTTAAAGAACGAAGTCTTATTTTTTTTTTCATGTTTGTAAAAATTTTTGTTTATATATAAATATATAAGTATATATTTTTTCTGGGTTCCTTTATCGATGCTGAACCTACCCCTAATCTATGGCACGCAATTACTTTAACACCCTGTATATTGCAACATATATATTTTTATATCAAATGTTGTGAATTGTAATTTAATTAGTGGTGACGAACTGACGATGGATGGATCTCAAATGGATATTTTTTTTTTTTTTACATGTACATATAGTATTATGTTAAGTCTGTTAGCGTTTATCTTATATATTATTATTTTAAGTCGGTTAGTTTTTATATGATGTAAATATTTTATTACTGAGTTATTGAATAAATTAACCACTACTTATCTAATGGATATTTGACTACCACAATATTATACCAGTATCATCCCAACAAATAAAAATCTAAACACCGCTGACCAAATGATTATAGTGAGTGCCCACTGAAATTGCTAATGTTATCCGGCATCAAGTCAGAGTGACATTCGGAAAGTGATCAATATTAGGAACTATCTAGGTACCTAGGTATATAAGCCTGTGTTCGTGGACTGGCGGGTTAGTTTGACAAGCCAACGGGCGGGGTCGCCAAGTCGACGAGATCTCATCAATAAATCACAGGAACCCTTAAACTGAGAGACTGGCTGCATTTTATCTGTCAGTTGTCACAGGCGACTAACTCGACAAATTGATGATAACGGATTCGCTGGCGCATCGTTAGTGAGTTGAAAATGTTCAGAATACTACAGTTTGTACAAACTGAAGTATTCCGAACATTTTCAACTCACTAACGATGCACACACGATATTGTAATTACCATTAGTTACAATATCGTGTGGTACTAGCGGAACCTTCAAGGCTGGCTAGCTGCACCCCGCGGTTTCACCCGCGTAAGTCTCGATCCTGTGGGAATATCGGGATAAAAAATAAAAATAGCCTATAATTAATACAGGGTGTGAGCTACCTCTATACAAAATTTTATCAAAATAGCTCAAGCCGTTTGAGTGTGAAGAAGTAACAAATACACACACTCACAAACTTTTGCCTTTATAATATTAGAAACAAAATTTTATCAAGATTGGGCCAGCCGTTTGAGCGTGATGAAGTAACAAACACACACACACACTCACAAACGTTCGCCTTTATAATATTAGTGTGATAAAAACAGGATTCTACGAATTTACCCAAATCCTTTTGCGAAGCATGGTCATAATGTAACTTACAAAAAAATCATAAGAGTATAATGAAATTTAAAAATAAAAGTTAAGTAAAAGTCTTTACTTAACAATGGACGATGTAATGAGTGAAGTATTCCTGTTACAATCTTGAAACATCCACAAAAATTTGTTACAAAAATGTTTCAGTGTTGAACAAAGTATGAAAGGAAACTCGAGTAGCAACGAGTGTCTTCCGCCCAAGTTATGTAGTGTTTATGTCGCTTCCTACATTTATCCAGCAACTTTACAATCTTTCAACACTCTAGTTTACTGCTAGGTATGTTTAAACCTTTTGTTAAATGATAATGATAAACAAGATGTATGAACGTAAGCAAAGCAAAAGGAGTATGTAAGGAGCGTAGCAGGTGGCGTTCTATAATTTCTGCCTACCCCCATGGGAAGAAGGCGTGAGCTTATGTTACGATATGTTAATGATAAATGATTTTATTTCTGTAAAGAAATAAAGTAAGAAAAATATGTTTACTGGCATTATAGCAAAAAATAAATACACCATATAACTATAAAAACCGAAAACAATTATTATAAAGCCAAAAGGGCCTCAACTCAGCATAGAATAGAACAGAATACTATTTATTATGTACACCATAAAAGTGACAGATATAAATGTTGAAATTTTACATAGGGTGACACGATGGGCGATCTTATCGCCAAAAGCGATCTTTTACAGACAACCTTTGGATGGATTAAAGGGAGAAGGAGAGACAACACAAGGTGTACCACCTGACGCTGATTTTCAGCTGCAACGCACACTAAATAGGTTTGTACAAACACTTTTACACGTCAATCATATTTTAAAAACTAGATGAGGTCGGCGTTTCCTATCTGACTACTCTGAGAAGAAAGGCCGAAACAAACTCAGAGGTCAGTCTATTTTAAAGTCCAGACATAATCTTGGTCAGATCATGTGGAGACCATTTAAATTAGTATCTGAAATGGTCTTTTGATGAAAGAAGCACACAGAGTGGAGTTAGTAAGATACAAGAATGCTGGTAACCTTACCATCACAGATTACCTTACCATCAATGACTTGATGGTTGTTGAAACACTTACTATTTAACGAATAACGATAACGATAACATTGCCATAACAATTGTAATTTTTTTTTCGTTTTGGTAGTTTTTGAGTTTATCGACTTGTTTTATAATATGGTGGTGGTGGTGGAGTATGGTGGATATGGTGGTGGTGGTGGTGGCATGAGGAACAGGGTGTAAAGTTCACTCATCCACCATAGAAAAGGGAGGATCCTCCGACCAGACGGGTGTTGTGTCTGGTGGGCAACTGCCCGACGGTTGATGTCGGGACGTTGTACGAGTATATATGCTAGTCGCGCGGTAAACTTTAATTGCGCGATGCAGGATTTTGCGTGACGTCAGTGTGACGCGTAGTTCGTATGTGGCGATGTTGATACCGCTACAGTGATATATCATTTATGTTTGTTGTTTCGTTTCTGTAAGGTACCTACGTTAGGGATGCAAGAAGTGCCAAAAAGTATCGATATACAACATGTCCCAGAAATAACGCACAACCTCTTATGGGGTCATTGTGCTCATCGTTATGAACAACTTTTACTATGAGAAAAAAAACCCTGAAATCGCGAAAAAAAAATCAGCTGTTCCCTACATTTTGACGAATTATTCGAACATAAATGTAGGAAACTGCAGATTTTGTTTTCATACTTGATATTTTATATTGATATATCGAAATAATAGATATTGCCGAAAAATATCGATATATCGATATTTTTTCTACAAGCCTACCATACATCGATTTTTACCGTTCTATATAATTTATTTCTTAATTTATAACAATGCTTTTCCGATTCTCTTTAAACATTGACAGAATGGTTGACATCGGCTTTGCTTGCCACAATAAGAAATAGAATAGAATAGAACATTCCCATGATATAATAAGATGATTAAAGTCAAAATAAATTATGATGGTTAAAGTAAAAATAAAATAATAATAATAATAATACCATTTATTTCAGGCGACATAGGCCCATAGAAAAATACCTTAACCATCAAGTTCCATAAAGGAATCACTTATCGCAGTTTTCATGTTATTATATCAAAAACCCTGAAATCGCGAAAAAAAAATCAGCGTATGCCTTGACATACTTTCTAGACACGGTAAAAAACTTCTTGCAATATTTTTTTATTTATTAACATTCAAGGCTGCAACTGCTAAATTCAGTTTGATAAATATTAGCTCAGTCACTCAGATAAACTGAAGTTTTAAGATTAATCACGCTGTCTTCTATCAATATTTTAATAGTCATCTATCAACACTTTTGAAGCATGATCAGAATTTAGAGGCTCATTCAAATTTCTTGGTTTATGCACACTCTAATTTACGTTTCCATCCATTTTTTTTTAATGGGCATTCATTGGGATTGCCGACGGAAGTGAAATATATCAACGCGCCTAAAAAAGTTTTACCTTCTGTTCGTCCACCCATAACAAACGTCACATAAGGCCGCAATACTGGCAAGGGTGTGACAGTACATGAAAATATATGATAAGTTAAAGGAACCTACAAAGACCTACAAGCCTAACAGTCCCTACGACTCTAAGCCCGACAGCCCTAACCTATCATATATCTAGTATGTCATAAATAAATATATAAATAAGTTTAGGATGACTGCACCATGCGACCTATGGTTACAGACGGATAGTAGACAAGATTTCCGGGTTTGCACTGCACTGCCAGTCGCGAAGAGTCACGAGACTGATCAGAGATGGCTAAAGGTGTCTTAGCCACAGTTATGGGTAATGAAACAAGAATATAAAATTCAAATCTGATTTATTTACAAAATAAAAACAAAAATTGAGCTTGTTGCGGCATCAACATCGTCACGGAAAATCTTGCATCGCGCAAGCAGAGTTTACCGCGCGACTAGCATATTATATACAACGTCCCGACATTAATCGTTGGGCAGTTGCCGACCAGACACGTTACGACACCCGTCTGGTCGGAGGATCGTACCTTTTCGATGCAGGATGAGTGAACTTTACACCCTGTTCCTCATTCCTCTATAAGATAGTAAACTGAGAACACTTCACTATTACATATACGCATAAGCTGAAGTGGATTAATTGGCAGACAAGTTACATATTGTGCTCAGGAGACATAAGCGAGAGCTACGGAAAAATTAAATAGTGATATGATGACAGCAAGCGTGGAGGCTTGTAAAACGTTTTCGCAATATTGTTTCCCCGACACTCCTTAACTGACATCTGTATGAACTTTCTTTGCTTTGAGCACATATTCGACGATATTTTTTTTTGATCTCATAAGATTTACGAGTTCATTCTCAGTTTCTTTGTCGAATCCTTTCAACCAGTAATGCGACGCACTCATCTAAAGAATCGGAACGTCACTTCATAGCCAGCCAGAAAGGTGAATCGGGCCAAACAAACGCGATAATGCTTATGTTCTGGCCATGTAAGGTACCAGTAAATATCCATACTTCCTTAAGGGGCCGGCGTAGCATGCGTAGTTCATACAAACGTAATACCAAAATAATTTGTAAATCGAAAATATTCTTAAGGTAGTGTGTATTTATTTCGATTGAATTACAGAATATCTATGTTCCCAAATATATATTTTGAAAGGACAATGATATAAAGACGAGATACTCGTATAAGGAATTTCACGATTTTTGGACGGCACGGTTGGCGCAGTGGTTAAGCGATTGACTACTGCGCTGCGTGTCGCGGGTTCGATTCCCGCACGGAACAAAAATTTGTATGACCTGCAAGTAGTTGTTCCGAGTCTGGTTGTTTGTGTACGTGAGTTTAAATGTTTGTAAACGCACCCACAATACACGAGTAATTCCTAGTTTGGGGCAACGTTTAAAAAAAAACCGATCAAGAGCGAGTCGGACTCACGCACCGAGGGTTCCGTACGTATACAACATGATGTTTATGATTTCTGAAAAACTGCTATTTAGAGACATAGTTTTATTTTTCCTGTAATATTTACATACACTTCTATCACAAACTATACAAACTTCGGAGATAAGGGGGGGGGGGGGGGGAACAGTATTTTTTTTTACATTTTTGATCAAAAGTCGGAAACTATGCGACCTAAAAAATAAAAAATAAATGTTTGAGAATGTGCAAACAGCGTTCTTTCATATGATACCCCACATGCCCTAGTAGCCCCACTTCAAATTTTTAAAACCGCCCTTCAGTCCCTTTTGCAAAAAAGATATTTTTTTTTTCTTGTTTGCAAAATAGTTGGGCAAACGTCATCTAAAACTATTCTAAATTTCAAGTTGATAGCATAAGTAGTTCTTGAGATATCCAGGTGTGACAGACAGACATACAGACAGACATAGTCTCACCATAAGGGTTCCTTTTTACCATTTTGGTACGAAACCCTAAAAACGATTGAAAACTCATCTTTCTCATAACTCTTGTTTAAGTCAGTGTCCATTACAAATATGTTATATTTGACTTACAAATTATTTTGGTATTACGTTTGTATGAACTGCGCATCCATCGTCGGCCTCTTAAGAACACACTCTACGTTACATACGATTAAAAACGATTTTTTTTCTTCCCACAAGCCGTGAAACTACACCTATAATGTGGACTTGAGGAAGCACGGAAGCTGAGGAAATAAGTTTATTTACCTAAGTTTTACAATTAGCATTTTATTTACTTCTACTTTTCATCGTGTACCAAATAAACTCTAAACTGAAGGTGTTATAAGCAACTGCACTGGAATGTCGCCATCTCTATTATTTTGCGTAATTGTGTCTCCCTAAGAGGCAAATAACTGGGACCAGCTGCTGTTTCAAATCACCCCATTTCATTCTACGGTTATAATTTAAGAACACAATTGCATTTACCTAAAAGTTATCATAGCTATTTAGACTATTTACTTAGATATAAATGCTAGTTAATTGAATAGATATTTAAAGAAAATATTGCTGAAAGCTAAACACACATGCAAACATGAAAGCACTTTGTAAATATATCTAATTAAAGCTCGTTTTTCAAATACACAAAAAAGCAAAAAAAAAAATGTATTTTCAGGCAAAATACAAAGCATTCAAATTGGCACGAAATAAACTACCCTTGATAATATTAGCTTAGTAACGCAGGCATGACCAATTCTATCTCTATTCAACCAAGAAGAGACACAGTTTTTTCTATTCAACTCGACATCTCTTCTACCCGAGCATGGGGCGACCCGAAGACTCGCGTTTCCATGAAGACAAAGACATATTTATTCTTTCCTTAGCAACGGGGATGTAGCTGATGTAGATAGGCTAAGAATTCTACGATAATATTACGTTACGTTTTCGAAAAAAATGTGTCAAACGCCAAGATTTAATTAATAAAACAAGCGAAAAATCGTTTTATTTTTTAATTAAAACAAAACAAAAATTTATAAATTCAAATATCTGGAAAATGGTGTGTCCTAGGCAAAAAATAACAGAAATTGTACCCGCTCTGACTGTGATAGCCCGTGTGCAAGCAGTATCCCAACATCATGGATGGTTTTCGACTAGAACAACCATTTCTTTCCCACCACATTACCCATTTTTTTTTTGCTTTCTTTGATGTTCATAACGCCCCTAAGCGTATACTCCTACAACTCCGCCCCTAAGACGACCCACTGACCATTGTTCAGTGAGAAAAAATTTGGACGGTGAACATATTGAATTGAGTTTTCAAAAGCAATATAGATTCTTGTCTAGGTCAAATGTGATGTAGACTATTTAACACTTGTTGAGAAGAAATGTTTCTTCCCCTAAGTGTCAAAAGTAGAGAAAAATTGGTCGTCATGCTTGACACTGTAGACTTTTGTCGACTGAAGAATAGAAACATTTTTTCTCTTCAGTTTTAACATCGCCATGCTTAAGAGCCTATACTACCTCAAATGGCTTAGCATGATCCTCCGTTATGTCGAAAATACTGCAGCATTAATTTTGAAATAAATATAATTATGATAAAGTTGAGGATTAATGTTAAGTACTATGTTTGACGAAAACACGACTCCATAAATTTTCTTCATAGAAAAAAATCCAAAGTTCCCTCCAAACCGAACAATAAACCGCTGGTATTAAAAAAATACTTCAAATTAGATTATGAAGCTTTGCATATTAACTGAACTAACTATAAAGCAGGTCTTATGTAATTTTTTTTTTAATTACTATTATTTTAACCGTTAAAAGAAATAAACTAAAATATCGGTGCCTTGGAGTCTTCCCCCTGCCACCCTGTCTCGCTTGCTCGCGTGACCGCCAGCTAACTGTGCGAGCGAGATAAAGAGTGAGGTGGCGCTGAAGGTAGAAATCTTTCTACAATCTGTCATTTTGTCTATTCATCCGTCGACAAAACCCGTTTCTATGGGGTCATGCTACGTGTGCTGCGGGGTAATTGGGCAACACACTATCAGTAGCAATGGGTTTCATTTTGACAGTTCAACAATATTCATTGCATTATTTACCTACGTTGTTGAGCAAACAAATGTTACCAACCCAACCCATTTGGTCGGGGTGCCCTGGCTTAGTTACTGCGACCAACTGTGAGAAACCCTGGCTTATTTACTGCGTCGAATTATGAGAAGTGCAAAAAGTTTTTAGAGATTCATTAATTTAGAAAAGTGTACATCATTAGAAGGTAAATAAGTTTTTTCTCTTTCACGTTTTCTCTTTCGATTTTGAACTTAACCAACAACATTTTAAGGTTTAAAATCATTTGGAGAAATTTGACAGTTTGGTATAACCTGATGTGCTGGCGACTGTACCTACATTTTGCACTTAATTTTTTTCCGCACTGATCTTTAAACTATGTGAAAAGAGAATTATACCTGTAAGAAGACCTTAAGTAGGTATATTTTTCGCTTGATTTTGTTACGTTATTTGAGTAGAATCTTCGCCGGCCGCGGGTCTTTGACCTACTACTATTTATCAGGTAATATTTCTACATGATGTGGTTTTTAACAGAGTGGTGATGAGGTGATCACATTAAATGAAATCACTTATCATATACATGACGTTCTTTGAAAACACACAATAAATCCCACCGCGTCGCATGATCGCATCGCATCGCCCGCCCACGCTATGACTTTGTTTTCGCTTAGCAATCTGATTCTTTTTCATTTTGCTCGGCACCTAACGTGTCATAGCGTGATGTTAAATAGCCTTCCTCAAGAACTGGGCTACCAAATGGATTTTTTTTTTCAAATTTGACTTTTAGTTCCAGAGGTTAGCGCGTTCAAACAAACAAATAAAGTCTTCCCCTCTTATTACAAAACAAGGTTTATCTTCAGACCCAGGTTTAAAACATGGAGCCATTATTGAATTTCGAACTTTATTCCGACTTTGGTAAAGTTCCTGAACACAAAACTGACTGAACTTAGTACCAAACTAAGTTTTCAGTTTTGTATAAAGAACGGTATTTCAATCACTGTTACGTTCTTATTACAAAAACTGGCGCCATGGTTGAAGCCGTGTCAAAATATGAACCTTGTTTTGTAATAAGGCGGTTCAGCTTTATTATTAGTTTACTAGATTTAATTAAAGTGGTAGCCTCATCGCTACTCTGTATTATGTAAGCCTACGATGCAATAATAATTACACAGAAATTATACTCAACCAAGACGCCAAACTTCTCTGAGGTCAACCGTCTTATTCGCTTCTCTCCTAATTTGCGGAATGAACTGTAGGCGCACCGAAACATAATCCAAGCACGAAATATATTGAGCAGAGGCCGCAGCACACAAATAGCTGCAGCACAAACATAAATAGAACAATAATTAGGACATCGCATGTGGTTTACGAATGGTATATCGCCTTAAAATTTTAAGTAACCACAACAAAAGATACTTTTAGACATAAAGGAAAGTATCAGAAAATATCACTTCAGTAGAATAATCACTTGAAGCTTCTTATATCAAAATAAGGACATCGCATGTGGTTTGCGAATGGAATACCTATGGCTTTAAAATTTTAAGTAACCACAACAATACTCTAAGACAAAGGAAAATATCAGAAAATATCACTTTAGTAGAATAATCAGTTGAGGCTTCTAATATCTAAATAAGGACATCACATGTGGTTTGCGAAAGGAATATGGCCTTAAAAATCTAAATAACCACAACAAAATATACTTTTAGACACAAAGGAAAATATCACTTTAGTAGAATAATCAGTTGAGGCTTCTAATATCTAAATAAGACATCGCATGTGGTTTGCGAAATGAATATGGCTTTAAAATTTTAAGTATCCACAACCAAAAATACTTTAAGACACAAAGGAATTTATCAGAAAATATCACTTTAGTAGAATAATCATTTGAGGCTTCTAATATCTAAATGAGGACATCGCATGTGGTTTGCGAAAGGAATATAGCCTTAACATTTTAAGTAACCACAATAAAATATACTTATAGACACAAAAGAAAATATCAGAAAATATCACTTTAGTAGAATAATCAGTAGAGGCTTCTAATATCTAAATAAGAAATGCTATTTACTTGTCAGTCAAATGGATTGTTGATCCAATTATTATTTATTGGTGAAATAGTCACACGGAAGCCTCGAGTTCAACTTCAAAGGTCTTGCTCAAATCAAAATCGGAAATATTTTTCTAATATTATATCTATATGCTAGTATGATTTCTCCTACAGTTGGTATGGCAACGTGGTTGTGCGAGGGCACAAAATGTGTAGTTTTATTACAACTACAATCTATAAATATTTACAATGTCAGAATCTTTATAAATTGTAACAAGAGACTAAGTATGGGAGGTAGAGGTGTTAGACGCTAAAAAAAGCCGGTTAAGAGCGAGTCGGACTCACGCACCAAAGGTTCCGTACGTATATATGATGTTGATGATTTCTGAAAAACTGTGCTATTTAGAGACATCGTTTTATTTTTCCTGTAATCTTTACATAAACTTCTATCACATAGAATAATTTCAGATTTTTTTCTATGCAAACTTCGGAGATAAGCGGGGGCAACTGTATTTTTTTTACGTTTTTCACCAGAAGACGGAAATTAGGCTGCCTAAAAAAAATGTTTGAGAATGTGCAAACAGCGTTCATTCATATGATACCCCACATGCCCTAGTAGCCCCACTTCAGATTTTTCAGTCCCTTTTGCAAAAATAGATATTTTTCTTTTTGATTTCCTGCTTGTTTGCAAAATAGTTAGGCGAACGTCATCTAAAACTATTCTAAATTTCAAGTTGATAGTATTAGTAGTTCTTGAGATATCCAGGTGTGACTCACAGACAGACAGACTTAGTCTCACCATAAGGGTTATTTTTTACCGCTTTGGTACGGAACCCTAAAAAATGAGCGAGTCTTACAGTAATCGCATATGATATGTAACATCTGACATCTCACTCTAGGTAGTACTTACTAATACCATGAGTACACTAATTCCATGCAATTATAAAGTACTTACTTATTCCATGCTGAAGCTGTCACTTCCTATTACACACGTCCATCCCTTTTCACGAAATCACTCCGACAGAAAGCGAAGGGAATGATGTTACACAACAATAATAGACCGCTTCTTTTAAACTTCCCGTGGGCATATTTTTGGTAAATTCAGTTTATTCCCGTTGTCCCCGTATGCCATATCCCCGTCACGGGGACAGCGGGACGTGATTTTTATTTCCCGTTGTCCCCATAACGTACGAAGAAAACCTTTTATAAATCTAAACAGTTAGGTTAGGTTAGAACTGTGACCTCCTTCTGCGAACACGTCATGTTGCAGAAGGAGGAGGCGGAGCGCGTGCGGGAGGATCTGCGCCGCTCCGAAGGCGGAGGAGGGGTCGAAGAAGGCGTCACTTTGAACGTCATCTCCGACTCCTCCCAGGTGGTGGCCAAGGCCAGCAGGCAACGGGTGCGGGGGCACCCTTGCCTGTATTGCACAGGCCTCCACCAGTGTCGGACGGGAATGGCCAGGTGTTCCCGGCCATTCCCGTAGCCCCCCAGTAACGGGAGGGCATGCGGGGCCCGCCAGCTAGGCGGGCATGCGCCGGGAGGGTCGTGGAAGAAAAGGTTCAACCGTTATCCCATGGCCCTCCCAACACGGCGATGCGGGAACACCGCTGAGTTTTAGTGGGTATACTGTCGTCATTACCGACAGTGAGTCCCACATACCCCGTCTCGTCCCGATTTTCATGCGTAATTGCATTTCTCAGCGAAAAAAAAAAATAAAGGTTAGAACTGTGACTACACAAACGCACGAGCCGAGCGAGCGAAGCGAGCGGTGCCACGGCAGCGGCCGGCGAGTGCCAGAAACATACTTTTGAATGTAAAACCGTTTGGTTTTACATTCAAAAGTATGTTTCTGGCACGGGGAAAACGGGAAGTATTTTTAAATATTTAATTGAAGTACCGCTGTCCCCGTAGGATGGGGACACGGTGTACGGGGACAACGGGAACAAACGGTAAATTCATACACTGAAAAACAACGCACAGCCTAAACCGCTGGGTCTAGAAGTATGCAATTTTCCACAAGAGTTCCTTTTATAACGAGGGTAAAAGTAAGGAAGAATTTTTCACTTTCATCCTCTAGTAAAAATTTCTATGGAAGTTCGTCAGTTTTGCCGATGGGTAGGGGGAACCCGTCGCGTCGGGCGCACGGCTTGTAAATGAATAAAAATTCTTTTTTTTTTTATCCCGCCACGCCCCGATTTTCATGATATTTTTTCTCAATAACTTATGATCATATCATTGTTATTATTCAACCCACAATGCTATATGTTACCGCATGCCGCGACTCACCAGGGTTGTGTAAACGGGTCACTAATACAACTTTTGAATTACGAGACATGGGGAAAATCAATGTAATATATCCATAATTATTTCACGAAAAAAAAAGAAAACTTATTAATAAATCGATAAAAAACGCGGAAGCAAAAGATTTTGTAGTAATCCACTGTTATGATTAATCGTAACCCCGCGTCTACAACAAGATTTATATAAAATATGTTTTCCACATGTTGTCTACTGTAATGTTTTCATTTATCGTTTACGTTATAAAGAGTAACTAAGGTAAACGCGGGTGAAGTCTGAATTAAAAAAACAAAAAACCTGACTGCAAAAACATGAACTGAAAAGATGGAAACAAGATGAAAAGAAAACGAATATCCTTTAAGTACCAAAAATAAATAAATGCGGTCGGAGGCATCTAAGATGTTACGAACGCCTTAAAATTTGCCTCCGACTGCATTTATTAATTTTACCCCACTCGATAGGCTTGGGAGATATTTTTTTTCGAAAAAATATCTCCTAATATACCCTATGACAGTCGCGCAATAAATCGGTTCAGCCGTTTAGTAGTTACGGAGGAACATAGGGACAGACATACATACATACATACATACATACAGGTCAAACACATAAACCTCCTTTTTTGGCATCACCGCAGTCGGGTAAAAAGCCAGGACGTGTCGGTATTTGTTAGTCTTAGTGATTTGTTACAAAAAGTTTAGTCGTTTTAAAATTTGTTTAAGAACTTTAGGATATAAAAAAAGTTAATTTAAAAAATCAAAAACCCGACTGCGTAAAAAGCGAACTTAAAAAAAGATGGAAACTAGATTTATATAAATTAATAAGTACTTTATACAATCTCATGTAGGCGGAGGCATCTTCCTAACAATATCGACCTATTGCCTCCGACTGCATGCGATTGTTTATGTCCGGGATGAACCTTAGCGCATCCCCCCTTAACGCTGCCTAAAGTTATGTAACGATTAGCGACTTTAACCATACATTTTTGACCTTCAAACATCTCTTAACTTTAACTCTCGTAAATAAAGCCCCCAATCTATACTAATATTATAAAGTGGTTGTATGTAGGAGGTAGTCTTCGAAACTACTGATCCGATACCGAAAATTCTTTCACTAATGGAAATCTGGCCAATTACAAATAAAAAAACCAGCCAAGTGCGAGTCGGACTCACGCACGAAGAGTTCCGTACCAATAAAAAGGTAACTTGCGGTACCTATACGATTTATGATGTATTAAAAAAAACTACTTACTACTTAGATCTCGTTCAAACCAATTTTCGGTGGATGTTTACATGGTAATGTACATCATATATATACATTTTACCACTTTGGAAGAGTCTCTTGCGCAAACTATTCAGTTTAGAAAAAAAAAATATTAGAAACCTCAATATCATTTTTGAAGACCTATCCATAGATACACAACACGTATGTGTTTCATGAAAAAAAAAATTGAGTTTCAGTTCTAAGTATGGGGAACCCCCAAAATTTATTGTTTTTTTTCTATTTTTGTGTAAAAATCTCAATGCGGTTCACAGATATAGTTATAGTTTCGGAAAAAAGTGGCTGTGACATACGGACGGACAGACAGACAGACATGACGAATCCATAAGGGTTCTGTTTTTTGCCATTTGGCTACGGAACCCTAAAAAACTACAGTATTGCAGAGTGTAATAAGATATAATAATATAATATGTTAAAACAAGTTTCACGCGGATGAAGTCGCGGGCAAGCTAGTGGCTTAGCCACTACTAATAGATTCACAGATACAATATACATGTACTTACTTACATAGTTGTTCTTCAGAAAGGTCAGGTGCGTAGTACTTGCAACCGGCGTGCGTGTATGACCAGATGTATGGACACCTGTCATGTCACAAATGAGTATTTAAGGAACGTAGAAGGTGGCTTTCTATAGTTTCTGCCTACCCCCATGGGAAGAAGGCGTGAGTTTATGTATGTATGTACGTATATATTATAGTTGTTTTAAACATCCAATGGGCAGATTTATCGACGGTGAACACTTTTAATCTGTATTTATTTTATATTTAGTTGCTAGAAAATACATAAAAATTGCTCCGTTTGGTGCCGGACGTAAAGAATAGCATCATCCCATTTCTTCCCGTGGGTGACGTAAAAGGCGACTAAGGGACTTACTAGAGAATGGGCAGCAGCGTTCTCAATGCATTTTTAAAACCATACTGCAATCGCCAACCCGCCTGCCAAGCGTGGCGATTATGGCAAATCCCCCCCCTTTTGGGAGAGGCCTATTTCCAGCAGTGGACTTCTTTCGGCTGAAATGATGATGATGATGCTAGAAAATATAACGACCTAGCAATATTAGGTATTTAATTTATAACAGAACTATAAATCAGCTTGACACAACCTTTACCGTCTTATTACAAAACAAAGTTTGTATTCAAACCCATTATTGAATATCGAACTTTATTCCGTCTAAGATAACGTTCCTAATACAAAACTGACAACTTAGTACCGAACTAAGTTATCAGTTTTGTATAAAGAACGGTATTTCAATCAGAGTTGCGTTCTTATTACAAAAACTGGCTGCATGGTTTTAGCCATGTCAAAATATAAATCTTGTATAGTAATAAGACGGTTTAAGTTCATAAAGGTTCATAGCACTTAGCGGAAATTTCATTTACACAGAACATAGAAAATTCAATTTTGCATTTAAAATAATGATTGATCACCAAGCTGAGTAGTACTAAAAATAACGACCTTTCAGAGACATTAATACAAGAAAATTGAGAAAGTCCTTTAACATTTTCTTTATGCTTCGAAAGGACGATGGCCAAATTGTACCTGACGATGATGCAACGAGGCGGTGGCGTACCGATATGCCACATATATGAAAAATCCGTTATTTTTCAAGGTCTTAATATACTTAAAAAATATCTCTTTATGAAGCCAGAAAAAAATAAGTACATTTGTTTTGTTTATGTCGTTTCTTTGAAAGTCGTTTAGAATATCATGTTCAGAACGCTGACGATTCATTTAGCATAGGAAATGATTTAATACTCAACTATTATAACTATTCACATTTTTATGAATAGTTATTAAAGGTAATTAAATTCTAAACATACTTCGGTATCAAATCATCTAGTGCTGTTTTCATCTATTGAATAGTACCAGTGTTTTGTTCAATTACATACAACCAAACGTCATAAATATTGACACCCGGCGAGCATTCGCATTGTTGTTGTGAATTGTGATACGTAATGTAGATACTATTTTGGATTTCCTTACAAATTAATAGAAATGAGATTTCTAATTTCCCTCCTCGCGTATCGTTAACTATACTTTTGGGCTTCGCCAGAGTCGGGTAAAAACTGTATATTGTCTGCCTAGCATTAAATCGACTTATTTATTGATTTTAACCTCAAAAGAATTATTTGCGTTATTATAATATTTTGGCTATTTAGATATAATTTTCGAACGGGATGGTGATTACTACATAAATCAATCCAGTCTCACTATTTTTTTTCTGTACATGGAAAATGAAAGTAGGTACAGCTTCTATAGGAATTTGGCCATTGTTCTTTAATTTATTTAGTTTTGGAAGTTAATTCCTAGGCTACAAGGTTGTGGCTATGTAAATCATGCATATTTAGAACCACTAACTCCCAAAATACAAGCTTGACTTAGTTTGTGAGTTGATAGATCATCCAATGCGCTGCTGTACAACCATCAAACTAAATTAATTGAACTTCATAGATTAGGTTGTTGTTGTACTTTTAAAAGCGAAATAAATGTATCAATTACTAGCTTTTGCCCGCGGCTTTGCCCGCGTATATGTCAGAAAATATCCAACGGAAACGTGCTACCGGGATTATAAGTACTTTATGTGTCAATCCAGGTTATAAACTATCTGTGTGCCAAATTTCATTCAAATCCGTTCAGCCGTTTTTGCTCCAATCCGGAACATACAAACAGGACATTCCGTCATCCGTCCGCTGATCATTGACTGGTCGCACGGTTGCTAGTACTTACATACGTACACCGAGCGATCAGCAAACTATTTTATTTTAAATATTTTTTTGTTAAACCCACATGCAACCAGCTAAATTATAAGTAACTAAATAATTTTGCGTAATTGTCATCGTGTACGCTTGTTTATTGTGTGTTAAGTTTATGTTGTTATCAGTTAAAACCATATATCTGTCATAAGCTTTAAAAGGCGAATACCTAGCCTCATAAAGTGCCTCTATTAAGCTTCGGCCAAATCTGAGCGACTACAACGCGGGAAGCGGGAGCGAAGCGGGAGCGTCAACAACGCGAAACTAACACGGGAATTATTGTGCACACCTGCGCGACTACAACGCGAACAGCGAACATCATTTTGTTTAGTGAATAGTCACTTTTTACGTATATTTTTGTATCCAGGATTTTTCAGATCGTATACAAGAGTATGTTCTCTTACTTTTTCGATAAAGATCTCTGTATTGTGATCGTCCGTCACCGTGGAGTTAAAATAATGAGACGTCCGTAATAATGTAACCATCCGTACCTACACAGTCTACAGACGTCTGACTACTAGACGCGTACTTCCCGCTCACTCCCGCTTTCCGTACGCGGTGTTGTTCCCGCGTCGCGGTCGCGTAGGTTGCAAGGCGCAATATAATAACATGAACAGCGTCCGCCGCGCGGTAGTCGCTCCCGCTTCGCTTTCCGCCTCCCGCGTTGTGATCACTCAGGTTTGGCCGAAGCTTTATAATGAGTTAATTTAGCTCAGGATAAGTGCATTTTGATCATTGTTCCGTTGTTAAATAGAGATATTTGAAAATGAAATGAATCCAGGTCATGGTCTACCCATGTGCCAAATTTCATCAAATCCGGTCAGCTATTTAAGCGTGAAAGCGTAACAAATAAACAAACTCACATTCGCATTTATGACCCCTGTAACACAGGTTTTTCCTAGCATGGGGGTCATTGATCATTTATTTTGTACCAGGCTATTTCCATGCTTAAATTAAGTGTCATTCTGTATAAATGTACTTTTATGTCAAATATTTTTTTTATTATTATTATTTATTATTATTAATAGCAGAGATGTATGGACATATTTTCCACATCAGCGGATGCTGATGCTGACTTTAATTATTTTCTTAAAAAAACAGCGAATAAGTAGTGACCATTATGAATTTATACCTAAAAGTTGCACAGTTTTCCTGGGTATTGAAATAAAATATTGTTTCTATAATTTTGTGACTTTTAATAGAAAATAGAATCAAACTCAGTACCTAGTTTAGTAATAATTAGTACTAGATTAGTAATTAAGTACCTAGACTAATATGCCTGCTATCTGTCTTTCATTAAATGAATGGAAAATTTCCAAAGAGCAAGTCCATTGCATTATTGGTTAAAATTCGCAAACGAAAACAACACGTGCTATAAGTCCCGGCCCTTTTGCGGTAATGTCACGACTCGAACTTCAGCATTAATAATCAGCATCGATCAATGCGGATGCTGATGCTGTTGCTGATGTTGAAAATGATGCGGAAGTTCCACGGATGCTGATATTCGCAACAAACCTGGGCCTAAAGTCTGCTATTACAATAGTGTCAGAATGGTCGATCATTGATTTCATAATTGTTGATTTTTTTGATTGACACAAGTTTGGTAATCTACTATTATAATGGCGTCATTATGACTTTCCAATGGTCGGCAATGCAATTTGTTTCAATGTAGTGTCAGTGCACTACATTAAAAGAAATTGCATTTATTGGTAATCTCGTACATAATGACAAATGAATGACATTTCTACTAATGGGTTTTATAATAATGACAATACAACAATGCCATTATAACTCAATTATATTACGAGAACATTGACCGACCAATGATCGACCATTACCTATGAATTGAGCAGATTACGAACCTTTAGCAAAATGAAAATGGGATCGTGTTGGAATGACTGAATTTATAAAAATCAACCAATCATTTAATTATTTATTAATTCTATAAATAATTTTATGGTTTAGCAACAACTGCTACATAGGCACGTGGGTATTCGTATATCGAATGGTAAACTTTTGTAAACACGATTCAACAATGCAGCTACATACACTGCCAAATGGCAAATATTGATTTGGGTTATTACGACCCTATGGCACACAGGCACATTATGTACACACGTACCTACGCATTTATTTTAGCTAGTAATGCATTTTCACTAACAATAAACAACAGATTTAAGTGGTTAACCGCTTAATAAACATGGATATTATATTTTGTAAACATTTTAATCCATGACAAACAATATGTATGTATAACACAGCAGGTACCCAGTGCCGTCTCTGACCAGTCTCCGGAGTAAGGGACTACTCACACTTATACTCCATTGGTTTAGGTCGTTAAATAAAGGTAAACAAATCGTAAAAAGGGTTTTATAGATGACACTTTCTTGTTTAAAAACACGTTGTAACTTATAACCAAATTATATGGATTTTTAATTTTTACGATAGTTTCCTCTTTTATTAATGTATGTTAAACTTTATCTTTTATTCTTAAACTACTCTTCGTTGATGTAACTGCTTGAGCATAATTGTTTAATTAGATTAATAATAATACTATAATATTTTTTAATTTGTCTATTGTAAAGAGCCCAAAAATACAGGTTCTCAAAACGTCCACGAATTATAAAGTTGCTAAATTGAAGAGCATATCTGTGAAGTAGCATGTGGTTTTGTGTAACCTTAGAGTTTATTACTTAATATGTTTTCGTACGCACGTTTTTTCTGTGACAATTAAAATTATTTTTCATTTTTTCTTTCATGACAACTGAAGTGACAGGTATTAAGTTTTGTCGGTTATTTCACAGATGTCTCGTCACGTGGTTTTTTTGTTTACCTTTATTTAACTACCTAAACCAACGGAATATAGGTATTCAGCTCTGTTCAGCTTTTGTCCATAGAATACAACGATTTTCTATGGAGATGTTTTCGCATCCGTTCAGCTTTCCGCGTCTATTCAGTTTTCGCGACAACGAGGTATAAAATGAGGACAAATGTGTTTTTATCATTCGAATGCTATAGATAGAGTTCAGCGGTGTTCCGCCGCGTTGAGCGCTGTACGCGGTCGCCAGTTGTCGACGAGGAGTCGGGAACAGTCCACGTTCAGAATCGAACGTGGTGGAACAGTGCTGTACACGGATGGTGCTCGACTCCTCATCGGCAAGTTGCGACTGTTGGTGATGTGTGTATGTGAGGTCTTCAGGACTTCGAGAGCTCTTCAATGATTGAAGAGTTAAGTTTAAGTTTTTTAAGTTTTTTTTTTTACTTAAGTTTGTTATTACTAATTTTATGTAATTTAATTGGATCGGAAGGAACAATAAATGTTAACGAGTAAGTAGGTACAATAATTTTATGACGCGGGTACACACGCTCACGCCAGTTGATCAAGTAATGCCATGCGTCGGCGCGGGGTGGCCGGTGACGCTGCGTTCGACTCGCGCCCCCCTGCCCCCTCGTGTATGTTGCTTCCGTGTTCGGTTGGATGTTGGGCCGTGTACTCGTAGATGCGTAAACAGCGACCTTTTCACAATCTTACGATGCTGTATGCGGCTGATAGAAACAGCGACCAAAATCGTTCAGCGAACCCGAATGGAGCTGAATAGAACTGTATAAGTGTGACCAAAAGCGTTCAGCGAAACGCGAATGGAACAGAATAGAATTGTCTAAGCGTGACCGAAATCGTTCAGCGAAACGCGAAGGAGCTGAATAAATGTAGTTAGTCCTTTATTCTTCGTCAATGGTAGATAGGTTTTGGTTTTCAATCACACACAACATTACTGCCTCGTTGGTCTAGTGGTCGCAAGCACTACTGCCGAGCTCGAGGTCCAGGGTTCGATTCCTGGGTCGAGCAGTGTTATTAGGTTTTTCCACCAGTAATTTCTCAGTAGCAGCCCGGAGTCTGGATTTGTGCCCGGGTGATGGCAATAGGCTCACCCCCTGTTACATGGGACTTAAACCTACCTGGCGAATCGTGGATGTACTATAGGTATACCTCAGCCTAACACTTTAGGGATTGCAGGCGTGATTTTATGTTTATCAAGGGGTCGAGTTAGTAAGTAAAGCTAGTTCAAGCTAGTTAACCATTCCAAGACGAGTGGATCCTTATGGAGAAGAACGGGCAAAAAAATACATCATCATCATTTCAGCCGAAAGACGTCCACTGCTGGACATAGGCCTCCCCCAAGCACCGCCACTTCAACCGGTTCTGTGCTTTCCGCATCCAGCGGATACCTGCGGCCTTCACAAGGTCATCGGTCCACCTCGTAGGAGGCCTTCCAACGTTACGTCTTGCGGTATGCGGTCGCCACTCCAGAACCTTTCGGCCCCATCGGCCATCAGTTCTGCGAGCAATGTGCCCTGCCCACTGCTACTTAAGCTTGTCAATTCTTCAGGCTATGTCGGTTACCTTGGTTTGCCTGCGGATCTTTTCATTTCTGATTCAATCACGTAGGGAAACTCCCAAAAGTCCAAAAGCCCAAAAGTCTGACAACTAGTCTTACCATCGTCTCGTGTCGTATCGTGTTGGCAAGGTTCGCGCCCTCACACCCCTAGTCACCGCAGGAGACGCCCCGGGCGTCGGGAGTCGCAAGCCGATTTTCGGCCACCACAGTGTTGTCAGCACCAACTGACGGGGTCCGTTAAGGCCAATGTCTGCCAGGGTTGCGAGTTTGTCCGAAAGGGATGTCGTGGCCCTGGCACACAGGCAAATGAAGGAATACGGGTGGGTTTTAGTCAGTAAAAGTCTGACACGCCCTCCCGCTCCGCCCAGAGCGAGAGAAGTTATTTGATAATTTCCCAACCAAAAAAAAAAAAAAGGGAAACTCAAAGCATAGCCCTCTCCATTACCCCTTGTGTGACTTTTAGCCAAAAAAATACATCCCTTTGGGTGACTTTTAGCCAAAAAAATACATGGACACATAAAAATGAAAACATCATGTTAAAGACAATGACGTATTATAAATAGACGCGTCATACACGAACATTAGTACACTCAAAAACAGCGTAAGCCATGAAAGTAGCTACATACTTGCCTACAATCATACAGTGCGCGAAGAAAAGGACAGACCTATACCGATAACTGTTGTTAGAAAGAGATGAACATACATATTTAGTTACGTCACTAGCTGCTGCATGTTCATTGGCGCGTACGCGTTGGTCGCAGCAGTCAGGAAAAATGGCTGACTGGCTGTACAAGTACAAAACCAAACCACGGTTTCTTAAAATAAAAAAATACTTAAGCATGAAATGAGACGTTTTTCCGTACTCTCACAGTAGTAGTGTAATTTTTACATCGTGTATAGACACGGGAAGGCATTTTCATCACAAATAATTGCTGAGAATTGCGAGTGATTGTGATGTGTAGCCGCGTCACTGGATGGCGCGCGACTAATTTCATGTCAGGCAACTACCTGGTATTTACCTTGCCAATATTGAGCGCGGGTAACGCATCTAAAGGTAATACATCATTGGTTACAGAGGGTTCTTGTTTGAAAATAAAGGCTCTTACAGACTCACGCGATACTGCGGGTGCGACAGGCAGCGACATATAAATTGTGCTACTAGTGTCCGTCGCGCCCAATGACGTATTATATATAGACACGTTATCAACCAACATCTCGGCGCTTAAAAATGGCGAAAATACTAGATAACTACCTACTTATACGCGTAAAGAAAGGGAAAGAAAATATGACACCGTACGGCGGGATGCCTGTTGCTAGAGGGAGATAATAATAGTGTCCCAACCTCCCCTAACGTCACGTGACTACTAACTTCATGCGCCGGCCGCCATTAGACGCAGCGTCGTACAAAATAAAATAAAATAATGTAGTTTTGTAAACTTACGCGTGAAATGGCACATTTTTGTCTTTAACTTTTGGGGTATAATTTGTACATCCTCTGAAAACACACGACGGCATGTTTTCTTTATGTTTTGCACAGGTTTTCACACACGATATAAATTAAAAACAAACATAGCGTCGTGCGACAGGTTAGTGCGTGACTGAGCGCAATGTGGCCAATTGGCTTCATTTCATGTTGCCATTTTAGAGTGCGGACAACGTATCTATAGTTTTATACATCATTGGTCGCGCCCGCGATATCGCACCTGTTTGTATGCCCCACGCTGCCGCAAGCGCGGTTGACGTGTCCTCCCAAAACATGGGCGAGCGAAAACACTCATAGTTCCATATTCAAATCTTATTATTTAATTAGCTGAATAAAACTTTCAAACAACACTGATGCTTCTATGTTAATTATTTTATCATTAAACAATGCTAATATTCACAAATGCTAAGGCGTTTTAAGATGAAAAGTTTAATTAGTAACTTCATTACTTTTTACAACCCAAATTGACAATATAACGAACGAATTTTTATAAAGAAATGTGTGTGTAAAATAATCTTGTTATTTTATACTTAGTTTCTAAATTATTATTGAAACTGGTTAAGTTCTTGTATTAAATTATAACATTGAGGTACTGACAATTTAAACGTAACCGGCGCCCTTTTTCTACTTTAATACGTGACGCCAGATCATAAACAGAACTTACTATGTCAATTAATGTGGAATTGCTAATTTGAATTTAACCCAAAAGTCATCCAATGTTCCCTTTTAATTTTTACTACTTATAGTTTTAACGAGAACATCCAATTCATTGAATAATTCAATATACAACAATAGGTAATAGGAGTTTTCTAATTCACAAAGAAGCCAATAGATGGCGCCGATCTCTTACAGCAATTAGATAATAACACGATTGTAACAATATTCCGCAGAGGGCGTATTATTAAGAATAAGATCATTAATAATCTTAACAGTACACGCTCTGTCGGCGACATGTATGATAAAATGATAATGGTTAATCTATATAAATATGTAACGATAGGTCAGGTTTTCGTCGTCAACTCCTGGGGGCCTAAAGTAGACGGTTTAGCAGAATCATAATATGATCTGCGTACAATTCATACATCCCGCAATTCATCTGTTTGACAGCTGATGTTTGACATTAGACTTCAATAAAGCAATTAATAATTTGTGGACCATTTTACGAAACTCCATACAAACTGTTAAAGAGATGAATTGCGGGATATGAATTGCACGCAGTTTCATAATATGATTCTGCCAAAGCGTCCATTTTAGGCCCCCTGACTATTATGGGAGGCGTCCACTTCTGTAAACAATTTGGAGCCGACTCTTTATAAAATGTATGAATAAATATTATTATGTATGATGAATGAACGTAAACGAAATAAAAGGCGTATGTAAGGAGCGTAGCAACTGGCGTTCTATAGTTTATGCCTACCCCCGTGGAAAGAAGGCGTGTGGTTTTATGTAAATGTATCTATCTTTAAAATCTAGAAAAATATGACAATACCACGATAGTGAAAAGAATAAAAAAAAACCGGTCAAGAACGAGTGGGACTCGCACACCGAGGGTTCCGTACGTATTTATATGATGTTGATGATTTCTGAAAAACTGTGCTATTTAAAGACATAGTTTTATTTTACCTGTAATCTTTACAGAAATTTCTATCACATAGAATAATTTCAGATTTTTATCTATGCAAACTTAGGAGATAAGGGTGGGGAACGGTATTTTTTATTACATTTTTCATCCAAAGTCGGAAACTATGCCGCCTAAAACAGAAAAAAAAATGTTTGAGAATGTGTAAACAGCGTTCTTTCCTATGATACGCCCTAGTTTGCCCCACTTCAATTTTTTAAGACCCCCTTTCAGTTCCTTTTGCAAAAAAGTTTTTTTTTTTAATTTCTTTCTTGTTTGCAAAATAGTTGGGCAAACGTCATCTAAAACTATTCTAAATTTCAAGTTGATAGCATTTGTAGTTCTTAAGAAATCGAGGTATGACAGACAGACAAACAGACTTAGTCTCACCATAAGGGTTACTTTTTACCATTTTGGTACGGAACCCTAAAAGTGTTTGCTTCTAAGCTACGGACAACAAAGCGCCTTCCACACTATTCAAACAATGTTATTGACGTTAAAATGGTCCAGAATTAATGACACAGGTTTTCTGAATTAAATAGTTGTGATATGTAGTTTTATTTTGTAAATAGCCTCGCTCATATTGTATGGATGAAAAGACAATAAAAAATACCAGAGCAATTGTATACACAAACACTATGTTAAATACCATTTCGTTGAAATACACACGCGTATTTCGACCACTATGTACACCTGTGATGTACACACGGCTACATATCAAGCATTTACAGTCTAGGCTGATCTCGCATTGTATAGGATATTCGTACAATTCGAGGTCAGCGTATACTGGAACTGTATAGCTTGATGTGTAGCCGTGTGTACCTTCCAGAATTGTTTTATTAAATGAATTAAATTAAGGAAAAAGATGAAAGGAGTGGAAGGATGCTTATGCCCAAGAGTGGGACAGCGCAACCTAATAAAAAAAACCGGCCGAATGCGTGTCCTACCACGCACAATGAAGGGTTCCGTAGTTAGGATGAATTTATCCCAAAAACTAACTTAACATTGTAGTTGAAAAACATGCTCTCCCATACATCGTTATACGTTACGTTCAATTCTTCAACTGCAAATTTAAGTTGGGCGACTATTACTCGTTGTAAACCCTACTTATCTGTGATAGTTTTCCTTTTAATTTCGTTATATATACTACTGCCATGAATTTTTTCACATATCCAAAACCAACCATTTAGCTGGCAGGGAGGGGGACACTTGACTCAAACAAAAAATAGCACTCTAAAGCTTAATATTACGCAAACGGATCTCAGAATTGAAAAATGTCTTTAACAGACCCACAATATTTTTAAACGGCCTATCCAACGATACGCCACACCTCCAAAGGTACCCTAAAAAAAAATATTTTTCATGGTTTTATTTTACGAATTTCTCGGCTTTATTAATATGTACACCCATGCCAAATTACAGCTTTCTTGGACTAAGCGTCTCTGAGCTAAGCCGGGGACAGACGGACGGACGGACGGACAGACAGACAGACAGACAGACAGACGGACATGGCGAAACTATAAGGGTTCCTTGTTTACTACGGAACCCTAAAAAGAGAATATAATTCAGCCGTTGCGCGTTGGACGGACTTCTAATTTTGATAAGTATGGAAAATAAGAATAAACTCACATCTGACAACATCACGCGTTTCGCATTCCCTGAAGGGTTGATCAGAGGTATACATCTCTGCCAATCCCTTCAAAAAAACAGGCATGATTGTGTCAATACGGTGTAGACTTCCACTAATTAACTACATATAGGTACCTTAGTAGGTAAGTAGTGCTTACCTAACAAGCGAAGCACGACTCACACACACAACATAATATATAAATATCTAGCTACCTTAATTTAAAAATCAGACCCACCCACAAATACCACGGAGTCTTTTAAAAAATCCGCTGATTTCGTCTTTTCCGTAAATTAAAGTCGGCTCGCTGATTGAACGAGATAAGAAAGTTTTTTGGTTGAAAGTGAAGCTAATCATTCAAGATTAGCAATGGAGCTGAAATGTGGCGGGGATAGGCAGCCTTATCTTCTTTAAACTCCGGAACTATTAGTTTTATTACTCATACCTTTAATGTGACTATCGAGACCTTATTTTAATAACTCTTCAGAAAGAACATTCAGTTCTATAAAAATGTTAATAAATATCGACCTTGTACTTTCGCAAATACAGTTGAAATTGATTTAATTATGCACCGATAAACGGAATCGTTTCAGATTAAAATACTGATAGGATTACACGCTACGTGCAATTTTGATAGCAAAGTCACGGCAATCTGTGACTAACTTAAAATTTTCGTTATTATTTCTGGGGGCCTAAAATGGACGCTTTGGCAGAATCATAATAAGGCCCCCTGTTCTTCTAATCTTCGATATTGTGGTCGCAACTACCTTTGTTAAGAACCCACCGATCCATTCTATAAGTGTAGTGAGCTGTCAATAGTCTAAATCCATCCCTAGCATCAGGTGGAATGGCAGCTCATCTCAAGCTCATTTCACCTTAGAAGTATTCACGGTGAGTTTTTTACAGAATTAAGGCTTCTACATACCGGGGCGACTTGTCGCGCGACGCGACGCGACACAAAGGCACCGCTCGTTCCGCGACACGCGGGGCCTTTGTGCCGTGTCGCGTCGCGCGACAAGTCGCGCTGGTATGTAGAAGCCTTAAATCGGTTCGGCAAATAGTTCCAAACCTGGGGGCTACTCCGAATATAAATCCGAAGTATCGGCCGAATGTTCGGCCGTTGCTTGACTACGACTAACTATGACTGACAACGGCTAAAGAAAAACGACAGTCAAAGAGATAAGCCAAAGTCAAAAATGTGACTTTAAGTCAGGTAAGGATTCAAAGTCAAAAAAGGAAACTATGGAAGTTATAAAATGGCCGAACATTCGGCCGATACTTCGGATTAACGCTTCAGAGTAGACCCCCAGTACATCTGTGGATCCACAGCTGTACCCCGCGATTTTTTTTTTACGATTTTTGCAATTTTCCGGTCAGTGTCAGGTTCTATCTTGATCAAAATATAATTCGCGACTATTCAAAAATTATAAATCTAATTATTAGAATCTGTCTAAGTTAGATTTGTTCCATTGAATTACTTTTTCATGAAATCATGACATTGGGGAACAAATCTAACTTAGATACATAAATGATTCTAATGATTATAATTCTGTAAATAAGTACATTTATAATATGTTATAGTCGCAAATCATATTTTGATCAAGATACAATATGAAATAGACCAGGGAGGCCTAAAATGGACACTTTGGCAGAATCATAATATGATCTGCGTATAATTCATACCCCGCAATTCATCTGTTTGACAGTTTTGTATGGAGTTTCGTAAAATGGTCCACAAAATAAGAATTGCTTTAATGAAGTCTAATGTCAAATAGCAGCTGTCAAACAGATAAATTGCGGGATGTATGAGTTGTACGCAGATCGTATTGTGATTCTGCCAAAGCGTCCATTTTAGGCCCCTTGTAGAAATGTGTTCAACTCAGATAGTGGTATAGTATAGTTACTAGTTGTATCTTCTTCGAAACGCTTTTCGAGATGTATGTAAGTAACTAGATACACTAGTTTCACCGCAGCTGTGCGAATAAAAGACAAACACACCATTCCCACGCAAACAAGAGTCAACTGAACAGGCGTTAAACTTGCCAACTGTCACTTACTATTTATATACTGTCGCCATTTTGAATCGTACGCTCGTACTTAACTATTGAGTTGTATTGATGCACTTCCTCAATTATCTGCGGTATACAATAATATCGCTCCAAAAAAAATATTGTACCCATACCTGTGTAAAGTCAGCCTCAAAAAGACGTATACTATTGTTACAATATTAAGTACCAAAGATTGTAGAAAATTAAATGAATTCTTGTCGTTTTGGATGTATACCTGGATAGATAGATATATAGAATACTCATTATTACAGTACAGTCATGAGCACTAATATGTAAACGCTTAGCAGAATTCAAAAATGTTTTTCTCGTGGAATAACGATAGTAACTTTGAGAAAATATGCATTTCATAATAGTTTGGGGTCCAAAATACTATGTTCGTAGTAAAATAAAATTTCAATCAATATAGTTGGAGAAAATCACTTTTAAAAGTTGCTGAGTGTATACATATTGGTGCTCGTGACTGTACACCATAATAATTACCGATATAAATGTAGAAGTTTTACAAAGCGGGACACAATGGGCGCGATCTTTTAATTACTACCTTTGGATTGAGATTAAAGGGGAAGGAGAGACAATATACTGCAGGTAGTCTGCGGTGTACCATTTACATAGATAAACAATTAATATACATACATGACTAAACTTATCTATACTTACAACATGTATGTTTATTATGAAACCAAACCTGAAAACGCGAAAAAAAATCAGCTGTTCCCTACATTTATGTTCTCATAACTCGTCAAAATGTAGGGAACAGCAGATTTTTTTTCGCAAGTTCAGGTTCGGTCCCATAGTAAAAGTGGTTCATAATTATAAGTACAATGACCCCTTAAGAGGTTGTGCGTTAATTCCGGGACATGTTGTGTAAATATATTCAATGATGGTTATGAAACAAGCGCAAACAACAAAAAATATATTAGTTATGTTTAAGGAGAGAGATAGTGTGTACCTAGATAATATTGAGGCTGACTGTACGTATGAATATGCTCTTTTGTTTTTCTCAAAGTATCGTACGTAAATATTGGATCAAAGGTGAACAATAAACACGTAATTCATATCAAAGAAGCTGTACAAGCAAAGATGCAATTGAGTATTCAGCGTCAGTGAATCACGGAATTTCGGTCATTGTTCAGTCCGTGCTGTGCTGTCTACAAGGGGCTGCGCGGCAAAAGGTACTTAATTGTGGCTTTGGTGAATCAGTTATCTTCACTGTACTCCAACTTAAAACTCTGGCGCAGTCCCAGCTTGACCTATTTAAGTTGAGAGACGAAACTTAACGAGAGTTTATTGGACAATTCAAAATTGTAGAAACAGTCGTACTTGTGATAAATCACAAGTACGACTGTTACAACAACAACGTTACTCTTGTTTTTGGGAGAGGCCTATGTCCAGCAGTGGACGTCTTTCGGCAGAAATGATGATGATGATGACTCTAGATTTTGTGTAGACATCTACATAGACAATAAAACTAAGATAAAAGAGAATGGAATATGGAAAACAATTAATATAAAACTACATAAAGTTATTAAACAAATACAAATAACTCTCAACTCAAAGCACATCAAAGAAGTTATCTAATTGAATAAAATCCAAACATAGGAAATAATCAAAACATAGAAACATTGTAAACACTTTAATTATACTTAAATTATGTTCTATTATTTACACAGTAAATGCCATTAAAAATAATTACAAAAACAAAAATCTTCTAACATTTCTGAGTGTCATAATTATCCGGTTTCTCATTAATAAACGCTTTAGCGGCATCCTCTTCCATTTCATGCGACTCTTTGAAATAATTCTCTATTTCTTGCAGGGTTTTATCTTTGGTTTCAGGTAAATATTTATACAATATAAATGCAAAAATGGAAGCTGACATACCGTAGAAGAAGAAAGCTCCTGGCAATGTGAGTGCCTTAAATATATGCGGTGACAGTTTTAGTACAGTTGCCATTAACAGTTCGGAAAACAATGTGAGAATGAGTAACGAAGAACTTTTGTATCTCAAAAATATTAATTCACCGAAGATAGTGGACGGCATTATCATCGGACCACATGTTATGGCAACTGAAAAGGAAGTCAGCAAAACAATAGAAATTATCTTATTTTCTAATATGACTTGCAAATTAATTAGGTACAGATATAATGATATTATGAACAAAAACGTAATTCCTAGAGCTGAAGACGATAACAACAAAGTTCTTCTATTTATTAACTTTGATAAAACACAACCGATCTGCATACCAAGTATAGTAATAGCGTCCAATATAAGCATACCAGTGTATGCAGCTGACTCACTAGCAGTTATTTGGCTGATCAAATCTACAGCATACATAGAACACACTAACTTTCCTGAGAAATGATATAATGCCATAACAGCCATAGACAGCAACAGGGGTTGATAGAAACCTTTAGCAGCAGCAGTTTCTTTGACGATACGAAGTTTATACCACGAAGTGGATTTTACTCGCGCAGCGCACTTTCGAAGATATTCTTTCTGAGATTTTATTAAGCTCTCAAGTTCCTCTTCTGAGTCTTTGTCATGTCCTTTCAACCAATGATGTGCTTTGGCACACTCCTCGAATCGTCCGTTCATTGCTAGCCATGACGGGGATTCAGGCATGATGATTGCAGTCAGGGAATAAAGGCAGCATACAAAAGCGATGATAGCAATGTTCCTCCAGTGACTAAAGGTTCCCGTCACATTTGCGATCCACACGCCCCAAAAGAATATTGACGACTCGATCATCATGAACACGCCTCGGTATCGAGGTGATGTGTATTCCACGATGATGACGATGAGAACTGTCATGTTACTGGCAAGAGTTACACCTTGGAGTATTTCACTGATAAGGATGTGTACTGCACTGGTACTGCAGTAAAAAACGATAAAGCTTACTATCGTTAACACTGTTACAATTAGGAACGGAATTTTCCTTCCAATGTATTGTGTGAGTATTGGTAGAATGATGACCCACGGCAAGGAGCTGTAGCCAAGAACAGAAGCTGAAAAGAAAATATAGTTACGTTAGCTATCTGAAGTTGTGACTTAAATCTTCATTAATTATGGTTTTCTCAGATCGTTTCAGTAGCTAAATTATTTTTTTTCGAATTGAAATGTAATGCTTTGTTTGCAAAATCAAAATTAAAATCAAAAATATTTTTATTTCACTTAAGCCTACATGTGCACTTATGAAACGTCAGAAGCAAGGTGAACGGTTCCAATTGGTCTTTTCCTATGGAGAAGAGCCGGCAAGAAACTCCACGGTTACTCTTTTGTTTTAACTACTATAATGATTATTGTGTTTATGACCAGAGGCTAATTCACGTAATTTCATGACGCGCCGATCAAGTTGCAGTGCAGGTGCAATGAAGTTTAAGTTTGAGTGATAAACGGTATTCTTGTAATCTTTGAACTGCGCGTAAGCTGCGCGTGAACTGCACGTCAACTGCACGACAACCAAACTCTACCAAACTTACCTACGGTGTGGCCACACGATAGAAAAATTATTACACACTAAATAATCGACTAGAATCGATTACATTTCAATGAATATAACGTTATTTTAATATTAAAATAATACCCCAGTACTGCTTTTGGTGCTTTTTCTTCCCTTATAAACAAACAATTGTGTTTTGATTCACAATCAAAGTTATATTTTGCTAAAATTTGGCTGAATGATGGTCTAACAGTGCCGCATAAAACTAAGACTGTCAAAAGTGTCAAAATATGAGGATCACTCCAATGTCAAGGAGCGCGAAAGTTCAAACTCGGTTCAAATTAAATACAAAACTTGCTAAACTTTGATGGTAAGTATGTATTATATTATAATAAAATGCTATTTAAGGAGGCAAGGCAGTGAAGTTTACGAAGAAGTAGCAGTTTAAATTCCATTATGTAAGTTTCATCCTGATTTTTCAGTAGGTATGACTTCACGCAAACGCGTTTCTGTGCGGCATATAGAACTGCTGCTGGAATATTTGGAGGGCCATAGGGACCTTGCCCGTGGCCGACTCAAATCTAGAGAAGGGAGTGCCCTCACATCACGCCTTTGGTCAGAGTGCGCCAATATAGTAAATGCCGAGGCAGACTGGTATCAAGGAACTCCCAAACAGTGGAGCAAGGTTTGTTAGATTCCATCAATATATTACTTATGTGTATCGGTACAATATACTTGGGTAAATAACTAGACTTGTAATATTTTTAGTGGTATACCGACTATAAATGCCGCTTGCTCAACCGAATCAAGCAGATTCGGCAGAATCAACGCGGTACAGATGGAGGGCCAGGCGTGAACACTTCTTTATCCTCTTTAGAAGAAAGACTCGCTGCTCTGCTTGGTGCAGGCAGTGAGGTTGTGGGAAGGAGTGGTACGCCCCAAAATGAGGTGCAAATTAATCCCGTATCTGTAAGTTATGGAATACCTTTTTTTATCTTTATTGTATTTATGCTTGGTCATAGTGACAGTGGTATTTTTCTTTTTGATTTGCTAGCCTGCACCCCACGCCGTTTCTCTATCGCCTGCACTTCGCAATTCTCCATTGCCTGCACTTCCCACATTTTTCTCCGATGATATAGAACATGCACCTACACCCAACAATACTTTTAATAGGTTAGTTTTAATATCGGAAATAGGCAGTTCTTGGGCGAGGTCATACCAACACGATAGAAGAAGGTTTGATGATTTATTTAGTTACTAACCAGTTAATATTCATGAATGTTTTATTTTTTTCATAAACTGATGATACTCCCGCAACAACACAACACATCACACATATTACTGAAAGGTATGAATAACAGTCATCATCATCATCAGCATAATATTTAGGCAATAAATAACAGTCTGAAAACTATAACATAATATATTTTTATTTTGTTTTAGTGAGCAAGAGGCCACTACAGCCAGGCAGCGTCGCAGCAATAACCCATGTCGCCGTCGTAGACAATGTACATAGTGTAATTTTATTATTATATACTTAATCCACTATAATGAAATGGAAAATTAAAACATACCGGGTAAAACGGGGTGAATAGGGATGCAGGGGTGAATCGGAACGCAATTTTAAAATGGATTTTAAAGTTGAAATAACATCTTTTGTTGCCAAAGAGAACTACAATGTGTTACCTGTATTATAATTAACGATTAAGTGTCCTTGTTGGCAACAAACAATATTATTTCAAGGTTAAAATCCATTTTAAAGTTGCGTCCCGATTCACCCCTGCATCCCTATTCACCCCGTTTTACGGTAACACAAAACAAACACACGCGACTTTACACTGATTATAGGTGTACCTACATTTTGTTTAAATACCTAATAGAAACTATACTGCAGTCATTTTCTTTTTATGCAAAACGGCGGAGGCGGCTTCTTCAGATGACGATTAAAACAAGCGGATTCTATAATAACTGTTTGAGAAGTGTGAGAATGATGTAAAAAAAATATGTGCATCATCATTATGAATATAAAAATAAATAATTAAGTTTTATTCTGACTACTTATTCCCTATGTAGCCACAGGCGATTAATAAGAGCCTGTTGTACAGCCCGACCTTCCAACAAGTCTCTGTTTGGCCGCCTATTGCCTTGAGCAAGAATACTCAGGCTTTCCGCACGCACTTCCTCCTCACATGCTCTACGCCGTACACGCATTCTCTCTTCTTGCTCACGCTCTTGATGTGTCAGTTGGGGCACTGGTAATCGTGCCTTGTTTGCTATATTGGCCTGCTTTGGCCCACCAGAGTCTGATAAGATCCGCTTGACAAGGAAGCTAGTGTTATGAGAACCTGAAAGTGACCCAATTATTAATAGACTACCTACCTACTGTTAAATATAATGTATTTTGCATTAGGTATTTAATTCCAATACTAGGTGTGCACGGCGCTTTCACCCGCGCTCGGCTCGTAAGTCATAGCATGATTTAAATAGCCTATAAACTTCCTTAAGAATTGACTGGTAGTTTCAGAGATTAGCGCGTTCAAACAAACAAACTCTAAATTACTATAGTTAAACAGGTTTGACTAACCTTTGCCTGTACACTCAAACCATCTTTCCTTCTCTCATTTGGAATACATGTTGACATTTTAGTACCTAATCAACTGGCGAGCCAAGTTTTGGTCAGACGATAGGTTTTCTGGAATTCCCGATCCAAAATACGGAATGGATCCACAGAAAACCTATGTCTTCTTAGAGCTTGACGGCGTTCTCGGTCTTTTATTTCGGCAGCGAGGTATAAAATCCTCAAACCAAGTTGGAAACTCATATTCACTGAAAAGGTTAAAAAATGGTTAGAATACAACTGAAAACGATTATTAAACATACAATATTGAATTTTAAACACTTACATTCACAAAAAATACAATTTGATGCCAACAAAAGTAAATAATGAGGGACTTATGTTGTGCGTAACCGAAACTGCACGTTGATCGAATTAAAACTCAAAAGCTGTCATTTTGAGACGTCAAATGAATAGTAGAATACCGATCAAGTTGCGTTCAGGATCACGCGCTAATGACGCGCAGCAGTAGAATGCCGATAATGCGCTCGCGTGACGCGAACTTGACGCGAGCGTATCTGACAGCCGTAGAGAATAGTAGAATACGAAATGCGTTGTTTTGATCGAAACTTCATTGCAACTGCACTGCTACTGCACTTCTTTAGTTACGTGAATTAGCCTACAGATACTAAAATGTATAGTGAACTTAGTAAATATAGACATGATATTATTACACAACCAAGATGCCATGTCGTCAGTCAGTGGTTCAGTTGCATTTGCTTCTTTCCTCAGTTGTGGTATGAGAACTGTAGGAGCTCCGAAACATAGTCCAAGCACGAAATATATCGACGTGCATACCGTGCAAACGTAGAACTGGAAAAACAAACATTTTGTGATCACAAAAAAAATATTATATTGCTTTGAGTATTGAAACAAAATAATTTAAACATATGGATCACTGCAGATACGGTTTGAGATTCTATAAAAATATGACTAATACAAATTGTTTTTAATACATTACCAAATGGAATGAAGGACTTAAATATAATTAAATTTAAAAACAAATTAAGACATCTATTATGATTCCTTAATGATAAAATGTAAGGTATTTTCCGAGGGTCCGAGCGGTGGGATCTGTCCCTGATACAGAGGTGGATGCAGCTTCATGTTAGCGCCTCTCCTCGTTATAATTGACATGCGTTTATGACCGTATTGTGTATGTTTAATTTTGTTATTGATTGTTTTAGTGTATAATATTTTAATTAATTATATTTAATTTAATTGTGACATTGGTTTAAAATCTAACGTGTAATGTGTATGTGTTGTACCTAATTTTATTTATTGTTGATTATTTGAATGATATGTGTTTTATTGAATTTTTTTTTTTTTTTTTTAATAATGTATGGACTATGTCTGAAATAAATGAATTAATAATAATTTTACATTGTTATTTATTACATTTTTTGACAATCAGCAACAATTTGACGTCATTATTTCCATTCTAGACTCAATTGTTAATGTTTTGCTTGTTTTTTTGTGTCTTAAGTTATGTTGTGTTTCGTTGTAATTATTTTATTTTATGTTGATTATTCTTTTTTATAATAATTACTAATTGTGTGAAAGAGTACACCTTTAAGGTAGATTTTTGAGGAACGAATTATTTATTATTAAGATCTCATGTAAAATGTACCAAAACTCACACTAATAAATTAATTTGAATTTTTAGTTAGCAATGTTTCAAGGGACTACTATAATTTGAAACTAATGGATTTTTGCAAAAACGAATTGCAGGCTTTTTTTTGGTCAATTCGCGAAAACAAACTTACTTCGTCAATGTCAATATTTCTTCGTGACAGTATTACGACGTGTAGGATACACAAAGTTAGGTACAAATTTCCTCAGACTAAGCAGTGTACTAGATTACCTAATCAATCATAACAACTTCCACTCTCGTTACACTGTCCTAGAAAAGATAATTATGATATTTACTAACCTGTCTTAAGAATGGCTGCCACGAGAACTTCGCGTGTGTCGGACATTCTTCATTGTCGTTACTTTCGGCATCCGTACTCTTTTCCATTTTTAATAAAAACGTGCAATTTTTATCTTATAAAACAGCACTTCAACAATCGCGACTTCTGAAATTGAATAATAATCATTTTCAATTTTATTTCACGGCGATCTGAAATATAATTAATTAAACAGAGTAGTGTTCCTTACACACACGTATTAGCATCGCATTTTTAGAGATAAAATATATATATTTTTTTTAAGTTGGATTATTATCTCAGCGTTGGCAAGTGGCAACACAGATACGTCACTTTTTCTTTCGCGCGCTTAAATGACATCGCATGAAAAAATTCGCTCTCGTCGAATTGCTAGTTTTTAATAAGTTTACAGTACTCTTTATTGAAATGATGATCTTTGACGAAGTGTCAATTATGCCAAGTGATAGAAAGTGTAATGAGTGCATTGTTAGTGGAGACCTGAGGCGGCCACGAGTCCACGACGTTCATGAACGACATCAACAGAAAGCAGATAAATACATCAGAGACAGACTCCTAAACCTGACCCAAGGTCCGGAGGCCTCCCACAACCCTAATGTGCGAGAGTGCCTGACTTTAACTGACCACCTTGTACGTGATACTGACAGCGCTTTATATAAGCACTATGGTGGACAATAGCACTGCCTATTGCCAGTTGCTGTAAATTTTCTAAAGCATTATCTCTCCAGAGACACGAGATGTCACCAGTATTCGTTATCTAAACGATACTAGCTGGATGAGGAGAGCTGCCAGAGAGGCTCGTGAAGCCCTTAGCGATGTTACTGTGCATAGCTAACTGGTATGCGTTTATCAACATTACATGTATGTGACAAAATTCAGTGCGTGCGAGACACGCCAGTAACGTGTGACCTTCCCGTTACTAGCTGGATGAAAAGCTCTAACAGTGTGTATAGCTAACTCGGGTATATACTTGTAATAACAGGTAAGTTTCATTTCTATGATCAAGGTTAAGAAAATTTAAAAAAGTGGTTTGATAGGCTTTTAACTTAAGAGCATGAATGCTGCGAGTCAGCCTTACCCAACCCTGCACACTGTCTGTGTGTTATACACGTGCAAAAGCATTATACGCCCTTGTGAGTGCTGGACCCTACCTCCATACCTGGATTGTTATCATTGAGTATAAAATACTCTTAACAACACTGACTCTTGTCATAAAGGGGGTTTGACATGCTTTTAACTTACGAGTAAGAAGGCCGCGAGACAGCCCTACTCAACCCTGCACACTGTCTGTGTGTTATAAACTTGCAAAAGCATTATACGCCCTTGTGAGTGCTGGACCGTACCTCCGTACCTGGATTGTTATCATTGAGTATAAAATACTCTTAACGACACTGACTCTTGTCATAAAGGGGGTTTGATATGCTTTTAACTTACGAGTATGAAAGCCGTGAGACAGCTTACTCAACCCTGGACACTGCCTGTGCGTTTATACACTCGCAAAGCATTTGTTACTATTGAATATAAAATACTCTCAATATGCTCATAGCATATTATCCCACCACTATGTGACCTAGCTCTCGCATCAAGGACAATACTATGGAAGCACACCTCGCTTCAACAGGTTACTTTTTATCAGCCACCTAGGTGGCTTAATTATCCTGACCTACAAATGATACCTATTTTGTAAACTATATAAAGAAAAATTGTGTGATTTTTACACTCATACATTCAAATTCTGTAAGTACAGGATACGTTAAAATGATTCTGTGATGCAATGGCTGACAGTACAAGATACTTTGCAAAAATGATTATGTTATACAACGGCAGACAACAAATGCTTCAGATATCTATGGAAATTTCCATAAATGTAACTGAAATGAACCAATACCATACAAAGTATTATTCAATGCTCCCTTAATTATCTATAAGGTAAAAGCCGTACTTTCAGATTCCTCTAAACTGAGGGAACAAGGGATTGGCATAAACAGGGTGGACTGGTTACCTCTATCATAGGGATGGCAATGACTGACCTTATGCCCATGAAGAACATAATACAAACACAAACTGTGGATTGACTTGGCTGATGCAACAAAAAACACCTGCCAACATAAAAAACAATTAAAATATAAATAAATAATAATATAATACTACCAAATTAAAACCAGAATAAAACTAATATTGCTTCTAAAATTGACATGAATACTAACTTACTCTATTTGAAAAACAAACAGATACAATCATAATTAATTAATACATTAAACCCACAACAAGACTCAAGACTCTTGTTATCTAACGCTATCAATCTGTTTTTTTATATTATCTATTTAGAATGATTTCTTTGATATTATTATTATGATAATAGAGAAACTTACCAGTCCTTTTGAGAAAATGTACCTAAATAGCACAACAGGAGTTGACTTGTTATAGTAAATAAGAAATAAAACATCCTACAACTGGGTACAGAAATCAATCAATATGGAAAACAAAGATGAATGTTGTTGGTGGACCTTAATAACAATCCGACTTATATCTACACTCCTGAATGACAATTTATCAAGATTGATACTGGAATACAACAACCATAAACAGCTGCAGACCACTGACCCTGTTATCGGCTGTGGGTACAAAGATACAATAAACTATTTGATACCTATCAAAATTCAATATCTCAACTTCTGAATAACATTTCAGCTAGAAAAAACCGAGATGAATTAAAAATGCATTAACTACAGATTTACAATGAATGTGTACATTTTAGACCCAAACAAAATAGAAAATTCAGTTTCATTCTGAACCTAAAACTGGTACTTAACCCCTGCTAGGGCAGTGAGAATTCCATTATAGGTACTTAATTGACAGAAAATTACAAAGCTCCCAGATTTAACCCTATTACTTTATACTGCTAACTTGTACACTATTCAATTATTTTTTCAACCTATCAAAATAGATAGGTATCTACTTATATGATTTCATTCTATAGGTACCCGCAGGATTCTTCCTATGACCAGATAGGTTACAAATAAAGGGTTCATTATAAATACATTGTCTAATAACTTCTTTAATAGAATCCTCATACTTCAACTGTATCTTGTAGCTCTGCTGTATTGACCTATAATAAATGTAATCAGTGGTCTTGACTAAATTACCAGTAGTGAGTGACACTCAGGTACCGAAACAAGATTTCCTACCAACCCACCCTGATTATTTATTCGTCAAAATATCAAGACCGACATAATAAGCACCTTTAGACAGACACCAATTTACGTGTACAAATCGAAAATCGCCCGAAAATTAACCATGGAGATCTAACACCTTGAAACAAGTGCCTTGAAATAACTATATTAAAACAAAAGTAAGAGTTTATTTACATAACATTACGCCCGCATTCCCAGAAGGGCCGGACAGAGATGGGTGATCTTATTCAAAGGCTATAAAATCAAAATGTCTAATTAAACATTTAACCATTCCAACTAAGTACTAGACTACACATTTAGCAGTACCTAGATAACAATGATAATCACAACACTAAAGTAAAATTGTCAAGGAAAAACGAAACAAAGGGGGGGGCGGCGCATTGTGAGGATAAAGTATTGATGGATTGTGATTAGAACATGAGCAAGGCCAGGCATACCATACAATCAATGCAGGCACCATGAACAAAAGTACCTAAAAATTTCTTCGTTCTTAAGCACATTGTACAGTGAACATAACTAATTATACAACTTCCTCACCTAAGGCATATAACTCAATTTAATGCCCCATAGCTGAAACTAATCTTTTCGATTAGCTCTCAACTTGTCAAGTAATAATTGACTATTTGCTAGCAGAACGTATGAAAAACATGTGGAAGTTAGGATTCCTTTGATCATAAGTACTTGAAGTAAACGGTTTCACTATAAATTAAGAAATATATTTTCTTTTTTTATCCAACGCCAATACAAGGCAGAAAAAAAAAAAAAAAAAAAAAAAAAAAAGGAGACCTTAAAGCTTACGGAGACATATAAGACTGCTATTCCCAGTCACGAAAATATTCAAAAGTATTCAATCTCACATACAGAACAAACTTTACTAAACAAGTTGGCTGCCGTTTTGGCTCTAATGTTGACTCTGTGGACTAATAAAACAAATACTTCATTATAACCGTAAGTTACGCTAAGCGAAATAGTAAGTTAAAGTAATATTAATCCTTTACCTCTCACAGTACAACAAATACAACAGCTCAACTTAAAGTTGACATCAATTGAGACAAACACAATGTGGGTTTTCTCGCTGTTGATTATGCCTCATTGCTGACTAACAATAGCAATAACAGGAATAATAATTATATATAATAGGAATGCTAATTCCTAACAAAGTAACGGTAATGAACAAAAATAAAAAGTACCTACTTAACAAACCAGAATATTTATAACCAGAGATTGCAGACAACTCTAAACATCTACTCTGTTTAATTAATTATATTTCAGATCGCCGTGAAATAAAATTGGGAATCAAACGAGCTTACCTCTTAAGCGAAGTCTTGATTCTAATTTTATGAAAGGCGATCTGAAATATAATCACCCACCCGCCACTAGCTAACAACCCCCATGCTGCAATAATCAGTCTACCTAATTCACTTATCCTTTCAGGAAATCCTAGTGAATGTAAGTATGCGGAACTACTCTGTACAGAAAACAGAGCTTGTTCCTTACTTAAGGATCTCTAAAATAAGTGACGTTTCTGTGTTGCCACTTGCCAACGCTGAGATAATAATCCAACTTAAAAAAAATATATATATTTTATCTCTCAAAATGCGATGCTAATACGTGTGTGTAAGGATCACTACTCTGTTTAATTAATTATATTTCAGATCGCCGTTCATAAAATTAGAATCAAGACTTCGCTTAAGAGGTAAGCTCGTTTGATTCCCAATTATATTATTATATTTAAATTTATCAATATTTCAATAAAAAGTTACAATAACATTCAAAGACTAGCAGTACAAATACAGATGTTATTTATTTATAATTTTTTGTTGTTTTCATGTCGACACATGAACGAATGTGCCGCACGACAAGTTTTGTTTGTACAGAATAAATTAAGGTTTTGTGTAAAACAATGAAGTACAGGCTACGGTAATTATCATTGAAATATTATCATTACATATTTAGCCAGGGCTAAATAACAACAGATCAGATAGGCCGTCACTTCATGTAAAATACTGGCATTCAGCCGGCTCGTGGTTAGAGTGGAAGCTAAAAAAAGCTAAGCAGATGATGATGATTTGGTGGTAGTTTCCTATTTTATTATATCCACTGTAGATCGGTAGAGATAGGAAATAACTTAACCAGCCAAATGTTTAAAACACTACACACATACTACTCACGAATAAATCCTCACCATGCTTTCCTTTCAAGCCAAAGAGATAGGGAAAAGCTTAACCAGCCAAATTTTTAAAACACCACAACACACGAATAAATCCTCACCATGCTTTCATTTCAAGCCAAGAACCAGTGAACTATTTAGGTAGAAATTGCATTTTAAAAGTCATGTTTATAAAATTAACGAAAACCACTGATCACCGGTAGACACTCAGGCAGAAACAATCGATGTCTTTAGTGCACTCACACTGAATCGGATGTCTTCACTAATAAGGGTTCAAACACACTGGCGCGACGAAGCCGCGACGTTTGACCGAGTGCGCGCGTCTGAATATGGAAGTGCATCGTAGCACAAATAAATAGCTATATCAGTGTGTTACTATTTATACACGATATTATTATATATACCTACTATTGGAACAGAGTTTTGTAGGCACCATCGATAATAGCAATTTGCTTCGCAAATGCATTTACCTACACAGTTACAGTACCCATCAAAATTTCATTTGTTTTGCGATGCGGTTTATTACGAGTTAAACCCATTGATAAATACAAAACATCACATGAATGAAATTACACCTTTATGGTCACGCGCATTTGAGTCGCGCACGTCAAATGATTGTTATGGAAATATTCGTCAGATCGGTCAACACAATTACACGAAAGTACGTACGACACGCAACTGGATATAGGTAGGTACAGACGCCAGCACATCAAGCTACTACAATCTGTCAAATTTCTTTAAAAGATTTTCAACTTTATTGTTAAAATTTAAGGTTCAATGTTGATTGGGAAAATTTGACAGTTTCGGGTAGCTTGACATGCTGGCGTCTGTACCTTAACACTCTTCACTCCTAATTAGCCAGATAATAAAAATGCTGACAACATTGTGACAGCGATTCCGATATGTACCTACCCGCAATTAAGTAAGACTTCAATTTATTTTAATCCCAAATAATAAATTACCGAACAACGTATTTATACGAATATCTGTCATCCTGTTATTACAGCTACCTATAGGTATACGATTTTGAACCTTACGTTCTTATTTTATTTAATAAAAACAAAATTCTCACCTGTTTAACCACCGTTTCCTTCAAATAATTCTACCTGCGAACTGCACGGAAACTGGAAACACACTTTGCTTATTCCCCAGAAATTATAAGCGTGCGAGTTTTAAACTGACGACGCTAAAGCAAAATATGGAATTTATTAAACACACGGTTGACTGAAACACTGGCTTCCGTAGCTGTGTCTAAAATCTGTTTTTTTTATAGGAAGGTCAGAGTATATAGTTTATAAAGTAAACATGAGATAAGAGGAAGAGATATAATAAATATTAGAGAGATTTAAGAAGTAAAAATCGTCAATGGGGGTTTGTCTTATATAGAATCACAGCTTGTTTTGTCTATTTTCCTGAATCTTTAATTAAGTCGTCAAAGGTTATTTATAACGTGGACTTCGTCTCTTGAATCACAAAGCTATTTTTCGATGTCGAGAATGGGTTTAATCACACAATGTATATATTTAGTTGTAACAGGAAGATTGGAATAACCACAGAGCGCCGGATGAGATAACAACTGACAATGTCTTGATTCACTTCAGTTTTTGAGTCGAAAATAACTATCTGTGCTAACTGTGCGTCTGTGCGTGTTCACAGCACAGACTACAATAGTATGTTCGTTTTTTTAATACGTCTACATTCCATGGTAACTATGTGTATATTATGTATATACTCGTAGCAACAGCTTACCGCTTTAATGGCGACATAAATTTAATAACCTATACGGTTTCACGTTTTTTTTTATGAAGACATTTTAATTTCATTAAACGTTGTTATTTATTGACTAGCTTCTGCCCGCGACTTCGTTCGCGTGGAAGTCGTACCACAGGTTCACAAAGCAGTCTTCGGACCACTAAGCTATTGGCAAATATGTCATGATTGACTGCTTAGCTACATAAAGGTATAGTATGATGATTATCATTTAAAAGGTTATATTTGTAACTAGCTTCTGCCCGCGACTTCGTTCGCGTGTTCGACCTCAGGATTAACTGCTTCTCACATGGACTTGAACGTCGCTTGCTCCCGCGTCACCAGTCCTGAGTCTCTGCATACTTTGGCTACTGAGACCACAACTGCAAACGTATTATACAGAGATGTTTTTTAAAGAGCGTTAAATAAAGTGAATTGTGCTATATATGCGACTAGCTTCTGCCCACGACTTCGTTCGCATGGAAGTCGTACTCGTACCACAGTTTTGCAAAGCAGTCGTCGGGCCAGTAAGCTGTCAACTTTCAACATGCATCGGATCTACATTTGTATCGGATCTACACGACGATCTGCACGGACGTACACTTGTGCTAATGACATTTCCGGGAAAGACACTAGCGCGAACCCACTTGCACGAAAAGATAGTTGTCGTGATTTTGTGATGATTTTTCGTCATGGGTCGTTTTTGAGGTTTTCGAGGGCACTGACAACGATAATGGGGTGAAAATCAAAATTTAACATGGTGCCACTGATAATTTGCATCGACATGCACTTGGCCGGTTTTTTTATAATGAATAGACTGGCCGCTACAAAAGTCAGAAATAGCAAAAATCTTTTCCCATCAAAATCAAAATCGTTTATCTGCATAAAATGTGGTGGGTACAAAATATGTTTCGTATAAAATTCAGTGCAAAGACATATTCCACCGTGCACTGATGGCATTCAAATATTTAATGGACAGTCAAACAATAATAATGGTCAGTTAAGCAGTTAAATACAATTTTATTATATATGAAATTTACCTTTTTTTAATTAGTTTTAACGTTATGAATTCTACGTACGAAAGGAACATATTAAAGAAAAGGAAATGTCAGAAATCACTAGCAACATAATACCTAGAATCGCAGATGAGTCAAAACTGTACATTGAACAATGTATGAAAAAAAGTTATTGCTACGAAGTCTGGGAACAATTCTTATGCCGAAAATATAGTAGTTAGAATTTTTATGTTTGTCTGAATGTATGCACGCAAATAATACCGGATAGATTTTGATCAAATTTTGCATAGATATTTATAAGTTTGGTCTGGTCTGTAGGCTATAAATTATCACGCTATTTACGATGAGGGACGAGCAATATATCGTCATTTTCGTATTCTTCTATAGTTTACATTAAATTGTAAAAAGACGAGCCAAAAGGTTACAATATTGCCGGTAGTTACAGATATAACCTTTTAATGATTATCATCATGCATCCTTTATAGAACTAAGCAGTCAATCATGACATAATATATTTAAGAACGGCTATTTTAGTCAACTTTCAACAAAGCCAATAAATAGCTTAGTGCCCCTACGACTGCTTTGCGAACCTGTGGTACGAGTACGACTTCCACGCGAGTCGCATATATAGCACAATTCACTTTATTTCCCGCATTTACTCTTTAAAAAACTTTCCTGTATAAGACGTTTGTAGTTGTGGTCTCAGCAGCCAAAATATACAGAGACTCAGGACTGGTGACGCGGGAGAAAGCGACGTACAATTCAAGTCCGTGTGACAAAGCAGTAGCAGTTAATCCTGAGGTCGACTCCGCAGTCTTCAGTAGCAATTTCCCATTGCTTGCGAAGTTTTTCGTTTTTATTAGTAAATTAATTAACGCCTGTGTTTCTGCATAATTGTACTACATAATTTCACAAAATTGATACACTGACTGATGCATTCTTACAGATTATGCCTGACGAACGACTATCACTAAAATAATATAACAGTAGATTATGCAGAACAGATGGCCGATGGGGCAGGAAACTTCTGGAGTGGCGACCGTGTACCGGAAGACGTAGCGTTGGAAGGCCGGACAAGGTGGACCGATGACTTTGTGAAGGCCGCACGAATCCGCTGGATTCGGGAAGCACAGAACTGGACGAAGTGGTCATGGTTGAGGGAGGCCCATGTCCAAAAGTGTTGTGAACTGGACGAAGTGATGTGATAATACCTACTACAAATTACCGATTTTCTGACTTTTTCCTTTACTTGTGGTGTGAGACTGCTTCTTGCCAAATTTTATGATTCTAAGTTTACGGGAAGTACCCTATAGGTTATGAATAATTTGCCAGTATCAAAATCTGTCACTATGCCCGTATTTTTTATTGCGTTTACTTAGAAGTTTGATTTATTGAGCTCCAGAGGACCGTAGACCTACGTATTTGATATTTATTTCATCTTGATACCTCCACGCGTTTCTGAGAAAAAGGGTCTTGATTGACAGACACACATACAGACGGACGGACGGGGGACAACGAAGTGATCCTATAAGGGTTCCGCTTTTTTCTTTTGAGGTCCGGAACCCTAAAAAGTAAGTTGGAGTCTCATTTCCCACGAAATTTTTGGGAAAAGGTTTTATGCGATTTCCGACTCTTCAGTACTCAAACCTCGGTCTAGTAGAATTTGTTGATCCTCATATGAAACAGGATCTATTGGCATAAATTTTTTTTTGGGCCATTCTTTTGCTGATTGTATTTTATTTTCAAAATCTGTGTGTGCTGTTCAAAATGACTCAAAAAGTTAAGGATAGAATAGAATAGAATACTCTTCCTTATGTACACCATAAAAAGTTAAATATAATATAAATGTTTAATTTTTACATCGGTTGACACAATAGGCGGTCAATGGGCGTCTCCTAAGACCAATTTCATGCAGCTACAACGGTTAAAATATCCTTACTGTTTAGAGGCATGAGGAACAAGGTGCAAAGTTCACTCATCCACCATAGAAAAGGGAGGATACTCCGACCAGACGGGTGTTGTGTCTGGTGGAGAACAGCCCGACGACGGTTGATGTCGGGATGTTGTATATTTACGCTAGTTGCGCGGCAAACTCTGCTTGCGCGATACAGGATTTTGCGTGACGTCAGTGTCACGCGTTGTTCGCATGTGGCGATGTTGATGCCGCTACAACTGCCCATCTCAAAAATCTACCCTGTAATATGTCATGATAATTGACAGCTTAGCCCCATAAAGATATAGCGTGATGATTAAATCTGTAACTATGTGAAATGTTCTAACCGTTTGGGTCGCGTTTTACAATTTACTGTATACTATAGAGAATATCTCAAACCCCATGGCAAATAGCGTAATAATATTATAGCCTACCGACTGACTAGACTTAGGGAATATCTATGCAAAGTTCGAACAGAATCTATCCGGTAGACTTTTGAAGTGCTACTTAAATTTCATAAAACAGCAGTTGCGACAGTGGTAGCGGATCAGCGCACACGTAGAAATCCTAAGTGGAACACAGTGTGCTGCAAACTTAAATTTGGCAATAAGGCTTTCTCTCGTATTGGACCATACCTGTATGAAAAAGTTAACAAAAAGCTGATCCCTTGTCGCCACTGCTATTTAATATTGCGACCATTCATATTTGTAAAGCAATACCTAACTCCGTATCTATCTCGCAGTACGCCGATGACTATGTACTTTATATAACTTCTCATAACTCTGATCAAGCAACAAAAAGTTAACAAAAAGCTTAAAATCTTCCCCTTAACAAGGTTTGGGTGCAGAAATCAGGTTCGGGATTGGCTTCTTGGGCTTAATTATGCTGAAACGGAAAATCTTTTATCTTAATTCAAATATTAAAGTATTCATCACACTAACACTCATCACATGCATACATACACTCATCACATTCACACTCATCACTTACATACCTACTTACACTCATCACATACACACATATATTTGGTCACGTCCTAAGTTTCATTAATTATACTGAAACCGGTGCATTTGTTAACCTATCTTTTGTAATTCATGTAATCTGTCGAAAGAGACTGGATCCTGCGACACAGGGTATCCTAGTGCGGGATCCAGTGTCATACAATATTGTACACTTGTTTACGAATCAATAAAACTTTTTTTATTATTATTATTAATTTGCGTAATGCTGGAACATGCATTCATAGAGGAATACAAACATAATGCAATATTGCTCATCCCCCATAGCAAATAGCATGATAATCACGCCTATCAATTGACCAGGCATAAAGGGAATATCTCAGCAAAATTTGGACAGAATCTATCTAGTAGAGTTTGCGGGATGCTCATACGCTCATTGCGGGATGCTTGACATTCAGACAAACAGACAAAAAATAAAAAATATATATTTTCGGCATTAGAATCGATCCCAGGGACCTCGTAGCAATTACTTTTTTTCAAAAATATTCAATGTACAATTTTGACTTTGCTACGATTTTATAATATGTATAGATTTTCTATAATAGCATTTCGGCGCAATCTGTACCTAGACCTACTTAAAGAACTGTAGCGCAGAAGTCATTTGCCAGGGTCACGGATCATAACATCGCATCAATCAAATTAAAACGGATAACGTGCAAAGAGTAGGTGAATTGAAGGAAAGAGAGAGCTTTGTTAATTAGTTTGTATGAAAATTATAATTTTTAAATGTACGAATTATTTTATCTAATTATATTTTTTATGATTACGGCCAGTAGTTAATTTACATTAATTTTACCCCTATGTAAAAGTAATGTCGCCATTTGTGAATATTCCACACATTAGGCGCTAGATGGCGTGACAGAACGTGTAGTAGCACGACACGCGGTAGTCGTCAACGCAAAGGTGCTGCCATCAGTGGATCTTTGCGGTACTAATGTCGGGCGTCGACCAATGGAAAGACAACATTAACGCGCCACCACCGCGAACCAATCGGGCTTCAGAATTTAATATGAAGAAGGAATAACGAGGTGTTGAGTTTTTGCCGGGAGAATTGCTAGTCAGTTATTATTTGTAATCTCACATGATCAACAACTAAATACAATCGTGCAGGATATTCTAATTTTAAGAAGGAGCTAAGTATTTCCCTTTATTTGATATTTATTTTCTCACTTTACTAAATTAATTGTAGGTAATATTCGCTGCTGTAGGATTTATGTTTATTTCTTGGGGATAGCTGCTGTAACTTACTAGAGTTTTATTTGAATTGTAGGTGATTAACTTGTTCAATCCTATTTTTTTATGAGGTTCCAATAACTTTAAATTATCTTAATTAAACCTACGAGTATGTACATGTTAAAGGAACGTAATTAAAAACACATTATACACATCTACAGTCCGGCCGCCGGCCGTCGAGAGTGTGCGTCCCTAACTCCTGTCAGTTGGACAGTTTCTAGTTTCTACTAACTATATGGATCAAATTCGCATAACACTTATTCGTTAGTATGAAACTGACAGAAGTCAAGAACGCATTCTCTCGACGGCCCGACTGTACTTATGTTATTTAAATGAAAAGCTAGTTTCGCGACTCGTACATTAAAACTTCCGTATGTGGGTACCCTCACATTTTTCTCCACTTCAAAGAGCGATCGTTTCAAATTTGTATGGCAACCCTCTTAAAGCAGCCCTCTTTCACATATCATTGAAAGTCATAACTTTTACGTGTAGCATTTTTATAGTACTTGTTGTACTATATAATCATTTATAATAAGTTTAAATTTGTTTATTTTTGTTTATGAATGAATTAAGTACCTATTAGCAGACTAAAAAAAACTTTTTTACAAAAAAAAAACAACCGACTTCCAAAAAATAACACTAAAAAGTGAAAAATAACTTTAATTTTCGGAAGCGCATAAAATAACATCACGCCTTGTTTCCCCGAAGGGTTGGGCAGAGGTGTACCTGTAGGGCACCCACATTTAATATTATATTTAATTTAGTTTTGGAAGTCGGTGACAAAAAACGAAAATACAGAACCAATGACACCGACTTCCAAAATTTTTAGTGTTATTTTTTGGAAGTCGGTTTTTATTTTTTGTAAAAAAGTTTTTATTTTTCACTTTTTAGTAGTGGTACCTACCCCACACAAATTGTAATCATAATTTTTTTTTAATGACAATTCCAATAAGAGCAAACATGGGTAGGATACTTTATTTTATAACGGAGTTCCAGTGCCTACCTTCCAGCTTCATCATCAGATCAGTTGAGAACCTCCTCCTTTTTTGAAGTCGGTTAAAAATCATTTATAGCCTGAGTGCATCTCATGACAATTCCAATAAGTCCAAACACGGGTAGGATACATTGTTTTATAACGGAGTTCCAGTGCCTACCTTCCGGCTTCATCATCAGATCAGTTTGATGGTACCATTTTGATTAGAACTATTTATTTAAATTTGCTTCGCTTAACTATCTTAATCCAGATATCTCATCGCCACCCGTGAAATACGTATCATTGAGAAGTTCCGGTGGCCATCTGTGGCCTTCTTCATCAGTTCCACTTCACCAAATTATACTTTCTGAATGCAAATGATTGATTTGTTTATGAAAATATAAAAATCGCTATATGTATGCCTATAATATTTGAGGAGTTCCCTCAATTACTCAAGGATCCCAACATCAGAACTGGATTTTGAAAAAAATGGGACCAATCTGGAAGTATATCCTCTCAATTAAAAAAAGAATTTTCCAAATCGGTTCATAAACGACGGAGTTCTGAGGTAACAAACAAAAACTTACGAGTGGTAGGTCGTAGGTTTGAACCCAGACAGCCGCTTTACTTTGTGTAAATTGTGTTCATCACCACTGCTCTCAAAACGGTGAAGGAAAACATCGTGAAGAAACCGAGATGATCTGATCGTGATGTCCGAGAACCAGAAAATCGAAGACATTTGACATCTACCAACCCGCACTGGGCCCGCGTGGTATATTACGGCCCAGTCCCTCTCACCGAGTCCTGTGTCCCAGCAGTGGAGATGACGGTGGTGGCTGACGGCACGGTTGGCGCAGTGGTTAAGCGATTGAATGCTGCGTTGCGTGTCGCGGGTTCGAGTCCCGCACGGAACAAATATTTGTTTGACCTACAAGTAGTTGTTCCGGGTCTGGCTGTTTGTGTATGTGAGTTTAATGCACCCACGATACAGGAGAAATTCCTAGTGTGGGGCGACTTTAAAAAAAAAAAGAAAGAAAGAAAAGAAAAGATGTTAGAGGCTGCATTTTACGTTATTTGAATAAACTGTTGTTGATTTGCCTACATACGAAAAAGTTTTGTTATTGGATCATAATGCAGCTGTTGATCACAAAAAGATACAAGTACACCCATCGCTGGTAAATTCTATAAAATATTTAGTTTAGCTGCTAGTCCAGTGTGATGGCGTGGCTTAATAATATTTGTGTAATGACTAACAGTGAGTCAGTCATTTGATCTACATTCAGTCTATTATGTACCCGTTACATTTCAAACCAGTAAAAGCCTTTACACACTCACGCGATATCGCGGGCGCGACAGGCGCCGACAAAGAAATAGTCTTTGTCGGTGCCTGTCGCGCCCGCGATATCGCGTGAGTGTGTAAGAGCCTTAAGTGTCTCACCGGGACTCCTGTACTAGTGTGCTTTTCAATGGACATACCAGAGACATACCATATCTCACCAAATATGCTGACAGCGGCCACTGGTAGGAGATTAACATAAACCTCTATCATCACCGAAAAAAATATATCTGTAACCGTGAGATTGTTAGAATAGAACCGTTACCGTTACCGAACCGTGAAAAAAAAAATGGTTAGAACTGTGATCCCTGTCGTTTCTGGTGACGCAGGTGCTCTCGGGGCATGGTTGCTTTGGGAAGTACCTATGTCGCATAAACAGGTAGCCGGACGCCCGTTGTCACCACTGCGTCGACTGCCGGGAGGACACGGCACGGCATACGCTGGCAGAGTGTGCCGCTTGGGAGGAATCGCACCGTATCCTCATCTCAGGAGTAGGCAGCGACCTGTTACAGCCGGGCGTGGTCGACTCGATGGTCGGCAGCGAGGAGTCCTGGGATGCGGTGGTATCCTTCTGAGAAACAATCATATCGCGGAAGGAGGCTGCGGAAAGAGAGCTGTAGATCTCTCCCACACCCACTCACCCAGCCCGCACCAGGCGCACCGGGCGTCTGCAGAGGACAGGTAATGCCCGCTTCCGGGCCCCCTAAATGGGTCCAGGGATGGCGGACTCGGGGACGTCCGCCGCCGCCCCCTATCATACAAGGCCCGAGGTGGCGGCGCGTAGTGTAACACGAACACGAGCCTACTTTCAAGTTGCTCGCAGCTAGGCAGGCTATTTATTAAAGATAGCAATACCCTTGCAGGGTATTGCTATTACGAATTTTTTAGTGTAAAAACAGTACATAATCAATATACATATGATCTGTGACAACATCGTTCATAATACAACAACGACTGCGATTTGGTCTAGTATCAATGTTCATCATTATCATCATACCAGCGGACGTCTACCGCTGGACACAGCTTTGAAATAATAAAATATAATCTAAGGAAAACATGGTGAGGAAACCATGCCTGAGAGATGTTTTTCGACGGCATGTGAAGCCAAGTCAGCGGCCCATGGGTGGCATACATATTCTGACACCAGTAACCACACGAAAAATAAATGAAGATCTAAAAATATTGTTTTTGCAGCTACCAGTGATCTTATAGTCATAATTATCTAATTAGGTGATGACATGGTGAAGCAATGCAATGGAGAGGGCTATGCTTGGAGTTTCCCTACGTGATCGAATCAGAAATGAAGAGATCCGCAGGCAAACCAAGGTAACCGACAGAGCCCGAAGAATTGCCAAGCTTAAGTGGCAGTGGGCAGGGCACATTGCTCGCAGAACTGATGGCCGATGGGGCCGAAAGGTTCTGCAGTGGCGACCGCGTACCGGAAGACGTAGCGTTGGAAGGCCTCCTACAAGGTGGACCGATGACGTTGTGAAGGCTGCAGGTATCCGCTGGATGCGGGAAGCACAGAACCGGTCGAAGTGGCGGTGCTTGGGGGTGGTCTATGTCCAGCAGTGGACGTCTTTCGGCTGAAATGATGATGATGATGATGGTGAAGCAGCGTCTCTGTGGCCTTGGCATCAAAATCGTTAGTAACAAAACCATAGTTTAACATTGACAAAACAGGAACCCGAAAACGTGCATCCACACCGGTATTACTTTTTGTGGAGCAACGTTTACAAGCGTTAGCAGGTAACGACAGATAAAAAAGTTATAGCAAAAGGCGCAAAAGTTAGAGAGCTAAGGTAGCCCGCGAAGTTCAGGTTTTTTTGCAAGTTGCAGGTCTGTGTCAGGTTGTACCTATGTTGATTAAAATATGATTCGCGGCCGTAACAAATATGGCTTTACAGAATTATAATCATTAGAATCAGCAATAGGCCGATTTCGCATTTTTTTGGATTTCCGTACAATGAGAGGTTAGCTTACTGGAAATGTATAGTTTGATGTGTAGCCGTGGTTACAACCAACTTGCATTCTAAGAATAACAACCCAGTCTAATATTTAAATTTGCTTTGATAAAGTCTAGAGGTATACCTACAGCGTAACGTACTACAAAAGAGTTTCCCGGAATGAAGGGAAATCGTCGTCGAATGACATTCACTCGTGTCTAGTAAAATCTACTAACATTTTACTATCTCTGTGATATAATTAAATTGTCTACATATTATTTCATTGAAAAATTCAGCTTTAATTACTTGGCCTATAAGATGCGGGAGAGGCCGGAGTCGTAGGCCGATCGGGAGTCGCAGGCCGATTCCCGGCCACCGTAGGCGTGGGCTTGCGGATGGTGAGCGATGGGAAGATCGCTGTCCGATAAGGACCAGGCCCGGGTCGATGGCGCGTTGTGTTCCACTCGTGCCTCAAAGAGATGTCAGCACGAACTGACGGGATCCGTTAGGGCCAATGCCTGTCAGGGTTTGTCCGAAAGCGATATCGTGGCCCTGGCATACAGGCAACTGAAAGAATACGGGTGCGTTTTAGTCAGTAAAAGTCTGACACGCCCGCCCGCTCCACGCTGGTGAAGTTATTTGATAATTTCCCACCCAAAAAAAAAGGCTTATGAGATTTTCGAGTTACAATCTGTGTAACTCGAACCCTTTCAGCCAATGTAGTGACGCTGCACATTTTTGAAAATATCCAGTCATTGCCAAACAGGAAGGCAACGCGGGCCAAACAAAACACTTTTAAGAAGTATGCCGAAAACACGATAATTAATGTTTATCCGATGGAAAAACGCTTCCGGCACATTTGCAATCCATTTGACCAAAAGAAACACATACTCGTATATAACATAACATAGCATCACGCCTGAATTCATCAAAGGGTTAGGCGGAGGTGTACCTACCCATAGTACACCCAAATTTCGCCAGTTATGTTTAAGTCCCATGTAATAAGGAGCGAGCCTTTTGCCATCAACCGGGCACAAATCCAGACCGGGCTGCTACTGAGAAATTCCAGTTGGAAAAACCCAATAAAACTTTGCCCGACCTGGGAATCGAACCGAGGACCACATTTTCAGCAGCAGCGCTTGCGACCAGTAGACCAACGAGGCAGTCATCAAAAGAAAGTATTCGTTTTAAAAAAAAAAAAGGTTTATTGTAGAAACTTATACAACTTTTACAGTAAATGTTACATAGGGACCTCCTTTTAATTAAAAGATATACCTGTGCTAGGAGATCCCGCTCTCCAATGACAAAATAATGATTTGGTAAAAGTAGTTTACAAAAAAAATTTGAAAATCCAAAAGTGCACGCCTCATAACGTTCACGCCGTTTTTTTTCTTATTACTGCTAACAATAAGATAATTAATCAAATGAAATAAAATAAAAAACAAATTATAAATAATAATAAAAAAAATACAAAAAACAACTATTTAAAAAAAAACAAAAAACTCAGCTATGGTTTAGTGGCGCCATAATTATAAGGTGACGAAAAAAAATACTATTGTAGCGGCATCAACATCGCCACATGCGAACTACGCGTCACACTGACGTCACGCAAATCCTGCATCCCGCAAGCAGAGTTTACCACGCAACTAGCATATATACAACGTCCCGACATCAACCGTCGGGCAGTTGCCCACCAGACTGCCAGACACAACACCCGTCTGGTCGGAAGATCCTCCCTTTTCTATGATGGATGAGTGAACTTTACACCCTGTTCCTCATGCCTCTTAACTGGTGACCCCGAGAATGAACGTCAGCCCAGCCTTCGTTCAACTACTTCAGCGTGACGTCATCATCATCATCACTTCTTCAAGCTTTCGAGCGGCGAGTCACACAGCCAGCCAGCACCCACGGCTTCAACGGGTATCCTGACCACCAACATGCAGCGGACGCGCATTCCTGGTCATCACCCACAGCCTCATCAGCAACCTTGGCACAGCACACTGCACTTTCGGCCGGACCACAAGCAGAGAACATGATACCTCTCCTGGTCGACGCCAGCAGTCAGCCACAACCCGGCGCTGTACTACATCCGACGCACTGGAGCATAACGCAGCGCCACCCCGACTCACTGGCGAATCACTGCAGACAGTTCCGACTCACCGAGAACTATGCGGCACCCGGTTCCAACACACTGGAACCCCTCGACTGGCACTGGCAAGCATCGCCAAGATACACGGCTTAGCCCACTATCGACCTCCGGTCTCCGGAGGGGAGTGATGTAGCGGCATCAACATCGCCACATGCGAACTACGCGTCACACTAACCTCACGCAAATCTTGCATCGTGCAAGCAGAGTTTACCACGCAACTAGCATATACAACGTCCCGACATCAACCGTCGGGCAGTTGCCCACCAGACACAACACCCGTCTGGTCGGAGGATCCTCCCTTTTCTATGTTGGATAAGTGAACTTTACACCCTGTTCCTCATACCACTACACTACTAAATAATAAATAGATAGATATACAAAAAATACTCAGTCGTATATTAGTTTTTTATGAATAATAATTAAACGACAATAAATTTAACGCTCATATTAATTGAGAAAGTCCGTAGTGTATTACTTTACATTTAAAAAAATATTCCGGTACGATAATTTTTTCGACCAATTTCCCTGCCACATACACCAATCTATAAACACAGACACACGGACGTCCAGAAAATATCATTATTAATGTTATTATTTAGTATGTTAAAAAAATAAATGTTATTTAATTATATTTTATGTGTCTGAGAAACTATTTGACTTGATATTAGTACACTCATATTAACCTGTAAGTGAGATATAAATTTAAAAAAATCGATTTCAATTTCGAGAAAACTGCTTTTTTTGAAATGTCGAGAGTAGAACACAACCTCAACGCTTCGCTTATGAGGCGTGCAATAAGAAAATAGAATTTAAACAACAAAAGAAAATAAACAAAATATAAAACAAGTAAAATCCCAAATTAAACAAGACAAGACTACGCTGACGCTTTAATCATGAACATCCCTCGTCGAGATTAATATTCAGTATCTATTATTACTAAGTGTTACGCTGGTAGCCAGTAGCATTCCCATCATTATTCCCATAGTTAATAGTTGGATTGCGTTAATGCTGCAATAGAAAACAATAAACCCGACCAATGTATTTATGCAAATGATTATGAAGGGTACTTTTCGTCCATAAAAACTTGTTACCATGGGTATTGCGAACACCCGCTGTAATGCACAGAGCCGTGAACGATACTGGAACGAAAAAAAAAACCGGCCAAGTGCGTTCCGTCAGTTCAGTGGATCCGTAGTAAGAATAAATCAAACTAAAACTCAAAGCATTTATTTCAATTAAACTATTTACAGGCACTTTTGAATCGTCAAGAAGTCGGTCAGTTACAAATATGAAGCTAGTTTTGCTCATTCCAAATAGTTAGGTACCTATGGAGAAGAACGGGCAAGAAACTCCACGGACACTCTTTCTAACGGACGGACGAATTTATCCCAAAACAAACTTTACATTGTAGTTGAAAAACATGTTCTCCCATACATCGATCAACGTCATGGTCTATTCTCCAACTGCAAATGTAAGTTGGTCGACTATTACTCGTTAACTTGCAAGGCCTACTTTGCAGTGATAGTTTTCCTTTTAATTTCGTTATTTATGTATTACAGCCATGATTTTTTTCACATATCCAAAAACAACCATTTAGTTGTAAGAGGGGGAAACACTTTACTCTAGCAAAAATTTGCACTTTAAAGCTTAATATTACGCAAACGGATCCATGAATCCAAAATTTTATTTCAGAGGCCCACAATATTTTTGAACGGCCCATTCAACGATACCCCACGCCATAAGACAGACGAGCAAATAAATATCATCCCCACTTTACGGCAATTTTTTCCAAGATTTTATTTTACCATTTTGTCGGCGTGGTTAATTGTATATTGTATACCCATGCCAAATTACAGCTTTTAGTACTAAGAGTCTCTGAGCTAAGCCGCGGACAGACAGACGGACATGGCGAAAATATATGGGTCCCTTGTTAACTACGGAACCCTAAAAATTATTATGTGTATTTTTAAAACAAATATTTACATGCAACATGGTTTACTAAGTTTAATTTTATAAGAAGTGAAAATGTACGAGAGCACTAAACTTGTGATCTTATCCTTTTGTTTTCTTTGGAGTTAATGTCAAGAAGTCATTATGGTTTCGACCCGCACCACATCGGTTAATTCTGACCCAAGCAGGAAGTTTACGATGACAGGCACTCTGGTCACTTCCGGCTACTTCCATGATTACCTACGTAATTATGAATGGCATGGTGTATGCAAGAACAAGATAGAAATAGACTTCGTTATCAAGAATATAGAATACAGGGTGTAAGGGACAGCCCTCCGCAAATTAACAGGGTGCATTCAGCTCCTTATTTTGAATCATATTCCACTGAAAATCTTCTCAGGAAAATTGTATTTTTTTTTATCGTAATTTCAGTTACTATTCCTTTATTTCAATGAAAAATCACATTCTCTGTACGCAGTACTCCATTATTGTAAATAACACAGCTAAAATAAAAAAATAAGCAATGGATGTTGAAATGCTCCAACGAACGACGCCTGAAATCAGCGAGCGTGGCCGTCCACCCCGCCGCGACAAATCAGGTTCATTGATTCCCATAACGTTCCTGAAATAATTTTATGTACCGGTCATCTTAGTACGATATACTGAATTCACCCCATCAGTTTGCGGAGGGCTGTCCCTTACACCCTGTAGTTAATACTACAATCAGAACAAGGACGATCATTTAATCATATTTTATATTGTTTTTTTTGTTAATGTGAGGACGTTGTAGGCTTAATACGAGTATACTGTAGATCTGTAGACCATTTTCTATTTTGTTAAGTCACTGGTACTTTTGACGGGCCTACGCTGTCTTCTCATACCTATTAACACTGTAATTTGAAAACATTGTAAAAGCAAATTTTTTTTAAAAGAATAACCGTGGAGTTTCTTGCCAGCTCTTCTCCATAGGAAACGACCAATTGGAACCGTGCTAGGTGCATGGGCGCTTCTGACGTTTCATAAGTGCCCATGTAGGCATATGTGAAATAAAAATATTTTTGATTTTGATTTGATTTTGAATTGTTCTTCAAACATGAGTTGTTAACATTTCAGACTAAGGCCCGGTTTCCACCAAAGCGGAGAGGAGAGGAGATGTTTGTAAACGACCAATAAGATACCGAGAAGATACCTTTAACGTACCATCGCATCGAAATAATGATATCTTATTGGTCGTTTACAAACATCTCTTCTCTCCGCTTTGGTGGAAACCGGGCCTAACACATGAACATTGTATAGTCAGGGAAATTAATGTTTAATAGTTTTATAGCCATTTCATACAACTTTCAAGATAATATTCGGACTATTTAAATTGGCAGTCAATTTGCTGAACAATTAATTTCCCTGACTTTACAAATACTTTCTAACAGTAGACATGTCGTAGGGAAATGAGGATACCGATGGATGAAATGAGGATACGAAATGCCGAATATATTTTTTTTATCCTGAAATTATTATGAAACCTCTTAAGAGATTTAGAACAAGCATTAGTAACCTGCTTACTACATATTATTTATTCTAGTGATCTAGGTATATAATTTATGGAGATATTACGGTTTTTATTAGCAACCCTGGATTTTTGCGAAACTGAGTTTCTTTGTTTATTTGTTACGCTTTCATGCTAAAACGGCTGAACGAATTTGTATGAAATTTCGCACATGGATAGACCATGAGACTAGGCCATAAGGTACTTTTTATCCCGATTTTCATACGGGGTCGATACTTACGCGAGTGAAACCGCGGGGCGCAGCTAGTAAACAATAAATGGGGATAAAAACTCACAAGTTTTACCTCTTTACAATATTAGTTTAGATAAAATGTTATTTATCCTCTATATATAATATTTATCCCCATTTGTAGGGTGTAATCTTCGGAACTAAGTATTATATTTTATAACAAGAAGTTTCACGCAGATGAAATCGCGGCCAGAAGCCAGTATGACAATAATACGTAATGTATGTTGTATTTCATGTTACTTCTTTGGATTGAAGAAAAGTAAAGTTATCAACGCTCGTACAGACCGGCGCGACAAATCGCGGCGGTCTGTACGAGCGTTCAACATCAATTCATTCTTATTTTAAACAATAAGAATTAATTGATGTTGAAGTAGCATTTTCATAAACAAGTTTTGAACATTTTGCATTTAAGTACTTCCGTTTAGATACCTACGCGTGAATAAATTAAACTCAAACACGCCGATGATGTTAATTTATGTAGGTACATAACTAGTTAGAAATAATAAAATAAACGATATTGAATAAATAAGGTTCCTAAGATATGACTTAAGGCTTAGCAGGGATATTATCAAACAATAGATAGCAATAAAACTGACAATCAATTAATCATAATTATTTTAATAACATTATTCATTTAAATGCTCTTCGTATACTTTGTTGACTAATTACTTTCTGAACTTTATTTTTCTACGGGTTTCTTCTAACGCTAACTTATCTTTTGTTTTTTTCCTCCATCAAGTCCTGTGAAACCTCTTCACACTTTTGTGATTCTTTAAAATAGTTCTCTATTTCTTGTAAAGTTTTATCTTTGCTCTCGGGTAAATATTTATACAACAAAAATGCAAAAACAGACGCAGAGAGTCCATAAAAGAGGAAAGCGCCGTGCAAATCAAACAATTTAAAAATATACGGTGACACTTTTAAAACAGATGCCATCAATATTTCAGAAAATATAGCTAGTGTTGGTAACGACGAGCTTCGATATCTTAATGGCGTTAATTCGCCATACACAGAACACGCCAGTATCATTGGTCCACAACTTATAGTCATAGAAAATAAAGTCAGCAAAAGTAATGATATAATCTTATTTTCTGCTATCACAGACAATCTAATCAGGTACAAATAAAGTGATATTAAAAACAGAAACATAATACCAATTGAAGACGATGACAGTAATAATGTTCTCCTTTTGAGATATTTCGATAAAACGCACCCAATTTGCATACTGAATATCGTGACAGCTTCCAAAATTAACATGCCAGTATACGCTGTAGACTCACTGTTAGTTATTTTCTTAATTAACTCAATAGAATACATACTACAAACAAACTTCCCTGAAAAATTATAAAGCGACATGACTGTCATAGACAACAAAAGAGGCTTGTAAAATGCCTTTGTAGTAATTGTTGCCATGATGTGTTTGAGGCGACTCCACGTAGCTTCTTTCCGTTTAGAACGTGCCAGATATTCCTTCTGTGACTGTATTAAATTCTCTAGCTCGTTTTCAGCATCTTTGTCGTATCCTTTCAGCCAGTGGTGGGACTCCGCACATTCCTCGAAACGTCCATTCATTGCTAACCAAGACGGGGACTCGGGCCATAAGAAGGCAGTCAGAGATATTATAGAACATGCAAAAGCTAGAAAAGCAATATTCTTCCAATGGCTGAATGTTCCAGTTGCATTAGCGATCCATACTCCCCAAAAGAATATAGTTGATTTTACTGTCATGAAAATGCCTCGGTAGCGCGGTGAAGTGTATTCGGTGACAATTACAATCAAAAGTGTCATATTGCTGCCGACAAGCATGCCTTGCATTATTTCACTAATTAGAAGAACAGTAGTTGAAGTACTGCAATAAAATACGATGTATCCAATTAGTGTGTTGACACACAATATAACGAACGGCACTTTTCTTCCGAACCGCCGCGTGAGTATTGGTAGTATTAGTATCCATGGTAACGCGCCGTAACCGTGGATTGATGCTGAAAAGGAAATTATATTTTTAAAGTTAACGATTTAATTAGAAACAATGAATATACGCTTGTATATTCATTGTTTCTAGTGAAATCTTTTCGTTTTACACATTGTGTAAAAAGAATCGCTTTCAATTTTATTTTGATTTTGATTTAAATCTAAAAAGTCATATTAAATTACACTTACCGTCACAACTAAGTAACCAGAGCAACATATTCATACAAACGAGGTCATTTCGAAGCCTCGGTTCTCCGTCAGGTAATGATTCGGATGAGATCTGATGCAGCTCTCCAGAGTACGGATGGAACAGGTCTAGAGCGCTTAAGACACCCAACTGATCAGACAAGCCATTTAGACCAGAGAGTGTGTAGAGTTCTGAGTGTTCGGATTTTGATGCTATTTTTGAGGTTTTTTGTTTCATGGACAACTCCGGTATGAAATATCGGTTTGTACTACGGTTCGTACTCTAGAGAGCTGATATAGACCTCATCCGAATCGTGACCTGACGGAGAGCCGAGGCTTTGAAATTACCTCGTTTGTATGAAAATATTGCTCTGGGTACTTCGTTTTGACGGTAAGAGTAGTAGTGAAACTCTGCAGATGTGATGGTTACCCATGACATCTGCGATAACATAATAAGAGATAAAATTAACAAATATTTGTGTTTTTTTTTGTCAACGACCGCATTTTGTGTAGTTCTATCGTGTTTTAATATTGATTCCCATCACGTCTCACGAAAGAAAAGCTGATTTTTAAACAAACATTTCAGTAACTCCGGTCAATGATCACCAAAAAACATTTTTTTATTTTTGTTTTATCATGTTTAGATATCGATAAGTACCCATCACAACTGTAGAGTTTTGCTAGCTAATTGTATTTTACTTGTACTGAACGGACTGTAGCGCGATGAGGTAGCTAGTTTACTCCTTTACGTACACAACCACGATGCCATATCTTCACTGACCGCTTCCGTAGAGTTGGCATCCCTCCTTATTTGCGGTATGAACACGTTGGGGGCTCCGTAACATAACCCGAGCACGAAGTATATCGTCCATACTCCTCCGACCACGAATAGCTGAAAGATGTTAACAAACATTAACATTACCTACATCGAGCTGTTACTGCATTCCCGGGGTCGGAAATTCCAGAGGTAGGACTGTACAGGAGGTAGACACTGTTACGGCCTCATTTTGCTTGTTATATGTGTCATTAATATCAAGCCGCCATATTTCTAAAAGAAAAACCCACTAAAGGCTTCAACAGACCGGTGCGACACAAAGGCCCCGTGTCGCGCGACGGGCGATGCCTTTGTGTCGCGTCGCGAGTCGCGCCGGTCTGTAGAAGCCTTAACGCTGCACGATCTGGAGATCGAACCCTCCTCGTTCTCAACAGTCGCGCGTACGATCACAAGACTATCGAGGTAGCCAGACATCTAAATATATTTATAATTCTATACATAACAATATCCAGTGACTCGTTAAGGCTCGCACACATATAGACGGGCCGTGCCGCATCGCAACGTGTTTTTTATATTTCTATGGTTCATACAAAATGTACTAAACTAATGCAGGAGGAGTTTTGCAATGCATTGCATTGCGGCGTGGACCGCCTATATGTGCGCGAGCCTCATTACACTGGAGTGGAAACAGTTTAAATACTGCGTTGCGGTGAGGCCCGTCGCCAACGCGGCTCCTAATGTGAGTTGGCACATTTTTGCATTTATTATTATTTCCTTTATTTCATTAAAGTACATATCAATTATATTTTTAAATATTAGAATATGAAAAAATATAATATATATAAAAACATTTAAAAATTATAAAAATAGTAGCCCACCGGTATCGGAAACAGGGTCCAAACTACCGGTGGTCAGGGCTCCAGAGAGAGGAACCTCCTAGCAATACGAGCCGTGTCCAGAAGTACCGCTCTCTGAATCAGGCCTTTAATCCAGCTGCCCAACGAGAGCCTCCTTAGGCGTTGGACGAAGCTCTTGGCAATTAAGCCATTGGCTGTTACAACTATCGGCACAATGATTGCTGAGTCCACATCCCACATGTCGACAACCTCGCGACCCAAGTCAAGATACTTGATTTGTTTATCTTTCTCGGCTTTCACGAGGTTCCCGTCATGAGGGACAGTTATATCAATAATTATTATTATTTATTTATTTCGGACAGATTCCATAATATAAGTGTTAGTAACAATTTTCTTAAGATGTACTTATGTTAGTAGGTACATAATATAATAAAGTTTTACAATTTCCCCGTATCTATTTCCACCCAGTGTGCCTGTATGGGACAGTCATGTCGGAATGCGTTCATTTGCAAAATGCTATTGGTGCTACCGCGCAGTCTTTGTAATGCGGCGCGCTGCTGCTATAATGTGCGCTTAGCTTTAAAATTATGTACGTTGAAGTTAGTAGGCACCTACACCATTACACACATGCGTCTTGTTTTGACGAGTTCCAGACATTCGATAATCGTATACACCCTCATTTTACCAGCGTGATAGGGATCTGGGGCGTGGGGGGACTCTGACGGCCATCGCTCTCTGCGGCTTTTGCAGGACAGCGATGCTACCGGCCGTCAGGTCAGCCACCCAGATCCGGGCCCCATACAGACCCATCGATCGCACGATTCCCACGTAGAGCCGCCTACAGGTGGCGCTCGGGCCCCCCAGATTGGGAAGCAGCGTTGTTAGCGCCCCAGCATCGCCCAACAACTTGGGTGCCAGATACTGGAAGTTGGGGCCGAAGTCCCACCGGCCCGTGACCAACGTGTCGTCCGCATAACATGTCGTCTACGCCCGGCTAGAGCCCGCTCTACAGCACCCAGTCGTACCCGATGATCCCCAGGGCTCGGTCATGGGCCCACGACCGAGCCCTGTGGAACACCGCACGACATGTGGCGCTGGTTTCCGCCATCACGTCCCGTGTAGATGATACACCTCTCCGCCAAATAAGCTCCAACGATGCGGCGGAGGTAGGGAGGCATCCGATGATACCGCAGTGCCTCCCGAATATAACTCCAGGGCAGGGTGTAGAAGGCATTGGAGATGACCAAGGGTTACTGCCAACATCACCCCGCCCCGGTACACCGCTTCCTTCGCCTGGACTCTCACCCGCGATATCACGTGGATGGTGGACCGCCCGTGCCGAAAGCCTGGCTCTCAGCCAGGTCAGGCCCCTCTCCGTGGAAGTGGCTGACGAGGCGGGCAGCGAATATAATCGCACCTGCGTCTAACTTTTATTTTTACCGCAACAGACCTGTTAAACCACATGTTGCTGGAACTTGCTTTTATGGCATTGAATTTTAATTAAGAATCTATATTTTATATAAAATGAGTTACTTTGGCCGGAAAATATCTCTTAAGATTGTGGATTCTGAAAGTTAGTAACCTTGCAAGCTGACAAATATTTCACTATTTTGAATAATTTCATAGTAAAATTAATACAGTAAAATACATACAGTATTTTACTGTAGTAATTTTCTTCGAAATTATAGAATATCGCTTTGAAGTGCACGAAAATAATGATTATCTCTACTTCACACGGTTTCTACGAATTGATAAAACGTAAAAAATCCCTTATTATTTTGAAGTATAAGGAATGTAGGCGTAAGGCTCGGACTCCACCAAAGCGGAGAGGAGAGGAGATGTTTGTAAACGACCAATAAGATACCGATAAGATAACGTTATCGTACCATCGCATCGAAATAACGATATCTTATTGGTCGTTAAAAAACATCTCCACTTCTCTTCGCTTTGGCGGAGTCCAGGCCTTATACAAGTATACTTTCCGGAATAAAATCACTAAATTATGTTGAAAACACGTATCAAAATCCATCGTGTATTTTAGAAGAACTAAATATAAGCGGGCAACTAGAAACTACACAGGCACGAAAAGCGACTTTATTTTAATACTTACTATTTTTAAATCATCATTCAGCCAAAACACGTCCACTACTGGGCATAGGCCTCCCCTAAAGGGGGGTTTGCCATAATCGCCACGCTTGGCAGGCGGGTCGGCGATCGCAGTATGGTGTTAAAATTCATAGAGAACGCTGCTGCCCATTCTCTAGTAAATCTGTATATAATAAACAAATTTTCTTAAGTTTTTTGCAATTTGCAGGTCTGTGTCAGTTTGTATGTTGATTCTAATGATGATAATTGTGTAAAGCCATATTTGTTACGTCCGCGAGTCATATTTAGATCAACACACAACCTGTTACTGACCTGCAAATTGCAAATTACTTAAGAAAATTTGAATTTCGCGGGCTACCTCAGCGCATCCCCCTTAAGTCAATAGAAAAGTAAAATGTTTTCGTCGTTCTTGTATCATTACTACACCACGCAGCTATTGGACATGTATATACCTCAGTATTGTCTTTCAAATGAAGCCTTTATTGTAAACTAGCTTCTACCCGCGACTTCGTTCGCGCGGAAGTCGTAAGACACCACAATATACTTACAAAGAGCACCCACATTTTTATAAAAAACTGCCTCGTTGGTCTATTGGTCGCAAGCGCTACTTGGTCCTGGGTTCGATTCTCGGGTCAGGCAAAGTGTTATTGGGTTTACCGTCTGGAATTTCTCAGTTACAGTCTGAATTTGTGCATTGGCTCGCCCCAAAGAGTATTTATATAGTCTTTGGCTCGCCCCCTATTACATGGGTCCTAAACATAACTGGCGAAATCTAATGTGGGTATACTATTATAGGTAGGTAACCTCTGCCTAACCCTTCGGGGAATATAGACGTGATGCTATGTTATTTTTTAAATAAATACATACATAAACTCGTGCTTTCTTCCCATGGTGGTAGGCAGAAACTATAGAACGCCACCTGCTACTCTACTTACATACTCTTTTTGCTTCGTTTACGTTCATACATCTAGTCACGCACAACACACTTGACCTTTCTGAAAAAAATCACCAAATAGGTCACTAAATATAAGGTCTAGGGCGTTTCCACTCACATCTGCCTTGTAAATACCTTTTGTTAGTCGCCTTTCATTCATCCTTTCAACATGACCAAACCATCTAAGCATAATCTTTTAAAATTATGCCGCTACATCGTCTTTAAAACCGCACCGTTGCCTTATCACATAATTTATCAGCATAACATTCATAGCCACGCCACGCATGCTTTGCAAGAAACACATTTCCACAGCTTTGATTCTACTTTCATACATACGGGGTCCGATAGGGCCAATGCCTGCCAGGGATGCGGGTTTGTCCGAAAGGGATACCGTGGCCCTGGCACACAGGCAACTGAAGGAATACGGGTAGGTTTTCGTCAGTGAAAGTCTGACACGCCCTGCCGCTCCGCCCAGAGCGGGAGAAGTTATTTGATAATTTCCCAGCTAAAAAAAAAGGCTGTAGGTGTAGATACTACATTTTCTGCCAGTGGGTGAATTAAAAAAATTAAAAAATATAAAATACCTGTCTTAGAAATGGTCTCCCAGTAATTTTCACATCAGTTGCAGTATTCTCGATGTCTTCTGTTTTAATGCCACTATAGTTGCTTGCTGCCATAGTATTTCTTTCAAACTTAGTTATTCACGGATGGCAGTTTTCTAAAATGTGAGAAATAGGAACGGTTAAAAGTAATAATGATTAAAATGTTTATGTACTACTAGGTACTACTTGTTCCCATGTATTGTAAACGTTTGCCTTAGTAACAACATGATTAATATGCTAGAGATAAAATTTCACTGTCCGGACTTGTTCACAACTTAGTCGCAAATAAATTAAGACTTAATTCTTCCAAATAATAAATATAAACTGGCCAAGTGCGTGTCGGACCACGCATAATGAAGGGTTCCGTAGTCGGAATGAATTTATACCAAAAATAAACTTAATATTGCAGTTGAAAAACATGTTCTCCTATACATCGACATACGTCACGGTCAATTCTCAAACTGCAAATTTAAGTTGGTCGACTTTTAGATACTCGCTAACTTGTAAATCCTACTTAGCTGTGATAGATGTCCTTTTAAATTCATTGTATATGTTACCGGCCAAACCCAATTGTCGGATGAACTAGTTTCGCCTAGGCCAAACCAGTTCTCCCTACACGCGATAGGACTAACCAGTATAGCCTAGGCCAAACTCGTTCATCCTGTTACCGATAGGATAAACCAGTTTAGCCTAGGTCGAATCGGTTTATCCTAGTTAGAATTTACATGCTTTAGGATAAACTGGTACGTCCTAGTCTGAACTAATTTCACTTAGTTTGTGTCTTCTATAAACTTCTTTTCAAAGTAAGCTGAATAAAGGAATTAAATTAAAAGGGTAAATAATATTTGATATAATTACAAAATTTCTAATATTTACAAGATATAACAACTGAATCTATAATTTTATTTGATATAATGATCAGATAGTATAATAAACGATTGATATAATTTTAAAGCAACTAATTTTTATATATATCATACATTGAATATAAAATCGTTTGATATACCACTCAAAAGACATAAAACCTATTTAGTCTAATATGATAAAACGTGCAAGCAAGCATGCAGCAAGCATGCAACATGCAGCAGGCATGTTTTCTGTCACGGCTCCGGCGCTGCAGGGCTCCAGCGGTCCCATGCGAGCTTATCGTCACAGATGTGTTTCACGCTCACCACCGAGGCTTCGGCCTCAGCCGCGGCGGCAAGCGTTGAAACCACCTGCTCCTAAGCTCGCGGGCCGCCTCGCCCCTACGCGCCTACGCGATTTTAAATAACACTCCAAGGGTAGGGCAGACAAGACTACGTGGAGTCGGTTTTGCTGCGATTCGTTTCTGTCACGCCGCTCCCGCAGCACGCTCAATCAAATTAATCGCAATATTATATATTTTAAACGATAGGCCTAATGATTTTCTATTAAATAAACGTTATATCCAATAACGTTATATTATTACAGATTAGGACGTACCAGTTTATCCTAAAGCATGTAAATTCTAACTAGGATAAACCGATTCGACCGAGGCTAAACTGGTTTATCCTATTGGTAACAGGATGAACGAGTTTGGCCTAGGCGATACTAGTGTGTCCTATCGTGTGTAAAGAGAACTGGTTTGGCCTAGGCGAAACAAACTAGTTCATCCGAAAATCGGGTTTGGCCGGTAACATATATATAGGTACTACCGCCGTGATTTTTTTCACATATCCAAAAACAACTATTCAGATGGCAGGACACTTTAGCAAGGTTATAATTTTTTTTTTCAGCATTTCATTTTTCCACTTTATCGGCGTGATTAATATGTACCTATACGTGATGTATACCCATGCCAAACTACAGCTTTCTAGAACTAATAGTCTCTGAACTAAGCTTTTTTTTTTTTTGGGTTGGAAATTATCAAATAACTTCTCCCGCTCTGGGCGGAGCGGGAGGGCGTGTCAGACTTTTACTGACTAAAACCCACCCGTATTCCTTCATTTGCCTGTGTGTCAGGGCCACGATATCCCTTTCGAACAAACTCGCAACCCGGGCAGGCATTGGCCCTAACGGACCCCATCATTTGGTGCTGACAACTCTTTGAGGCGTGCGTGGAATACAACGTGCCGTTGACCCGGGCCTGGTCCTTATCGGACGGTGAGCTACCCATCGCTCACCGTCCGCAAGCCCACGCCTACGGTGGCCGGAAATCGGCTTGCGACTCCCGACGCCAGGGGCGTCTCCTGCGGTGACTATGGGCGCGAGGGCGCGAACCTAGCCTCTCCCTCACGCGTTCCGCCTCCTCCTTCGCAAGCATTACTGCTTCGCAGAAGGAGGTGACGGCCAGATAGAAGCTGCGGACAGATAGACAGACGGACATGACGAAACTATAATAAGGGTTCCTTGTTGACAACGGAACCCTAAAAACCATGTCTTTCTGATATATTCTTTACTTGCTCCATACATACGTGCCACATATCTAGCTCAAAGTAGTTATTTATTCAATCTTTATTTACTTATCATCAATAAATAACTTACGTTTTCCTATTAATAAATAATGGAAATTAGTATATAAGGTTAATTCTTAGTGTGTCCCATTAATTATGTCCATCTTCTGTCTAAATAACATATTAGGTCATAATAAAATCATAATCGGTATTATCGAATGTTTATTTAACTCAACATCATAATTTTCACAGGCACTGGTTAGTAAAATGCACAATCTTAAATAGAGAAAGGTGTCTGTGGTATGAGGGTCCTGAGTTACAGATCACCCGGCTCTCTTAGGTGGGACATGCTTATTTACAAAACTGGTACTATTTAACCGACTTTCAAAAAGGAGGAGGTTATAATAATATGTTCGGCGTTTGTTCACCGATTTCTCCTTCAATTATGGACCGATTTTGAATATTTGTTTAATAGGGTAAACTCCCGAGGTGGTCCCATTGCCACCAAATCAGAATCTGATGACGGGATCCCATGGAAATCGAGGGTAACCCTCAAATTTTATAGGCATACCTATAGCGATTTGGGTATTTTTTATAGTAACTCGTGCATTTGTTCTCGGAAAGCACATTTGGTGAAGTGGAACTGATGATGAAGACCACAGATGGCCACCGGAACAATATAATAATAAGTATTTAACGGGTTGCGATTCGATTAGGTATGTACTTACTTTAATGTGGTTGCTAAGCATTTATGCTCGTCACTATGCATGTGGTGAGTGGCAGTTCTCCTGGTTCTTACCAGGAGAATTCCTCAAACTCAAACTCAAAGCATTTATTTCAAATAAACCTATTATAGGCACTTTTGAATTGTCAAGGGGTCAGTCAGTCAGATGAAGCTAGTTGCCCATTCCAAAGCGTAGTAAGTTCCTATGGAGAAGAACGGGCAAGAAACTCCACGGACACTCTTTTAAATCAAAATATTGTTACATAGTATTGGTTACATAATTTATGTTGAAATTATACATGTGAGAACAATGTAGAAAGACGTGCACGTTAAAAGCGTCAGTAATAAAAATATAAAAAACAACTAAAATACTAAGTTAAAATAAACCGTGGCAGCTAAGAAATTACCAGTCCCTACTGACGGCGCCCGTTCACGAACATGACGCATGGATCAGCACCATTTAGCTCAACCATTTTGAAGGGAACTTAATGATCCAACACATACGCCACCATCAGCTAGACATTTTAGTGAGCATGACACTCTCAGCCGCCATGGCACATTCAAGTCAATAAAAGACGTACTCAGAAAATGGTAGGTACATAGTGCTCACACATGTGCTATGCAATTAGACAATACTAATAGATTGAATTTTTTTTTTTTTTTCCTTAACAATTAACGGCCCTGCATCGGGAAAAGCAATATTTTGTAAAAAGGTGATGAGCTGTTAACATTAGGCTCTTTTAACTTAGAAAAATTAAAAACTGACTGACACTAAAAAATAAAAAATAGAAAAACTTTTTACAAAAAAAAAAAACCGACTTCCAAAAATAACACTACAAAGTGAAAAATAACTTTAATTTCGGAAGTCGGTGGCAAAAAACTAAAATACAGATCCAAAGACACCGAGTTCCGAAATTAAAGTAATTTTTCACTTTGTAGTGTTATTTTTGGAAGTCGGTTACTTTTTTATTAGTAAAAAGTTTTTTTAACTTTTCACTTTTTTACTACTATTATTTAAACACAACTTTTGACAACTCTAAAGAACAAATTAGAATGCACCTATTTTCTACAAAGCCATAGCGAGACTAAACGAAAATGAATATTTTTAGTCACATTTAATTAAATAATTAGTTATACTTTTGTTTTGATGCAGATAAATATACCTACGTCTTAGTTATTGTAAATTGTAATGCAGTGTAGCTGCAAATAAAATATGGTAAAATATGACGTATTCAAATATAGGTAATCCTACGACAAACGTGACAATGTATGATTATGGTTGTATGGATCTCAAATCAAACAAAGAATGTTGGGTCACAAAAGGGATGAATGAAAAACGATTGCATGTAGCAGAGATGAGAATGCTAAGAGGGATGTGTGGTGTGACATGGAAGGATAGAATAAGTACATAAGAGGAAGTCTGAAAGTGGCACCGGTGACTGAAAAGTTGTGCGGAAATCGGTTGTCATGGTATAGGCATGTGATGCGAAGGAATGAGGAATATGTCGTGAGGAAAGTTTTGAGGATGAATGTCGATGGCTATAAGAGTAGCAGAAGACCAAAGAAACGATGGATGGACTGTGTGAAAGATGATATGGGTAGAAAGGGAGTGGCTACCGAGATGAGGACTAATAGAGAAGTATGGAAGAAAGGGACATGTTGCGCCGACCACAAATGAATTGGGATGAAGGCAGGAGAATAATGACTTTCCACTGAAAGTTCGTCGCAGTAATCAGACCACGAACCTCTGCAAAAAATTGACATTTGAAGGCGTCAGAATCATATAGAATTCTAGGTACCTATAGCAGAAACTTTATGAGCAATATTTTATTCAGGCCAAGTTTATTTTTATAATTTGTTATTCAAACCTAACATGAATCCCACGATCAGTTTTTTGGACACCCTGTAAATTATCACATCTATTATAACAATTAATGTTTACACCTTCACTTTGAAACCTGATTAAAAGTTTTTTTTTTTGCAGTAAGGACTGTTTATAAATATTTTTACCCATTGCGCGATAGCAAAACCTAATTAATTATTATTCACTAGACACTTTTAATTGTAACTTAACCAATACTATCAACACTATTGGTTATCCGCTTTATAGTCTAATATTTATAAGTAAATACTAGCCGTTAATAAATACAAATTCATTCGTCTGTATGCACACGCAACTACGGAATGATTTCTTGTCTACGTAAACGATAACTTTTATATCGAAATGTACTGTGTTTGTGCCTATATACTTGAGTTATTGGGGACTTGCCAAGAAGCCGGTTTCGTCGTCCTCTCAACTATAACCTTTATAATTTCTACGTTTACCTACTAATAATAACAAGTATTTACTTAAGCTATGTCCAAACTGAAGCGAATCCCGCGCGGGACGCAGGACGTAAATCGCTTGAGCCGATTGTGGCAAGTAAGCCCAGGGGTGCCCCCCTGGGCTTACGGGCTGGCGTGGTTTTTAGTCAGTAAGAGTCTGACAGACCCCTCCGCCCGCCCCAGGGCGGAGGACATCCACGAGGATTTTCCACCCCGTGAACAAAAAAAAAAAATGGGTCAGGAGCGAGTCGGACTCGCGCACCGAGGGTTCCGTACGTATATAAGATGTTGATGATTTCTGAAAAACTGTGCTATTTAGAGACATCTTTTTATTTTTCCTGTAATCTTTACATAAGTTTCCATAATATAGAATAATTTCAGATTTTTATCTCTGCAAACTTCGGAGATAAGGGGGGGAACGGTATTTTTTTTTTACATTTTTCATCAAAAGTCGAAACCTATGCTGCCTAAAAAAAAAACTTGTTTTGAGAATGTGCAAACAGCGTTCTTTCATATGATACCCCACATGCCCTATTAGTTAAGTGGGGCTACTAGGGCATGTGGGGTATCATATGAAAGAACGCTGTTTGCACATTCTTAAGCATTTTTTACTTTTTTTTTTGGCAGCATAGTTTCCGACTTTTGATGAAAAATGTAAAAAAAATACCGTTCCCCCCCTTATCTCCGAAGTTTGCATCGATAAAAATCTGAAATTATTCTATGTGATAGAAGTGTATGTAAAGATTACAGGAAAAATAAAACGATGTCTCTAAATAGCACAGTTTTTCGGAAGTCATCAAACATCATATATACGTACGAAACCCTCGGTGTGCGAGTCCGACTCGCTCTTGACAGGTTTTTTTTTTTTTTTGGAGGGAAATTATCAAATAACTTCTCCCGCTTTGGGCGAAGCGGGAGCGTGTCAGACTTTTACTGACTAAAACCCACCCGTGTTCCTTCCGTTGCCTGTGTGCCAGGGCGACGATATCCCTTTCGGACAAACTCGCAACCCTAGCAGGCATTGGCCCAAACTGCTTAGTACCGAGGATTGAAAATCTAGTGTTCTTTTTTGACGAGCTAGGATGTAATCTGTTTTCTGTGTCTCTGTATTCTCAATGCTCTGCTCAACACTGAGTTGAATATCCAGCGCGCGATAAAATCCCGCCGCGATATTTTTTACGCCGAATGGAACTTGAAACTGGCGCGAATAGTCCTGTGACTTCCAAATAATTAAAACAATCGACGCGCTCAGTCGAATCTCCCGTCCCGCGCGGGATTCGCTTCAGTGTGGCCAGAGCTTTACTTAGTTAGATTTTAGATACATAATAATTAAAGCATGTAACTAAAGCATGTAAATTCTAACTAGGATAAACCGATTCGACCGAGGCTAAACTGGTTTATCCTATTGGTAACAGGATGAACGAGTTTGGCCTAGGCGATACTAGTGTGTCCTATCGTGTGTAAAGAGAACTGGTTTGGCCTAGGCGAAACAAACTAGTTCATCCGAAAATCGGGTTTGGCCGGTAACATATATATAGGTACTACCGCCGTGATTTTTTTCACATATCCAAAAACAACTATTCAGATGGCAGGACACTTTAGCAAGGTTATAATTTTTTTTTTCAGCATTTCATTTTTCCACTTTATCGGCGTGATTAATATGTACCTATACGTGATGTATACCCATGCCAAACTACAGCTTTCTAGAACTAATAGTCTCTGAACTAAGCTTTTTTTTTTTTTGGGTTGGAAATTATCAAATAACTTCTCCCGCTCTGGGCGGAGCGGGAGGGCGTGTCAGACTTTTACTGACTAAAACCCACCCGTATTCCTTCATTTGCCTGTGTGTCAGGGCCACGATATCCCTTTCGAACAAACTCGCAACCCGGGCAGGCATTGGCCCTAACGGACCCCATCATTTGGTGCTGACAACTCTTTGAGGCGTGCGTGGAATACAACGTGCCGTTGACCCGGGCCTGGTCCTTATCGGACGGTGAGCTACCCATCGCTCACCGTCCGCAAGCCCACGCCTACGGTGGCCGGAAATCGGCTTGCGACTCCCGACGCCAGGGGCGTCTCCTGCGGTGACTATGGGCGCGAGGGCGCGAACCTAGCCTCTCCCTCACGCGTTCCGCCTCCTCCTTCGCAAGCATTACTGCTTCGCAGAAGGAGGTGACGGCCAGATAGAAGCTGCGGACAGATAGACAGACGGACATGACGAAACTATAATAAGGGTTCCTTGTTGACAACGGAACCCTAAAAACCATGTCTTTCTGATATATTCTTTACTTGCTCCATACATACGTGCCACATATCTAGCTCAAAGTAGTTATTTATTCAATCTTTATTTACTTATCATCAATAAATAACTTACGTTTTCCTATTAATAAATAATGGAAATTAGTATATAAGGTTAATTCTTAGTGTGTCCCATTAATTATGTCCATCTTCTGTCTAAATAACATATTAGGTCATAATAAAATCATAATCGGTATTATCGAATGTTTATTTAACTCAACATCATAATTTTCACAGGCACTGGTTAGTAAAATGCACAATCTTAAATAGAGAAAGGTGTCTGTGGTATGAGGGTCCTGAGTTACAGATCACCCGGCTCTCTTAGGTGGGACATGCTTATTTACAAAACTGGTACTATTTAACCGACTTTCAAAAAGGAGGAGGTTATAATAATATGTTCGGCGTTTGTTCACCGATTTCTCCTTCAATTATGGACCGATTTTGAATATTTGTTTAATAGGGTAAACTCCCGAGGTGGTCCCATTGCCACCAAATCAGAATCTGATGACGGGATCCCATGGAAATCGAGGGTAACCCTCAAATTTTATAGGCATACCTATAGCGATTTGGGTATTTTTTATAGTAACTCGTGCATTTGTTCTCGGAAAGCACATTTGGTGAAGTGGAACTGATGATGAAGACCACAGATGGCCACCGGAACAATATAATAATAAGTATTTAACGGGTTGCGATTCGATTAGGTATGTACTTACTTTAATGTGGTTGCTAAGCATTTATGCTCGTCACTATGCATGTGGTGAGTGGCAGTTCTCCTGGTTCTTACCAGGAGAATTCCTCAAACTCAAACTCAAAGCATTTATTTCAAATAAACCTATTATAGGCACTTTTGAATTGTCAAGGGGTCAGTCAGTCAGATGAAGCTAGTTGCCCATTCCAAAGCGTAGTAAGTTCCTATGGAGAAGAACGGGCAAGAAACTCCACGGACACTCTTTTAAATCAAAATATTGTTACATAGTATTGGTTACATAATTTATGTTGAAATTATACATGTGAGAACAATGTAGAAAGACGTGCACGTTAAAAGCGTCAGTAATAAAAATATAAAAAACAACTAAAATACTAAGTTAAAATAAACCGTGGCAGCTAAGAAATTACCAGTCCCTACTGACGGCGCCCGTTCACGAACATGACGCATGGATCAGCACCATTTAGCTCAACCATTTTGAAGGGAACTTAATGATCCAACACATACGCCACCATCAGCTAGACATTTTAGTGAGCATGACACTCTCAGCCGCCATGGCACATTCAAGTCAATAAAAGACGTACTCAGAAAATGGTAGGTACATAGTGCTCACACATGTGCTATGCAATTAGACAATACTAATAGATTGAATTTTTTTTTTTTTTTCCTTAACAATTAACGGCCCTGCATCGGGAAAAGCAATATTTTGTAAAAAGGTGATGAGCTGTTAACATTAGGCTCTTTTAACTTAGAAAAATTAAAAACTGACTGACACTAAAAAATAAAAAATAGAAAAACTTTTTACAAAAAAAAAAAACCGACTTCCAAAAATAACACTACAAAGTGAAAAATAACTTTAATTTCGGAAGTCGGTGGCAAAAAACTAAAATACAGATCCAAAGACACCGAGTTCCGAAATTAAAGTAATTTTTCACTTTGTAGTGTTATTTTTGGAAGTCGGTTACTTTTTTATTAGTAAAAAGTTTTTTTAACTTTTCACTTTTTTACTACTATTATTTAAACACAACTTTTGACAACTCTAAAGAACAAATTAGAATGCACCTATTTTCTACAAAGCCATAGCGAGACTAAACGAAAATGAATATTTTTAGTCACATTTAATTAAATAATTAGTTATACTTTTGTTTTGATGCAGATAAATATACCTACGTCTTAGTTATTGTAAATTGTAATGCAGTGTAGCTGCAAATAAAATATGGTAAAATATGACGTATTCAAATATAGGTAATCCTACGACAAACGTGACAATGTATGATTATGGTTGTATGGATCTCAAATCAAACAAAGAATGTTGGGTCACAAAAGGGATGAATGAAAAACGATTGCATGTAGCAGAGATGAGAATGCTAAGAGGGATGTGTGGTGTGACATGGAAGGATAGAATAAGTACATAAGAGGAAGTCTGAAAGTGGCACCGGTGACTGAAAAGTTGTGCGGAAATCGGTTGTCATGGTATAGGCATGTGATGCGAAGGAATGAGGAATATGTCGTGAGGAAAGTTTTGAGGATGAATGTCGATGGCTATAAGAGTAGCAGAAGACCAAAGAAACGATGGATGGACTGTGTGAAAGATGATATGGGTAGAAAGGGAGTGGCTACCGAGATGAGGACTAATAGAGAAGTATGGAAGAAAGGGACATGTTGCGCCGACCACAAATGAATTGGGATGAAGGCAGGAGAATAATGACTTTCCACTGAAAGTTCGTCGCAGTAATCAGACCACGAACCTCTGCAAAAAATTGACATTTGAAGGCGTCAGAATCATATAGAATTCTAGGTACCTATAGCAGAAACTTTATGAGCAATATTTTATTCAGGCCAAGTTTATTTTTATAATTTGTTATTCAAACCTAACATGAATCCCACGATCAGTTTTTTGGACACCCTGTAAATTATCACATCTATTATAACAATTAATGTTTACACCTTCACTTTGAAACCTGATTAAAAGTTTTTTTTTTTGCAGTAAGGACTGTTTATAAATATTTTTACCCATTGCGCGATAGCAAAACCTAATTAATTATTATTCACTAGACACTTTTAATTGTAACTTAACCAATACTATCAACACTATTGGTTATCCGCTTTATAGTCTAATATTTATAAGTAAATACTAGCCGTTAATAAATACAAATTCATTCGTCTGTATGCACACGCAACTACGGAATGATTTCTTGTCTACGTAAACGATAACTTTTATATCGAAATGTACTGTGTTTGTGCCTATATACTTGAGTTATTGGGGACTTGCCAAGAAGCCGGTTTCGTCGTCCTCTCAACTATAACCTTTATAATTTCTACGTTTACCTACTAATAATAACAAGTATTTACTTAAGCTATGTCCAAACTGAAGCGAATCCCGCGCGGGACGCAGGACGTAAATCGCTTGAGCCGATTGTGGCAAGTAAGCCCAGGGGTGCCCCCCTGGGCTTACGGGCTGGCGTGGTTTTTAGTCAGTAAGAGTCTGACAGACCCCTCCGCCCGCCCCAGGGCGGAGGACATCCACGAGGATTTTCCACCCCGTGAACAAAAAAAAAAAATGGGTCAGGAGCGAGTCGGACTCGCGCACCGAGGGTTCCGTACGTATATAAGATGTTGATGATTTCTGAAAAACTGTGCTATTTAGAGACATCTTTTTATTTTTCCTGTAATCTTTACATAAGTTTCCATAATATAGAATAATTTCAGATTTTTATCTCTGCAAACTTCGGAGATAAGGGGGGGAACGGTATTTTTTTTTTACATTTTTCATCAAAAGTCGAAACCTATGCTGCCTAAAAAAAAAACTTGTTTTGAGAATGTGCAAACAGCGTTCTTTCATATGATACCCCACATGCCCTATTAGTTAAGTGGGGCTACTAGGGCATGTGGGGTATCATATGAAAGAACGCTGTTTGCACATTCTTAAGCATTTTTTACTTTTTTTTTTGGCAGCATAGTTTCCGACTTTTGATGAAAAATGTAAAAAAAATACCGTTCCCCCCCTTATCTCCGAAGTTTGCATCGATAAAAATCTGAAATTATTCTATGTGATAGAAGTGTATGTAAAGATTACAGGAAAAATAAAACGATGTCTCTAAATAGCACAGTTTTTCGGAAGTCATCAAACATCATATATACGTACGAAACCCTCGGTGTGCGAGTCCGACTCGCTCTTGACAGGTTTTTTTTTTTTTGGAGGGAAATTATCAAATAACTTCTCCCGCTTTGGGCGAAGCGGGAGCGTGTCAGACTTTTACTGACTAAAACCCACCCGTGTTCCTTCCGTTGCCTGTGTGCCAGGGCGACGATATCCCTTTCGGACAAACTCGCAACCCTAGCAGGCATTGGCCCAAACTGCTTAGTACCGAGGATTGAAAATCTAGTGTTCTTTTTTGACGAGCTAGGATGTAATCTGTTTTCTGTGTCTCTGTATTCTCAATGCTCTGCTCAACACTGAGTTGAATATCCAGCGCGCGATAAAATCCCGCCGCGATATTTTTTACGCCGAATGGAACTTGAAACTGGCGCGAATAGTCCTGTGACTTCCAAATAATTAAAACAATCGACGCGCTCAGTCGAATCTCCCGTCCCGCGCGGGATTCGCTTCAGTGTGGCCAGAGCTTTACTTAGTTAGATTTTAGATACATAATAATTCTTGCTAGGCCAGTTACCTAACCAGGTTAATAATAGTTAGAATAATAAATTATGCTTCGACAAGTCACATTATAAATATTCATAATTATCTTGAATAGCGAATGTACAGGGTCAAATTAAATTAGCTAGGGTAACTCCGCACATATGATGGATATCGATGTATAAAAATAGTAAAAAATTTTTTTTTTTTCTTTGGGTCTTTAACCGCAGGTTGTGTAGTCATTTGAAATATCTGTAGATTTTTTTTTTTAATAAGTAAACTTTACATAGGTACGTGATGGGATTCTATATCAAAACACGATAAAACAACAAAAAAAGCAGATTTTCTCAACTCATACTGCAAGTAAAACTACAAGTCGTCGTTGACCCAAAGAAAATAACCATGATTTTTTTTTTTTTTTGAACAGTGGTAGCCCTGTGGCCTCGACTTAAGAGTAGTTAGGTTTAGGGTTTATTAGGTCGCAGGTTCGAACCCAGACAGGCGCTTCACTTTGTGTAAATTATTTCATCACCACTGCTTCAAAACGGTGAAGGAAAACATCGTGTGGAAACCGGTACGTCCTAGAACGTAAATAAATTCGAAGACATGTGACATCTACCAACCCGCACTGGGACCGCGTGGTGGATTATGGCCAGGGAGTGGGCTCACAGAGAGGAGGCCTGTGTCCCAGCAGTGCGAGTGTGGCTGATTATGTTATGTGTTGAGATTTCCCATCACGTCTGCGGAGTTACGGTACTTAACTTAATAACTTAATTTTGCCGGGAGGACACGGCGCGGCATACGCTGGCAGAGTGTGCCGCTTGGGAGGAGCCACGCTATGCCCTCATCTCAGGAGTAGGCAGTGACCTGTCGCGGCCGGCCACGGTCGAGTCGATGGTCGGCAGCGAGGAGTTCTGGGACGCGGCGGTATCCTTCTGCGAAACAGTCGTGTCGCAGGAGGAGGCTGCGGAAAGGGAGCGCGAGATCTCTTCCGCACATTAACTGCATTAATTGCCCTCTTCCGGCCCCCCTAAATGGGTCCAGGAACGGCGGACTTGGAGACGTCCGCCGCCCCCATCACACTGGACCCGCGGTGGCCCCCGTAGTGTTCCACGCACGCCCCTTCCAGACATCGCGGGATCTAAACTGGGATCGCGGAAGTAATACTAGATCTCAAGATCCCCGGTGCAAGTGTGGGCAGGGAACACTTGGGGTGGTTTTTAGTCAGTAAGAGTCTGACAGACCCCTCCGGCCGCCTCAGGGCGTAGGACATTCATGAGGATGTTCCATCCCGGCAACAAAAAAAAAAAGCTAACTTAATTTGACCCTGTATTTCACGGTAAAAATCCATCTGTTAAGTAAGTGATGTACAGTGTCGTATCTGATCATAACAATGATTTTTATCATCTCTACCCAAAAAATAAGCACCTATGTGGTGCTGGTGGACGTACGCCTATTTCAGATAAAAGATTATTTTTCTATGAAAAACATTCACCATCATTTTTGGCGTTTGTCGATAGAGACGGCAAAATTTGTCGAGGTTTTTATCAATACATGTCCGTCGTTTGTAGTCAGTATTTACATATTTTTGCCTAAACCTAAAAACGTGCAGTGCTTTTTGCAATGTAATGGATTTTGATTCTATTCGGGAAAACTGTACAAACGATGACTTTGCGGGATATATTTTTGAGGTTTATTTATTTGTACTTTTACTTGAAACTGTGTAATAAACTACTGCAAAAGGGTTTGTGCAGACCACCGACGATTTCGAGGCACATGTTTTGTTCGTCAAAATGGAAAACATACCTACTTACTTGTAGAATTAAATGATGCACGACGTACAAAAAGTATGCAGTTCTCGGCAGTCTTCGCAGACTCAGTCACGTGAAAAGTTTGTCGTCTGCGTGGGCCTCTTGAATCATATTAAAAGTACAATTTAAAACTCACAATAAAAGTACACTTTGTAAACAAGCATAATACAAATTAGAGGGTTATATCCAAGATAAGAATGCTTGGAAACATGCTGGTCCAGCTCCATAGGACAATCTAGAATCTAGACAAAATCAAACTGGTTGGTAATTGTATAATTTATTATTTTATGACATTTATTTTACATTCTGTGATTACCTTGACTCACACACTGACATAATTAGGGTTCCGTACCAAAATGGTAAAAAGGAACCCTTATGGTGAGACTAAGTCTGACTGTCTGTCTGCCCGTCTGACTGTCACACCTAAATATCTCAAGAACTACTAATGCTATCAACTTGAAATTTAGAATAGTTTTAGATGACGTTTGCCCAACTATTTTGCAAATAAGAAAGAAATTAAAAAATATATACCTTTTTTACAAAAGGGACTGAAAGGGGGTCTTAAAAATTGGAAGTGGGGCTATAGAGGCATGTGGGGTATCATATGAAAGAGCGCTGTTTGCAAATTCACAAACATTTATTTAATTTTTTTTGGCAACATAGTTTCCGATATTTGATGAAAAATGTAAAAAAAAATACCTTATCTCCGAAGTTTGCATAGATAAAAATCTGATATCTCTAAATAGCATAGTTTTTCAGAGATCATCAACATCATATATACGTACGGAACCCTCGGTGTGCGAGTCCGACTCGCTCTTGACCGGTTTTTTTTAGGAAAACTTATATTTTGACAACGTTTGCAAATATAATATGTTAGCACCATCTATCGCAGTATCTATCACATAATTACTTTATCTGTCATTGCTTCATTTTTAAGGTTCCGTACCTCAAAAGGAAAAAACCGGCCAAGTGCATGTCGGACCACGCACAATGAAGGGTTCCGTGGTTGGGATGAATTTATCCCAAAAACAAACTTAACATTGTAGTTGAAAAACATGCTCTCCCATACATCGATATACGTTACGGTCAATTCTCCAACTGCAAATTTAAGTTGGTCGACTATTACTCGTTAACTTGTGAAGCCTACTTAGCTGTGATAGTTTTCCTTTTAATTTCGTTATATATACTATTGCCATGAATTTTTTCACATATCCAAAACCAACCATTTAGCTGGCAGGGGGGGGGGACACTTGACTCTAACAAAAACTAGCACTTTAAAGCTTAATATTACCCAAACGGATCCCTTAATTGAAAAATGGTTTTCGCAAACCCACAATATTTTTGAACGGCCTATCCAACGATACCCCATACCATGGAATAGACGAGAAAAAAAAATATCATCCCCATTTCACGTGTAAGGGAAGTACCCTAAAAAAAAATGTTTTTCATAATTTTATTTTACCATTTTTTTGGCATGATTAATATGTATACCCATGCCAAATTACAGCTTTCTAGGACTAAGCGTCTCTGAGCTAAGCTGGCGACAGACGGACGGACGGACAGACAGACAGACAGACAGACAGACAGACAGACGGACATGGCGAAACTATAAGGGTTCCTTGTTTACTACGGAACCCTAAAAAGGAAAGGAACCCTTATAGGATCACTCGTGTGTCTGTCTGTCTGTCCGTCTGTCACAGCTGATTTGCTCCGAATCTACCGGACCGATTATGTTGAAATTTGGTACACATATGAACTTCTATGACCCAAACACGGACGTGTTACGTAAATAAATTAATTTTGAATATGGAGGCCACTTTTGGGAAGCAAAAAATTAAATTTAAAATTAAAGTTTTGCTGACTGTACCGTGTGACATATCAAATGAAAGGACTTGTTTTAAGGATTTAAAAAACATTTTTTTTATAATTTATAAATACATACTTTTGAAATTATTTAAAAAAATAGATGAAAAATGACCATACCCCCCCTTATTTCCGAAACTACTGAGCCTACATTTTTGATAAAAATACAGATAATAGTTCTTTACTCATAGATTTCAGGAAAACTTATAAGAAGTCTGTGGTCTTAAAATAACATAGTAAATCACTCAATATTGTGCGTACAAACTTACATTTGCAGTTGGAATGTATGGGGATCATGTTTTTCAACTACAATGTTAAGTTTGTTCTTGGGATAAATTCATCCCAACTACGGAACCCTTCATTGTGCGTGGTCCGACACGCACTTGGGTGGTTTTTAATTATTTTTATCTATTGTGGTATAGTAGTAATTTTATTCTAGGTTCATCGTCTTCACATAAAATTATATAATTAATGCCTATACATTGTCTCAAGATAAAAGTCTTTGACCAGTGCGTGTTGCCAGTGATGACCTATGGCACTGAAACGTGGTCGCTCACAATGGGCCTTATCAGAAGGCTTAAAGTCACCCAAAGGGAGAGGGCTATGCTTGGAGTTTCCCTATACGTGATCGAATCAGAAATGAAGAGATCCGCAGGCGAACCAAGGTAACCGACATAGCCCGAAGAATTGCCAAGCTTAAGTGGCAGTGGGTAGGGCACATTGCACGCAGAACTGATGGCCGATGGGGCCGAAAGGTTCTGGGCAACCGCGTACCGGAAGACGTAGCGTTGGAAGGCCTCCTACAAGGTGGACCGATGACCTTGTGAAAGCCGCAGGTATCCGCTGGATGCGGGAAGCACAGAATTTATTGAGTATTTAATTGAGTAGTGTAGTAAAATTACCCAATCATAATTATTATTTATTTATTTATTAACTATGGAAGACTCCCAGCTAAAACATACAGAATACAAAATAGTATGTGAGACTGACAGCCAATTACAAGTCTTCACTTCTAAAAACAGAATGGAAAGAAGGAGTGTGAACAGCACAACACACATACCAAAAAAAAAACCGGCCAAGTGCGTGTCGGACCACGCCCAATGCAGAGTTCCGTAGTTGTGATGAATTTATCCTAAGAACAAACTTAACATTGTAGTTGAAAAACATGATCCCCATACATCCAACTGCAAATGTAAGTTTGTACGCACAATATTGAGTGATTTACCATGTTATTTTAAGATCACAGACTTCTTACAGGTTTTCCTGTAATCTATAAGTAAAGAACTATTTTCTGTATTTTTATCAAAATTTTAGGCTCAGTAGTTTCGGAGATAAGGGGGTAATGGTAATTTTTCATCTATTTTCTTAAATAATTTCAAAAGTACGTATTATAAAATAATAAAAAAAAAAACCTTAAAACAAGCCCTTTCATTTGATATGTCACACGGTACAGTCAGGCAAAACTTTTATTTTTAATTTTCTAATTTGCTCCCCAAAAGTTACCTCCTTAATCAAAATTAATTTATTTACGTAACACGTCCGTGTTTGGGTCACAGAAGTTCATATGTGTACCAAATTTCAACTTAATCGGTCCAGTAGATTCGGAGCAATTTAGCTGTGACAGACGGACAGACAGACAGACACACCAGTGATCCTATAACGGTCCCTTTTTTCCTTTTGAGGTACGGAACCCTAAAAAGAGAAAACAAAAAGACAGTATAACATTTTACCGCAAATCACTACAGGTTCATTGGTAATCACTCTCTGCGTAATCGGTTAGTCACAGCACTTCATTAGGGAGAGCGGGTAATTGGAGCATACTAAGGAAAAAGTTGAAAAAAAACACATTTTGTTTACTTTGTTATCATTTTTAATTAGACTTCGTTTATTTGAATATCTTTTCATCACAGTTTAAATCAATTACAGCTATGCATTAAGGTACAATAAAGATTTTACAAAGTCAATCGCTCCCATTATCACATAAATGCGGGTAGTGAGAGCCGTAATTACGCCCATGTAAGAAATTGGAACCATAAGTTTTCCTTCTTCATAAAAGAGTGAGTGCCATGTAGGCTCTCATTATCCGATGACCACTAAGTAATAACACAAGTATCTCACCCGACTTTCAATCACCATTTGGCAAATGGCGCTTGAAAGGAGACTAATCTAGGTATGTAATAAGCATAAACACTGGACACTGCCAGCGTCCAGTTCAGCATGAAGTATTATCGGCTTTTCTTTATAAACTTGGAACCAAAAACACACAACCATCCCTCGTGACGACAGCCGAACTTTCTCGATGGTTGACGGCAACGGCCGACTGCTTAAGGTTACCCCAATGTGCATAGGTTCCGTCCAATCGCCATCGCTCTCATTGCCCGCCCGCCCTCCTTACCCCGCGCTCCCCTACATCAAACATAGGAACTACGTTTGGCTTGATTTTGTTGCGCACACATAGAATTGTTACGTTTTACTAACATTAATTGGAAGGTCACCTCGACCTGCTATGTAAAACAATCAATACAACCCTTAATTACATGATGTTCATCAATTTTATAACAATATCCAGTTGCATTTAAAACCGATTAATTACCGCAAATATATCACAACTTATAGCCACATATTAATAAACAGTTCGTATTCTACTTTCACATTATCGGGAATATCACAATGACATTTAATGATGCTCCACTATTTGTTTCTGCCACATTCAATATTAGAGATAGGCTGACAATGGAGCCTAGTTCGAGCTGATAGTGTTTGTTTCATTTAGTACCTAAAAATAATTACCATTTTGCTGTGCGGCTCCTGGTCACGTATAAATGCAGTACTTAAAGATGACCACGGATGGTATAAAATGGTTACTGTGAGATGCTATAAGACTAATAGCATGGGATGAACTAGTTGCATTGAAACTGGATTCTGATAATGGCAGTAAGACTGTAAAGTAAGTTACACACATGTTAGGTAACGTAGTTTATAGTGACGAGATCCATGATAAGATTATTATGATGAAAACATTATTTTATTTTCTTAAGACGCAGATATATGCCAGTGACCTTGAGTGGTTAGCTTGCGTGTTCTGTACTGAGCTCACGCAACGCGTCGTACGTTCAGCCAGTAATAGGACTCGCCCATCAAGGAGTGCTGTTCCTAATTTGATGCATTATTAATTTATTATACATAAAACAACAGGTATTTTAAGAAAACGCTTATACTAAAAGATCAATAATTAAATTTTCTTTAAATTGGTGAAGGCTTCAGAATAATACGCTTGGTAGATTTTGCGCCATTCTCAGTTTTTTATCCGCGGTAGACATAACTTTACAAATTAATTTCACTGTGTAATATAAACATAATCTAAAATATTCACATACTAAGTTATTGAGAAAATGCTCTAATTTATCATATATTTCATTCAAATCAATAACACTACTCGTTTAGACGTGATCTTCAGTATAAAATCATTAAAAGTGGGTTATCCTCCCCTTAACACACATTTCGTTTTACGTGAATCAGTTATTTATCTCGTTAATTCTACACATTGTGGTTTCAACAGGAACTAGTAGAAGACTCATATTGAGATAGCAAAAGTAAAATTTTGCGAACACCGTTTTCAAATTAAACCTAGCATTTACCACGAATTTGTACGTTTGAAACTGTACATAAAATTCAAAGGAATGTTCCTTCGGCGGAAATGCACTAGGGAAAATATTTTAAAGTCGGCCAAGTTAGATTGGATTGATTTTGTTCATTGACGAGTAAAATATTTCATTTTACCTATGAAGGAAATTATTAAGAAAACATTTAGGTAAAGAAGTTGCCCAGAAACGAACTCCTAGTAAGACTGTCCTTCGACCGATCAACAAAGCAAAGTTTTCTGAAAAAAAATTGCGCGTGCGGCACCGTACACGTGATAGAAATGAAACTTAAAAAAAAATAAAGCTTATGAGAGATTTCGTGTGAAAGACAGAGAGAGAGCGTTATACATTTCTACTCTCTTATGTAACGAAATGTGCCTATAGTGACGCGCCCTAGAAACACTCAATTCTCGTCCTATTATCGAATCGCCGCCTAAGAAGTTCCACTTCAATAATCTTCTGTTTCAGTCAATCATGTCAGCCTTTCGTAGTCAACTGCTTCACAGAGGCCTTTTTCATGACATAGTCCAAAGTTGGTATATATTATTATGAATTGTTGAGTTTCACAAAAACTTTATTTTCAAAATTAAAGGTAGGGTAAGTATATAATGCAAAATGGATGACTGCGATGCGGACGATTACTTCGACGCTTAAGAGTCCTTTTTTTTTTTGTTGTATTTTCTGTTTGTTTAGTTAGTACCTAGCGTAAAAAGTTAGTTGCGTGATCTGTTGTACCTACATAACATGTCAATACATATAAATAATATTGTTTCCCCTATACAAAATCGTATTTATAAAACAATATTATTTCGACATTTAATTTTGTTATTTCTACTTTGCGCTGGTTTTTCCTGTTTGATAAGAATACCTCATAATTATTCATAAAATAGCTAAAATAAATAACCAGTCTTTCTCTTCACTTTGTTAACTTAATACGAGTTATGAACGCGGAAATCACTTATGGGGCTTAAAATCTGGAGAGACTACAATCAAGGAATTATTAAGTAACAAACTCTGTTTGCAAAAACATCTTTCACTCGCGTGCCTCAAGATAAAGTTTCTGAATTAATTTGCCAAATAACGTCGAAACACGAGATTTAAACTTGCCATCCAACTTTGCTTGTTAAATGTTAATTGTTATCAAACGGAATACCTTATTAGACTTTCTTATGAGATAAGAATATTGATTACCTACTCACGATTTATTTTAATGATTCTTCCGTGTGCCAATCTTTATCATTTCTTTATCCAAGTCCCACCTTTAGTCTAAAGTGCTAACAATGTTCCTTCAGTTAAAACTCAGATAAACTTGATAACGTGAAATTCAATTTTTAAAACGGAATCATGAGGTCGCATTACTTACTGCAGGAAATGGAATGTCGCCGATTTATTTAAACCACCTCGACTTGTTCCAAACCATTAGCTTTTTCAATCTAAAGATGAGTGTAAAGTGGTAATGATAACGTGAGAATTATTTTCTAGATATTGTTCGTCCCTTATACCTTATTCAATTATAATTGTTAACATATTTTAATAGATCGCACATGTAACTCACCGATTTCTTGCCTTTGTAAAAATATAAACAGTTGCAGTGATCTTACCGATACATCATGACAGCATAGGAAAGCCTTAGCGAATGTTAATTTATATTTGTTATTATTTGAGATTTTTATTATTTTTATTTGTTAAATGTTAATGTTATTTTTGTTATATTATTTTGTTGTTATTATTATTGTTACACGTGAATTACCAAAATTATTGAATAACTTTAATTGTAAATATCCTTTTTGGCTTTATATTATTATTGTAAAACCATAAATGCATGTTGTGTTTGCCTGAGTGATTGTTTCACTTATAAATGTAACTAGGTACTATTATGTTAATTATTGTAAATAACAACAACCACAACAAACCCACCAACCAAAACCATATATTTGGACTTTAAAAGAGACTGTGACCTCTGAGTTTGTTTCGGCCTTTCTTCTCAGAGTAGTCAGATAGGAAACGCCGACCTCATCTAGTTTTAAAAATATGATTGACGTGTAAAAGTGTTTGTACAAACCTACTTACAGAAATAAAAATCATTTATCATCATAACAATTGTAGTCTAACCTGTTTAGGTTAGCCAACAATTGTTATGGTTTTGGGTGGTATGCATGTAAATAAATAAATATGTAACAACTTTAATTTACCGAATGGATTAAAACTAAATGGTGCTTTGTTCAGTAACAATCGACTTATTTATTTACATTGCTTTCTAGAATTTCCAGAGATACAATAACATCTCCAAACACAAATGGACGATCATTTAGCAAATGTCTATGATTATAATTTTACCCATTAAAATAATTATTCCGTTCAACGACGCGGCCGATGTAAAAGAAACCCTTCTTTCAATTGATGTTTTATTGTCAACAGATACAAAAGAGTACTCAAGAAAATAAATAAAAGGATAAAAATGACCTGCATAAATTACGTCACATAAAACATATAGGCCTCATACCCAATAAACAAACATACCTGCCAATACTTTCAAAGGGGCAAGACTCAGACGAATAGTTTCAGCGTATTGAGAAGGAATGTGAAAACAGTTTAAGTAAAAAGGATAAGTGTGTTTTCGTACCATGTGTAGAGAAATTCGACACCCACTCGGCTATTTACGGGCGATGGCGCGATAAGCATTTTCTCTTTCAATACCATCAAAGAGACTGGCCGCCTATTCAGGGCTTCACCCGGCAAAATGTAACACATAAAGGGTACCTATACGAAGATTGCAACGCTGTTTCTGACTCGCCTCGCAAAAAACAGTGTTAAAATCCATTTCTATCGTACATCATCGGACATACAGTTTGTTTCGAGAACTTTTTCATTTATAGGTCGCGGAACGAAACATTATCCGAGCGTTGTCAAGTGCTGATGAAGCCCATCAAATCATTTGTCGGCCATAGCTACGCCAAACTTCAGCTATTATTCCGGTCGGTTTACTAAAACAAAAGTGCTCTTAATTCTTGATCTGGGATTTCATGTGATCATTACTTTCCTCGGTTCGTTTGGCTGGCTCGCGGCTGGATGGAGGACTTGCTCCTTGTGACAAATTAAATTTTATCAAGCTACAACAATGGTCCTTGGGCATTAGAAGCGTAATCCCTTAAGCGGGGAGACGTCTAAATATCTGAAAAGCAAATTAGGCGATCGCGCTTTCGAGGGCTATTTATAAATTATACTCGACGAAATTTTGTGCTCCGGTTGTTAAATAAGTTGTACTAGATAAATGTCTGGAATGGAAGTCAACCGTCTGGCAAACAATAAAAATATTTTGTAAAATGTAAGGAGGTTTTTACTTTCGTTGACTGTTGTGTAAACTTTTGCGTTGCTTGTCAACGTCTTCATTTCAACTTGACCGTTTTCCTCTTTCTGTGTGGATTGTGGAATATAAACCATTTTCACTGCATTCCCATCTGTTTATCCTCACATGTTTGGTTTCACTTTACCGGTAAACTAAGTTTGCAAAGGATCATCATCATCAGCCCATAGCAGCCTACTGCTGGACATAGGCCTCTCCAATTGCACGCCATTCAGCTCGATTTTCGGCAACTCTCATCCAGCTGCCACCAGCCCCCCTGCGAAGATCGTCGCTCCACCTAGCCTGAGGGCGTCCTACCTTATGTTTGCCGATTCGCGGTCTCCACTCAAGAACACGTCTGGGTCCAACGGTCATCGGTTCTACGGCTAATATGGCAGGCCCATTGCCACTTCAGCTTGCATATTCTGTGGGCTATGTCAACAACTTTGGTTCTCTGCTGGATCACCTCGTTCCGGATTCGATCCCTCAGAGAGACTCCAAGCATAGCCCGTTCCGTAGCTCGCTGAGCGACCTTGAATTTATGGACCAGCCGTACCGTGAGTATCCACGTTTCGGCTCCGTAAGTCATAACAGGCAGGACGCACTGATTGAAGACCTTCGTCTTTAGGCTCTGTGGAATACGCGACGAGAAGACTCGACGAATCTTCCCAAAGGTTCTTTGCAAAGGATGTTTGAAACCAATTGCCTTGGTAGTTTTATCGACGTTATGCATTTCATTGATGTAAAACAGGGAACTGTAAACACAACGGCCAACACAACGAAATTAATAAGAAAAAACTCCAAACCAAGGAAAATTTTTAAACGGGAAAAAATAGCCTAACATCACTACATCACCATTCAGACAACTCAGCTCACCATCACCATAATTTAATATAAACTAGTCACCAATTTAAATTGTTATGTACAAAAATGGCTGTAGTTCCGCGTGTACGTCGAAAGCGGCGGAAGCTTTTTCGCTCGTAAATCCAACGAACGAAGCTCTTCCGTTCCCACGCCCGGTCCCCGATTAAATTCTCCAACATTAGCGCATTCATGGCAACAGATAGATAATATATTCAATCGCCTCGGCTGGATCTCTGTTCAATTCATTGATTTAGTCGTTTGACACTTTATTTAGTTGGATTCTTGTTGGATTATGAAGTTTTGTCTTTGTATTCAATTACGCTGAGCCTTGAAGCCCGTACTCTTGAACGGTTCACGATTAACGTTTACAGCATGAATTTCAACTTGAAACTAGATTTGACTACCTATCCACATTATCTTCTCTGTGATTTGAGTAATGAATACTGTTTGTCATTGTTGAATTGAGATTCATGCTTGAGCATCGATCTAGAAAACGGACAAATATATATCAAAGAAAATGCAGGGAACAGATACTTATTGTATTCAATGGCCTTGACTGAACCTTGGTTCAATTCGTTTGACACCTTATTTAGTTAGTTTAGACTTGAATCAATTTCATCATCTTGAAAATAAAGACACGGTCCACTGCTGCTGGCTGGACATGTCTACACCAAGAATCGTCATAATGGCGCTGTCAGTTGGGACTGGTCATCTCTTAACTGCCACAGCTTATTTTAATTATTTTAGTTCTGAGTTGTTGTTTTTTTTTTTATTTAGGATGGCTTTGCTCTTGACCTTAGTGTAGGGCAGAGGTGACAGAGACAAAGTCGACGATGGAGTGAGCTTACCCAGAAGATGCCTGTTTACTCTAACTTTGAAGAGATTAGGGTTGTATGCGTTCGGAAACACAGACGCAGGTAGAGAGTTCCACTCTTTTGCTGTGCGCATTATAAAACTCATTTGTTTGTTTCTATTTGCTGTACTGTGGACGCGTTTTTTTATATCGTTCTCACATTTAGTTATAAGTTCAACATTAAAGATGTAACAATATTTTTGTAACATTATTATTTAAATAAAAGAGTGTCGGTGGAGTTTCTTGCCCATTCTTCTCCATATGTACCTACTAAGCTTTGGGATGGGCAACTAGCTTCATATTTCTAACTGACCGACTCCTTGACAATTCAAAAGTCCCAAACTTATTTTGTCTACTGCCCACTTTGAGAATAAATTATTTTTTAGCGCCCCCATTTTTTCACCTACATAAAAACCACTATAACTTCAAATTAAATTAATTATTATGAGCTATATTAGCGGAGATTAAACATTCATTCTAATCGAGACTTTTACTATAACCCGCAAGAGTTAAGTATACGTAGATTCATTTTTTTTCTGGGTCTCTTACCACCCCCCTTTAGGCCCGCAGCGCCCACAAGGGGACTTTATCGCCCACTTTGGGAAAGGCTGTTAATGTAAATAAATGCACTCCCCCTTATTCCAAAACTAGGTTTATTTTCAGACCCAGGTTTAAAACATGGAGCCATTATTGAATTTCGAACTTTATTCCGACTATGGTAAAGTTCCTAAACACAAAACTGACAACTTAGTACCGAACTAAGTTTTCAGTTTTGTTTAAAGAACGGTATTTCAATCACTGTTACGTTCCTATTACAAAAACTGGCTGAATGGTTTAAGCCATGTCAAAATATAAATCTTGTTTTGTAATAAAGCGGTTTGAGTTTAATATTCTATAGATGTACCGAACTATCTTTACATTTCTCTATTAGTGTTGTCAGTTATACGTTTAAACCCTTTAATATAAAACACTTATCGTCCTCTCAAATAATGGTAATGTGAGATAAACACAACAGTGACCTACGATAATACAACACGGAAGTTTGCGCGCGAGTCACAGGCGGCCGCAAATCAGACACAAATCATATTCGGCAGCCATTGGCAATACATTTGTGATAGCAATCAAAATGCTGGACGTGACCTTATGTTGCCCTTAAACGCTTTTACCTATAGGAATAACGACCATCGGTTGTTATTTGTTTTTTTTATGGGAAACGTATAAAATTATGTAGATAATTTATTCGTGAAAATATTTTTTTTTATAAAGGGCTCATAACGAAATTAAAATAAATATTTTAAACTTGGATCCCATCCAAAAAGCGTAATACAAAAAGCGACTATAAACATGTGGTTTAACACTGCAGGCTCCACACGAACTACACATAAAATTAATTCAATGGAAACAAATTATTTTAGTAGGAAACTAAAAATAGCATTAGCAATATGTCGCATACGTGTTAGGTTGTTCCTTCCTCATACCTCGACGTTTGTGAACAAGTTTTCGATTCCTAAACTTAGAAAATAAGATTGGACCGCGCGTCTACTGGTAATGGCTTTGTTGTGTACCAGCTCTAGTTTGACGGGTAACTCGGATTCCCTCCTAGGATATTCCCGTGGTACATCCCGTACATCCCAAAGCACTACACGTGTCCCACTTCTAATAGTTTAAAACAATTTGATCTCCAATAAAAAGAACATCTGTAAGGAATACTCATTCATCTAAGTACAATAAAAGTCTGTTCATAATAATTCCCTCGTCTATTATCATGAGTCGAACAAAGGAAGTTTAGCGCAATAACCAATAATCGTTCCTTAATATCTTTCGCGTAAATGTTTTCCAAGTTCGATCATTATTTTCACCTCAGTTCACCGTTGGACAAAGATTCTTCGATAATTTATTGTCAAAGTGATTTTTTCATTTTACAAAACGGGACTGTATTATTATTCATCACAGTTTGAGAACATTTAAGTAGACGTGTTAAAGTTACATTTAGGTAAAGTTCTACAATACAAAGTACTCTATGATTTACGAGTAAAGTTAGGAGGCCGGTGTGACTGAAAAGCCCTTAAAAGTACATAATATGTACTGCACCGGTATCTATCTCCGCCGTCGGAAAATTTAGACGTAAATAAGTAGTTGCTCGTCGTAAATGAAACAGGTTTGACAGTTTGCCGAGATTCGACCCAACTTCGACGTTCTCATTTCTGTCTTTAACACAATCCGGACGGGTGCAAGTAACTGGATCCGACTTGGCAACTGCTACCTTCCCTTTTTCTTGTTTACAGCGTTAAACCTCAATTTGTAGCATTTTATAGACGATTCTGTTTTTAACCCCTGACGCAAAATGAAGTTTGCAAACGTTGTCTGTTTGTCTCTGACTTCGTATCTCTCGAAATGATCAAACGCTTTCTTTTCTGTTGATTTTCTTTAAATTGTATTGATATTTGTTTCAGCCTGTTCAGGATATCGCCATAATAGGTTTAAAACTTTTTTCTTTCGTCTGTCTGGGGCATCGTACCTTCCAGATAAAGCAACCGCTTTTACATGCATTTTTCTATTATAAACGGAACTTTCTATATTTTTAAAGCATAACTAATTTTACTATAATTCTGTAATTACCTACTTACTACTCCACCCAATAAACTGTCAGAAAATTCGCAGATTTAGCATTTTTCATCGTCATTAATTTATATGCATATTTTAATTGAGTATATTCTAACCGATTCGTTGGTTGACATGGCAAAAATACTAACAGGACCAGGTAATATGAACGCCGAACATAGAATAAAATTTGCAAAAATAAAAACGAAAACCTACCTATTCACGTGGCTTTGAAACCTAATACATAAGCTCGTGCCTGTTATTTTTATCATCGAAATTCAAAAAGAGAATTTAAAAGTCGTTAAATGAAGCCTGACAATTTTCAGGGTTTTAAAGGACAAACTTTGGTAATATATTCAACAATAAAGGATACATCATCGTGAGTGATAAAATCGTTCCGCGACGATATTTCAAGTGGGACGACAGGTGATATGAGTTATATTTGGGACATAACTTGGTTTGCGTAGTAGGTAGGTACGTACATAGGTAGCGGTACATGTACGCGGCCGCACCTGACCACAAATCAGCGGTAAATCAGATTTCGAACGTCCACGTCCGTGATTGCAGAAACGAATTTGTGTTGTGTTGTGTTATGCCGACAACCACTAACAATGTAACCGCTTACGTCATTCCGATGGTGCACGGTTTAAATGCTTGTTAACTGATAGTTAACTAATTCTGAATTTTAGTTGATTTTCCACCCGTAAATGTGGTCGTAATAAAAACATGATCGAATGAAATCATTTTGAAATAAAAACATCGATTATCCCTTCTATGGAGAAAAGTAAACCCCCCTCGTCAGCATAACGCAGAGCTAAGTAATTAATTCATTCACTTCTAATTCCGCATTGAAAGTGTACAAAAGAAGCACATCAAAGAGTGGTGTACACAGTACACGAATACAACTTGTAGCTGGTTTGCATCGCAGAATTTACTCAGGGATTGTTTGCGTTTCATTAACGCCGGTCAACAAGAGACCTTATTTATCCGCTTGTTCTTTTCAGACTTTTGTATTAAACTAAATCTTCCTACGTTTAATACCTACATTAAGGATTGCCAATGTAATTAGAATCTTGGTAGAGTTTGCAAACTTTCAGCTCTTGGTAACCCAAATAAATATGTAGGTCATCTGTTTGCACTGAACTTTATGTAGGTACGGAGACATTTAATTAAATTACTTATAAAAACGAGTAGTTCTCTAACAGCTTGGTAATTAATAATGTACTCTCAGGAAAGTTGTATGAATGTACATAAATCCTTATTACTAAGAGATAAACTAACTGTATAGAGCTAGCTAATTGCTAGTTACGTAAGATAATTCGTGGAAAGTTATCCAATTAAGGGGGAGCTAATATTTTGGTCAAAAAAAAAATATGTAGGTCATCTGTTTGCACTGAACTTTATGTAGGTACGGAGACATTTAATTAAATTACTTATAAAAACGAGTAGTTCTCTAACAGCTTGGTAATTAATAATGTACTCTCAGGAAAGTTGTATGAATGTACATAAATCCTTATTACTAAGAGATAAACTAACTGTATAGAGCTAGCTAATTGCTAGTTACGTAAGATAATTCGTGGAAAGTTATCCAATTAAGGGGGAGCTAATATTTTGCAAATGAGCAACGATCTGTCTCTGAAGTGCCATTAGCTTCACGCCGACAGTTGCATACGTCGAGAATAGTGGAGAGACATATGGGTTCGAGGCAGTGGCGGGCTCGACGGAGCGAATCTGTTCACGGTAATATTTCAAAGCCTAGTTAGTGCCTGTATCGACACGAGGAATTCAAAGACAAAGGTACTTACTGTGTTACACGTGGTACGTTAGTTGTTGACGCTGCTACGAGTATCGGGAGGTGTTATACAACACCTTGTGCCCTTAACGAACTATAACATTGCGGTTATGAATGATTGAGTTTGGCTTATAATGTTACTAGATAGATAGTTAGAGATGCTTACAACGAAAGCCCTAGATTACTATCTCAGAGAGGGACTATCAAAATATTTCTCCCTGAAAATATGTTACTTCTAATACAATTTCTTATTGGTGCACTCCTTATGTAGGTGGGTAACTCCTCCTCGCGTCGTGTTCCTCATTACTGAGGATCGTGATTCCCTAACTTGAAGTCATAGATGACTTCGATCTTCTGTTTGACGATGTTGCGCCATCCGTGTCCATCATTGGCATTGTGAATCGCATCGTGGCCAGCGAGTTTTGTGTCCGGGGATGAGCAAATTTGGTACAGTCAGCGTCACGATGTGGTTACCCCCTTGAAAGCGTAGGTACTTTCAAGGGGGGTAATCACATCGTGACGCTCATTGGCGCACGCGGCTCGAAAGTTCGCATCACATTCTAACATACGACCAGACTGGTTTAGCACACGTAAACTTGTAACTGAGACGAGTATGTACGTTCATGTAAGTTGAATACGACCCTTCGGTCGCTTTCCATCGACCTTGCCAGTAACCATCAATCGTTCTAGGTTATGTCAGGTGGGTAACTAAAGCCCTCATCCCAGGAGTAGGCAGCGACCTGTCGCTGCCGGCTGTGGTCGAGTTGATGGTCGGCAACGAGAAGTCTTGGGTCCTGCAGTGGTATCCTGCAATGCCCTCTTCCAGCCAGCCCCCGTAAATGGGCCCAGGGACGGCGGACTTGGGGACGTCCGCCGTCCCGGGGGGTCGGCACTAGCCGAGGATCGCGGAAGTCGTACATGATCCCATGATCCCCGGTGCAAGTGTGGGAAGGGGACACCGGGGTGGTTTTTAGTCAGTAAAGAGTCTGACAGACCCCTCGAAGTCCATGAGGATTATACAACTCGGGAACAAAAAAAAAACAAATTGTTAATTACAAAAAAACCAGCCAAGTGCGTGTCGGACCACGCACAATAAAGAGTTCCGTAGTTGGGATGAATTTATCCCAAAAACAAACTTAACATTGTAGTTGAAAAACATGTTCTCCCATACATCTATATACGTCACGGTCAATTCTCCAACTGCAAATGTAAGTTGGTCGACTATTACTCGATAACTTGTAAGGCCTACTTAGCTGTGATAGTTTTCCTTTTATTTTCGTAATATATACTATTGCCATGAATTTTTAAACATCCGAAAACCACCATTTAGCTGGCAGGGGGTGGGAACAAAAAATTGCACTTTAAAGCTTAATATTACGCAAACGGATCCCAGAATCGAAAAATGGTAGGTATTCACAGACCCGCAATATTTTGTATTACCTACCACCTTGTCGGCGTGATTAATATATACCCTTGCCAAATTTCAGCTTTCTAGTACTAAGAGTCTCTGAACTAAGCCGGACAGACAGACGGACAAACAGACAGGCAGACAGACGGACATCGCGAAACTATAAGGGTTCCTAGTTGACTACGGAACCCTAAAAAAAGACTGCTGATAAATCATGCTTATCATTAATTCAAAAACACCTTGTCACTTGAAACTTTGAGAAATTACACATAATCCCTTCCTAGCACGAATGTTGCACATATGGAGTGACGCAGGGACCTAATACCTAGCCTAGTCAGAATTTGCTGCGACAAAACTTCTCTCACATTGCAGTATTTGCGGGAAACCCATGTTCATGAATGGAATACATAAAGGTATAGATTCTACTTACAGCTGCAATTTCTTACCGACGCTGTTTCACCCAAGTGATAGCCATTCAGATTGTCAAACGAGGAAAGCGCCAATAAATTATGTAAACCAGATAGGTAGTTGTTAAATGTAAACATGATATTTGATTGACAATATTAGCCAGAAAAGGTTACTAATTAACATTAGGGTAACCGCCAATCTATTACACAGTTCGTGTTATAGTACCTACCAGCTTTGCCCGCGGCTTCGCGCGCGTTAATTTAGAATTTGACAATCAATTCGGGTTGTACTTTGCTTGTTGTTTGGCCGTTGCAATCATGGGTTCAGAACAGAACATTATTACGGACGCTCATAGGAGCGTCCTAGAATATAATAACATAATTTAATCATGATTCCAAAAATATGTGGCGCCATCTATTATCATAAGAAAGTTATTGTTGTTTTCCTAGGGAACGGTACTTTTTTTCGGAATGAAAGGTACCCTATGTCCGTTTCTGTACACCTGACAACGTATATGCAAAATTTCAGGATGATCAGTTCAGTGGTTTAGGCGTGAAAAGGTTACGAACAAACAAACAAACTTACTTTCGCATTTATATTATTAGTTAGGAAATTAGGATTAGGATAGGATTTGCATTTGTAGAGCAGGGTTAAAGTAATGAACAATAAAACAAAAACTTATGAATTAAACATGGACTCTAAATAAAATAATACCGGTCTAATGAGAAGACCAAAGCGACGTAGTAAATTATAAACAATACTAAGTGCTACACAAATAAAGCGAACCATTGTGGCGTACTTCATTTAAAAGTGGCGCGATATTAAGACTTCCGTACAATGAATGCAATAAGCAAGAAATCTCAACAAAATGATGATTGAAAATGAAAGCAAGGGCGAGTCTTTGTGCCCGCGCCGAGGCGAGACTACTGGGAGAGGACTAACGTAATTGCACCTCTTCACTCCGTTCAATAGGAGTGTACTTACCAGCTTAAGTTTTTGCCCCCAGTTTTTAGTCGGTCTCCAGCTAAACGCCCAAGCAAGGCAATAAGTCTATTCAAAAGCTCTATTTAAAGTTTACTCACGACTAATTGTCTCACACAAATGCTAATCTCGAAAATTAACTGCACTTATGCTGGGGTAACTAGGTTAGCTCGGTGCTTCACTAAATTAAACCGACTTTGTATACAATCAACCTGAATGTAAAGGAGGCGCCACAGGTTTGTCTGGATCCAGCTTTATGTAATTCAATTTGGTGATATCCTTGAATATCTTAGGAATTCAGGTATTACTTCGAAAAAGATCGAGCGTAAATGAATAGCTATAAGCAAATTCTCAGAGTGCAGAACAATGCTTGCCGGAATGCGTTTTTTTTTTGTCTCTTTTGCGTAGAATAGGGATGGGAAACCTTCGGACGCGTATGTGACACGTGAGAGAATATTGTCGACCAGGATTGCACTGCGGTAAAATGGAATATTTTTTTTATCTTTTCGTTTTCAGTTCTCATCCATATTTTTCATCTATGTTAAGCTGGTTAGTCTCACTTAATTTGGAAAAGCTTACAATGTTGCAACTATGCTAGCCCAAGTTTGCCTATTTCGTTTCAGTTACAATATTTCTCGTTTGCTTAGTTCTTTCTTATTTTCTACCACTTGATTTTAACTTTACATTATTAGAGCAGCATATTTTTATTTTTTATAATGGTAGCTCCATTATTACTCTGTCAGCTTTGCGACAAAACCCGGTTGAAGTGAGTAAATAGAAAAATAAAAAAGGGTTTTTTAATGGCAGTTTTACCTACGTAAAAGGTGTTTTCGTGCAGAAATAACGTCCCAAGGTAAGAAAATAGAATAGGTTCTGTCTATTTTCCGTATGGTTTGACATTTTCAAGAAAAGGACTTGATTTCATCAAAATAACTTAGTAGGCAATGTTGTGCACTGTTTTGGAAACTTGAGTGACACAACTTTCCTTGGGTCTAGGGTTGTCACTAGTCAGATGTTATTGATGATATATTTTTATTAAGAATTCATTCAGTCAACATAACTAGAGAAATGTGGTGTACTGTACAGTCACGAGCACCAATATGTATACACTCAGCAACTTTAAAAAAATATTTCCTCCAACTATAATGATTGAAATTTTATTTTACTACGAACATAGTATTTTGGAACCCAAACTATTATGAAATAGATCTTTTATCAAAGTTGCAATCGTTATTAAACGAGAAAATCGGTTTTGAATGCTGCTAATCGTTTACATATTAGTGCTCATGACTGTACACCTCTGCCGAACCCCACAGGGAAATTACAGGCGTCAATTTTGTGTTTTGTGTTGTATTTAAGTACCTAAGTCTTGATTTTGTTGCAGTTATATGAAAAATTGGAAAACCAGGCGCTCGTAATTATGCTGATTACTTTGTGGAAACAAAGTTATTTCATTATACGAAGCCGTAAAGCAAAGGATATTATTTTTAACCGACTTCCAAAAAGGAGGAGGTTATTATGTTCGGCTGTATGTTTTTTTTTAATGTTTGTTCACCGATATCTCCGGCAATTATGGACCGATTTAAAAAAAAAAAATTTGTTTGAAAGGGTTGGCTCCCGAGGTGGTCCCATTGCCACCAAATCAGAATCTGATGACGGGATATCATGGAAATCGAGGGGAACCCTCGAATTTTATAGGCAAACCTATAGCGATTTGGGTATTTTTTATAGTAACTCGTGCATTTGCATCTGAAAATCACCATTTGGTGAAGTGGAACTGATGATGGAGACCACAGATAGCCACCGGAACAACATAATAATAAGTATTTAACGGGTTGTGATTCGATTAGGTATGTAATATGGTTGTTAAGCAATTTATGCTCGTCACAATGCATGTGGTGAGTGGCAGTTCTCCTGGTTCTTACCAGGAGAACTCCTCAACAATTAACGTCCCAGCATCGGGAAAAGCAATATTATGTAAAAGGTGATGAGCAGTTGACTTTAGGCTATTGTAACTTAGATAAATTAAATACTGAACCACTAAAAAGTGAAAAATAAAAATCTTTTTGTAAAAAAAAATAGCCGACTTCCAAAAAAACACTACAAAGTAAAAAATTACTTTAATTTCGGAAGTCGGTGGCAAAAAACTAAAATACAGATCCAAAGACACCGACTTCCGAAATTAAAGTTATTTTTTACTTTGTAGTGTTTTTTTGGAAGTCGGTTATTTTTTTTTACAAAAACGTTTTTTGTTTCAAAATACATAAGTTAGAACAATACTCAAACATACTCATGCTATGTAATAAAACTTACATATTTTCTGGTGAAGCCATTTTATACAAATTAGTTGTTTTTATATTAATAATTTCTCATAGTTACAAACATATGTAACTATGAGAAATTATTGCCAAAAAAGCCATTGCATTTGTGATTTTTATCGTAAGTGGAAATCAGGTTATTTTTTTTTTTTTAATAAGTAATTGTATTTAAAATGTATCTTCATTTTTGTAACAACCTTAGAGTCAACGACATTTTTGTATCGAAAGTTTGTGGTACCGGCTACAACTTTGCCCATTACCTGTGAAAAAAAATTACTAAGTACCTTCGTGGCAATAATGTAACTGCCGGGGACAAGAACGGTGTCTCATGCACACGGAAAAAAACACTGAAAAGATCAACATTATATGAAGTTATACCTGGCAAGGCATAAGGTATGTTTTTCATTCGAAACTCATTAAAAGCCATAATTATAATATAAATAGGTTCAGAGATACGAACAAAAATCGTCAAAATACAGGAAAAGTTGCAGCATTTTACGGTAGGTAACAAAATTAACCCGCAAATATGTGTGCTGAGTTAAAATAGAACCTCCTAGCACAAACTTTCATTCATTCAGGGTAAATTGCTACCAGGACTTCGTCAGAAACCAAACGACCCCTATGTAATATCCAAAGCTGCTTTATTTTCGTTCCAGTCCCAACAACTACCAATGTCAGTACATTTTGTTTAGCTCTAAATCCTAAAACAGAACCCAGGGAATGATCAGTTCCGAAAAACTCCAATAAAAAATATCTTTGAAATGTTACATCACGTGCAATAAAAAGAAAGTTGCGATTTATTTTATTATTTTTGATGTGCAACATCTTTTCTCCCGCTTTCTGTGTGAGTGATTTCGTGAAAAGGGACGGAAGTGTGTTACAGGAAGTGACCAAGATGTGTGTTACAGGAGCTTGGCATGGAATAAGTAGGTACTTTTGAATAGCATGAAATTAGTATGTACTTGTATTCTCTAGCTTTATGGCATTAAAAAAAATATATGTATGTTCGAAAAATGTGTCTGCTCAACAACTTAAATATAACGCGATGAATATTGTTGAACTGAAACCTATTACTACTGATATTGTGTTACGCTATTATACCCCGCTGGATTACCTACAATTTAAACAGTAAATTATCGAGGAAATTGTTTTTGTTTATATTTTACTGTTAGACTTTCTACGCCGTCGTCAATCAATCATTGTAACATTATATTATAATAGGCAAATTGTTGAACAATTGTGCCTGACAGTTGTTTACCGCAAAACTAGAGGCAAAGTGCCTATCAATGAGTTTGAAGAGTTAAGCATGAAGTTTTGACCGTCGGGAGTACCCTTAGAATAATGTCCTGACATATTCTCATGAGAAACACATCCTATAAAATTTATTGGGTAGTCACTTATACTTTATATTTTCGTATGAAGAAGGATAAAGAGCTCAACGTAACTTATGAAATACTCCAGGGTAAAGTCATTTGAGACGAGAAGTAAAAATAAATGTTTACTACATAAACCAATTTAAATATGCATGTATTGAATATCTTATGTAGAAGTATTTTTGGCTACATGATGAATTTACACGGTTAATAATTAAATAACGTACCGTTTCATGAAGGCACTGAAAATAAAACGTAGGTAGGTTTCATCCTAGGTAGGTTTTTTCCTCGTTCTGCGAAGCAGTAATGCTTGCGAAGGAGGAGGCGGAACGCGTGAGGGTGAGGCAGGGTTTGCGCCCTCACGCCCCTAGTCGCAGCAGGAGACGCCCCGGGCATCGGGATTCGCAAGCCAATTTCCGGCCACCGTAGGCGCGGGCTTGCGGACGGTGAGCGATGGGTAGCTCGCCGTCCGATAAGGACCAGGCCCGGGTCGACGGCGCGTTGTGTTCCACGCGCGCCTCAAAGAGATGTCAGCACCAACAGACGGGGTCTGTTAGGACCAATGCCTGCCAGGGTTGCGAGTTTGTCCGAAAGGGATATCGTGGCCCTGGCACACAGGCAACGGAAGGAACACGGGTGGGTTTTAGTCAGTAAAAGTCTGACACTCCCTCCCGCTCCGCCCAGAGCAGGAGAAGTTATTTGACAATTTCCCATCCAAAAAAAAAAAGGTTGGTTTCATTCATATTATTATCTATTCAGTCACGCTTGTGTTAACATTGTTCACATACATCAACTTAACGCGTCTTTCTTTTGAGTTTACATGTGTTTACACGACACTCATTTGCTAACACAAGTTAAAACGAATAACTTTAATAATTACCGAGCTTATACTAAGGGTTATCTTAGCCCTGTCTCAGGCACCTCTCCCACTGCCAGCGATTATCGAGAAGCGAGTAGACCTAGCAACTAAAAAAACCGGCCAAGTGCGTGTCGGACCACGCGCAATGAAGGGTTCGGTATTTGGGATGAATTTATCCCAAAAACAAAATTACCGATGTAATTCAAAAACATGGTCTCCCATACATCGATATACGCCACGGACAATTTTCTTACTGCAAATGTTTGTAATTATTTGGTTTATTATAAGTGGTAAAACTAGAAGTAAACGATTTTCGGACTTTTTCCTTTACTTGTGCTGTGAGACCTTGCTTCTTGCCAAATTTTAAGATTCTTGGTCAATGGGAAGTACCTTTTTTTTTTTTTTTTTTTTTTTTTTTTTTTTTTTTGGGTGGGAAATTATCAAATAACTTCTCCCGCTCTGGGCAGAGCGGGAGGGCGTGTCAGACTCTTACTGACTAAAACCCACCCGTGTTCCTTCATTTGCCTGTGTGCCAGGGCCACGATATCCCTTTCGGACAAACTCGCAACCCTGGCAGGCATTGGTCCTGACCGACCCCGTCAGTTGGTGCTGACATCTCTTTGAGGCGCGCGTGGAACACAACGCGCCGTCGACCCGGGCCTGGTCCTTATCGGACGGCGAGCTACCCATCGCTCGCCGTCCGCAAGCCCGCGCCTACGGTGGCCGGAAATCGGCTTGCAACTCCCGACGCCCGGGGCGTCTCATGCGGCGACTAGAGGCGCGAGGGCGCGAACCATGCCTCTCCCTCACGCGTTCCGCCTCCTCCTTCGCGAGCATTACTGCTTCGCAGAAGGAGGTGACGGCCTCCCATGCACTCTCGCTCCGAACCATGGCCTGAACCAGTGCTGGACGCGAGAGATCGTCGCCGCCGATCGCCTCCGTGAGGACACGGCGGTGCTCCGCCCAAGCCGGGCAGATCTCCACCGTATGCTCCACCGTGTCCTCCGGGCGATCCACACAGTGGTGACACCCGGGCGTTTCCTCCCGCTTTATCCTGAACAGGAACCTCCCGAAACAACCGTGTCCGGTGAGGACCTGCGTCAGGCGGAAGGTGAGGACGCCGTGGCGCCTCTCCAGCCACTCCTCAAAGAGGGGACTTATCGCCACAATTGTAGCGTGCCCAGCGCTAGGTTGCGACAATCGCACACTCCATGCCGCCATGAGATCTCGCCGGAGTTCCGTCCGCTGTACCGTGATTTCTCGCGGCAGCGGAGTTTCACCCCGGCGTTTCGCCTCCTCGCGCCACTCCCAGATGTGCGCGAGTACTTTTGCCTCCAGATCCCACGGCGGCAGTCCGGCTAGGAGGCTCGCCGCCTCACGGGAGACCGTGCGGTAACCCCGTACCAGCCTGATGGCCATGACCCTTTGGGACGCGTTCAACCGCTGGGCTGGTCGCAGCCTCAGAGAACGCGCCCACACCGGTGCCCCGTAAAGGGCCATGGACCGCACGATCCCCGCGTAGAGCCTCCGGCAGGAGGCGTTTGGGCCCCCTAGATTGGGCAGAAGCCGCTTCGTACGTATTTGATATCAATTCCAACTTGATACCTCCCTCCACGCGTTCCTGAGAAAAAGGGTCTTGCCAGACTGACAGACAGAAGCACAACGAAGTGATCCTATAAGGGTTCCGTTTTTTCCTTTTGAGGTACGGAACAAAATATTGTAAAACATTTTAAAAGAGTAACGGTGGAGTTTCTGGCCCATTCTTCTCCATACGAAGCTATCTTTTGGAAGGGGCGACTAGAATAAATTCTATTTTATTTGTAAATTTTGACGTTCAAAAGTGCCATTTATGTGCCTATTTGAAATAAATAATTTGACTTTGACTTTGATATACAGCGTGCCGCTTTAATGGCGATATTAATTTAATACACCTATTCGGTTTCTCTTATCTTCTCTTCGAAGATATTTTAATTTCAATAAACGTTATTATTTATTGATTTATTAACAATTTTCTAAAATAGCATTTTGGAGCAACCTGTACTTAAAGAACTGTAGCGCAGAGGTCATTTGCTGGGGTCATACATCATAACAATCAATTAATCAATGAAATTAAAACGAATAACGTGCAAAGAGTAGTTGAATTGAGGGTAATTTAAATTATTCAATGTACGAATTATTTTATCTTATTATATTTTTTATGATTACTGCATGACCACTAGCCCTACCCGTGTGTTAAATTAATGTCGGCATTGTAGCGGCACGTTGTACATATGCCTTTTACTTACACGGAACCTACAACCTTTTTTTTTCTTGAGCGTGTAAATCGTTGATAGCTAGTCGCTTCCTCGTCGGCGGTGGACAGGTGCCTCAGACGGGCCGCCCGCCGCTTTCTTACCTGATTACGGTATACTCGCCTCCGCCGGGCAATTTAACGTCATAATACCTTAAATAATTCAATTGTATGCACCCTGCTGGGCCCGAAAGCCGACGGATTTTACTCAGAGCATAATGTAATTTTCTCATATGAAACTTCACACAAACTGGCGTGGATTTCATGGCTTATAATTAAACTACAGTGTAAGGGAATTGAAAACATGCAGTGTTAATATTAAAGGCCCAGTAATCACAAAAATAATGATTTTGCCTGATATGTAAAAGTAGCTAATGCGTAGAAATTATACATACAAAAATTCCGTTTCAGAATCAAGAGAAAATTCGAATTAAGAACCGAAATATAACGTATACTCGTAAGAATAATTTACACATAAGTGTACATACATACATAAACTCACGCATTCTTCCCATGGGGGTAGGCAGAAGCTATAGAATGCCACCTGCTACGCTCCTTATATACTCCTTTTGCTTCGCCTACGTTCATACATCTGGTCATACACGCATGCTTTGTAAATACCTTTTGTTAGTCGGCTTTCATTCATCCTCTCAACATGACCAAACCATCTAAGGATACTGCGCCGTTTTAAACTGCACCGTTGCTTTATCACATCATTTTTCAGCCTATCATTCATAGTCACGCCACACATGCTTCGCAAGAAACGCATTTCCACAGCATTTATTCTACTTTCATGCTTGTTTTACCACACCCAACATTCACTTCCATACATAAGCGTAGGCACCAGCACAACTTTGTGAACAGCCAATCGAGCCTTTTTGGACATCGACTGGTTAGTCACGATCGCATGTATAGCACCATTCACTTGATTTCCGGAATTTACTCTCCTTTCCACATCTTCATCAATCTTTCCATCCCTTGTAAACTAGGCTGACTCCCCAAATATATAAACTCACTTACTTGCTCCACACTCTTATCATTTATTTTCACGACACACACCGATACATCCTCTTCTCTTTCAAACACCATGACCTTCGTCTTATTCACATTTATATTCATCCCTTTCCTTTTATATGCTTCATCCATCACAGTCACCATGACTGAATAATTTACCTTACATTAAACAGCAAAATGTTTTTCTAATAGGTATGGGTAACTAAAATACCAACTGGTAAGATACCAACTGAATATTTTTTTTTTGTTTATGCATCGGCATGTTACTTAGGGGCCATGCATAAATTACGTCACACGTTAAGGGAGAGGGCGGGGTCGACGAAGTGTGACAAGGGGTGGGAAGGGTCCTAAATTTCATGACGTCACATTTCAAAATCTAATATATCGTCGCTTAAGTTCTAACACCGCGGTTGTCATATTACGCAACATTTCAGAAGAGCAATAAAACCGTTTCATTTTGCACCAAACAACTGTTTATTCTTAACTGGTTACTGTTAACTCTAAACAGTTGTTTGGTGCAAAATGAAACGGTTTTATTGCTCTCCTGAAAAGTTGCTTATTTTGACATCCGCGGTGTTAGAACTTAAGCGACAATATCTAAGTACAGTAATATCCACATTACGCGAGGGCGATATCTAAGTACACTTTACAGTCCGCTACTACTACTACTAGCGTTCAGTGAAATTCGCGTATATAGGGGGTTGCGTTTGAGCATAGCCAAAAGTCAGTACAAAATGCAAATCAATATTTTAATTCTAAAAACAGACTGTGCAGAGTTATATTATACATTTGTTTTACGGAAAATAATATTGTCTTAAAAATAAAAATATCTACGTAAGACAATTTCGGAACTGCTGTTTTAATTCAATAATTTCTACATTGAAAATTGCAAAATGTGACGTCACACTAGGGAGACGGGAGTTTTACAAATGTGACCAGCTGTGACAAGAACGGGGGGGGTAAAAAAAACCTGAAATTCGTGTGACGTAATTTATGGATGGCCCCTTAGGTAGGACATATTATGTATGTTAGACGCAAAAAAAAAAAATACATATCTGTTACTAAATACAAATACAAGTGCTATAGGACCTATAAAGCTCGAAAACCCCTATGTAATTCAAAAGGCTTTTTCAAATTTTTTAATTTAATACCCACCCTAGATTAATAATTCCCTCAGCACTTAGGTATAATCATAACGACAATCACTTTTATCAAAAGATTCACAAAACAAACTCAAAACTCGTTGAAATCTGAACTTTAAATTAATAAACATAGGCCCATTGCAGACAATGGAGACAGCTGTCGTCATTGTCGCAAAAGTATTTGCTTTTGTTCCTAAGGTGACTATTCAAGCAGGGAAAGATAAAAATTACGAACTCAGAGGTGCTTCGAGGCGTTTTTATCAAAGAAGAAAACAAAGGGTTGTTTAATGACGGTATTAGTGGAAAGTTCACGATAAATTCGGGGTCGTTAGGGGTTCTTTGTCACTGTTGTATTGTGTCCTGAGTCAAGTACTCGCGACCGTTTCATTGGAAAACCTAATTCGATGTGAATTTTAAAATTTAGTTCACCCTGTTACCTAGATCTAAATGTATTTTAATGTTTTTTTTTTACTTTTCGGGCTACTTTCAATTAATTATTCACTTGTCTTTTTAAATTAATGTAGGTAATGAAAATTTTAAGTCTCTAGAAAAGGTAGGTCGTTACGTCGACAAATTAGGCTATAAATTTTGTTAATATTTTCTATATTCACAGAATTTAACCGGAGACAAATATTAAACCTTTAAAATGTAAAGGGTTTTTTTCAAAACGTTTAGATATCTTTTAAAGCAGCTACAAAAATCTCCGAACGATATGAAATGCAATAATGTCTTGAAAAATTGTGGCTCATTGAAATAGATTCGTCTTAGGAAACGTGCTAAATAAGCAAGGAAACTATTTATAGCTACTCATTTTCACATCAGAGAGGATTAGACGCCCACACAAGTTATTAATGGTACATTGACACAAGCGCGGATGCTTTTAAGGCGATACCGAAATAAATTGGGGCTTTTTCGTAACCATTTATTTCACTATTATGTATGGATAAAATTTCTGGATATATGTTTATTGACTATTTTATTAATACTCTGACTGGAGTTAAACGCAACTTGGTATTTCCTCGATAGAATTTAATTCCGAAAATACCGCTACTTTTTTATGTTTTTCTGTAATACTAAAAAACTAAGCAATTTCATTTCAAAATTGCATTCAAAATGTGCGTATTATGTAATTGAAAACTCGGCTGAAAATATTTTTGATAGATCAGATCAGATACATAGCATAATTTAAGCTTAACCTGTAATTGAAAAAAAAAATGTTGAAGACCACCCTACCGATTTAGGGTAACTTGTAATTATAGTTGTTTTGCGAGTAATAATAAATATAGTTATTTATGATATTAGGGCGGTAAGTTGGTGTTTACAAACGAGTAGACGAATGTAAACCCGAGACGAAGTCGAGGGCTTACCATAGTCACGAGTTTGTAAATACCAATTTCCGCGCGCGTGTCATACAACGTTTTTCAACATATTTGCGAGAAAACAGTACAATTATAGGTAATAAAATAAGCCATCATAACATTTTAAGATAAGAGAGAAGATATAAAATTATTGTAAATCATTAAAAAGCACTCACGATTTTGGCGGCTCATTCAAGATCTATCAGGTGCAGTACCTAGTAGATTCCATATTAATATCAAATTCCTCGCTTGAACTCATATTATTATTTTGTAAATTTATATCAGTCGGAAAGTCGCAACAATCTTTGACATTTCTAATATGAAAATGGCGCGAATTTGCAAATGGCGCCATGGTGAAAATTAGTACTACATTTTTTGTCTCGTTTTCTCTTTAATAATAAAGTGAGATAAACGTATTGAGCAAAAGCGCTTCCAAGGAGGTTCGATCATTCAGCTTATTTATTCTCGTAATTTGAAACTCCTTGGTGGATTTTTATATAATTTTTATGGTAATTAAAAAAAACCGTAAAGGATACGCACGGCGCTATACAACGAAGGGGGCAGTAAAACATGTACTTAGGTGAGAGTACCTATTTTACCGCCCGTTCCATTGTATGGTGCGTAATTTTTAACTTTCGAACAATGTATACAGGCTTCACAAATGCATTTTTTGAGCAAATGTGTTTAAAAAAATATTTTTAAACAATTTTTATGTAGATTGGCGCTCTTACGTTCTTTTATTTTGGTTCCAGCGCATTGTTGCGCTCTTTTCTTTTGCATGTGGAAGTAATTGACTGTCACTTTCTTATCTTATCACTATCTTATCTGTTCAGTTCGCTATGATTTATTTTTTATTACGTATCACCTTAAGGGGGCGATAACTGACTGTTAATGATTTTATAGGGTACTGAAGATCACGTCTAAACGAGTAGTGTTAATTATTTGAAAAAAAAATATGATACATTAGAGCATTTTTCAACAACTTAATATGTGAATATTTTAGATTATGTTTATATTACAAAGTGAAATTTATTTGTAAAGTTATGTCTGACGCGGATAAAAAACTGAGAATGGCGCAAAATCTTCCAAGCGTATTTTTCAGAAAAACGGTGGGACACATGTAGGTACATTATACACCGGGCAGTAATTAATCAGTATATAGGCATATGTAATTAATGTTTATACATTTATTATCACTTGTCTATGTGCATTACATAATATATGTAATACCTAACAATGCGTAAATCAATTGAATTTACCTAATTAGATAAGATTCAATTGAGTGGAGATACTAATCTCGAATTAAGTTCCTTTATAAGTAGACATCATTAATTTGTTGGGATAAGTATGATTTTTTAGGGTTCCGTACCTCAAAAGGAAAAAATGGAACCCTTATAGGATCACTCGTGTCTGTCTGTCCGTCTGTCTCAGTCGATTTGCTCCAAATCTACTGAACCTATTAAGGCGACGATAAGGGACTTTTAATGATTTTATACTGAAAATCACGTCTAAACGAGTAATGTGTTAATGATTTGAAAAAAAATATATTATATTAGAGCATTTTTTCAATAATTTAATATGTGAATGTTTTAGATTATGTTTATATTACATAGTGAAATTAATTTGTAAAGTTATGTCTAACGCGGATAAAAAACTGAGAATGACGCAAAATCTACCAAGCGTATTTTTCTGAAACCTTCACCAATTTAAAGATAATTTAATAAGTGATCTTTTAGTATACGGGTTTTATTAAAATACTTTTTGTTTTGTGTATAATAAATTAATAACGCGTTAAATTGGGGACAGCGCTCCTTGATCGGTGAGTCCTATTACTGGCTGCACGTACGACGCGTTGCGTGAACTCAGTACAGAACATGCAAGCTAACCACTCAAGGTCACTGGCATATATCTGCGTCTTAAGTCGTGTCTATAACGCCGAATATTGTAGCAGAGTAAATATAGTACAGAATTCTATTTACCGACTCGATTTCCAATTTAGTTACGTATGAAGGAGCAGAATTTCGTTAAAACAACCATAGTAAGCAGATCCTTTGAAACTAGTAATGAAAGTCAAATGTAATATAGGTACCAGGAGCCCAAAATTGAGGTAGGTGTACATAAATGAAACTTAGCCGGAGTATGTAGGAAGACAACTAAGAAAATATCACAATCGATTTTGCAGGAATCAAGAATGAAACACAAATCCTTGAAAAAACAATTTACCTATGCTAGCTGCGCAAATGTACCAGGAGCCCAAAATTGTGTAAGAGGTACACGAAGTCATAGATAAAATAAAGCTAATGCCTAAACATGTACGAAGGCAGCTACCTAAATACCACAATCCATTAGCAGTGACTGTTATTACTTTGCGGCGCGGGCGTCCGACAAGACTGACGTTTGCACCGCCATCCTGCTAAAGGCATCCTCGTGAATGTAGTTCATGTACAGCTGGCCTTTTTTGTGCTTCGTAAATGGAATTAAACTCGAAAATGGACGTGATTATATTTGATTTCCAATTAGCGAGTTTCTTGAAAATGTTTTTTTATAAATAGGTACAGCGGTATCTGTGGAAAAAACCTTTTAGAAACTGTAAATGTGTTTGCTACGTTTTAAGCTAGTAACACTTTGCTAACTGCTACGATACGCCGTAATAAAAATACTTTGGTAGGTATGTCTCAGAATATGTATCTAAGTAAATAAGTAGGTACAAAAATTTGCCTTTAACTAAGCAAAGTTAAATTCAAAACGTAATTAGTACTTAAGTAACAATTACGGGAAATTGACCCACTTTAGGTTCGAGCAAAGAGTTCAAAATACTTATTAAGGTTGCAAGTAGCGATTACGGTAGGTACCCGGTGAACATCCCGAGTGTATTAAGCACAACAACAAATAGGTACGTCCTTTGTTGTTTTACTTAATTAGCGCTTACTATGTTGAACGGGTGGTCCCGAAGTTAATCAATACTATTATAAAGCCTGGAACCAAATTGCGGCTTATTTGCACGTATCCTTTTACAGTAAAACAGTACCTATTTCTCGAGAAATTTTCCATTTTAATTGTTTTACGAAATTATTTTTTATAGGAGAAACAGAATGGTTCAGTACAGTCAATGAACTCCAACATTTTTGTGTTAATTTATAACGAAACTAGCTGCTGCCCGCGGCTTCGCCCTAAAAGCATTAGTTACTCCTTATCACATCAGATATCTTCCAATGAAAGTCACAAGACGGGTCATAGTCAGTCCAGCCTTTTCGGAGATTAGCTGCAACAGACAGACAGAGGAAAAAATTAAATGTTATAAGTCGGTGCCGTATATAAAGTGTATCTATTCATACATGAAATCTCTTAAGGGGTCATTGTACTCATCATTATGGACAACTTTCACTATGGGACCAAACTTGAAATCGTGAAAAAAAAATCAGCAGTTCCCTACATTTTGGTGAGTTAAGCAAGCATAAATGTAGGGAACAGCTGATTTTTTTCGTGATTTAAGAGAATTCGTGTATGAATAGATAGATACACCTTATACAACATTAGTTTTTGTTTATACTAAACCCGAAAAGGGGTGCTTGTATTCATCATTTTGAAATTTGTTTTTCTATGGGACCAACCGTGACATCGCGAAAAAAAAATCAGCTGTTTCCTACATTTGTGTTCACTTAAATCGACAAAATGTATATGGAACAGCTGATTTTTATTTCGCGATTTCAAGGTTGGTCCCATAGAAAAAATTTTTCAAAATTATGAGTACAATGACCCCTTTTCGGGTTTAGTATAAACAAAAACTAAGTTGTATATACTTACTTTCATATATTTAAAATGTTTAAAAAGCTGTTATGTTGACATGACAAACAGGCACTTGAATTGTATTTATTTGTATAGATGTATAGATTATCCTGCTAAATAGATACGGTTGGCTTCAGTAACGAGCAAGGCAGTCACTAAGTGACTGTGGGTCTACATTTTTCAATAGCTCTCTGAATAAAACGAGGCTCTTGTTTTTCTAGGTCCTGGCAAATTGTTAGGATAAAATCTCTCGTTAAGTTAATTAGCTAGGAACTTCACATCTGAAACGCCTGTACATACTGATATTTGGTTTTTATTATTTGCAAAGAAAGGAACAATCTTTGTAAACTAGCTGACTTAACACAAAGCTTCTTCCCGAGTCTTGTAATAGATAAACGTACAGACATTTTAGGGTTCATGAAACACCCTGTATGTACGAAACCTTAGTAAGCAAACATAAATAATGAAGGTCATGCGAGAAAATGGCCGGGTCAAAAGTTCAAAACTGGCACGATATGCAAATTACTTCTGAATTATGTGAAATAACCTATTTAGTTTCAAACTACGAAATCCCATCAAAATAGTCTCTTGTAAAATTTTAGTCAACTTTGAAATAGTGACTGATTAAACCTCCAAACAATACACATGTGTACATACATAATATAATATATATGTTGACTGTAAAGTTGATGTAAGCAAACAATCGAGCCAATTAATTGTTCAACCACATTGCTCGAGATTGTCACACCTTGTAGTATTAACCGGGGTTGCTAGATCAAAATCCATGGCGACAAGTTCAAATTCTGAACAAATAGCTAAGTCCCCGATAATCATAAATCTTAGCATGGAAAGGAAATATTAGCATAAACAAATAATCATTAAAATAGGAAAACATGTCGCGTTAGAAATTTTCTCATGCAGAATTCATTTCCCGTTATAGCACCATATTATTAAAAATTCTAATATTAATAAGTTATCAGAGTAAGCCGTATGTTGTACAAAGTCGTCACATAAAGGAAATTCTCAGAAAAACATGCAGTGTTTGACGTCATAGATACCGTTACGCTGAAAACTGTTGAAAAGAAACTATTAAAACAAAAACTTCAAAAATATTACAGCAAAATCTTCTGTTAGTAGATTAAAAACATGTTTTCCATATAGGAACAGACGTTCTTTCAGGGTACACACTTTCTTAACGAGCGGTTTCATTAATGCCCCTTTGTCAACGTTTTGTCTTGTAAATTCTCTTCATTAGCACACTCGGTACTGTGCATGATAGGACCAACATGCAATATGTAACCGATATTTCCGAAGCCTTGCCGCCTTGCAGCCCGCTCGACCGGTCGGCACTTCTGACCTACATTACTACGCTTACAGTTTTTATCAGTTTTAATAACGAGTTGATTCAGGCTTCATTTTGAAATAATAACTAGATTTATAACGTAATCATACGGGCTTTTGAGCTACAATTAAATCTGATTAGGCCTAATCAGGTACACGCTTTGAAATTGATTTTTCCAACGGTCGTTAGGGTTGCTAGCAGTTATTATAACATGAATTGTATCAGAGTAGAATTTATTTACTTTTAATAGGTGTGTCACATACACATCACTGATCGAGCGTATCCATGTAATGTATACTTGTATAAAATTAAATAATATGGTCAGCTTTGATGCCACTCCGCTGTAATTAAAATTGATGAATGCAATTTTAATACCACTTCATCGCCTCGAAATATCCCGGATGGCGTTCCCCAGGGCTCGATTGTAGGACCCTATTTATTTCTCCTGTTCTTAAATGACATCCCTATTCAAACTCGAACCAAATTAGCTTGCTTTGCTGACGACACTGCCTCTTATACCTCTTCGGATGATACCGATCTGATCATAGGTCGCCTACAATATTCTATTGATTTGCTTCTTGACTACTTTAAGAAATGGAAACTCAAAATAAATGAAGATAAGACGGAAGCAATATATTTCTCCCGTGCTAGGAAACCCCCTTCAAGAACTTTAAAAATAGCAGGCCATACAGTACCTTGGAAAACTTGTGTGCGTTATCTTGGGATAAAAATGGATAGTCGTCTGAATTGGTCCAAACATATCGCTGACTTGCGTTTGAAGGGCGTCCAAGCCCTTGGCGCTTTAAACCCCATAATGAATCGCAAAAGCAAATTAAGTAGCAGTACTAAACTAAGAATTTATACTACGCTTGTCCGTCCGTGTACAACGTACGCCTGTCCTGTCTGGAGTAGCACATGTATTTCTAACCATCAGCTACTGCAAGTTGTTCAAAATAAAGTAATAAAAATATCCTACAAACCCAAATTTAAAACAAATCTTAAGAAATTACATAAACAAATAAAACTTCCATTATTATTTAATCACGTAATTAAAATATCACCAAGATTCTACAATAAAAACAAAATAAATACTACTAACCCGTTAATTTCAAATCTATGTTCATTAACTTTAGACAAAATACCATATATCGATAGATACGGCACTTACCGCCTACCGCATCACTACTTTTTGTTCCCACCACCCGAGGTGCGAGAGACCAGTGGCTTGACCTCCGAGAGGCTCGCTGCCGCCTCGGCCCCGGCCGCAGATACACCGGAGCGCGGGCGGCAGGGAGGCCCGTCCGCTGATCATTGACTGGTCGCACGATTGCAAGTACTTATATACGTACACCGTGGAATCAGCAAACTATTTTTATTTTAAATAATTTTTTGTTATACCTATATGCAACCAGCAAAATTATATGTACTAAATAATTCTGCGTAATTGTCATCGTGTACGCTTGTTTATTGTGTGTTATGTTTATGTTGGTATCAGTTTAAACCTTATATCTGTTAAAAGCTTTGAAAGGCGAATACCTAGCCTCATAAAGTGCCTCAATTATAATGAGTTAATGTAGCTTAGGTTAAGTGCATTTTGATAATTGTTTCTTTGGTAAATAAAGATATTTGTAAATGAAATGAAATACACTTAATACGATTTTATTACGAATAATTGTACTCTGAGCTGAGAGCCGCTTTTCCAAGCTTTTATTATAATCTGCAGAATTGCAGTGACAGTGCAAATTCAAGGAAGGCTCTTAGTGAGAAATCGTGGGTGTAACAACTTTTCATTGTTTCTTTAAACATGATAACTTAATTTTCCATCATTTTTATTGTTACAAAAATTATAACCTTAAATTGGTAATTCACGTCGGATTCCAAGTACCTACCTACGCGTCGTAAGGAAGTATTTTTTCGCTCATCTGAATTAGAACGTATTTTATACAAACAGAATACGTTTGAGAGTCGGTGGTGACTTGATGAAGGTAGTCAAAATGTAAACGAGTATACGGAAATGAGATGAAAAAATTATGGAATCCGTACAATTTATTCACTGAAATTAATATGTGCGTGCGTAGGTACATCTTGTTCAATTTTCATAACGACAGCAAAGACCTTTGCAGGCGCCTTAAGTAGATAGAGGCGGGTAATGAAAAGCTATTCATTTATTCATAACTCTGAAAGTCGTAACTTGTTTAAACGAGGAACAAAAAGCCGTTTTGTAGGTAAATGAAAACAATGGGAGCTAGTGGTTATGGTTGCAAATCAAATTACAACTTTTACATTACGCGGCTGGTTCCTAGATTCATTCAACACATAAACTTGTGAGGCCTTTTGCACTTAAAACTTCCTCTGGGGAAAACTGTGCGGTCACATTATATCGTTGAACGAATTGTTATTGTTTCTGAAGGGAACTTTAACCGCTGTGGATTAAATTCAGCCGAAGTGGCTCGTCGGCTTTCATTGTCATAAACTGCGCCAACATGTCATCTCAATGTGTCCTATATTTTTTTTGTTAGACCATTTCAATTTACGTGTTTTATTCTTACGAAATAAAATTCCCGTTGGAGTCGCGAAGTATTGAGCTTTATAGTTATTTTTATTTGGATTATTAAATTAATAATCCTATGGAGACGTACCCAAGTATCTATACTTTTTTTATTGATACTAATACTTAAAATAAATATTCATTTTACGACAAAGTTCATTGATTTTGTTAAAAATGCACAAAGTAAATGGTTAAATGTATCTTCTTTGTGTGAATATTAAAATTCAATAACACTGATTTATTTATTTGTGTGCGCCAAGAGTCGGGTAGTTGCCAACAAAAGTTCGTTGTCTCACGGAAATCTATTCTCCTTCAGTTTCCGCACCCTCTCTTTTTGTTTATATTACTCTTACATTCACAAAAGTACCTACCTACCTATCATAACCTCAGAGTACCTACACGTCTTGCATTAGGTACATATGTAGTTTTTTCATTAAATCCTATTTAATTTTCAGAGGCACCGTGATATAAATTATTCATCATCTATATGAAATGCAAATTTTAAAGCAATGCTCGAAGCCAATTTTGAAGATAAGCTCGTGGAAAACATATCCCACGTTACCATGTTTCTTTTCACATGTGGGAATTCAAAACAACCATTAATGTTACTCGGGGTAATCATGAATATTCCATTGGAAACCCTTTTACGAGATAGCCTTACATGAACCGCTTTAAAAAAATAATTCTAAATAATTAATGTATCACAGGAATTTTATAATGGGTAGTTTACGATCACACCGGTCATATTAAAAGTTACAAAGCGGTCTCTTACTTTATAATTTGTTTGATAATCAAGATGGGCACAGTGAAATATCCCGCTGTGATATCGCCTTACAAAACAAAAAGAAAGTCAAAAGTGGAAAATAAAACGTGAGCCTTTATAGAAGTTGTGGAAACGGAAAGTTTTCCAATTGATAATAATTTCCATTGTGATGCAACACAAAGGGGAACAGGAAAGTATGAAGTTCTGAAATAAATTCTTAATTTAAGAGCTGACTGAACGCTATCTGAAAGGAAAGTCGGGATTAGAAGAACAAAGACTACGGCTCAGCTCACTGTAGAGCTTAATTTTTTGTTGACTTCTGTTTCGCTCTTTGCTGTTTGCATAAATTGGACTCGCAAACTTCGTTAAAAAGACCGATGGAAACCTACTACCTACAACTGTAGTGAAACAACCCCATCCACTCAAATAAGTTATTACCAATATCAGTTCATGACAATATCAAACTAAATAACCCGGAAAAGCGTTGCGAATATGCAGTAAACGACCAAATGTTCGCATCAAATAAATCATAAATCCATAACAGTCCATTCATAAATCACAACCAAACGCTTCGACTTTAATTGGACATGAATAAATCAAGGAACACTTAATTTACGTTTACGAACTTAACTGTAGAAGGAAGAATTTCCAGATAACATGAAACAGGTAAATCAAGGGTCTATCGAGCACTTTGCATACAAGTCCCGCCGCCCGACGATACATATGCGAGTCGCGAGCGACGAAGAAAGACCAACACGACTGGACAAATTGGTTGGACGTCCGCAATTTATTCCACTTATCATAAAAAAGCTATTCACAGTACAAAAAGGTAAGGGGTGTAGTTTTTGAGTGTTTGGGGGTGCATGGTGCGGAAGCGGCGGTGCTCGTAAATCCTTGCTGTTCCGTTCCGCCGCGCCGGTACCCGATTACATTCTAATTCCGACGTACAACTACTTGCAGATCGCGGCCCGCCTATAAATACGGCCAATTAATACTCGTAATGACGTCATGTGTGGGGTTTTGTATTTTAACCGAGGGTGAAGTAAGAATTTCTGTTGTTTAGAGTTTATGTTGTCGTCGTACACTGTCTTTGTACTTTGTGGTTTAATTCACAGCTGTCACGGAATTCAATAAACTCAATCCACCTAAGCGTTCTGTCCGTTTCAAGTTTCAATTCTTTTGACAAATTGACTCTGCTAGCTCTATGAAAGGAAGAAATCCATTTCTACTAACACACTGATATCTTAATTACTTCGTGGTATAGGATAATGCTACGAGTAGGTGTTATATAAAAAAAAAATCATCCAAGGTAGTTTAAACGATATAATAACAAAATAATTAAAGGACAGTGCCCAGGAACAGTGCTCTTGAGAAATGTCTCCTGTCTCAAAAAGTTGATCAGCATGAACTAGCTAAAATAAAAATATTTTTTTGAAATAGGACTTTATTATTATTTATAATGGGATAGTTTCTTAAACAATCATTTAGTCTTTTAAGTTTCCGACTAAAGTACGCCATTGTTTAGGTACTTACAATGTACGCCTGTCACATAGTAGGGTTGTCCATTTCTTCCTCACGACAATTTCCTCGTAATACCTACTTTTAATTCTCATTGTGTATTAAAGATAGATTTATTTATTTATTTTATTTATCATAACGGTACAACACCAATTACATTAATTAACATAGAAGGATAAAAACATATTTTGTGTATCTGTTGTACAGATTCAATTTAATTGTAAATGAGGATCATATTTCTTCCAAACATGATTATCAAAGAAGCATTGATGCAGTGTCGGGATCGATTGTCAATAGGTACCTACAGAGTTTTTTTTTTTTAAGGTGCCCAGCGGTTGAACGCGTCCCAAAGGGTCATGGCCATCAGGCTGGTCCGAGGATACCGCACGGTCTCCCGTGAGGCACCGAGCCTCCTTGCCGGACTACCGCCATGAGGCATGGAGGCAAAAGTCCTCGCGCACATCTGGGAGTGGCGCGAGAAGGCGAAACGCCGGGGCGAAACTCCGCTGCCGCGAGAAATCACGGCACAGCGGACAGAGCTCCAGCGGGATCTCATGGCGGCATGGAGAGTGCGATTGTCGCAACTAAGCGCTGGGCACGCTACAATTGTGGCGATAAGTCCCCTCTTTGACGAGTGGCTAGAGAGGCGCCACGGCGTCCTCACCTTCCGCCTGACGTAGGTCCTCACCGGACATGGTTGTTTCGGGAGGTTCATGTTTAGGAAAAAGCGGGAGGAAACGCCCGGGTGTCACCACTGTGTGGATCGCCCGGAGGACACGGTGGAGCACACAGTGGAGGTCTGCCCGGCTTGGGCGAGCACCGCCGTGTTCTCACGGAGGCGATCGGCGGCGGTGAACTCTTGCATCCGGCCCTGGTTGAAGCCATGGTTCGGAGCGAAAGTGCATGGAAGGCCGTCACCTCCTTCTATGACGCAGTAGTATAACGCCCCAAGTCACCGCAGGAGGCGCCCCAAGTCGCCGCAGGAGATGCCCCGGGCGTCGGGAGTCGCAAGCCGATTTCCGGTCACCGTAGGCGCAGGCTTGCGGACGGTGAGCAATGGGTAGCTCGCCGTTCGATATGGACCAGGCCCGGGTCGACGGCGCGCTGTGTTCCACGCGCGCCTCAAAGAGATGTCAGCACCAACTGACGGGGTCCGTTAGGACCAATGCCTGCCAGGGTTACGAGTTTGTCCGAAAGGGATATCGTGGCCCTGGCACACAGGCAACGGAAGGAACACGGGTGGGTTGTAGTCAGTAAAAGTCTGACACGCCCCCCGCTCCGCCCAGAGCGGGAGAAGTTATTTGATAATTTCCCACCCACAAAAAAAAAAAAAATCAAGCCTCAGCCTAATATCAACCTATTCGCCACTATAATCAAATTGTAAGAGCGACATGAGAGCTTATAGGGACGTAAATAACCGTTTCGTATCGTTTAGGTCTTCGTATCTCTATCGTATCTTCAGCACTTTCCCAAAAGCTAAATACAACGAAATGACAAATTGTTTCCTATTTGAGAGACTCCCAAAACAGGTATAATAATATTATTTGCCAGTATTCTGACTACTTAACAACTCGACCTAAGAGTTTAATTAAAAAAAGTTAAAGTACTCGTAGTTCCGTTTCAACTATTGTTAGTCCGCTCTTCAGTTACAGTTTTAGCGAGTTTATAACTATTGTTCTAATTAAATATGAATTGTGAAAGTCTTCATCATCATCATTTCAGCCGAAAGAAGTCCACTACTGGACATACGCCTCCCACAATGGGGGGGGGGGGGGTGTTGCCATAATCGCACTATACACATAATACACTAAATAATATTGAAGGAAATGCCCAAAAAAACTATACCTGTTTTCTTTAAAGCTAACAAGTTACAAATAAAAACTTGCCCTTAATTGATTAATTAAATCATGAATAACTCGATAAAGCAATGAAGTTTGTTATTTATTTAACCTTAAAACCTAAGTAAATGAAATTCAAAGCCTTTGTACATAACACCTACATTCATTCGATTAAAGCAAACTATAATTTATTACGCCCTAACAATAACAGTGACAATAATAGTTATATAGTCAAACTGCCAACCTTACTCGAGTCATTAACATTACAACATTGAGGCAGTCAGATTTGCACCTAATTTGTAAGCAGGGGAAAGGTCAGCGGACCGTTTGGTCATCTTAATAATTTATAGCCATGCAAATTACACATCCGTCCTGTACGCCATACAAACGTCCTCCGTCTCGGTATATCTGAGTACGTAAGTGCTATACAACCTGCATGCAGGACCATTTTGCTACGGTGTAGTGTGCTACGGCGTAGCTTCGGCGTAGCGGCTACGCGATGGCTACGAAGTTTTAGCAAATCATTTCAGCAAGTCTGTAACCCCTTCCCGATGCCTGATGGTGTTTTTAAAGGAGCTTAATATGGCTCTGGACTCAGACTTTCTCTGTACTTTAATGCTACCGTATTATAATTTGTAATTTTTCATCATTTCAGCCGAAAGACGTCCACTGCTGGACGTAGGCTTCCCCCAAAGGGGTGGGGATTTGCCATAATCCCACGCTTGGCAGGCGGGTTGACGATCGCAGTAGGGTTTTAAAAATGTAGAGAGAACACTGCTGCCCATTCTCTAGTAAGTCCCTTAGTCGCCTTTTACGACACCCACGGGAAGAAATGGAATGGTGCTATTCTTTACGTCCGGCACCAAACGGAACGTAACTTATAATTTGTATCATATCATAATAAAACTAAAAAAACTTTACCTATATTTTTAATTTAAAATAGCCGATTTAAAAAAAAAAATGTAATGGTTTAAAGTGTGTAGGTAATTGAAATCCCTAATCAGTAGGTAATAATGTTTTATTATAAACACAAATCCTCGTAATGACCGAATGACGGTACCGTCGCTCCACACACGTTATAATGTCACCGCTTAAAACTTTGCTCAACCCGTAGAGAAAGACGATAAAGGAACGCGAATGACACACGTACATACACAAGTACTTATTACTGGAATTAAGTACAGCGGTACCAACGAGCGTCGTTTACACGAATTAAAATAATCCTCTCGACAAATCACAAACACATTCAAAGAGTACATGAAACGTACAGAAATGGACGGACGCTAAAAGGGTGTATTCTGGTTTCAGTAATTAACATACCGCTGACGAAAAACCTTTTTCTTTCGATTGACGAGATGGGTGGATTAAATTCGAGAAACGTTTTTAATAAAGATTTTCAAAGGCCGTGTTTAGATTTAGAACAATTCGATAGGTCCACTCTAAATCGTCTTTAATCATATTTGAGCAATCAATTTATGTATTTATTTTCTGTGGCTATCCGCGATCAGTTGTTACTTTTAGCGGATGAGTTGGGTGTAAACATTGGAGGGAAGAGCGTGACTCCAGCGCGTTTCTTTCGTATTCGCGCTTAGGTCCACACAGGTGATGACAAACTTTTATTAATTTCAATGTCACTGGACATCCAGTATTTATACTAAAGTATTTTAAATTTTTTGTTTAAAAGCCACAGCGTTGCTTTATAATAATAATAATAGATTTATTTTTAGGCATCTAAGGCCCATAGACAAAATACACAAAATAATCTTACAAAATAATAAACTAATCCTACTAATATTATAAACGCGAAAGTTTGTAAGTATGGATGGATGGATGGATGTTTGTTACTCTTTCACGTAAAAACGGCTGGACCAATTTTGATAAAATTTTGTATCAAGGCAGCTGACACCCTGGATTAACATATAGGCTACTTTTTGTCTTTATATTCCCACGGGATCGAGACTTACGCGGGTGAAACCGCGGGGCGCAGCTAGTACATAATAAAAACATCACTACAAAATCTAGTTACTATACTTTGGGTCGGCGACGTATTAAGGCTTCTACATACCGGGGCGACTTGTCGCGCGACGCGACACGACACAAAGGCACCGCTCGTCCCGCGGCACGCGGGGTCTTTGTGCCGTGTCGCGTCGCGCGACAAGTCGCGCTGGTATGTAGAAGTCTTTACGCTGAGTCGTGGTGTCATGTAGCCTTCCGCGAAAACGCCGATACACGACACCCGTCGGCCAACATTCTTCCTTCAAGAAAGTGTCCAGATGATGGGAATCGGTCGTGAATGATTCCACTTAACCGATCATACATGTAGTTACCGTTTTATTACAGGTACCGTCAAATCCGATTAAAAAAAAAAACACGCATCGTTATCATTGTCAATACAAATAACATCGTTTGTTAAAGGAATAAGGTACCTTTCACACTCGTATGGCTACACAAAGTTACCTCGCCAATGGTTCAGTAAAAAGCGACAACTGTGAAATCGCCTTTCAAGCATGATCGCATTTCCATATAATCACTATTGGACTATCACAACCCTCGATTCTCTAAGCCAGCTGTTACATTTTCTCATTTCCTACTATCCACAGTATCCACATAGAGTAGATTAGCTGGGTAACGGTACTAACTACTTATTCGAGTACCTACTACACCTTATTCACTAAAGCATGACTCGAAATGTAAAGAAAAAAACCGGCCAAGTACGTGTCCGACCACGCGCAATGTAGGGTTCCGTAGTTGGAATGAATTTATCCCAAAACAAACTTAACATTGTAGTTGAAAGACATGTTCCCTCATACATTCCAACTGCAAATGTAAGTTTGTAAGCACAATATTGAGTGATTTACCATGTTATTATGAGACCATAGACTTCTTATAGGTTTTCCTGTAATCTAAAGTAAAGAACTAATTTACGTATTTATTTTCGAAATTTTAATCTAAGTAGTTTCGGAGATAATGAATTGAGATTGGAGATATTGGAAGAGGAGAGGAACGGTAAATTTTAATCAGTTTTCTTAGATAACTTTAAAAGTGTTTATTTTAAAATCATAAAAAAAACATTACTTATCTGAAATCCTTACAACAAGCCCTTTCATTTGACATGTCACCTACCATTTGCATTTTTTTTTTTAATTATTATTTGCCCCTAAAAGTAGTGACATAGTGTCATATTCAAAATTCATTATTTATTATTACTTACACGTCTCTGTTTGGGTCACAGAAATTCATATGTGTACGTAGGAAGTTCGGAGCAAATCGACTGAGACAGACGGACAGACAGACACGAGTGATCATAATTATAAGGGTTCCATTTTTCCTTTTGAGGTACGGAACCCTAAAAAATCATACCTATCCCAACAAAGTAATGATGCCTACTTGTAAAGAAGTAATTATAACTTAATCCGAGATTTGTATCTCCAATCAATTGAATCTTATATAATTAGGTAAATTCAATTGATTTACACATTGTTAGGTATTACATACATATGTAATGCACATATACAAGTGATAATAAATGTATAAACATTAATTACATATGCCTATATACTGATTAATTACTGCCCGGTGTATAATGTACCTACGTGTCCCACCGTGATACGGTAATTTAACCCATTGTGTGGTCGTTGCCGTACATTGATACATCGAATATTATCGAGTAGATAGGAACCTACCTGTCCATAATTAGGTCTCAGATTCGCTACGGGTGCTTCAGTAACTTAATAGAATTCAGCACCCTAATTGTGTGTTCTTTGTGGCGCCGGGCGTAAAGAATACCCTCCTATTTCTTCTCGTGGGTGTCGTAAAAGGCGACTAAGGGACTTACTATACTAGAGAATGGTCAGCAGCGTTCTCTGTGCGTTTTAATACTGTTGCGCGCACAACTAAAAAGCCTACTACTAGCGCCATCTAGTATCAAGTAGCGAAACTAATAGAGTCAAGATGCTTCGAGAAAGTTCGATTCTAGAACTATCGACACCCGGTCAGTCGGGGCCGGTATGTACTCGAATATTCTAGATGTTTCGGGAACTATCCGAGGCCCTATATAAGGCCGGTATAGGCCGCGACGGAGTTAGTTTACTTTTGAAAACGAGACAAGCGAAAACAACTGAACGATATTTGAGAGTGACATTAAGTAATTGTATTTAAAGTACCTAGTAGTGTGTTTAAATTGGTGTTCTTAATTAAAGTGTCTATTTATTTAGTTATTAAATCGGCAGTTTTTAATTGTCACGAACCCCAAGCTCGTAACAATACCATACTGCGATAGCCAACCCGCCTGTCAAACGTGGCGATTATGCCCCCCCACCCCCCGTGGACGGCTCTCAGCTGAAATTATAACACTCTGTTGATGAGCTGTCAAACCCATTGCTACAGATAGTGTGTCCGCAATTGCTCCGCTGGATACTCTTCAGACGGTTTAGTCCCATCTCTTCCCCTAGGCGTTTATTCCTACAAAAAAATCCTTTTGAAGGTATAAAAGTATAGGGAAGAGATGGGACTAAGCCCTTCAGACTCTTCTATTCAGATTCATTATTAGATAACTATCATTAGGTACCATCTTATGAATGTAAAAGTGAAAATTGCATTTTCGCTATCGCAAATCCGTCAATCCTTCCGATTCGCTTAACTAACCACGACTCACTGCGCTCTGTGAAGTTCCGTTTCTGATTTGGTTATTAGATACTTGGAGGAATATAAGTAGGTTATATTTAATGCAAGAAATGTTGATTGACAACATTCTGCATATAAAGTTACTTCATGTTTTATTTATTTCCGTATGATCTATCCGTAACATCACAGCGGGGGGCTATCACTAAGAATAAGGAAATGCATCAGAATACCAGCGCTGCAACACTTATCTTTAAGTGCCGCAGCATCATGCTGAGATACGAGCCTTTTGGCCTCGTACAGGACTTTCTGTTTTTTTTTTTTTTTGTTTTGTTCTGTTTCTATGAGTGTGTTTTATTTTTATTTGTGATCTGTGCGAATCCCAATAAATGCTTTTTCTATCTTTCTTCTTTCTTTCTTTCATACTCTTCACACACAGTCACAGCCTTCGTTAGGTACATGTATGTAAATGTGTGGATCAAAATGTAGTGAACCACATGATTTCAATAAGTTACCTACATAATTATGTAAATATCTACTAACATAGTTATGTATCTTCATCCTGCTACAGACAACCTTAGTTACACTCACGTGGACCTTCGTCATGTAGATATGCCTAGTATGCCTACCTTGGCATTTATCTACGAGTAAATTGCTTATACGATTCAATCGTTTGTGCACAAGTCCATTAACACTGAACTCAATTAAACTCGTATAGACTATCATTAGATAGGCACGAATCAAGCTTTTCGCTTATTTAAATACGATTTTAAAATAATAATTAATAATTTTAGTTATTTTATTTTAATAAGAGATGGGAAGAGGGACGGTGACTGATTTTTTTTTCGGAAATCGGTTGTTATGGTATGGGCATGTAAAGCGGGAGGAAACGCCCGGGTGTCACCACTGTTTGGATCGCCCGGAGGACACGGTGGAGCATACGGTGGAGGTCTGCCCGGCTTGGGCGGACCACCGCCGTGTCCTCACGGGGGCGATCGGCGGCGGCGATCTCTCGCGTCCGGCCCTGGTTCAGGCCATGGTTCGGAGCGAGAGTGCATGGGAGGCCATCACCTCCTTCTGCGAAGCAGTAATGCTTGCGAAGGAGGAGGCGGAACGCGTGAGGGAGAGGCAAGGTCCACGCCCTCGCGCCCCTTGCCGCCGCAGGAGACGCCCCGGGCGTCGGGAGTCGCAAGCCGATTTCCGACCACCGCAAGCGCGGGCCTGCGGACGGTGAGCGATGGGTAGCTCGCCGTCCGATAAGGACCAGGCCCGGGTCTACGACGCGTTGTATTCCACGCGCGCTTCAAAGACTTGTCAGCACAAACTGACGGGGTCCGTTAGGGCCAATGCCTGCCAGTGTTGCGAGTTTTTCCGAAAGGAATATCGTGGCCCTGGCACACAGGCAAATGTAGGAATACGGGTTCCGCCCAGAACGGGAAAAGTTATTTGATAATATCTATAGATAATAAATAAATGGTATGGGGATGTGATGCGGAGGAATGAGGAAAATGTCGTAAGAAAAGTTTTGAGTTTGAATGTCGATGGCTATAAGAGTAGGGGAAGACCAAAGAAACGATGGATGGACTGTGTGAAAGATGATAAGACTAGAAAGGGAGTGACTACCGAGATGAGGACTAATAGAGAAGTATGGAAGAAAGGGACATGTTGCGCCGACAACAAATAAATTGGGATAAGGGCAGAGAATAATGATAATAATAATTTTGGTTTTCCATTGGCTTCTCAAATAATAATTATTTAAAAAGCCAATCTGAAACCATAATTGGGTATTAAACGTGAAAGCAAAACAAACAAAGTATTTGCTGAGAGCAAAATAAACCTACCTATCCATAAAGAAACTGAAAGTAACACCAGCCCCAATAAACCCGATAAAGATGAAAGCATACAGTAACCTACATAAATGGAGCCACATGAACAAATACCTATCTATCGAACAGACACAAACATCCAATGACTAAGCGTAACCGTGATAATGGAGCGAAACCAAAAAGAATCCTGAACATAATATTTGCATTAGCACTTATTCAAAGTCGTTCGCCGCTCAACCCTGTTTTCACAAAGGCACAATAAAAGTTACGAGGACCCGCGACCGTACGATATCTCGCAGGCAGTTCAGAAAACGGATATCGGAGTGGTACACCATGGACAAAGTAAACTCTCCCCACTCTGTTTGCTTTTAATTAACCAATAGTCAACAAACGGCTTTGCCCCATACACTTTTCATGAAACAATTTTGTTGCACTTTATAACGGCTGTTTGCTTAATGTAACACGCGTAAATTAGTAACGGTAACTTTTCAGTCTGAAAGTATCGATTAATACTCTCGTTTAATTAAGCGCTATCGATGATACAGCAAAGGGCGTTTGACGGACATTCATAATTGCGTCTTCAATCTATTCGATTCACTGCGAATGATGAATCGATTATATTACATTTCGAAAAGGGCTATTGGAAGCGCTTTAATGTAATTACGTGAAACAGGTAAGTGAGAAGCTACATGCTCTTCAACTCATTAAGCTTAATAAGATTGCTTCGTTTAATGAGTGCGTAGGTAAGCATCTCTATACAATGTTTGCACAAGTCGCTCAGCGAACTCGGGAAAAGCGAATGTTTATTTTTTTAAATACGCACGTAAGGGTCTGTTTTCGTTGCGTCTTTTTGAACCTTTATAATAAATACATTTCCTACAAAATGTTCTATCTTTCTTGCTGTAATATCTAAGCGTATTATGAACGTGTAACACAGACATCTAAATGTATATATCCCAGCTAAATAAAGTGCTGGGTGTAAAAAGTGCGTGCGTAATAATAGTTCCTAGCCCATCACGCGAACCGTTCAAAGTTTTACGACTCGCGCAGGTTTTTCTTCCATTTCCATGTACATACTTTATGACTTTCCTTTCATTCCCAAAATTATTAACATGAAAGTTTATGAATAAACCGTCGAAGGGCATCCCCGAAGAAATATTAGACAGAGAAAGAGAGATCGTTCGCCGATGTCGGTAAATAACAATAGCGACAGATAACTGACGTACTTACCTACAGAGTGCATAAATCTGAACTTTGACTTTTCCATGCGCATGCAAGGGGTTCTTTTTAAGAGACATTTGAGCCTTCCTTGGTAATATTTTTGAAGGCCTGGGATCTATAAGGAACGACCTAGAAATAAGTAAAAGTGTAACTGCAGCTAGGCCAGACTCGCTTAGGTACCTACTCCTAAGTATCTACTACCTACCTACAGTACCTACCTAAAATGAATCTTAAAATCGAGTCCGCAGAATTTAATCAAAAGATCACAAAAACTAACTCCCTCTTTTCAGAATGAAACTGTTATTAAAAGAACCCATTCAAATGTGTTTTATAATCTGCATCAATAGTTAATTTACTAGATATTGAGTTTAATGCCCAGTGGACGCTGTGAAGAGGTCGCTGGCAAGTGGCGCTCCGCCCACTGTCGCCGCATTATGAAGATTCAACTTTCAACTGAAAAAGTTAAATGGCGCGGAATAAAGCATCGGTAATAGAAAATGGACGACGATCCTCATTTCCTTGTTCTATATTCTGATTAAAGAACTTTGATAGGTATAATATTTAAGAATTATGTGTCTGCAACTCGTGTGTAAACCAGGGGCCATTTTGGTTACCCATTGAAAGGGTTTTCGATAGGGTTTTTCTAAAATTGTAACCAAAATGGTTCCTGGGTAGAATAGAGATAGAATTGGTCATGCTACGCGTGCTGGGCGGATATCGAAATAACATAATATTATGATTTTTTCATGTTACTGGGTTTCAAGTAGGTATAGAACCCATTGAATGGGTTATCATGTAACCCTTTCACTGGGGTTCAAGTATAAAACCCATTCAATGGGTTATCATGTAACCCTTTCAATGGGTTTCTAGTATAAAACCCTTTCAATGGGTTACATCATCATAAAGGTAACCCATTGAATGGGTTACCCCTTCGAAAGGCTTAACTCTTAACCGGGGTTGTACGGTCCCTGGTGTAAACTCAAGTAAATTGTTTGTTATAAGCGAATTGACACCCCACGTCGATTGCCGTCTTTTCATTTCAAAGAATGACAGTTGTGTATATACAACATTAGTTTTTGTTTATACTAAACCTCTTAAGGGGTCATTGTATTCATCATTATGAACAACTTTTACTATGGGACCAAAGTTGAAATCGCGAAAAAAATATCAGCTGTTCCCTACATTTTGACGAGTTCAGCGAACTTAAATGTAGGGAACAGCTGATTTTTTTTTTCGCGATTTCAAGGTAGGTCCCATAGTAAAAGTTGTTCATAATGATGAGTACAATGACCCCTTAAGAGGTTTAGTATAAACAAAAACTAATGTTGTATACGGATAATTTAAGTTGGTAGTCAATTTGCTAAACAATACCTTTTCCAGACTGTTTCAAAGTGGGTATTGTGATTTGAAGAGTCATCATCATTCTCCTGCCCTTATCCCAATTTATTTGTGGTCGGCGCAACATGTCCCTTTCTACCATAGTTCTCTATTAGTCGTCATCTCGGTAGTCACTACCTTTCTAGCTATATCATCTTTCACACAGTCCATCCATCGTTTCTTTGTTCTTCCCCTACTCTCGTATAGCCATCCACATTCATCCTCAAAACTTTCCTGACGACATTTCCCTCACTCCTCCGCATCACATGCCCATATCATGACAACCTATTTCCACACAACTTTTCAGTCACCGGTGTCACTTTCAGACTTCTTATTATACAGGGTGTCCCAGAAACCACCCAAGTCCTGATCTTTATCAGAAAAAAAATAAAAAATCTTGGTCATGTACTTTTTACATCATAGTCACTACAAATGTCAACTTTTCTTTGTTTTATTTTTCTTTAGATTTACTGAAGGGTTCGGTTATTCATGGTTGCATTACAGAAAAAAAAATTAAAAAAGGTTAATATTTGTAGTCACAGGACTTGAAAGATCATTACAGGGTGTCAGTTTTTCCGATACATTGTTTGATACTTAATTTGAAAAATACGTGACCAAGATTTTTTTATATATTTTTCTGATAACTGTCACGACTTGGCCTTATTGGCACAGACTTATTTGCGTAAAACCACACATCCCTCTTATCATTATGTGATATGAAGTCTGATTCTGAAAAAACACGGAATATTTTTTTCATGAAATAGATTAGCCCGTAAATGGCCTTTAGGCTAAATAACCACCTATTTCATATCCCAATTTGCAAGCCAGCGAGCTGTGGGGTCCTAATTTGGTTATTTAATTTGATTATGAATTTCCATTACTAAGCAATTCAGACTTAATTAATATTTATAAAATTGGAACACGTGGGTACCTACCATCATATCAAATGGTGGTAATTTGACTGTGCTAAATACAAAGTATCGACACTGACGCTTCTGGATCATCAGCATCATACCTACTTTCCTATAGATATCAGTGGCGAAAGCACCATATAACACGATTCCTACCGGCTTCCCTTCGGAAGTTCGCATCAACAATTCTACCGCTATTGAAAAATGGCACAGTCAATAGTGTCTACTATTGCCAAAAAATATAGTTACAATACGGGTATTTAATTCACCATAACATTCAAACAGCAAAACGTCTATTTTATTAGCAAATTGAGTTGAATTGAAATAACAAACAAGAAAGTTTTGTCTGTGTAGTGATGCGTCTTTTTGGTTCTGCTACTTGACGATAGATGGTGTTAAATTCACTAAAGAAAAGACTTACTTTTAAGTAAATTAATTAATTTTTACTTTACTGATTAGAAAGTAAGTTAAAATCGGCATCGCTTCGGCTTCTCTCATACAAAAATTGACATCTCGCTGCTGATAGATATCTAACGATATCTAGGCAGAACTCTATGAACACGCGGTGACTAAGAAAACGGCTTAAAACGTATTGGGTTAGTGGGTCGCACATGCATAATAGTGAATGCAGGGGACGATACGATACGTTTGTACCTATAACACAAGTTGCGAACCCATTCCCAATACCTACTATCTCCATTTACACGAGTCTTTGAATTTGCTTTCATCATGACTACGGAAAAGCCCGATGTCCTAAGTATCTTAAGGGTCTTAAATCTAATGAGGAATGCGTGCGCGGATATCTGTGTAATTAATTACAAGAAGTACATTTCTCAAACGGAAATATACACGTAATTCCATAATAATTGTATCCATGGCTTGTTTGAAACCGTACATTATAACACATGTACAGACGCTACGCGCTCCGAACGCCCTCCGGAAATTAACATTTTCTAAAGCGCTTGCAAATGAAGGCGCGCATACACATCGAAATGACTTTTCAAAGCCTTTGTTACATCTACACATTCCCCATGAATTTATGTCGTGAAAGTAGACGAAAATAAATTAAACACATTAATGAAACGTTCGCGCTATTTGCTTAACACTCGATCCGTCTCAATAAAGGAATCGCTAAGACGCTAAGGAATTTGATAGATATTCATAATGCAAAGGAAAGGAAGCACAATCAGATTTTCATTGGAGATTCACGGCGGCGGTCGCGGAGGGGGGTGGAGAAATGAATACTTATTGCGAAAATGAAGCGGGCCATTAATGAACGCCGGCTCCGGTGAACCGATCGGCCGCGATTTAATTCCCTTCGAAAAATATTCAATAAACGCCGCAAAGACCCTCGCGCGGGATCATCCGCAAACAGGCGGAATCCAATGGAGTAGAAAAATTGCATAGACAGGGGAAAATTCATATTTTATCAAAAGAGAATAATCCTCATAAATCTTTCGTTGCTACTGAACGGTTGTTGCTTAGAACGGCTTTAAATTACTTAGGAGAGAGTGGGCATTAGTAAGATATTACGTGAGCACTTAATAGATAGGTAAAAATATAATTATGTAGGGAGCATTTATGTATGATTTCTAAAAGGTTATACAATATTAGTTTTAGTATATGCGAAACCCGAAACACGTGTCTAGTATTATTATGTAAAGAATCTATGTACAAAATTTCAAAACTGTATCATGAAAAATCACAAAGTTATAAGGTTGTTATGTTACCGGGTTGTCCGTACAAAAACATGCTAACGGCGCTTCCGCGCCTCCAGGGTCGTCTTGCGCTCATTGATAATAATTTGGCAGTAGTTACCTAACCGTACGGCAATTGTATTGTAAGTAATTAAATGGTGATAACATTTTCCATCACACTTAAATATTTTTGGGACAAAATATAACATGGTGTAAAAATTATTGAAATCGTTTCAGTTCCTTATTCTGAACAAACTATATTCAGGTTTCGCATATAGGTACTAAAAATAATGTTGTATATTATAAGAGGCTCCTCTAATACAGCAACAAGATTCACATCGACTTTAAAAAAAAAAACATTTTTTCAATGTTCACAATAAGAAAGAATCATCTATTACGTTCCATTGTTGGACGTGCACCCGCACAAGTACATTTCGGTTGTTCTCTTTGTATGGACGAAGAGCTTTATTTTGAGGTTTTTTCATCTTTTTTTATATTTTAGGTTAACCTACCCTCATATTTTATGCCGCTGCAATGCGTGTGTTAATGAATTTAATGTTTTACAATAGCATTATTCTTTTACACGACTTGAAAGATTTATGTTAATGAAACCCGAAAAGTATAATTAAAATATTTTATTACTTACATATCTTTCAACGCTTTGACAACACAGATGTTATATAACAATTCGTTTTGTAACTTAGACCACGCCTTCGTCGCGGTCTCCTCAACTGACACTAAAGTATCTCGAAGATCCTCATGTTGCGAAATGACTTTAGTGTGCATTTTGAGGAACAAGCTCATGTAAGACTGGGCTAATTCGAAATCTCTATTACTCTTTACCATAACGTCTAACATTTTTAAGAATTGCTTCATCACATCTATGTTCCCGCCTGCATCGGGCGCCAAACTTGTAACCTCAGCTTCAATGGCCGCCGGCGCCAAAGTTTTCAATTTCTCTATACACTTCTCGTAATTCTCTTCCGTCTCACAAACGAATAATTTCTTTGCGAATACTGTCAGTGTTGATAAAGAATCGGGCATTAACAACTGCGTCTCTCTTTTGCCGTCTTTGTCTTTCTCTAAGTCAAATTCTAGTTCGAGGCTCGGTATGGTTGGTAGGAAGAAAGGTGCTGATTTTGGGACCGTTAATGGAGTTTTAGGCTTGTTCCGTTTCTTGACAATATCCAGATGTAGTAAGTTCAACCATCTTGAAGTTGGTTGATCTGATAAGGTTATCAGTTCTTCACTTATTTGTATTGGGGATCTATATTCTTCACCTAAGTCTATCGTTCCTATGTCATCTATTTCTGGCTTCTCAGGTGCTGTGCTTGGCAACCCTAGAAAAAATTAAGAAATTGTAGTAATCGACGAGAATATTTTCCTAGAAACAAAACATCAAGGAATCATAGAAAAGGCCAAGGGATAGGGAGGTTCTTTGAAGGATAAAATCAGGAATGAGGATATCTGGAAAAGAATCGAAGTAACCGACATACTCGTAGCTTGCAGAGTTAGCAAACTGAAGTGGCAGTGGGCTGGCAATGTTTGTCGAAGGACCGATGGCCGGTGGAGCAGACGAATACTAGAGTGAAGACCGCGTAGAGGCAAACATAGTGTGGGACGCCCCCCAGCTAGATGCACCGCCAACATTAAAAAGGTGTCTGGGACAGACTGGTTACGGAAGGCGAAGGACAGGGTGTTGTGGCGCAGCCTGGGAGAGGCCTACGTCCAGCAGTGGACTGCTATAGGCTGAGTTGGTTGAAGAAATACTTACTTAATTTAGGTATATTGACTTCTTTCTTGTCTATCGGCTTGAGGAATATTCTCTCGTACAACAATCTGTTTGCCCATAGAAACACGCCCACTTCTCCTACGTGTGTTGTTGCTAGGAAGTCGCCCGTAGGGGACATACTGAGTGAGGTGCATGGATGCTCCACCTAAAAACGACGATCATAAGTAAAATTTATTTATTTACCAACACAAACTATCATTACAAGACCATCGATGGAATTTAACCTTGATATTATTTTTAAATTAGTTAAATATAATATCAAGGTTAAATTCCATCGCAAGCTTGATTTATGTTCTAAAATGAAAAATCTGTCTGAAAAGAAAACCAGCATTTCCCGTATCCCGAATCCAAAAAGTTGGTGAAAATTTAACTTACCGAGAAAATATCGACTAATTTGGCACTTGGTATATCCCACGTACAAATAGTGCAATCCATAGATGAGCTGATCAACCACCTACAACAAAACATTATTTTCAAAAAACTTTATAAAAAGCGAAAGAAAAGAACTCTGAACACAAAAGAAAGTTAGAATCAAAAGAAATCCAAGTAGGTAAGTAAATAAATATATTATCTCACCGGCTCTGAGTATCAAATTCAATATCAGTTATCCTCCCATCGTGGCCGTCGAACTTCCTTACAATATTCATGGTATCGATATCTATAAGTGTTATAGAAAAGTCTTCGTTTGCGAGAGCTAATAGTCCGCTGTCTCGGTGGCATTTTGTACTAGACACTGATTCTTGTAATCTTATTACGTGGTAAGGGGTTGTAGCTGAAAGAATATTTAAAGCTTAGTGGATTTTGTTCGCGAAGATGAATGAATATGGAACGATTATGGAATAGATTTATAACGCGGATACATAATATAAGTAGGAAGTATGAAACGCAAAAGTTAAGTGTAGGAACTTCTTGTGCATCTATCATAGAGGAAAGTAATATAAGGCATCTATCAAAAGATGCCTGCGCGTGACAGCACGTGAAAGGACATTAGTCGCCTTATGAATTGTCTACCAATGTGTTTCATACCTGACTTTTTTGGAAAATACACTCCCAGACTCCTAAATCGAGCCCTGCATTGTTATGGTATAGGCCTAAAACATCAAAATAATGATGTCAGAGAAAAGGTTTTTATACAGTTTTGAAGCTGATATTATTATACTGGCATCATTTCGGTACCACCATTGTTCCAAATTTGAAATCACGAATTTGAAAAAAGAGAGGAAAATCGGAGTTTGTTCGAAAATTGGAGAAGGATAACCTACGCGCCTCTGAGGCGCCTGCTACAAAAATATGTCGTCGTATCATTTAACCTGAAATGCGTACGAACTTGAGGTTTCAGACAACTCTGTTGTCGACCACCACTTTCGGAAGACTACTGCGTCGATGCTGTAAGTACTAGGTATAGTTATGCTGTTTTATACAGCCTCTTGCGCTCTTGAGGCATAATATGGTTATCTTTCGTGTAACTTTTAGGGTTGACTTGTAATATTGCTTATTATAAACGTAATTTTTGTGGGTTTTAATAATATTTTTGGATTCAACTAATACATTTTCATCATGACAAACAGAAATACGATGAGAGGAAACGTAATATTCTCATGATTGCATCAAGAAGGGAAAAACGGCGGTGATGAATTGGAGCAAAGCCCTCGCGCGTTATATGTTCCCCTGAACAAAAATGATGTGTAGGGTGTTGTTAAAGCTCAACACACTCAGAACGCGGGTGCGGGTCGGGCGCGGGACGGGCTCGGTTCAGGACGGCAGTACGGCGGCGGCGGTTGAATTCTCTGTATTTATATGAACGACACCACACAGAACGCGTGCGCATACAGTTTGCACGCGGACATTGCAGTGGACTCAACGTCAATGGAGCGAGATTCTTTTTTACGGGTGATACCAAGATTATGCTTTATGGCAATGGACGTAGAAAAATCTACCGAAGACAGGGAGAATATTTTCAGCAATTTTGCATTGCATGTGTGGGTGTGGCGGTGGGTCATGGACAGTCTGGGGCAGAATTTCCACCGAAGGAAAAACTGGTCTTGAGGTTGTGACGTGACCACGGTTGCCACTACTAAAGAGCGACCGATAAATTCGTCATTCGTTCTCTCTATGTAATTATGTAAACCATTGTTTTCTTCAAAAATTCCACACTATACATTTTTACCCTGAGAAACGCGGAAAGAAGACTTATTGCAATTAAACTGTTATTCGTATTCCGATTTTAAATTTGGAACGTCAAACGGAAATGATAGTGAGTGACTGGCTTCGAAACCACTTTTTTTTCTTTGTAATAAAGGCATTATTTAAACAGTCCTTTAAACAAAAATATGCACGGTGGCTCGATTCAGGTGCCCGGGAGTGTAGCTTGAAATAAAGTTATTTCTCCTTTCCTCTCTTTAGGGTTCCGTACCCGAAGGGTGCCAAACGGACCCCAATTACCAAGCTTCCGCTGTCCGTCCGTACCTATCTGTCAGCGAGCTGTATCTCATGAACCGTAATAGGTCTACCTATTACGATTCAATCGATGGTGAGCAAAAAAAAAATCAACTGTCTACAGTTGAGTGCAGATTGTGTACCTACTTCTATTGCCGCTATAACAACAAATAATAAAAATTAAATAAAGTTAAAAATTAAACCCCATACAAAAATACGTATTTTTTTCGGCTTATGAGTATTTTTCCTCGATCTTAATACGGTACGGACGGAACCCTTCGTGTGCGAGTCCAACTTGCACTAGCCGAAGTTTTCTCTTGTACCTCTTCACGACTATTAGGTACTATTTGAATCCTTATTCGAACAGTGCAAATAAACACTGGGTTTACAATTTTTATTTAGTTTAAAACTCCAATTAAACGAGTGCAGCAAGGTGAATTCACCAAAAGAACTCAAATGAAACGAGATTAGCAAACAGCTACAAACTACTGTTATTTTCGAAATACGACTAACGAAAATACGCTCTACGATTTAAAACTAAACTAATAAAACAGAAATAAATTGAGCAAAATTGAATACATAAAATTGTTTTACAAATGGTTAAAATTACTTACATCAGACCGACTTTTAGGTGTTTGTTTACATAGGATATTTAAACTATCAACATTGTACACTTTTATACAAAACTACAATACGAAGTAGGAGCAAATCGAATCAATTTTGAACACAGATTAATAAGCAAATGGAGTACTCATGATATTCTTTTAAAGAATACCGAACACCGAATGTTGCTATTCAGCTGCGCATGGGAAATCTAATCACCCGCGGTGTCGTATGTTGCTGACGAAATAACCGATTTACCTGAATGCCTAAGAAATCGGTGCCGCAGGCAAACATTTGATGGCATACTAGCTATTCCTTTATGAATTGGGACACCTCTGTTTCTCGGCGGGTTTCTTAATACAGATTATTAAGAAACCTGTTGTAAGACATCTGCTAAAGTATGATACTTATCATTTAATGATAAATGATAATTATTAGCAGCAGCAGGTGCAGTTTAAAAGAAGATGTAGTATGTGACAAAGATTAAAAAGAGTATGCTTAGATGGTTTGGTCATGTGGAGAGGATGAGTGAAAGGCGACTAACAAAAGGTATTTATAAAGCAGAGGTGAATGGAAACCCCGGGAGGGGACGCCCTAGAAGGACATATAGTGACCAAATTGGTGATGTTCTCAGAAAGATCAGGTGTGTAGTACTCGCAACCGGTGTGCGTGTATGACTAGATGTATGAACGTAGGCGAAGCAAAAGGAGTATGTAATAGTTTCTGCCTACCCCCATGGGAAGAAAGCGTGAGTTTATGTATGTATGTATAATTATTATACTTAGGAGTATAGGTATAGGGTTCAACAGAACTAGACTGTAATAAACTCGAAGAAAAGACAAATTACTTTCTAAGTGGACACTCCATTTGCTTACTTACTGAGTAAAAAAATGTTAGGTACTTACCAGATTTAAAATGCCACAACTTCAGTTGATCATCAGCTCCAACTGTGATCACCCTCTGGTTACACAGGTCTGTCTCCACCCCTCTGACTGCACCCTTATGTGCCAGTCTATTTTCTTTTCCATAGTATCCACGATGCAAACCAGATTGCATGTTGAATTTGTGTACTTGGCCATTGGCGTAGCCTGTGTGGTGAAAAGAGAAGGGATAAAAGATGCGTCATTTTTTGTTTTGTTTTGTTCAATGAAAAAGTAGATAGAATAGGTTTACAACTTTACAAGTGTTTTTCAGCACTAAACAGAAACACAGAATGCAAAAATAAATCACATCATCATCATCATTTCAGCCGAAAGACGTCCACTGCTGGACATAGGCATCCCCCAAAGGAGAGAGTATATCGAGAAAGCCACGAATGGCAGGCGGGTTGGCGATCGCAGTATGGTGTTAAAATGCATAGCTGCTGCCCATTTTCTAGTATTAGTCGCCTTTTACGACACCCAAGGGAAGAAATAGGGCGGTGTTATTCTTTACGTCCGGCACCACACGGTACTTACATAAACTACATTACTTAAAATAAATCTACACTTCAGTAATACCACATTGTGAAAATTGGGATCATCATCATCATTCATCATTTCAGCCGATAGACGTCCACTGCTGGACATAGGCCTCCCCCAAACGGGAAGTTTGCCATAATCGCCACGCTTGGCAAGCGGGTTGGCGATCGCAGTATGGTGTTAAAATGCATAAAGACCGCTGCTGCCCATTCTCTAGTAAGTCCCTTAGTCGCTTTTTATGACACCCACGGGAATAAATAGGGGAGTGCTATTCTCTACGTCCGGCACCACACAGACCGAGAGAAAATTGGGATACCCCAAGGTAATTGTTAGGCTTATAGAAGTTTTACATTATCATTTGATTCTAGTTAGCTTTTACAGTTAGAACTCACCAATAACAACAAAGTTTCCACAGTGTGTAACAGTCAGACATGTCGCTACAACTCCTTTATCTGTATCCGGGGGTTTCAACTTATGGTCTCCCATTCGCATTTTATTGTAAGACCATGTCGTGGCTATGAAGAATCCTTCATGTAGTGACGCAACACTGTCCCATTGCTTGTCGCGTTGCATGCACGAACTTATCTTTGTGATTGGTGGTAGAACTAGATGATCAATTTGTGTTCTCTCTGAAAGGGAAAGTATTGTTATAACCTACTAAAAACTCAGGCTAAGTATAGCAATGCACCTGCCGAAATTACGGCGGTTTAATGTTCGCTTCGACGTATTCGGTTGCTATGACACAACATGTTGAAAATTACGCGATACAAAATTCGTTGCTGCCGAATTTCTGTCCGACCAATATTTACGCTTACGCCAAAACGCGGCGTAAAACCGCGTTCCCACCAAACGTGTCGTCAGAGACAGAAATTTTATGAAAAACAATGAACATTCAATCGGCGGCTGATGTTCTTTTTTTCATACATTTTGTACTGGACGCTCACAGTTGGCGGCGCTTTGGTGTGAAGGCGGCCTATTGTCGGCCTCAATGTTGCAGGTAGTATAAGCTCATAGAAAAAAAAGAGGAAAGAACATTGATGTATTACACAGGGTGGATTTTTGAGAAGGCTGCATTTCCACCAGAAATGAGCGAGGATGCGTAACGAGGGATGTGTGCTAACCTAACCAATAACATCGCTTCATTTCATTGCTGAACCTAAGCTAGTGTTGTCATTGGTTAGTTTTACGCACATTCGCAGCTACGCATCCTCGCACATCTCTGGTGGAAACGCACCCTAAGGGCAGCTACCTTAACCGTTGTAGCTACAGGAAAGCGGTCTTAGGAGACTGCTCCTAAGACCGTTTTCCTGTAGCTACAACGGTGTAACAAAACTTGTACGTGTACAAAATTTCTAGGTGCGTCCAAATGTACAGTTTCAAGTCTTTAATTTTAAGGTAAAATACCCAAAGTAAAAGTTATTGTTTTTTTATTTGGTTTTCAATCAGTCTTTTTTGTAGCTAACTCGAGTCTCATTTCCCACGAAATGTATGGGAAAAGTTTTTTGCGATTTCTGACTTTTCTAGTACTCAAACCTCAGTTGGTTCGATAGAGGTTTTTTATCCTTACAAGAAACAGGATCGATTGGCATAAAAAAAAGTTTTTTGTGAAAACTGCCCATTTTCCTGCTGACTGTATTTTTTTTTCAAAATCTGTGAATGCAGATCAAAATTTAAAAAGTTAAGCACAGTCTCCTAAGACCGTTTTCCTGAAGCTACAACGGTTAAGGTAGCTGCCCTTACTGCCCCATCTCAAAAATCTACTCTGTATAGGAAGATATGGTACGCGCTCCTCGATGTGGACTGCATAAATTAGGGGAAAGGACACAATCGACTTACATTACCCACGGTTTGCGGGGAATATCCGAATCGTAGTTTGTTTGCGAGTTGGTATGGGTACGTAACAGTGACAATTATTGCGATCTCGTTCCCGCTCTATCCCGCGTAATATGTCTACCTATTTCGGTTGTCGAGCACATGACGCACGAAATCGGGTCCATTTAATATTTACGTGATGTCAGAGAGTGGCCTATCTTCTTACTTAATACATCAATGTGAAAGAAGATGAAATTTAAAAATTTAAACAGCATCATTACATACAGTTCCTTGCTGTTGTTTCACGTTTGTTATTGTATATGTATACAACATTATTTTTTGTATAAGCAAAACCTATAAGTAGTTTGTTCAGAATAAGGAACTGAATCGATTTCAATAATTTTTACACCATGTTATTATTTTGTCCCAAAAATATTTAAGTGTGATGGAAAATGTTATCACCATTTAATTATTTTATTTTATAGGGACATAAAACAGTTACATGTTCAATTTTAGTAAATAACAAAATAGGTTAATAGATGCAAACATGTAACCCACACCAATGTCCGCGGAATAATCAGTTATGAGAAATAAAAGAGAACAAAACCACGCATCTACTGGAAACGAATTAGGTTAGGAAGAATTAAAAATAATCTTGGAAGAAAGAAAAAAAATTTTTTTTTTTGTTAAAATTATTCTAAATTATTGTGCAAGTAATTGAATAGCCATTCTTTTGAATTTAGTTTGACATAGCGAGAATATATCAAGATCGAAAAAGTGTGTGTTATATGTTTCTAAGAGACGACGGAGGGGCGCCCTTGCCCCAGCTTTGGTTCTGCACTTTACAGTGTGGAACAGCCGGGGGCAAGCGCGCCTCTCGCCGTAATACAGTTCTGGGTACAATATAACAAAGTTTATTGGTGATATCAGTGCAGTCAAAGTTGTTGTTACATATGCCATGCAGCATCACAGCCATAAGTAGGGTGCGCCTGGACTCCAAGCCTAGAAGTTTGTATTGTTTTAGCAGTTGTGCGTATGATAGTTTTCAACGGTAGCATTTATAGTGAGTGGAGCGTAACATTTTTTTTGGACCATTTCAAGCCTTTTTTTATATTTATCATATAGAGGACACCATATTGGGGCTGCGTATTCCAATTGGGAGGGTATCAAGGTTTTATACAGGATAATAAACGTATGCGGTCGTTTGAAATCAATTGAGGATCGCATAACGAAACCATACATTCTATAATCTTTATTAATAATGTTATCAATGTGAAAGTTGAAATGCAATTTTGAGTCAAGTGTAACTCCCAAATCACGGATACGATCAACTTTTTTAAGAGTAGTGCCTTGTAAAGTGTAAAAGTATTTAATTAGATTTTTATTTTTTGTGAATGATATACATTGCACTTAGGTAAGCTAAGGTGAAGTTTATTGTGTGAACAATAATAGGAAAGTCTGTTGAGGTCTTCCTGAAGCAACAAACAGTCTTGTGTGTTTTTCCACGACTTATAGATTTCAATGTCGTCGGCATACATTAAGAAATGGGAGTTAATAAAGCAGCGTTTTATGTCGTTCACGAACAAAATGAAAAGCACAGGGCCCAAAATGGAGCCCTGGGGCACCCCGGAAGTAACGACAATGGAATCCGATTCAAAGCCGTTAATAGCCACTTTTTGGGTTCTGTTGTAAATATAGGACATGAACCACCGCAATAAATTACCCCGAATGCCATTATAGGCAATCTTGTCCAGAAGCAGCTTGTGGTCCACCTTGTCGAATGCCTTTTGAAAGTCGGTGTACACAGCATCAACTTGGGTTTGGTTATCAATCTTTTCGAATAAATTGTTTGTAAATAACATAAGGTTAGTGGTAGTAGAGCGGCGTTTTACGAATTCGTGTTGTTCGGGTATGATGAGGTGGTGAATATGAGAGTATAACTTGCCGTACACTAACTCTCTCAAAGAGCTTCGACAAGGCGGACAACAAAGAGATGGGACGGTAATTCTGTATGTTGTTTATGTCGCCATTTTTGTGTATGAGCGTGATGTATGCGCGCTTAATTGCCTACGTGAAGGTACATTCCCTGATATTATCAGGGAATGTACCTTCACGTAAGCAATTATTGAATACTATATGAAGCGGGATGTAAATGCTATGTGCGGTGTTTTTTATAATAATTGGAGGCACCCCATCAGGACCAGATACTTTATTTGAGTCGAGTCTCTTTAATGCATTGAGGATATCTTCCGTATCTAAATATATGTCTGAAATACACAAAGAGTTGTCCGCATATGCGGTAGGTGTCTGCCAAAGCTCGGGGTCGAGGAAAGAAGGCTCGTAGACAGAGGTGAAGAAGGTTGAGAACATGTTGCATATTTCAGAGGGATCATTGGAGTTTAAGTTGTCAAGGTACATGCTGGCTGGGATATTAGCTCGCCCCTTCCGCTTGGAGACATATGTCCAAAAGTGCTTGACGTTCAATGGAATGCTATCTTCGACTGACGTTATATACATCAGAAAGCACTTGCTAGACTCGGATCCGAACCGTTTGCGATACATTGAAAATAATTCGTAGTCAGATATATTGCCATATCTTTTCCATTTCTGCCAAGCATTCTCTTTTTTTTTTTAAATGCGAATAAGGGCGGGACTAAACCACGACGGAAACTGAGAATTCCTGGGACGAGTAAGAGGAACATGAGATTTTATTGTGCTGTAGATAGCATCATAAAAGGCGTTAACAGATTGTTCGGCGGGAAGATTACTAAGTAAGTTGTTCCAGTCTATTTTGTTAAGTTCGCTATTAATTGTTTCGTAATTTGTTTTATAAAAGTTGTATTTCATGGTTGAGTGGCGTCTCAGGGGAGTAATTTTAGTGTATAATGGTGATGAAACTAAGTACTTACAATACAATCGCCGCCCGTACGGTTAGATACCTTCTGCCAAATTATTACCAATGAGCGCAAGACGACTCTGGAGACGCGGGGGCGCCGTTAGCATGTTTTTGTATGGACAACCCGGTAAAGTTGGTGATTTTTCATGATACAGTTTTGAAATTTTGTACATAGATTCTTTACATAAAAATACTAGACACATATTTCGGGTTTTGCATATACTAAAACGAATATTGTATATTTATATAGATATGTGTATGCTTTATGTGTATGTACTTATTGTATATGTGAATGGTACACCACTGACTGCCTGCAATATTGTCTCTCCTTCTGTCTTTAATCCAACCAAAGGTTGTCTGTAAACAATCGTTTTTAGCGACAAGACCACCCATTGTGTCACCATTTATATCTGTATTTTTTATGGTGTACATAATAAATAATATTCTATTCTATATCAGTTACTAAGATATAAAATATTTTTTTATTGGCCCTAAGTGTTGCATTTGGTTCTGAAATCCAATCATATTAAAAATATGTACTTACTTTTCTTCTTTGAAGCTTTTCTGTTATGTGAGGCTTTCCCTAGGCTTTTGTTGAAAGTTTCTGACACAGTGTTCATGATATGCAAGCTGCTGTCACTGCCTGCTGCTAGAAGGTTGTTACCACTTGGCTCACAGTAACAAACCATGGTAGGTGGCTGTGAATGTCCTTCCCTACAAAATAAACATTGAATGATAACTATTGGCAGAAAAAAATTGAATAATTATTTACTGCAATTTAATTTAAAAAGTAGAGTAAAAGGTCCCTAAAATGTTAAGCAAATTAAATTCCTCACCTTTTCCTCAAAAGTCTTGCACCACCATCAGGCATATCAAATATCCACAGCTTCAAAGAATTATCTTCAGAGTTTGTGACCATCAAAGGCTCAGACATCAAACACTTCATCCCAGATATTTTAGAGAAATGGGCAGATTGTACTTGAGACAACACCCTCTTCTCTTCCAAGTCCCACATTACTATGTGACCCTCTGAGCTGCCTGTCACCATAACCGGGGCTCCATCAAGCCTGAATGACAATGCACTGACCATTCCCCAGTCATGAACAAATTCCATTACAGCCTGGTTGAATTTTAAATTGTGTAGGATTATTTTGCCATTGGCCAGGCCCACTGCCACCACATCCACGGCAGGCGCTGGCTCCGTGACGGTTATGGCTGACTTCCATCCTTGGAAAGTAAACACCAACTTGGAAGTTCGGACATTCCATAACTGCAACTGACCTTGCTGACTTCCAAGAAGTATTTTATTCAAATATGTTGGAGGATGACATAAAGTAGTTATTTTGAAACTGTCCTCATCAAAACCAAGTTCAAGAAACTCTGATTCGTCTTTTATATCAAATATTTTTAGTACATTATCTTCATCTACAGATATGAGATGAATACCAAAAGGAAACATCAAATGCACTGCCGCATTGTGGCCTTTATAAACATGCTTGAGTTCGCAACCTCGTCTCCATGCATAAATGTTATTCTCACTTGCAGTATAGACGTGGTAGCTGTCCCCACTCATATAAGTAATAGGACCGGGATGCTCACCGCTGACGCTTAGCAAACGGAATTTATCACATCCATAGGTATGAAACCACTTGCCCACACTCGTACATAGCAGTGTTTCGCCTCGTCTCTTGATAAATCTAGCAACAAAGGGCACATGTGTACTGACATAACCTAAAACCCTGGAGCCGGTATAAATCCGACTGCTTGAACTCTCCGGCATTATTGTGCACTATCTTAAAAAGTCGCCTTTAATGTTACTACTATACTATAGCTCACAAAACAATAATATCATTCTCTACGAAATTATTTCACAAAGAACAACACGCATGCGTTTCTTTGTTATTGACTTGCTGTCATCCATCTGTATTCTGTCATCCTGTCACTCTGTCACCTGTTTGGTTTTTTTTTATTGACCTGGCTACTTAGGCCTTTAAGTTAAGATTGTCAAACTAAAAATCAGGCTACAGATAGTAAAATTGCTGCATTCTACACTACTTCACCATTGCGTTGTTTAGACAGATCCGGTGGTGGTGGCGGGCGCGGTGACCTGCAGCCTAAGCCAGCAGCGGATGGTGGTCAGTTGTAATCGTAATGGTAAACATAGAGAACGGACCCAACGTTCCGTATTCAACTATTCAGTTGTGCAGTGAATACAGATCGAAAAGTACGAGAGAAAAAATAGTACATTATTGCAAAGCAAGGAATATACTAGGTACTCTTTATCGTTGCAAAGGTTGTGAAATAGGCAATTGCAGGTCGAGTATGAGTTTGAAGGCCGAGTGTGGCCGAGCCGTAGGCGAGGACTTCACTAATATGAGACAGGTAAATAGGCAATTGCCATTTCCGCCTTGGCATTTAAAATATATAAATATTTAATAAAAAACTTTAAAAAATAAATTATTATACAATTTAATTTATTAAAAGTATAAAAAATTCCTATTAATAAAGGTAAAGAGACAAATAAAGTATAAAATAATAAGTATAGTGCTTTTCTCAAAAGAATGCAGGGAAAGTAAATTATTTACAAATTCCAGATTCAATGACTAACAACGATAATTTTTCACGCGCCAATGTGTTCATGTTTTTTTTTTTCAATATACCTACAGCTTTCTATTTGCAAGCCAGTTCGAAATTTAAAATAAAACCTTTGATAGGTATGTTACCTCTTTGGTTGCCATGTTTCGGAGTAAAAGATCGTTCCATTTTTAAATTACACGATAGTTATGAGTTTACTATGTAATTTATTTGGCCGCTAAACCACGACACTTAGGGATTTTCATATAACTTTTTGTGGCCGCTGCTCGCATGAATTTGGCCAGTACCTACAGCAATTTCGATTTATCTCGAAGCAGGTTGTCAAAATAATGCTCGAATTTTCAAGCGTGTTTGAGAAAAGACACACCGTTTATACTTTGCTGGAGCGTTGTAATGTTCCAAATTCAAAAAACGCTCCAGCAATTGATTTGATTTTCTTTGACCGTAAATTCGATACTCCGCGTGTTCTTTTTTCGAAAATAATGACAATATTTCCATGCATGTTTGAGAAAAGTGAATTTACAGCCAGACAGTAGTACAACTCTTTCTAGATTCTGATTGGTCCAACGATTTTTTGCCTTCAAGGTAGATGCACAAAGGTAGACCGCGAAATTAAATTTTTCTTAGGTTTTTGCAATTTGCAGGTCTTGTCATGATTTCATGACATGGTTGTAAAAGTCATTCAATAGAGACCAATAATATTCTAACTTAAGGAGATTGAATGATTCTAATTATATAAATATAGTTTGTTGTGGTCGCGTCAAGATACAACCTGACACTGACCTGAAAATTAAAAAAAAAAAACTAGATTTTTTTTTTCATTATTCATAGTTTTAATTGTCTCAATTTCTCTTGTGTTGAAAAATACATATATTGATAATAAAAATTGAGCCGTCACGCGACTGGCAGATGTGAAACAGCGCACTACACACACATTTACACACTACTACTTACAGACTGTTGGCCGATCGCCACGCGGCAAGCGTCGCCCCGCCAGAAATCGTTTTACGTGCGCTTAAAAGATGTTTCACATCAAAATACATCTTTCAGTCTCGAACCTAAGCCAGTAAAGTATAGAAATAATAATTAGTAACGTATCGAAATAACTACCTACTTTTTCAATGTTCTGTTTTTCCTATTCATTAAAATTGGAACACTGCGCCTTTCTTATTACAGGTTTGAAAAATAGAGACTAGCGATAGCCAGCCGCACCTTGGACGCACTGGACGAACTCAACTTGTGATCCGTATGAGTAAAATAAACGTGTGTGTTTAGTTTATTTATTTTTGTAATATAAAAATTACTCGTAATAATCTTGTCTATTACTTTATTTTAATATTTATTTATAAAATACAAGTGTGTAATATATTTATAGGAGACCTTGACGCTTCAAATCTTCGTACGTTTTACGATTCACGACGTTTCCTTGAGAATCTTCAAACTCCTCATCATTTTCTGCTACGAATCTCTCGTTCTCTTTCTGATGTTTGATTTTCTCCCATACTGAAGACGAAACAAACGGTTATTAAAATATTTGAGTCCTTTACTTTTATTCTAAATAGATTGTAATCTTCCACATCAAGCAGTCTTTGAAGTAAAGTCCTGAAGGTATTAAGTACGATAGAATGGGTTGCTCTAACAAAAGCTTACTCTAATACTTACACGCAAGTGCATCTTCAATCTGCGTTACATTAGCAAAATGGGCCGTGTTCGGTATACCCAGACACCGCATGCCGTGAGCGTGGCGCCATTCAGCGAAGTGCCGCTGGAACGCTTTCGGTCCCTTGTATGTATAGTTACCGCAGATCTCGCATGTGTAGCTGATGTTCAGACCATGCAGCTTGTAAAGCCAGTATGGGATCGGCTGTAAAAATAAAAGAAGTATTTTATTTTGATTGCACAAATCATCCGAGCTTACCATAGTGCTGATATCAGTGCAACAAGGTTGTTGGTATTTAAAAAACAAGATGGCGGCATTAGTTCCGACTTTTGCCGCACGCCAAAACATTCACACAGTTGTATAACATGGAAGTTATGATGAGATTTTCTCATCACGCATCATGGCATGAGACTTTTAATAGGACAATAAATTGACAAACCTTTCCATCCCAGCCAAGAGGCAAGTTCTTAGGATTGTACGGCACTTCATCATCATCAGAGTCAACATCAGGGGCAGCAGAAGCATCGCTTTCATCGCCGCTGTCGTCACGGCGTTCACCAGCCGCACGGGCCGCACGACGTGTGACATTCTCGATAGTCGCGGAACGCGTGCCACTTACAATGTTAGCGAACCTGACAAAAAAAACATTACAAATTTTATTTACCTATGCATTTCATGAAGCAGTTTTTCAAAGAATGAAAATCAAGATTATTTACCTGTAAACTTGAGCTTCAATAGCACCAATATCTTTGTGCCTTTGCTGGGTTGATGCCTTTGCTTTATTGCCACCCTTCTTTGCGACTAGAGACTTGTCTAGGGATGTTTGACCCTTAGTACTGAACAATCTAAAAACAAAATTATAAAAATTAACAATTATACAATATTCCACATTTTAAAACAATCATGAAGCCTAATTACATACATACCTTTGTGCCCTCTCTTCCAAAGTGCCACCACACTTCAAGCCAAGAGCCATCAGGGCAGATTTCAATCTGTCCAATCCAAGGGAGGCCAGTTCCTCCCATGAGGAGAAAGCTGATAGATCCAAATGAGCTCCCACATTTGTTAAGGCACCACCAGTTTCTTTCTGTGGGCAAGAAATGCATAATTAATATAGACACAACGAAATACCTGAAGAAAAAAAAACCCGGCCAAGTGCGTGTCGGACCACGCACAATGAAGAGTTCCGTAATTGGGATGAATTTATCCCACGAACAAACTTAACATTGTAGTTGAAAAACATTTTCCCCCATACATTCCAACTGAAAATATAAGTTTGAACTCACAATATTGAGTGATTTACCGAAATATTTTAAGACCATAGACTTCCTATAGGTTTTCCTGTAATCTATAAGTAAAGAACTATTGTCTGTATTTATTTTCCAAAATTTTAGGCTCAGCAGTTTCGGAGAAAGGGGATGGTCAATTTTCATATCTTTTCTTTAGTAACTATAAATTTATTATATTAAAATTATAAAAAAATATATTTAAAATCCTCATAGCAAGTCTTTTAATTTGATATGGCACATGGTCAGTTTGCGAAACATTTTCTTTAATTTTCAAATTTTTTCTCAAAAGTGAACTCGATTTTCAAAATTCATTTATTTACATTACACATTCGTGTTTGGGTCACCGAGGTTCATATATATTATGTGTACCAAATTTCAACTTAAACGGTCCAACCGATTCGGAGCAAATTGGCTGTGACAGACAGACACACAAGTGATCCTATAAGTGTTCCATTTATTCCTTTTGAGGTACGGAACCCTAAAAAAATATAATGGAACCTCTTTAGTGCAAAGTAAAATCATAAGTATTTTTTTTCTATTATCATAATATCTTACAGGCCATCCAGGAAAGTTTCCAGCCTCCCACTGCTTGACGAACTCCTGATGAGCGGCAGCCATCTCCTGTGCTTGATCCTGCAGAGGTTTTACTCTATTGACAAAGTCTTTCAAGTAAGTTAGTAGAACTCTGATATAGTTTCTATATTCACTGTTCTTACGCTCACGAGGAATGTCGAAGAGGTGGTCAACAATGCTCAAGTATGTGATGTAGTCCACTTTCTGTGAAGAAAAAAAAATTTAAGTTGTAAAAGATGAAGAAAACAAGTTCAAACAGTAATCCTGAAATAGGGATAAATTCAGAAACAAATACCATTACAAAATAAAACATAATTAGATTACCTCTATGCCTTTTAAGTTAATATACTTCTCATAGCACTCATGCAGATCCAAATATTTCCCATAACCTTCTTCATCAGTAAATTCAACAGGAGCTGAAATAAAAATAAGTAGATACACATAAATAGCCAATTATATTTTTTTCTATATATTAAGACTTTTTCTTAACATAAAACCATCAAACTTACTTGTGAAGTCCTCAGCTGGGTTCTCTCTTATTTTTGCCAACTCCTCAAATTCAACAGACATTGGCACACAAATCTGCAACATTTCAAATTTTATGCAAATGTTTCATCAACCAAAGAAGAACAAAATAATTATTAAATATCTTAAGATAGTACATAGCCCTATTGCTTCACAAATTGATATTTACATACATAAATAAAAAAACACTTCATTGAATAGTAACAAACAAAACAAAATGAAATACAATTCATTAATCACCTCATTAGGATGTTTTCTGTGGAATTCTTTGATTTGCTTGAGTCTAGCATAGAACTCATTGAACTCACTGGGTCCAGACAATGCAGCAATTTCTTCTTTACGAAGGCCATCCTTGTCTTCATAAAGCTCCTTAAGTCTTATTGTTGATTCAACGTATCTCTGGAGCAAGAGAATGAAAGTCAGTAAAATGAAGAGATACAAATATTTCTGCATCTACGCGTCAGTGGCACTACAGATTTTCAAATTTTGTTGCCATAAAACTTCACCACAACCACAGGGAATACTGAGTACAAAGAAAGTTAAGGAGCTAAGAATCTGTCAGACAAAATATATCAAAAGTTAGAATCAACCAGTTAGAAAATACTGGACCTACAAAGAAATAATGAAAGATAAGAAAAAAAAAAACATCTCTGTTCCTTCACACATGGGCATTGACCAAAACCCAACAGTCTAAACTTCAAACGTGTCAGCATAGCATGGAACGAAGTGTGATAGGGAAAAGAAAGATAGAAAGAACCAATACTCACATCATGCAGATTCTTCAAGCGATGATCAGCATTTATAGTTTCCCGATGCTGAAATTTTTTTTTAGATAATTTATTATTTTGAATTTATTCTGTATTTCTCTAATGATTATGAAAAGTAATACATAATGCTGCTATGCTAGTGAAGTGCAAAACGAGTGGCAATGGCAAAAAAGCACTAGCTATTCGAAGTGTTTTGCTTTTCAACAATAATCAAATACAATGATATTATTCAAACCAATCAGCGGTTTTAAAATTGGGTCCTGGTTATAAAGTATTTCATTTGCTTTATAAATAAATTAACCATGATTTATATAGAGTTAGACGATACTAAACGATTCAAATGTATTAAGGCTCACCCCGGTCTTTTTATGAAGTATTTCTTTGACCATTGCGTCCATCGTCCTCTCCCTCTCTTCATGATAGCTTCTTTGCTGTTCTAATATAGTTTCCATGCTGATATTGTACTTTCACTTAGACCAAACCTCTTTTACTTCTTGCATACATACAGTCAAATTATGGAGAAAAACAGATTTCGTGAATCCAAATGAAAAATTTACAATTGCACAATCTAACCACACAAACATAGATCAACCGCGTTAACACACCACAGATTATGACCGCGTTAGTCCGCGTTTGACAATTTGATTGCCATATTTGACATTGACCACAGACTAAGACTACGTAGTACACATTGATTAATTATTAGTGATGGGACGATCGACTTTTAAATAATCGATGTTGAATAATTCCCATTAGTCTTTTTTACTGACAAAATAATGCCTGTATTATTCTTAGAGCATTTAACCTATGGAGATGGCATAGCTGAGCGAACCCCTCTGCCAAAGTCGATTGTCCGTATGACCAAGCACGTCTTAGCACGTTATATAAAACTAGTTCATTCGCCGAACGTCGCATTCATAGTCCGATTAAGTAACCATGTTGACCTCACAAGGTCAACTAGGAGATGCTATAAAAAAGAAGAGCAAGAACGGTGCATTGTGTATCGTATTATGTCGCATGTAAGACTATCCAAAAAATTGTTAATTCTGCTGTTTTGTCTTGCAAAAAGTGATCTGCCACACAAGTGGTTATAAATTATACATCTACATAGTTATATCTAAGTACAATGTCGAAATAATCATTACGATATTTACTATAGAAAAATACAGTGGTACATACGTTGGTAGCGCAAACGCAGTACAGAGGCTAACAAGGGATTTGCATAGTGCTGCGACAATGTGAGTGAATTATTGTAAAAACTAGCCTAGTCAAAAAGATTGTTCGCAACTGGTTGCTAGCCCTAGCTAGTAATTTCGTAACACACCAACAAATACTCACACACTCACACACACGCACCCCCCCAACCTCCCCCAACCCCCCCAACCCCCCCACACACACTCCCAACCCCCGTGTGTTTTCTCACACATACACACTAAATACTTACACATAGTCCACATTGCTCTCAAAACATTATTTTATCCGTATTTAGTTTATTTTGTTTTTTAAATAAAATTTTCTTAGCCTAGACAATGTTTTAATTGTTATATAATAAGCCACTCGCGATTGTAACAATAACATTTATGTAATGCGCATTTTCATATGGCAATACCACCCAAGGACTCTACGAGACAGGCTCGACCAAAGAGTAGAGTAACTATATACGGGCTCGACCTAGTGTAGAGTTCTTAGGTAAAAGTACTTCCTTTGTGTCTTATATAATTATGTAAACCTAGCTATTAATTTATTTAGCATATAAGGAAATGTAAAGCACTGTTTTTGGAAAATAAACAAATGATTTTTCAGTCAGTTTTTTTGTGTGTATCTGGACAAGTCAGCACCCTAATTGCGTAAAACGGTTGAGTATACAAGAACCCAGGTACAGGAGAGAAACGTAGTGCACTTCGTTCAAGGATCAACGAGCACCACAAGGAATATCACAGAACCCATTGATTGGTTCCCTTTATTATATAAATATGAAATGGTCTGTAAAATCCTGACACGAATGATAACAACAAGAAACCAACCATGTCACGACGATTGTAGGTATATAAAAGAAGTATCGACAAAACCCTCATCAATATTAGGTTAACCAAAAAAGTAGATCCACAGAAATGTGTTCGACATGTATATAATAATCTGGTACATTTCAAAAATCGGTGACTTCCTCTAGTCGTCGTCATTCAGACATTATGACTATGAACTAGACTATGGCTATGGAGCCATACCCGCATCGTTTTATAATAAGATATCAAACACATAATTTTAGTTTGTTTCGTAATTTAGGAAGGTGAAATTAGGCAAGTGCACACGAAAATAAAACGTATGAACATTTTGTTCATTCATTCATGCATTCGAATGAAATACCACTAATTGTTTGTATCACATCACTAGCAGCTTTGTATATTTGTTGTCCTAAGACACGCACAAAGTCAATCTGAGTGTGTGTTTTTGTAATATTATTTTTTCGTGTGCGTTTTTATAGCAGTAGGAAGCAAGTATCTGGGTGCGATTGTCAAATTTTCGTAGTGTGCTGTATGTGTTTTCCTCGTCTCCCGCAGAAAGTGGCAAAAAAAGTTGTTCGATGATTCGCTACTTGCCATCTCCATAGGTTAAATGCTCTAAGATATTATTACAACGTGTTGTCTAGTTGCCACTAGACAACTGGTTGTCAAGCAGACAACTATTTCAAACACTTATTTGAATGAAACCTTTTGTCGAGAACTCAAGACACTAGACTTATTTCGACGTATAAAATCCAGCTTAAAATATTGATTTTATAAAAACAAAACCCAGCCTATATCCATAGTTAGCGCGACTTAGTCGAGTCGATAGTTAACTCATATATTCAAATCCATCCAGCCGTTAGAGGATGCCTCGAGGGTATACATAATCCCACATACAAAGATGCTATAAATACGCATGAAAAACATTACCCTGTCTTTGCTATCGCGCAGTAGGGTAAATAAATATATAAATTAATCGATAATTAGAATAACTGAAAATCGAATAGTACCCACAGTTTATCACTTATTAACAAACTCCAGAAAAACGCAAATCCAGATGTTTAGCAATGGGGTTAAGACTGACAGCTCGTCATAGGCGGCAGCACAGTAGTACAGACGCCAGCAGGTTAAGCTACCCGAAACTGTCAAATTTTCCCAATCAACCTTGTACCTTAAGCTTTAACGATAAAGTTGAAAATCTTTTTATGAAATTTGACAGATTGTAGCAGCTTGATGTGCTGGCGTCTGTACGTCCACAAACCACTATTGTTTTGTTTGTTTACTTTTGTGTCGATCACAAATTAAACGAAAACCATACGAAAACTTGATAAATATATATGCGACTTGAGATAAGGACAGGAGAAGCATCTAACACTGGCGTCTAAAGCTGTAGTCGAAAAGTCAATAAATTATGAATGTTTTATAATAATATAAGTTAAAATAAGTTATATTGTGGTTGTTGATTCTTTATTTGTTAAAGACTGGAAGCGTACGACAGAAATAATCCTGATCAGAGATGAAAACCAACTCGTGGATGATCTTCCTGACTGAAAAACTTCAGAGATGTTAATTCTAGCACTGATACAAAAAAAAAACGGATGAATAATTTATCCTCCTCCTGGAAGTTTTTTGGAAGTCGGATCACAGACTATTTACTAGACACTATAATTTACATAAATATATTAAAATATCACATCTAAAGTGCCAGTAGATAAAGCTAGTTCTATTGGGAGCATCACCTTTAGACGAATTTCTCCAATAAGTCTTCAGGTTTCAAAAGGATAGCAACAGTCTTGACGAAATATTGGGTTTCCGAGAGCTTTCTTCCAGTTTTCGTCTTTTAACAGCATAAGTGATGTAATTATGTTTTTCCGTACTTTTGCAGTCAACAGCTGCGCAACGGGGCATATTAAATAAGCGTAAAAGAAGTCGCTTGTTTACAAAAAATATATGGATAGTGCAGCTAGCAGCCAAATTTTATTCTTCGACGTTGGATAGTAGCGACATCTGAAGTGAGCAAGTGGAAGTTTTTATCTCCATTATTTATTGCAGTATTGCATCTCGATTTCGACATTCATGCGAGAATATAAATTACATTTAATTTGGTGTAATATCATGGAATTAGTAAGTTCTGTTCTTTAGTGGGTAGTATCGATTGTTTACTTTTAGTCTGTATCAAACAAAGAGAATATTACTTTATTTTTGTTTGTGGCGGGTTTTGGTTGGGTAACGTCAGCGCTGTCATTTCTATTCTACACGTTCTCTATTTATCTATTGCAATTTCGCAAGTGACCGGTGTTTAGAAATAAAAGTGTTATTTTAAATTAATCATGATCTATTCTACATGGATCAATCAATTTCACCCAGTATTTTTAATCGTTTGTTCCTTAATCACATACGTTCAGTCTGATGTGCCGAGACCCCGCGGTGTCTCTCTATCTAAAGCACCGCTATATTCACCGACAAAAGATTTCACCTGTTTCGACGGAACGATTTCGATACCGTTTAGCTATGTAAACGACGATTACTGCGATTGCTTTGACGGCAGTGACGAGCCTGGCACTTCAGCATGCCTGAATGGCTTTTTCCATTGCACAAACGCCGGTCATCGACCACTAAACATACCCAGCTCGAGGGTGAACGATGGTGTTTGCGATTGTTGTGACGGTACCGACGAGTACGCCTCAGATGCAACATGTGTTAACACCTGTGATGAACTAGGCCGAGAGGCTAGAGCTGAAGCTCAACGTGTGGCTGAGCTTTACAAAGCAGGTAGTCACCTGAGATTAGAACTTATAGAGAAAGGAAATACTAAACGAAATGAGATGGCAGAACAACTTCAACAGCTAGAAAAAGACAAATCTGAGGCTGTTCAAATTAAGGATGAGAAAGAGATCCTCAAAAATGAGTTGGAAGCTAAAGAGAATGAGGCCCTGAAGGTATACAGAGAAGCTGAGGAGCAGGAGAAACAAAAGAAAGCAGAGGAAGAGAAACAAAACTTAATTAAAGAATCATTGGAACACTTTAATAATTATGATACTAATCATGATGAAGTGTTGTCAATGGATGAAATAATACTAGCTAGAGTATTTGATAAAGATCAAAATGGAGACCTTGATGAAGAAGAAATTAAATACTTCTTTGGTGACAGTGACAGTGTAGACAAAGACACTTTCATTACAACCACTTGGCCATTATTGAAACCACTACTGATGGTAAAGGATGGCTTGTTTAAGCCAGCTGAAGAACTTGAAGATGTTGAGCCGGAACAAGATGCTGATGAGGCTGGTGACCTTGACACCGAATATGCTGGACATGATGATGAGGCCAGTGACTTAGATCTACCTCAAGATGAACAAGAAGAACAGGAAGCAGAAGCAGAACAAACTAACGTTTATGATGAAGAAACACAAAAGTTAGTTGAAGAGGCCACTGAGGCTCGCAGACTACATACGGATGCTGAACGCACAGTTAGAGAAATAGAAGCTAATGTTAGGAAAATCCAACAAAGTCTTGAGAAAGATTATGGTTTGCAACAAGAGTATGCTACTTTGGATGGTGAATGTTGGGAATATGAAGATAAGGAGTATGTGTACAGATTATGTGTTTTCCAGAAAGTAACCCAAAAATCCAAAAATGGTGGTGGAGAGGTTGGACTAGGAAACTGGGGAGAATGGGCTGGTGGAGATCACAACAAATACTCAATTATGAAGTACACAAATGGCATAGCCTGCTGGAATGGGCCTAGCAGACTGACAACAGTACATATCAGTTGTGGTTTGGAGACTAAACTCCTATCTGTCACAGAACCTTTCCGCTGTGAATATAAGATGGAGTTTAGCACACCTGCAGCCTGTGATGAATCCCATCCAACTGCACAGCACTCATCGCATGATGAACTTTAATAATTCCAGTGTTGATATTTTCACACTCATATGTGATGTGTTACACCTAGGTTACAGATGTAAATCAGTCATCATCCATTATCATGTTTCTCTAAGGACAAGTCTCAAATCACATTCTGAATATACAAGAATTTCATATGTGTACTGGAAATCAATTGGAGTACCTAGCACGAGTTAGTAGAAGAGTATCAAGTAGTAAAATTATTTTTGTTTAAGTGGAAGTGTTAATAATTTCAAATATTTTTTGGTAACTTCAAGGATTATTTTTCACCAGTGTTTTGATGTAAAGACTGAACTATTCAACATTATACATTACTTTTTCTCTCACATTCCTCAAATGCAAGGCTGTTTTAGTTCAAGTAGAAATTAAAATTATAATGAAGTGAACAAAACATTGTGAGTGATCAATAAAATTATTGTTTTAATATTACCCTCTTGTTTAATTTTACCTGATCATGTTATTATTTTTAACGAATCCTACTCTTATCACGAGAGAGTAGGTACAACAGAATCGTAGCGCAGATAACGTACCGTATGCTGTACGTAATTGAGGTTGAAAGCTGTGGATAAAATCATAAAAAAACAACAGTGAGTCAGTAATGAAAGTCAGCTAGGTACAAGATTTAGGCAAGATGTAGGTAGGTATACCTACATTTATTATTAATTGAATTTACGTGCATTGTTGATGGGCACATGGATTGACCTAGTTTCAATAGGTTCTGCTTACACCCCTTTCACGTCTGATCGTTTTCCATAAACCTACTAAACATGACGAGTTACATAATTCTTCATAAATTGTTTGATATTTATTACCGTATTGTGAGAAGATCGAGGATTTTCCATCATGCAAACAAATCTAACTTCATGAGTAATAAAGGAGTATTACGGAGGAAAATCCAATTACTCATTCTTCAATTATTATTCAATTATTCCATTTTGCGTTAAATGATTCGATTAATTCACGAGAATCGATTAATTTGTGTCAACCAACACTGTCAAAAGAGTTGTGTTCAGCTGTCAAAAAAGTGTCAAAATTGTCAAATGAATGAAGTCAAAAACGTAAACAAAGGCACATGTTCGTTAAATAATTTCGTAATTTGTAAATTAAAACCTCTACTCTCTAATTTGATTGCAAGCGTAACTAATAATTTTGTAATAATACGATTTCCTTTAGTGCTCAGTTTGTGTTTACTAGAATAAGACATGGATGTAGATCAAATAGTTTCGCGGTCTTGTTTTTCAATGTTAGAAGGAAAGGTTGACGATAACATTTTGAAGACATTGAAATCCATGGGTCTAGAGAAGCCTACACGTATACAAGCTGAAGTTTTGCCACATTTGCTACAAGGGAAGGACTTGATCGGTGCGGCGAAGACGGGCAGTGGCAAGACATTAGCGTTTCTCATACCGGTTGTTGATAATTTAGTTAAGTTGGGGTGGTCTGCAAAGGGAGGTAAGATGATCATTCACTTCTTATTTGTAGATAATTAGCTAACCCATTGCCATTTACCAGCAAACAATAATCATAACCTTTGATCTGTCTTGCCTATGAAAAACCAGTTTAAATTTTAAACAGCATAAACAATATTGTGAATGCTTTATTCTGAACTAAACCTGTGTTATTACTTTTATTTTGTGTACAGGTACTGGATGTATAATATTATCACCTACAAGAGAGCTGGCACTACAAACTTCTGATGTACTAAAGAAACTACTAGTTCACATTAATTTATCTCATTGTCTTATTGTGGGAGGTGAGAAGAAAGTTAAAGACATGTTAAAATTGAAGAAAGGTAAGACTTTTTCTGAAATTAAGGTAAAAGAAAAAATATAAGCTATTGGAATTCTATAACAATGAGGACTGTCAAATAGTTTATAGGAAGAAAAAAGAAAATTTGTATATATGTGGCACTTATGACTTTTGAATAAAAGTACAATTTAATTAATTAATAAAAATGTTTGCTAATTAAAATGGTGGGAATATAACGTCTCTGTTAAGCCATTCAAATAGCTTGAGAACTTTAAGAATGACTAAAATCAAGAATGATTAATGTAATAACATTTCTCACAGCAATATTTTTTTTTTTAATGTTGCCCCACACTAGGAATTTCTTCTGTATTGTGGGTGTGTTTACAAACATGAACTCAATACACAAACAGCCAGACCCGGAACAACTACTTGTAGGTCATACAAATATTTGTTCCGTGCGGGAATCGAACCCGCGACACGCAGCGCAGCAGTCAATCGCTTAACCACTGCGCCAACCGTGTCAAATCATTCATAGCATTTAACAATGTTGCAGGTGCTAATATCATAGTCAGTACACCAGGCCGGCTATTGGATCATCTCCAAAACACTGAAAAGTTTAACTGTGACAAACTAAAGTGTTTAGTACTAGACGAGGCAGATAAACTCCTGGAAGCAGGTTTTCAGAAGCATATTACTGGTATCATCCACTTATTACCAAGTAAGTTTTTGTTCCGTATTTTCTAATTGCCATTTATGAATAGCCCAAAACTATCCACTGCAGGGCAAAGCATACAATGCTCTTGTCATACAAAGAAGGAATAATCATTGTTCACTTGACTTGCTGTGAAAAGCTGTGGCAAAACTATTAGCCATTCAGCTAGGTGGCTCAGTAGCCGTTTATGGCCAATCACTAGAGCTGTCAGCACCTGTGTGCTGATAGCTCCAGACTCCAGAGTGATTGGCCATACATTTCAATATTGCTACTTGTGAAGACTATTTTATGTTGAGAGCTGTTGAATTAACTTGAAACTGTAGCTAACCATAAAATGTAAAGAAGTCTTTTATCTTTCAAAAGTAAATGATTATGTATGAATTATTTCACAGTTTAATCAGGTTTTTATAATGAAAATACCTAGTTGTTTTTGTTTACATAAAAGATAAGTTGAGCAACTGTTTAAATAAAAATGTCTTCAACATAATTTTTTACATATAATTATGTATAAGTACTTGTTATTACTTGTAAATATTTTTATAGGAAAAAGGCAAACAGTGTTATTCAGTGCTACTATGGGCGAAAATGTCAAGAATCTTGCTAGATTGGCATTGAGAACTGATCCAGTTTTGATATCTGTAACTGATAACAAAATGTCTACAGTCTCAGGACTCCAACAAGGGTAAATATAAACATTACAGTTCACAAAATAATATTTTTGTAGTGATCAGAGTTTTCAGGCTAAAAATTCAACCCTTGAGTGGAGGTATCGGTCAGGCCAGTACTGGATACCTATGACTAGATACTACATCTGCTTCCAGATTTCTGAATACAGTTTACCTGTAGTTGTAAGGTCAAATGCCTTCCATCAGTCCATTTGGTTGCAGTAGCATCAACGCCAATACCCAGCATATTTCAGAACCCTGCCTGTTACAAGATAACTACTTGAGTGTCTCCAGGAGAATATCCAGGTTGCTCGATCTATAAAAAATCATCACTTCTTTTCACAGGTATTACATTTGCCCAGTAGAGAAAAGAATATCATGGTTATACAAAATGCTGAAGAAAAGTAAGAAACTAAAAGTGATGGTATTTTTCTCATCATGCAGATCTGTGGATTTTCATCATGAATTTTTCGGAGTACATTGCAATGCTACTGTTTTAAGCATACATGTAAGTAAAGAGTATTTTTTACTTAATTAGGCTCTACTAGTATCTATCTCGCCCTGCCAGCCCTTTCATCATCATCAGCCTATTGCAGTCCTCTGCTAGACATAAGCTTCTCCGAAGAAAAGAAAAAAAAAAAAACGCCATTTGACTTGGTCCTCGGCTCCACTGTACTTTATGGACTGCGCGTGAGCAGCTTTAAAGTTATTTTGCGTATAGATGTCTTCATGGAGCGCGCTTTTGCAAATTGTCACAGTTAGCAAACGCCTAGTTTTCGAGAAAAAAATATCCTAGTTTAAAAAAATTCAACTTATTTACGTAATAAAATTGTACACAAATAATGTACGAATTCTTACTTATTTTTTTTTACCTTGACCTTCGAGATGTTTGACATTGACGTCTGACCTTGTTACGAGGTAATATTTCAAAATTTGAGGATAAATTTGTTTGACCTTGTCTTTTGGGGTGTTCGACCTTGACCTTGAATATGTCATTGACCGCATTTTTGCTTGGAAACACATTTAGACCCGCCACGTGAACTTCCCGACCCTTAACACTCCCACTAACCCACCAATCACGAAAGATTCTTGGCGATTTTTGTATCGACATCTATCACATCTATGGTTTTGCTAGTTTTGGGGTTTGCAAAAATACACTAACTTTTTGTTTTCTCTTCTACTCTTACACACGTTGTCTACATCTCATTGTCTACTTTCCTATCGCAGGTATGCTGGGAGAGATTTCTTTAGAAAAAAGCATCACCTTTGTACGTATTATATTTTTCTGTTCCTTTCTTCTTGTATGTATCTCGTATGACATGTGTGTAGGTAAGTACATAAACTGTTAAATAACTAAATTAATATAAAAATTCGCCGGTCCATAAAGTACAGTGTTTCCCTTGTGCATAATGTCTGTGACTGGATTAGTATAATCAATCGTGATGTGTGTAATCTTGACGTCTTCTGCTCTCTGTCTGACTGACCAGTCTCAGACTGTCTGTCTGCAGAGTCTCTGCACACAGGGAGAGTGCCACATTTTTACGAAATAGGACCAATAGTTAACTATCATTCTCGTATACGGATCGGAACTAATCACCCTCCCGTCGCTATCGAGTTGTAACTAAGTAACACACTCAAATGATAAGTTGTGTGAAATACGCGATAACACGAGATAAATTGCAACATATTAACTACTATGTCTGATTATGCTGATCTTAGAAACTGCTCTACACCAATAATTAATTACTGTTTAATCGATTAGTCAAGCCTTCTTACTTACTAGTCTAATTATTACTTAAGTTATGTTGACCGTAAAATTGCTTTACCAGCCTTAAGCATTGGTTTCTGAAAGTGGTGAACGGTCATATTATAATTATGTTTATCTTTTTGCTAGTGAAATTTTATTTATCTTTGAAATGCATTGCAAGCTATAGTTTTGTATAATTTAAAAGCATTTTTAAAATTTTTGTAAATGTGAGTACCATGGAGCCGTTTATTATGTTATGATGTATGTTGACTTAAAAAAGTTTGGCAGTTAAGAGTATGTCATGCTCACTTAAATGTCTCGCTGATGGTGGCGCGTGTGTTGGATCATTCGGTTCCCTACAAAATGGTTGAACTGGATGGTGCTGATCCACGCGTCATGCTCGTGAACGGGCGCCGTCAGTTGTGACTGGTCTTCTCCTATCTGCCAGGGCTTATTTGTAATATTTTATATTGTTTTTTAAATAATTTATATTTTTACATTGTTCTCACATATAGAAGCGACAAGAATAATGTACCCAGGATTTTGTAATATCTTGATTTAAAAGAGTGTCTTTGGAGTTTCTTGCCTATTCTTCTCCATAGAGATCTACGTTTTGGATTGGGCAAATAGCTTCAACTTGCTGACTAACTGACCGACTCTTTGACAATTCAAAAGTGCCTGTAATTGGTTTAATTGAAATAAATGCTTTGAGTTGAGTTGAGTTGAGTCACACAATAACGGCTCTCCAAATACAGAGCGTTTTTTCACACCTACTGGTGAAAATTACAGATTTTCATGACGGGCTATTTAATACGACGGAACCACTTTCATAGGAAACCAAAGCTATCACAGCCACGTAATAAAATGACGAATTTTATTTTTGCTTTCAAGACCTATTTGACAGTTAAGTATATAGTTTTAAACTTATATGTAAAGTTTTAAAGTACTGGGAGTTTTTTTTAAGAGTGGTAAAGCATTTACGAGGTCGAATATACCTACTTAATATAAAGTGCAAACGTAATAATATAATTATTACGTTTGCACTTTATTTATAAATTATTATCATGATATTTTTAATATGATCTTTATTAGGGTCAGCAAAGTCAAGCTAGGAGGAAAGAAGCATATCGTAACTTTATTGAGGCGCAAAACGGGGTTTTATTTTGCACTGACGTCGCAGCTCGGGGTTTGGATATTCCCAGCGTTGATTGGATCGTACAGTATGATCCGCCATCAGATCCAAAGGTATGTTTTGATTATTTACACATTGCTCTATCTATATAGTTATTGCAATTTATGAGCGCGCGTCATGGTTCTCTTATGTTATTGTAATAAGGTGCGTTCGTGAGACGTACATACATCTGTAATAATCTACCCCCCCTTTTTTTTTGGTTGGGAATTTATCAAAAAACTTCTCCCGCTCTGCGTGTCAGACTTTTACAGACTAAAAGCCACCCGTGTTCCTTCCGTTGCCTGTGTGCCAGGACCACGATATCCCTTTCGGTCAAACTCGCAACCCTGGCAGAATAATCTACCCCTTGTCTTCAAGTCAAATGGGCTATTTGACTACTTGTTTGGTGGGGTAGAAAATGTGCGCAATGACTTAATTTTAAGTCTGCATGTGAGAATCGGCTATTCAATCAACTCAGCCTATCGCAGTCCACTGCTGGACTTAGGCCTCTCCCAGGCTGCGCCACAACACCCTGCCCTCCGCCTCCCGCACCCAGTCTGTCCCAGTCACTTTTTTGAGGTCATCGGTCCATCTAGCTGGGGGGCGTCCCACACTACGCTTGCCAATACACGGTCTACACTCCAGGACTCGTCTGCTCCACCAGCTATCAATCCTTCGACAAACAAGGCCAGCCCACTACCGGCTATTACCTACCTATAGGACAAATACTGCTCATTGATAGAACTTGAAACAATTTATCACAGAAGTGCAACTGATAACGTGCGAACTCTCGGGCATTACAGCATGGGTCGCGTCAAAAAGATTGACAAATGACAGATACGCATTTATATATCGTATTTAAAAATTCCGATTGGACATGTTTACTATTTCCTCACTATCTTATCTTTTAGGAGTACATTCATCGAGTTGGTCGCACGGCCAGAGGACTCAACAATAAAGGGAATGCTGTCATCTTGTTGAGGCCCGAAGAAGAGAATTTTATAAAGTTTTTGGAAAAAGACAAGGTGTTTTTAGATAAATACACTTTTGGTGATCCTCCTGATGAGGTTCAAGATATGGTAAGCATAAAGTAGTGATGGATGGTCGACGAAAACCACCCTTACCTACTGCTACGAAATAAAGGCACTGTAATGATATGGGCCCTGAAATCAGGGACCATTTTCGTTACCCATTGAAAGGGTTTTCGACAGGGTTTTTCTAAGCGGTTAATCAAAAACCCATACGATATGGGTAACCCTTTTGAACGGCTTCAATTAAATTTTCGTTACCCGTTGAAAGGGTTTTCGATAAAAACCCATACGGTATGGGTGACCCTTTTGAACGGCTTAGTTTAAGCCATTCAAAATTACCCACACCATATGGGTTTTTGATTAACTGCTTAGAAAAACCCTATCGAAAACCCTTTCCATTGAAAGGGTTTTTCTAAAATGATAACCAAAATGGTCCCTGGGTAGAATAGAGACAGAATTTGTCATGCTACGCGTGCTGGGCAGTTATCAAAATAACATAATATTATGATTTTTTCATGTCACTGGGTTTCAAGTAGGTATAGAACCCATTGAATGGGTTATCATGTAACCCTTTCACTGGGTTTTCAAGTATAAAACCCATTCAATGGGTTATCCTGTAACCCTTTCACTGGGTTTCTAGTATAAAACCCATTCAATGGGTTACATCATGATAAAGGTAACCCATTGAATGGGTTACCCCTTCGAAAGGCTTAACTCTTAACCGGGGTTGACGGTCGCTCCCTGAAATACGATAAATCTATAATCTGACATAGATATCACATAAAAAAATATTATCATGAATCATCTACAAGTAGTATCTATTCTGAGATATCATCTATACTACAAATAGAACAAGTTACGCAACAGTTTTCAGCCATGTTTTTTAAAGATATTGTGGTTGGCAACATCTTGATTCAATGACAACCTGGCAACGTAGCGCGATTTTGCAGACAAAATGCACCGAAATTTTCGCCCATCACTATATCATATTATTATCTACTTTCTTTTCAGCTAGAAGATCTGATATCAAATAATGGTGTAATGAAGACGCTGGCAAGAAAGGCGTATCTATCATTCCTCAGATGTTATAAGACACATCCACTCAAAAAGATATTTAATATCATTTCATTGGATTTAAAACTAGCAGCGAAAGCTTTTGGATTTCTTGAACAGCCTCACGTCGATTTTCGTATCCTTTTTATTATAATTTAAATGTAAATTTCGAAGACCTATAGTAGATTCCGGTAAACAGCCAGTCGCAGGCAGCAGAAGACCAACCGTAACGATGCTTGGGGTAGGTCTATGTCCATCCAGCAATGGACGTATTTCGGCTGATATGATGATGATGACATACAATTACAAATATAGTATTTATTATGACCACAGCAGAAATGTTTCCAAGAACTGTCTACATGCATAAAGCAAAAAAACGAGTCGCGTGTAGCATATTTCTCTTTACGCCTACTGCGCGTTGGTTGCGTGAAATCACCATGTTTTTGTAGCACGGTTAAAACTGTGTGTAATTAGCGTCAATTAAACGCCGTTTAGTAATCGACTAACCTTGTTTTGTTTTTACAAAACAGTGTACGGTTTGTCTACAGATTAATGGAGGACCTATAAATTGACCTTGACCGTGACCTTTGTCTAATATTTTTGAATTGATATTGCATGAAGCTGTGTTAAGATGACACTATTGTAAGTTCATCCGGCAATTGAATTTTATAAAATGTCCTGAGAATCTCTAAAGCGCTTAGTGCACTTGGCTGTATTTTATCGTCTATGAATTTAGACCAGTGTATGTGACTTTTGTCTAAAGACTAAGGTCACGGTCAAGGTCAATGAAAGGTCATTCATTTATCTGTAGACAAATCGTAAATAGACGAACTGTAATTATAGTTTTGTAAAAACAAAACAAGGTTATTTGCAAACTGAACACAACTTTTGCGCAGCGTTGTTCTACAAAAACATGCATGCAGCAAAAAACGCGTTGCATGCAACCCAGTTAATCTCAATGCCAGCCGCATGTTCAGTTGAGATATGAACCCAAAAAAGCATCAATATTTTCTTAACTATAACATTTCAGTTCCAAAGAAGAAATGAGATTGCAAGTTATTGACAAACGAAGACTTATCTAGAAGAAAATAAGAGTATACATGGAGTATACTTATTGAAACTATTGTTTATCAACAACATGTAATCTGACTATGGTTGAGATTATTATGTCAAGATATAGACATTCGACGAGTTGGGTTAATGCAAATAGAGCATTGAAGTGTGATAAGAAGTCAATATTGATATGTAAAGGTTGTGTAACTTATCACAATAAAACGACTGTTAAAATAAAACGAGATTTATTTAATTTTATTCTTGCTCACACTAGCTACTTTTCCTGTTGTTGCCTTTCTGCCTGTAGATTTTAGTTTTCTCAGCTTTTTGCTTGAAGTTAGTTGGCGCGTTCAAAGACTTGAAATACCCGTATCCACCGCCTCCTTTTCTCTTTTGTGGAGGTCCTTTGTTGGCTACCTTTAGTTCTACGGCAGGTGGAACCGTGAAACCGAAGGATTTGGAGACCTTGGCCATATCTATAGTGTCGATGTCGAATATAGTCTTGAGGTGATGAGAGTCGTAAGCCCTCAAGTAACTCTTGAACGCTTCTTTAGCTGATTGGTTCAGGAAGTAGTTTCTTGATATTAGTTTTTCCAGCTGAAACAACGATTATGAATGTTTATTTATGCTGGGGAGTTTATTGGCGCCACTTCTTCCCAGCTAACGCACTAGGAAGTGGTGAAGGGCGGGCGTTTTGGGAGACAGTCTTATGTAATTTTGTAGTTCGAAAAGTGCTGATTCTCAGCCTAGGTAGAATAATATAAATAATAATAATAATAAAGGACTTTTGATTGATTATGATAATGTTTGAAACATTTTAACATTTACAAGCTTACGAGTTGTAGGTCGTGGGTTCGAACCCAAGCAGGCACTTTACTTTATGTAAATAATTTCATCACCAGTGCTCTCATAGCGGTGTATGAAAGATCGTGAGGAAACTGGTATGTCCTAGAACCAAAAATTCGAAGACATGTGACATCTACCAACCCGCACTGGGCCCGCGTGGAACAGGCCTGTGTCCCAGCAGTGGGAACATTATAGGCTGATTATGTATGTATGTTATGTATGCAATTTCAACATCCGTCTTGTGTTTTAAGTCCGCGTAGCTAAAGTAATAGGATCGAACATATTTCGTACAGATGTGCGCTTTTCGCGTGAATAACTACGCACTACAAATCCTGGGGACGCCTTTTTCGGCACAGTATACATGCGCATAAGGGTGCCCCGCTCACGATTGATTTTTTCGGCGACTTGTCAGAAAGAAATACATTCACACAAAAATCGCTCGTGGGTGGGCACCCTAAAACTATTGGACATGCTGTGCACGTTAAGAAGGATATAACTAAATGATTTCGCATAAATGATTAATGATTTATTTCTGTAAGTAGGTTTGTACAAATACGTCAATCATATAAAAAAAAAAAACTAGATGAGGTCGGCGTTTCGTATCTGACTACTCCGAGAAGAAAGGCCGAAACAAACTCAGAGGTCACAGTCTCTTTTAAAGTCATAATCTTGGTCAGATCATGTAGATTGGTGCCTGAAATGATCTTTTAATTTATATTTACAAACCTGCAGTTGAATATCAGCAATCTTATTCCAAGAGAATTCAAACTCGTTGAGTGCGACCCTGGACTGTTTCAAGAATCTGAGGAAGCCAAGTTCTTCAGGGCGAAGGAACAACAACGCATGTCCGCTTGTTCCGAGACCTCGAGCGGTTCTGCCTACGCGATGGATGTATTCCTTTAACAATAGAACATAATATTATAATTAGCGGACTCCAGGACTAGGGACCGTACAACCCCGGTTAAGAGTTAAGCCTTTCGAAGAGCTAACCCATTCAATGAGTTACCTTTATCATGATGTAACCCATTGAATGGGTTTTATACTAGAAACCCAGTGAAAGGGTTACATGATAACCCATTGAATAGGTTTTACACTTGAAACCCAGTGAAAGAGTTACATGAATTTTTTCAGGAGCGCAAGGGTGCATTGAAGGAGGCATGCAAATTTGAAAAAGAAAATGTGATTGTTATTAAGTATTTTCTTTTATTTTTATTGTTGAATTTTGCTTTATAGGTATTTTATAAGGATAAATAGTGTAATAGGTTGGTATAACATCGTCTTGGGTATATAGTAAGATGTTGTACTTATTGGTGTGAAATAAATAAATGATAACCCATTCAATGGGTTCTATACCTACTTGAAACCCAGTGACATGAAAAAATCGTAATATTATGTTATTTCGATATTCGCCCAGCACGAGTAGCATGACCAATTCTATCTATATTCTACCCAGGGACCATTTTTGTTACCATTTTAGAAAAACCCTATCGAAAACCCTTTCAATGGAAAGGGTATTCGATAGGGTTTTTCTAAGCAGTTAATCAAAAACCCATACGGTGTGGGTAATTTTCAATGGCTTACAGTAAGCTGTTCAAAAGGGTTACCCACACCGTATGGGTTTTTAACGAAACCCCTTTCAATGGGTAACCAAAATTTAATTTAAGCCGTTCAAAAGGGTTACCCATATCGTATGGGTGTTTGATTAACCGCTTAGAAAAACCCTATCGAAAACCCGTTCAATGGGTAACCAAAATGGTCCCTGCCCAGGACTAAGTGAAAATACCATAACCTGAGTTTCTGTTACTAAGGGATTGAAAACCTATTTTGTGTTACAAGCCAATATTTTCTGCTACTCAGGGCGGCGCATCAAAGCGTCGATTTTCGAAATCTTCGATGCTTGAAATATGACAGTTGAGATGGTAATATTTTGGGATTATAGTTGTTGAAGTAATGCTCATGTGAATTGGTTCTCGATAGCCTAGTTCCTGCATCTTACTAGTATCACTTTTATGAACAAAGAAATTTTATTAACTGCTTGATTCAACATAACTTTCAAGTAGTAATATACTACTTCAAATGATTATACTACATTTACTGAGGTACTATTATAGTAAATGTATGTACACACGGCTACACATCAAGCTATAAACTTCCAGTATAAGCTGACCTCTCATTGTACGGAAATCCTACACAATGCGAGATCAGCTTATACTGGAAAATATAGCTTGATGTGTAGCCGTGTGTACGAGTGTGGGGCAAATGGAGTAAGTACATAGAAATCGTAGCTACTACCGTTATGTAGTTGCAGCCTACGGATATGGGAAAGGAGTTTTTTTTAATCTGCCCGGCCTTTTTCCCAACTTTGTTGGGAAAAAGGCCTCCAAGTCAAAAGGGCTTCCAGTCTAACCTGAACACCAGTATTTTACATGGAGCGACTGCCTATCTGACCTCCACAACCTAGTTAATAGGTAACACGATACCCCTTGGTAAGACTGGTTGTCAGACTTTCGGGCTTCTAACGACCCGTAACAACTGTCGAAGATCTACAAATAACAGCCAGGACCAACTACTTAACGTGCTTTCCGAGGCACCGAGTTTACGAGAGTTCTGTTTTTATGGTAAGTAAATAAAGTACTCCCTATTACATGGGACTCAAACAACTGGCAAAATGTGGGTGTACACGTTTTTTTTTTGTTATTGGGTGGGAAATTATCAAATAACATCTCCCGCTCTGTGCGGAGCAAACGTGTCAGACTTTTACTGACTAAAACCCACCCGTGTTCCTGCAATTGCCTGTGTGCCAAGGCCACGATATCCCTTTCGGACAAACTCGCAACCCTGGCAGGCATTGGCCCTACCGGACCCCGTCAGTTGGTGCTGACATCTCTTTGAGGCGCGCATGGATCACAACGCGCCGTCGACCTGGGCCTGGTCCTCATCGGACGGCGAGCTACCCATCGCTCACCGTCCGCGCCTACGGTGGCCGGGAATCGGCCTGCGACTCCCCGACGTGTGGGTGTACACTGTAGGTACTATAAGGCAAGTACACCTCTGCCTTACCCTTCAGGGAATACAGGCGTGATGTTATGTGTGTTGTTAAATAATGAACGTGTTATACCTTGGGATCATCAGGCGGGTCATATTGCACGATCCAGTCAACAGCGGGTATGTCCAGACCTCTGGCCGCCACATCCGTGCATAACAGTATTCCGGTCTCGGCATTGCAGAATTGGAAGAAGGTCGTCGTACGTTTTGTTTGTTGTTGCTTTCCCTAGAGAGTAAGGTAATATTTAAATATATCTGATAGAGGTAATATAAAAGAAAAGAAGAAAAACAGTTTCTCAAAATATTTACAGAAAATAATAAAAATTGCCCCCAATTTTGATAACCTCCTTTATTTTTTTTATTTTTTACATGTATCTTTCCATATAAGTTGGGCAATTGTACTAGATTTTGTTTGCCTATGAAGTCTTAAATGTTACGTGCGTGCTGAGTTGAGCTGCACGCCTACTGAGAAATGCGTGCACTGACTGGACAGGTGCCCTCAATCAGTGTGGTTCTTTCATCAAAAGATCTTTTGAGGCACTAATCTACATGGTCTTCACATGATCTGACCAAGATTATTTTTGGACTTTAAAAGAGACTGTGACCTCTGAGTTTGTTTCGGCCTTTCTTCTCAGAATAGTCAGATAGGAAACGCCGACCTCATCTAGTTTTTAAATATGATTGACGTGTAAAAGTGTTTGTACAGACGGCTACACATCAAGCTATACATATCCAGTTTAGCCTGATCTCGCATTGTATAGGATTTTCGTACAATGAGAGACCAGCTTATACTGGAAAATAGCTTGATGTGTAGCCGTGTGTACAAACCTATTTACAGAAATAAATTATTTATCATTACGTTTTGTGTTGCTTGAAACAAAAAATGCATGCATGGTTGTTTTTTTTTTCAATTGAGTTTACAATCTAGCATAATGGCAATTTAACTCTAAATTAATATTTTACGACACAGATTAAGTAATATAACTATGTATAGTGTCAATTTGCACTTTTACACAATTTTGTAGAACTTTCTTTGGGTCTGATAACATGTCGGTGAAGTCTGTGTTTGTGGGCTTCAGAAAATTTTTGGATGATGGTGGTGATGAGTACAAGGTTTCCAAGAACACAAGGAATACAACGTTTAACTTTGAAGATTTTTGTAAGTTGAAATAATAATAAGTAATACATTTTTAGGTACTTACGTGTATAGACATGACAGGTAGATCAATATAGTTGAAGAGCTCGTGGTGGTACTTGACAGACATGCAAGTGGAAAAGAACACCATCACCTTTTTCTTTCGGTTCTTCTTTAGGAATGTGAAAAGAACCATCATACGCTTCTCTGATGGGCATACAATGTACCTGAAAAATAAGGAAAAAAAAATTGTTACACAATATATTATTCTATTGTAATTTTCAGATTAATATTTCACTGTTAGAAGATGAAGTAGTATCATGTGCATAATTGCAATGTTTTAACTAATTAAAATATATACAAATCAATATGCCAACCTAAATAGAACTGTTCAGCATCAATAAAAATAAATATTGTGTTTTTCCTAAGGCTACTGCAACTTCCTGACTAAATTATGATGATTTTCTATAAATTTTAACATCAATAGTCCCACCCCCTCTTACATTGGACCTACAACACAACTGGCGAAAAGTGGGTGTATAATGTATACAGGCATTATGTTATGTGACGAACAATACATACCCTTGTTCTAGAGAATCCACAGTAGCCTGTTCTCTGTGATCATCCACTCCTACATAAACAGGTTCGTGTTTCACAGCAAGGGCCGTCAAAGACTCCGTTTTCTTAGTTTGAGTGGCACTGAACAACATTGTTTGACGACGTTCTGAAAGAAGGAGAAATATTTAATTACATTGTCAAAAATAGGCAATAGTGAGGTGATGGGGCCTGCAACATGAAAGGCTAACAAATTTAATCTACAAGAAATAGTGAGAACTCTTATGCACAAGACACAGACAGAGATGGCATGGTTCGAGGAAGCCACAACTATACTATAAATAAGAAAAAGGCTTGAGTTTACTTATATGTTATTAAAGAGAGCCCTGAACTGTATGTGAATGGATGAAAATGATGATGATGATCATTGATGTATTAAATAGAAAGATATGGTACGCGCTCCTCGACGTGGACAGCATAAATTAGGGGAAAGGACACAATCGACCTACATTACTCTCGGTTTGCGGGGAATACCCGAATCGTAGTTTGTATCCGTAGTTTGTTTCCAAGTTGTTCTGGGTACATGACAGTGACAATTATTGCTATCCGTTACCGCTATAGCCCGCGTAATATGTCTCTCTATTTCGGTGTCGAGCACATGACGCACGACATCGGGTCCATTTAATATTTACGTGATGTTAGAGAGTGGCCTATTTTCCTATTTTATAAATCAATGATGATAATCATGTTATTTGTTTAGTTACTTACTAGGCAGCAGTTTGATGATCTGCTTAACTTCTTCTTCAAAACCAATCTCCAGTATCCTATCAGCCTCATCAATGACAAGACATTGCAAGTTTTTGTACAAAAAGTCAGGTGTGTTTTGCAAATGATCCAATAGACGACCTGGTGTTGCCACTAGTATATTAATACCTGCCAGAGACGAAAAATTAATTAGTCTCAATCATAATTAAGACTCAAATATATGCCAGTGACCTTGAGTGGTTAGCTTGCGTGTTCTGTACTGAGCTCACGCAACGCGTCGCATCGTACGTTCACCAAGTAATAGGACTCGCCCATCAAGGAGCGTTGTCCCCAATTTGACGCATTATTAATTTATTGAACCCAAATCAAAAGGTATTTTAATAAAACGCGTATACTAAAAGATCAATAATGAAATTATCTTTAAATTGGTGAAGGTTTCAGAAAAATACGCTTGGTAGATTTTGCGCCATTCTCAGTTTTTTATCCGCGTTGACATAACTTTACAAATTAATCTAAAATATTCACATATATTAAGTTATTGAGAAAATGCTCTAATTTAACATATATTTTTTTCAAATCATTAACACTACTCGTTTAGACGTGATCTTCAGTATAAAATCATTAAAAGTCGGTTATCGTCGCCTTAAATAGGAAGTTCCTGTAAATATTTTTTTAATGGGGTAAATTAAAAAAATATTTACAGGATGTAAATTATAATAATTATGCATTGCATTACGTTACCTTTAGATAGCTTTTGAGCTTCAGTACTTCTGTTAGCTCCTCCCATTACCAAACCATAAGTATGATGATGATACTTCATCAATTCCATCAAAACTCCAAATGTTTGCATAGCCAACTCTCTTGTAGGAGACAAGATAATTACACCAGTACCTAAAATAAAATACTATTTAAAAATGGAATATGGATCTATTTAAAAGGATATAAGTTTATACAAAGTTCAGATATCCATTCTGTGTTCACAAAACAACTGTTCTCAAACTCTACAGTAAATGGGACTTCAACACAAAATGTGCCTCTACAGTTTTCACCGGAGACTCGATTTTATATTGATGTTTACATGAACTGGTCATGGAGTTATGGCAGTCAAGATTTCACATTCGCCTTTTTATCATCATTACAACAAAGTCGTTTTTTTTTTAGGAAAAATATTATTGCTTTTGCAGTCACATATTGCCTTATTTTTTTTCATCAGTAATTTAGACAGTAAACCCATTTTGTAAGACAAACTCACCATTTCTAGGCTTGAATTTCAGCTTATAGATAAGATCAATAGCTGGTATAAGGAAGGCCAGAGTCTTTCCAGATCCTGTCCTGGCTGCACCAACCAGATCCCTTCCTTCAAGGAGTGGTGGAATAGCTTTAGACTGTATTTCTGTCATAGTAGTGAAGCCCATGTCTTTGATGCCCATCAAAGTTGATTCACAGACTGTTCCTTCCAACGCTGTGAACTTTTGATCTGATAATATGCCAAGGCACAAGCTGGAACCTGGCACTGGAACAAGGATGTATTTGAAGATTAATATTTTTGTAATACTAATACTCATTTACTGCAGCTCCTAAGCTGCTTTTCATGTGTGATTATTGTTAAGATTTTAATTCATGATAGTAATTTAATACACAGGCACCATCATTGTAAAGGTTTTACTATAGTCTGAGATTACTTACAACAAGCTAGTTTTGTCAACAATGTTTTTTTTTTTATCAATGTGAAGTCCTTGAAGAGGATATAATATAATAGTATATAATAACAGCCTCACGGGTCGATCCATCAGGTTAAGCCACGCTTGCTGGGGTTAGTCCGTGGATGGGTGACCATATTTACAAACCCGAGACTCCTCCGTGCCTCGGAAAGCATTTTAAGGGACCAACGGGTTCGGCTGTCATTCATGGATCTTTGACAGTTGTTACGAGTAGTCAGAAGCCTGAAAGTCTGACAACCAGTCTTACCAAGGGGTATCGTATTACCGAGTTACTGGGTTGTGTAGGTCAGATATTTTTACTGTATTTTTGGTTTTGTAATTATATTTGTTTGATTTATATACATATATATATTTTTTAATCTAAAGTATAAAAATATGTATTAGGTAAGTATGTTGAAACTGTTGTATATTCGGTCACTTGTCCCTAAAGCTTCGTTAGAAAACCAGCGCCAGACAGCATCTGTCTGGCATTAACACTGAAATGAACCTTTTTGATGCAGCCGTGAGGCACATATCATTGTTGTTAAAACATTATTTTCACTGTTTTTTTTTAATGTTTGTATTTTGTGTTTCATGAACTGTGTCCAAAAAAACTTTATTCTTTCTTTCTTTATTCTAGACAGGCAGTCGCTCCATGTAAAATACTGGTATTCAGCTGCATCCGGTTAAACTGGAAGCTGACCCCAACATAGTAGGGAAAAGGTTCGGCAGATTGATTTTGATGTCCCTGAAGAGGTAATTTTAAGACTATGGCTATGAGAGGCTGTGGACCATATTTACAAAAAAAATGTGTAAGTAAATAACAACATTATAGCAGATTGGCCACATAAACAGTAATAGATATAAATAAGTGGAAGGAGGGAAGTAATGCCTTTGCCCTGCAGTGGGGCACAAATAACTGATAATAAATAAATAAATAACAATTTAAAAAGTGAAAACTGACACTTACATTCACTTTCTGTATTAGTTGTATCTTCAGCATCATTCTCAGTGTCACTGTCATCTTCAGCATCAGATCCACTGTTTTCTGACTCACTCTCCTCTTTCACTGCTACTGGCTTCGGTTTTATTTCTTGCTTTACTTTCTTTTGTTTTTCTATAAAGCAATGATTAGAAATAATTGTTGGTTCAAGAAAGGATATGAATTAAAAGTATATTTTTTGTAAGCCCTGTTATTATGTTGACTTTCAAAATCATAAAATGAGGATTTAAATAAATACAACTAAAAGCAATCACTCAGTAATTAAACAATTTGGTTAGAGTCATCCTAGATTTTGTGTTTGAACTAAGGATTATAATTATATTAAATACATACTTTTGGGCACTGCCTTTTCGTTTTCCTCACGTGGTCTTTTCTTGACTTCGTTTGCTGTATTGATCTCAGCTTCTGTCAAAAGGAAATTGTAATATGGTAGGTACATATAATACATTATTTCAGCTACGTTTGGATAACACTGTGATGAAACTTAAATATTTTGTTAAAATAAACAGCCGAGTATATCTGTTGGCTGTTGAATAAAAGAAAATAAAGGCATTGTGTGTACGATTCTAGAGGTTATGTTACCTGCATTGTCCTCAGAAACTCCGTTACTCTTCTGATTTAGCTTTAGCTTATTCTTTTCCCGTTTTTTTATTTTCCTCATAAGGATTTTGTCAGGGGTAGGCATATTGAACTTTAATAATTATTTATTTCACACGAAAACACACATGTTCCAAATTCCCAAAATGTGTAAATCTGATAATTTTCAAATGACAGATGTCACAAAATCGACAGATGATAAATGTAATCCATAAACAAAAATATTAGTCCAATAAAGGTCGTAGTGCCAGACAATCTGCCCATCGCTTTGCCAGCTATGTTAGGGTCGACTTTCAGAGTTAACGGATGCAGCTGAAAAATAATAATTTACATGGAGTAACTGCATAACTGACCTCCACAATCTAGTTACTGGGTAACACGATACCCCTTGGTAATACTGGTTACCATTACCAGACTTTTTGAGCTTCTGAATACCACTACCCGTACTTACAGTCTAAGATCTACGGATGCCAACGGGGACCAACGGGCCGTACCTATACCGTGACTCGGAAAACACTAAACGTCCATTGATCGAATCGTACCGGTCGTAACGCCCGCAACGCACGCACTGCACGCAACGTAATGAATGAATTTCAGTTAATCGGTTCTCATCTTAATTATAAACCAAACAACGTGCGGCAGTGACCAATGTACGCGGAAGTTACATGCAACATCATCGGCACGCGTTCATACAAAGCAAACCAAAATCTGTTGCGTGCCGTGATTGCGTTGCGGCCGGTGGACACCAGTCTTAGACCAGTGAACGTTTACTTTTAACGTGCTTTCTGAGTCACGGGATGGGTACGTCACACTACGGTAGTGTGTGGAAAAGTATTTTCAGCCACATACATAACCAAAGGAAAATATCTTTCACATATTTGCTTACATGAATCAATTACCCTTTGAGTAAAAGCAATTACCAGACAATAGAAATCGATTAATAGTACTGTAGTAATCTGATGTCATTTTATCGACATCGACTAAGTTTAAACTGAAAGTACTCTATTTCTAGAAATTATCAGTAGTGTTGGCTTGTCATTATCGTTACTTGACCACTTGACGCACAGTACCACTTAAACTGTGACTTGACGTTAGACCACCCAAAACAACATTCTGCTCAAAACAACATTCTGCGCTCGAAGCTCGCTGCGGAAGGACGTGTGTTGCGCTGCTCTCGCTGTGCCCCGCTCTCCCGCTGCTGCTCTTTCGTGCCCGGTACGTTACGCTTGCGTAACGCTCTCGTAGTCGCCCCGACTACAACCGATCGTCGATTGATTAGATTGATTAATTTATTAATTAATTTAATCGAAAGACACTAGATCAAAAAAAGTGCCTTTTTCAAGGCAAGCGTTTCTTTAACAGTTTGTTCAGAGAGTAGCTTCATTAGGCCCCTTCTGGGCAAAACCACAGTTTCGTGGTCCTCGGTGGAAACCTTACGGTGTTAACGAAACCGAGTGGGGTGTTGACCCAAACGCACCCGCCGAACCCCTTCAGGGGGAGGCAGTAAATTGGACGGGTCCCAGAGTTAACCGGCCTTGGGGGATCTCCTAGTCGGCTCTGGTGGCAGTTTTCCTTCCGCAGCTACTCACCTAGTGTCTCTAGGGTGTGTCTACACCCTTCGCGCTAGACTGGAAAGGGCCCCCTTGCACAATAAGATTGGCAACGGGATCACAAGCTTAGGGCTCACCAATAGGCTACACATCCTCCCTGTCTGCACCCGACAGGGAGGGAAACACATCCCCGGGCCAATCCACCCGGGGAGCTAGGTATAGGGAACGATAGGTAGAAGTTTAGTGGAGACGGCTCCAAAATTCCTCCCTATTAGGAACCACCCTTAAACCCGCTATGGAGGACGCCCTTATTGTGGCGTTCTTCAAACAGGTCCTTTTTAAGGACCCAGCCTTTTTGCAACGGTACGGAGTACAGATCGCTCAATTAAAGAGCCAGCCTTCTGCTGGCATCGATAAGTTCAGCGATGTACTCGCGAACCAGCAGGCGGAAGAGGACTTCCAGAGTCCCTCCCCTAGCCCGATCGTGTCTATGGACACTTCCGCACCTGCGGACAATCGCGCGCCAAGTCCGTGCAGTTCAGACTCCGAAGAGTCCAGCTCTTCCTCTTCGTCTTCTTCTTCTTCCTCTGCCAAGCCAGGGGTCCTAACCTCTGGACCTGGCAAGAGGAAGAAGTCGAAGAGTAAGTCGGGCCAGGTGACAAAGATAGTGGCGTACGAGCCTCCCTCGACCCCTATCCCGTCTGCCCCCGTGGCATCCACCTCAGTGGCCCCTACCGCGGCCCCCCCTACCGTGACTCCGTCACCGGTCCCGGCGTCTTCCACGCAAGACCAAGACGGTTTTACTGTCGTTTCTGCCTCTAAGAAGGCTTCCCGTCCTCCGCCCATTGTCATCCAGGACAAGGGTAAATGGACGGAAATCTCGAAATGGTGTGTTGATCAGCGGATCAACTTCACCAGCGCGGTCAGTACCCAACCGGGTATAAAAGTCACCGTTCCCACGGCTAACGATTTCAGGGAACTAACCAGGACACTTTGGGTGAGAGGCATCTCATACCACTCATATACCCTCCCCGAAGAGCGTCAGACGCGTGTGGTGATCCGTAGGATCCCCAGTGAGATTGCCACCGCAGACATTAAGTCGGACTTAGAGCGACAGGCTATTCCTGTCCTCGAAGTCCACAGGATGCACCGCTCTAGAGGCGGTGCACCATACGACATGATTCTTGTCGTATGCTCTCAGGTTGACGGGCATCACCCTATTTTCAAGATCGCTTCGATCTGTAGCCTTAAAGGCTTTGATATTCAGAAACCGCACAACCGCACTTTACGGTCACGCGCAGAAGAACTGCTTCGCGAAACCCAGGTGCGTCAAGTGCCTGGGTGAGCATGGCACTTCTGAATGCTCGCGACCGAAAGACCGTGCCCTCTGCACCGAACCTCCCAGTTGCGTTCTTTGCGGCCAACAAGGCCACCCAGCCAATTACCGTGGCTGCCCTAAGGCACCAAAATCGTCTTCCTCGAAGTTGACCAAGCGTTACGACGCGAGGCAACAGAGAGATAACCAGGGGGGATTCTCCTCCTCTCTGACCCAACCTCCGCAACGACTGAGCCCTCAAAGGTCCAGTCCGTGGAATCATTTCAACCACCAGCAGGCCTTCCCTGCCTTCGGCCAATACATGGCTCCTCCCCCCCCTCAACCTCAACCCATCCCACGGTTGATGGACCCTCGCCTTCGCGCTCATAGCGCTCAGCATCACCAACAATCTACCACCGCCGGTAGAAGCGCGCCTCTCGCGCCCCCAGTGGCCCGCGTGCCAGAGCCTGCTTCCAAAGCCGCTCCCCCTCTCAACACTCGCGCGCCTCCTCAACCCGCGGCCACTCCAGTGGTCGCATCACCTAACACCTTCGATGCGTTTAATGTGATCTCGAGCACATTTAACATCTTTCTTTCGCCCCGCGCCAAGAAAATGGCCAGCGAAATAATTGTAGCCCGTAACTCCTACGATCTATCGGAGATCCAGCGAATTTATCACGCGTATCCCGAGATCACGCAAGCCCTAGAGTCCATCGCGTATAGGAAACCATAATGTATAATACGGCCCCCGCGAGAACTAAACTCAGATCACTTAGGCTTTTTCAATGCCAACGGCATTAGAGAACAACGCGACGAAATCGCTGTGTTCCTCCGCGACCATCGGTTAGATATTCTCCTAGTACAGGAAACTTTCCTCAAGCCTTGTCATCGAGACCCGTCAATTGCGAACTATCGCGTAGTTCGCAATGACAGGACTCGATGCCACAGGGGCGGCACCCTGATTTACTATAGGACTCCTCTCCATTGCATCCCGCTCGATGCTCCGACAACTCTCTCGTGTCTTGAAGTGTCTGCATGCAAATTAGCAATGTCAGGTCATCAACCGATTACGATAGTTTCGGCTTACATGCCGCCCACCGCGACCACGAGCCCAGACGGTCTTCAACTGCTGTCTCGCGATCTTTCGATTCTTTTCGGCCTGAGTGAATCCGTTATCGCAGCGGGTGATCTCAACGCCAAACATCCGTCCTGGAACTGTAATACCACCACGTTTCGAGGCCAACATCTGTTTGACCTCACCACCGTTTTAAATTTCGATATCATCGGTCCGATGAATCCTACTCATTACCCCCATATCCCCAGTCAATCCCCGGACATATTGGACATAGCGCTCCTAAAGAATATCAACCTACGGTTGGATTCGATAGAGGCGATGGACGAACTGACTTCTGACCACCGGCCAGTCGTCTTAAGACTGGCCCCTCGCGACGGACTCCTTGACCCTGACCAACCCCCCCTCACGAAAGTAGTCACGGACTGGCGGAAAGTAAGCGACCGACTGAAATCCACCACATCCCCGATACTGGATTCTATCCCTGATCAGTTTGACTCGATCGCCGACACGACGGCCGCGATCGACTCACTCACGGAACACGTACAATCAGTCCTGAGCGATTGCTCGAGGCAGGTTCCGGTGATGGACCCCCATCGCCGAAAGCTGCCGGACGATGTGCGTGAACTGCTGACTGAGAAGAACGCGGCCACTCGTGCATACAGTGTCTTTCGTCACCATCTTCAATGGCGCTCTTAGCAACAACATTTTTCCTCAAGCTTGGAAAAGTGCCACGGTCATCGGTATCCCGAAGCCCGGCAAACCTAAGACCGAACCTTCCAGTTACCGACCCATCAGTCTGCTCAACGTCTTCGACAAAGTCTATGAGAGGCTTATTTATAAGCGTCTCAGAGACTATGCCGAGACGAAAGGCCTCATCCCAAACGAACAGTTCGGGTTCAGATCCCAACATTCGTGCGTACAACAGGTCCACCGTATCGTCGAGCATATAAGCGCTGGCTTCCAGCGCGGGCTCATGACGGGTGCTGTGTTCTTCGACATTGCGAAAGCGTTCGACAAAGTCTGGCACAACGGCTTAATATATAAGCTCTACAAACTCGGTGTGCCCGATCGTCTCGTGCTCATCTTACGAGACTTTTTGTCGGACCGCACCTTCCGCTATCGCATCGAGGGTGCGCTATCCTCCCCCCATCCGCTCCGCGCAGGCGTCCCTCAGGGCGCTGTGCTGGCACCGCTGATATTCACTATATTCACTAGTGATATCCCCAAATGTAGAAAGGCGCAGTTAGCTCTGTTCGCAGACGACACGGCCATCTACTACTCCGGCCTCAGGCAAGACAATATCGCCCGCATCCTTCAGGCCGAAGTCAACAGACTCGCGGCTTGGTTCAGGAAGTGGAGGATCGAAGTCAACCCTGATAAGAGCCAGGGGGTCCTATTCTGTAGGCCCCGGCGATCACCCGCCCTGCCCCAACCGATCACCATGTTCGGCAAGCCTATCCCTTGGGAGAAGCGAGCCAAATATCTCGGTGTGGTCTTAGACCATCACATGACGTTCGGCGAGCACATAAAACAGGTGCGCTCGCGCGCCAGTTCTGCTCTCGGCCGACTACACTCCGTACTCAACCCGCGCAGCAAGTTGTCCCTTAAGTGCAAATTGCGTATTTACACCGCGTGCATTCGACCGATCATGACTTACGCCTGCGTAGTCTTCGCTCACGCAAAGTCATATCACATTCATAAGATGCAGACGCTTCAAAACCGATTTCTCCGTAGAATTACGAAGGCTCCTTGGTTCGTTCGGAACGAACAACTTCACGTAGACCTTAAGATGCCTACCATCAAGCAGTTTATGAAGCGCCTTGCAAAGCGCTTTTTCGAATCCACGGAACGTCATCGCAACCCCTTGGTTGTACAGGCCGCTAGTTACAGGCCTTCTGCCATTAGTCAGACTCGCCGACCGAGGCATACTCTCTTAGATCCGGATGACCCCGTCACTCTCCTTCAGGAAAGCAATAGGGCCACGAGTACAGTGCACAAAATACACAAACCGACCTTCCGTCCTCACCGCCGAGGTACCACGCGAACTTCCCGAGTAAATGGTAATAAAAGTCCTCCCCCCCGTCCCTTGAATGTCGATGCGCCAGCCGCCCGGTTAGAGGCTGAGAGCGCCGTAGCAATAAATATAATATCCCCTGATAATAATCATGATCAAAATGTTGATCCAGCCCGTCCCCAAATTGTTACTAATTTTGTGATCCCCAACGACGCCCTAAGCCGAGGTCCGTACCCCACAGGGGGTGCCCTTAGTGCGCTGTCGTTAAGTTTTAATATATATAATTTGCGCCCTGGCTGGAGGCTTTAAGTTAAAAACCTTAGGGCAGCCACAGGAATATCCGGTTCAGTAGCAACGACCTCTCTAGGTCTGCTACGAGATGCCATTCATAAAAAAAAAAAAAAAAATAGACCACAGATTAAGTAACTACGTAATATTAGTACTCGTTAGACCGATTCACGTTTGTGTTGCTTGTACGTACTTTTTGGTTATGCTGATGTTGATATATCATAATTTTTAAGGTTCTCTCATAATATTTATTCGTAGGAGAACCACATTTGAGTTTTGTATTTGGACTGCATATTTGTTAAATCTAGAAAACAGCCATGGATGAGGAAAGAGTAAATCCTAGGAAGAAATTTAAATTTTTAAAAGATCAAGTTTCTGCTATAACTTTGGAAGCTGTAAAGGCAATTGGATTTAAAATAATGACTGATATCCAGGCTGAGGTATTGCCGGCAGCTTTAGATGGATTGGATGTGGTAGCAACTGCTAAAACAGGTTCTGGCAAGACATTGGCCTTTCTTATACCTGCAGTAGAAACTGTTATCAAATGCATGGAAAAACAGATTCAAGGTAATGTATTAAAGATGTTCTTTTTTCTGTTGCATTGTTAAGAAAGTTTAAACCATGGGGTTAACTGTACTGTTAGGTTTTTTTTTTTTCAAGTAAATTGAAATCATCATAGTGTTTTATTAGGTAAAATTGTAACAAATAACAATTGATGATTTCAAATTCTTTTACTACAACAGAAATCTTATTGTATGGGACTTGCAAAAAACCCTAGTGTTATACCTGACTTAAGAGTATAATTCAGTAAAGGTGCCCATGTAGTCCATTAAATAGCTGGATGTAACAAAAACACTAGGTTTATTCCAGGTACATGTTGTATAATCATATCACCCACTAGAGAACTGGCAATACAAACATACAGTGTGCTGCAAGAACTTGTTACAAATCATGAGACCATCACATCAGCTTTGGTCATTGGAGGAGAAAGTCGGTTGAAACAGAGTGCTGAGCTTTCTACAGGTCAGTAGTGAAACACCGGTTGTAATTTAGTCGTTTTCTATGGGAATATGTGTCTGCAATACAGACTGCCACTCCTGCATTCCTTCCTTTTGTAAAGATATAGATTTTATGTAATACTAGATGACCCGATGAGCTTCGTACCACATGAGACATAATTTAGACTTTTTGGCTGTTCCTTTGGGTTATTGGGTGGAGAACAAAGGAAATTTTTCTTGTTTCTTAAACCACACCAAAATTGAGGCGAACAAAACCATTAAAACAAACCGGCTCCATGGAAATGAAGGGTAGTTGGGATGAATTTATCCTAAGAACAAACAGTAGTTTCGGAGATGGGGAGGGGGGGAATTGACAATTTTCATTGATTTTCTTAAATAAATTTAAAAGTATTTATTTTAAAATTATAAAAAAAATATACCCGAAATCCTTACAACAAGGTCATTCATTACTTTGATACACGGTGCAGTTTGCAGAACTTTTATTTTAAATTGTCTAATTCCCAAAAGTGACCCCCTTAATCAAAATTCATTTATTTACGTAACACGTCCATGTTGGAGTCACAGAAATTCATGTCTATCAAATTCCAAGCATTCCAGTAGATTCGGAGTAAATTGGCTGTGACAGATAGACAGACAGCCAGATAGACAGTGATCAGTTTTTCTTTTTGAGGAGCACAACCGTAAAAAAAAAAATTGGAGGCTAACGCATGGCAATCAATTTTTAGGGTTCCATACCCAAAGGGTAAAACAGTAAATAGGGTTCCCTATTACTAAGGCTCCGCCGTCTGTCACCAGGCTGTATCTCATGAACCGTGATAGCTAGACAGTTGAAATTTTCACAGATGATGTATTTCAGTTGCCGCTATAACAACAAATACTAAAAAATATAATAAAATAAATATTTAAGGGGGCTCCCATACAACAAACGTGATTTTTTTTCTCGTTTTTGCTCTATATTGATAACGGCAACAGGTAGACGCTTGAAATATTCACAGAGTATGTAGATATATATTAACTTTAAAAATAAATCATTAAATTAAAACAAATATTTAAGGGGGGCTCCCATACAACAAACGTGATTTTTTGTCCGGAACCCTTCGTGCGCGAGTCCGACTCGCACTTGGCCGGTTTTTATATAATAAAGAAGATGGCTTTCACAGAAAATTATTAAAGAAAAAATGTTCATGTCACGTCAGCTACATTTTCATTGTATGTTTTTATAAAGTTGTTGAATTTTAGGAGTTCACATAGTGGTGTCAACACCTGGGCGGTTATTTGATCATATGAGAACAAAGGAATTTGATTACAGAAATGTCTGTTGTCTAGTATTAGATGAAGCTGATAAAATATTTCAGTATGGCTTTGAAGAAGACTTGAAACAAATTATCAACCGCTTGCCAAGTACGTTTCACCTTTTACTTAGTAAGGTTTAGCATAAACATCTTAAAAAAAAAAAAGAATTCTTAGTAAGATTTTGTTTTTTGAAGTTAGAGCGTTATTTGCCCTTTCTTCCCCATAAAAATCTACTACACTTTGGAATGGCCAACTTCATCTTGACCAATTATATTACAAGCACTTTTGTGCCTGTAATTGGTATATTTGAAGTAAATGTTGTGAGTTTGAGTTATAAGAATATAAGATTTAATATGATTCCTAAACTACCAACTAAGAGAATATGCTTCTTTAATTAATTAAAATTTATAATTTTTTGCAGAACATAGACAAACCATGCTATTTAGTGCTACACAATCCGAAAGAACTGATGCTTTGATTAAATCAGCAATGAAGGAACAGGTACACAATATAAACACTGATGAAGATAATCTCATGGCTACTGTTGAAGGTCTGAAACAAGGGTAAGTAATAATTATAGTCTTGAATCCTGATGTTAAATAAAAAAAAAAAACCGGCCAAGTGCGAGTCGGACTCGCGAACGAAGGGTTCCGTATTATCTATAAAAATGGAAAAAACACGTTTGTTGTATGGGAGCCCCCTTAAATATTCTATTTTTTAGTATTTGTTGGTATAGCGGCAACAGAAATACGTCATCTGTGAAAATTTCAACTGTCTAGCTATCACGGTTCATGAGATACAGCCGGTGACAGACGTACAGACAGACAGACAGACGGCGGAGCCTTAGTAATAGGGTTCCCGTTTTACCCTTTGGGTACGGAACCCTAAAAAAAGATGATTGAGAGATGAATCAAAAACAACAGTAGTTGCACATTGAAAAAAAAAACCGGCCATTTGCGAGTCGGACTCGCGCACGAAGAGTTCCGTACCATTATCAAAAATAAAAACAGCAAAAAAAATCATGTCCATTGTATGGGAGCCCCCCTTAAATATTTTAATTTAATTATTTATTTTTAACGTGAATATATCATAACTAAATATTCTGTGAATATTTCAAGCGTCTACCTGTTGCCGTTATCAATATCTAGCAAAAAAAATCATGTTTGTTGTATGGGAGCCCCCTTAAATATTTATTTTATTCAGTTTTTTAGTATTTGTTGTTATAGCGGCAACAGAAATACATCATCTGTGAAAATTTCAACTGTCTAACTATCACGGTTCATGAGCTACAGCCTGGTGACAGACGGACAGACAGACAGACGGCGCGCCGTCTGTCTGTCTGTCCGGCGGAGCCTTAGTAATAGGGTTCCCGTTTTACCCTTTGGGTACGGAACCCTAAAAATCAAGTTTGAAACTAGTTCATTTTGTAACTATAAGTAATTATATTTTCATTCCAGCTATGCAGTATGTGAAACAGAATACAGATTGTGGTGGCTACACAAGTTACTAAAGAAAACGAAAAACTCCAAGATAATGGTGTTTTTCTCAAGTTGTAAGTCAGTAGAGTTTCACCATGAATTCTTCAGCAAGTATTGTCAGGCTGCAGTGTTATGTATTCATGTAAGTAAATAAGTTGATATCACATGGCTTTTTAAGCCAATCTGACGGATAATTTACTGTTTGCCGTCTGTTATGTGGTAGATTAGACTTTTTGATGTCCGTGACTACCGCCGCCCCACCAACGCCAATCGCTTCCATATTTGGCAAATAATTAGTGCTCAATTGGTGCTAATTAGTGCTCGAACAACAGAATTGGTGCCTTAGTAGTTTTCGAGATAATCGAATTTGAAAAAGAAAAGAAAGAAAGAAAAGAAAGAAAAAACATTTATTGGGACTCGCACAGATCACAAATTAAATAAAACACACTCATAGAAACAAAAAAAAAAGGAACAAAACCAAAAACGAATGAATGTGGTCCTGCGGTAGTCACGCTCCCTTCAGCAGGACCACCATGAGCGCCGTAAAAGGGGGCATGCTACAGCTATTCTAAGTATACAAATAATTAGTACTCTTGAATGTGATTCATTTCGTAACAAAAAAAGAACTGAAACATTTGTATTTACCAAGAAATCAACGATGATAACTTTCGCGCGCTCGTTCAGCAGGACCACGACTTTGAGTGTTGATTCCAAGTTTCAGGAGCTAGTCGCTTTCCTCAAACCTACATAGAAAATTAGTGCTCTGCGAGATAAAATTGATACCCAAAATTCATAATTACTACTTCAGTAGTTTACGAGATATATCATACCATTGGTGGGGTGGCGGTAGTCACGGTGTTAAATTTTCATTTGAAGATTTCTCTATTAAAAACTCTGTGATTTCTTCCCAAATTTATACAAAAATTAGTACTCCTAAAGAAGTTATAGTGACCAAAAATTCAGATTCCCAAGTGTTGTATTTTAAGAGAAATTTGCTTTTATTACTTTTCCATACTAAATGTCCGCATATAACCCGACCAAATTAAGTTGTCAATGGTATTGAGCTGTTTATGAGATGTACACTCGTGCACATAAATTGATGGATGTCGGAATAGTAATAACAACAGTTCAATATCTATAATTTTTATACAAACTGTGTACCTGGGTACATAATTATTTAAAAAAAAAACCTATCGTTAGCGCGCGCGCCTGTGATACCTTTGTTAATGACGTGGTAGGTACTCGAATAATTATTTTTCCGTATTGTAAATACCTACCTTTTGTGTTGTTATATGAATATAAGAGCGATAGGTATTTCTTATTTATTTCTTTCCTACTAATTTAACGTTGCTGCAAGCAGTACCTAAGTATTGAAACCCTAATTTATTGCATGAATAATATGTTGCTAATAACGGTAGTATAAAAGTATTGCATAAGTAATAGTTATGTATTTTTCAGTACCTGAAGTCGATTTTACCAAATTTCCACTGACATATCTATGGACCTTTGGTGTATTTTTAGTTACCAATTCAATACCTACTTTGTTAAAGCTAGGTTAAAATTTATGAATTAGTAGGTGTATTTTTAATGGAAAATACATTTATAAGTCGAATAAGTTTCATTAATTATAGATCACAGTTCGATAACAATTGTAAATTAGTAGAATTTTAAGTAGGTCCTTAATAATCAACAATATAAAATGTGCACTTAAATTTACTAACACAAATCAATCAACTCGATTAGACTATTAAGATAGGCCGACTAGTAGGTAACTAGGTAGAACCATAAACAAAACTAGAAATAATATGTTATATATCTAACAAATAGGTTAGATAGAACAGAATAGAAAAAGCTTGGATATCATGCATAGTTACAACAATTAAGGATAGAATGAAAATTAGTTTTAAGAATAAGAATAACTTTATTTTCGCAAATATGGGTAGATGATACATCAATAGGTGTTAGTACTGTACAAAGATCAGCCATATTTTGCCATTAGAATATTTAGAAAGAAAGAAGAAAGAAAAATAATTTTATTTGTCACAGAAACACGTGCATACGAAAACATAAACTCGAGTAAGTAAACATTACACAAAACACATCTACAAAAAACAAACAAACATCATCATTTCATTTACATCAAATTATTATCTTTGTTAGTAAGTTATTTATTATTAAATTATATACCATTAAATTAATCATTATTAAATTATATACCATTAAAATAATAATTATTAAAACTATTTCAAAATTACAGATTTTTTTAATGCAATAAATTAGGTTTTTAATACTTAGGTACTGCTTGCAGCAACGGTAAATTAGTATGAAAGAAATTAATAAGAAACACCTATCGCTGTCGCTGGCAAATGGTACCTACCCACGTCATTAACAAAGGTATCACATTACACGTTATTTGTTTTCTTAATATGTACTTTACTCCATTTGATATAAGATTAGAAATTTATAATTATAATTTCAGTCCATTCAACCAATTTTGACTTATATTCCGTAGGCATAAGGATGCCATTAAAAGCAAAAACGTGGTTACAATACCAAACGTTTTATTACAGCTGCCAGTTGTCATGCCATCAACGCAATAGAAGTCAAAATCGCCTGAACGGACTGTAAAAAATGTTTATTTAAATGTCTAATTTTATTTCAATTTGAGTAAAGGTACTCAGTTTGTATAAAAATTATAGATATTGACCTGTTGTTATTACTATTCCGACACCCATCAATTTATGTGCACGAGTGTACATCTCATAAACAGCTCAATACCATTGACAACTTAATTTGGTCGGGTTATATGCGGACATTTAGTATGGAAAAGTAATGAAAGCTAATTTCTCTTAAAATACAACACTTGGGAATCTGAATTTTTGGTTACTATAACTTCTTTAGAAGCACTAATTTTTGTATAAATTTGGGAAGAAATCACAGAGTTTTTAATAGGGAAATCTTCAAATGAACATTTAACACCGTGACTACCGCCACCCCACCAATGGTATGGTATATCTCGTAAACTACTGGAGTAGTAATTTTGAATTTTGGGTATCAATTTTATCTCGCAGAGCACTAATTTTCTATGTAGGTTTGAGGAAAGCGACTAGCTCCTGAAACTGGGAATCAACACTCAAAGTCGTGGTCCTGCTGAACGAGCGCGCGAAAGTTATCATCGTTGATTTCTCGGTAAATACAAATGTTTCAGTTCTTTTTTTGTTACGAAATGAATCACATTTAAGAGCACTAATTATTTGTATACTTAGAATAGCTGTAGCATGCCCCCTTTTTCGGCGCTCATGGTGGTCCTGCTGAAGGGAGCGTGACTACCGCAGCACCACATTCAAAGTCGATTATCTCGAAAACTACTAAGGCACCAATTCTGTTGTTCGAGCACTACTAAGCACCAATTGAGCACTAATTATTTGCCAAATATGGAAGCGATTGGCGTTGGTGGGGCGGCGGTAGTCACGGACATGACTTTTTGTACACTACCCTTCATTGGCTTTAAAATTGTTATAAAGCTTAATCCATAATACAACAATAATCTTAATACTCAATCATTTAACTTGAATATACTATTTTTTTGCAGGGTAAAATGAGCCAAGCAGACAGAACCAATGTTATAACAAACTTTTACAATGCGGAAAAGGTAGCATTGTTTTGTACAGACCTAGCAGCAAGAGGGTTAGATATACCGGCAGTGGACTGGATAGTACAATTTGATCCACCATCAGACGCCAATGTAAGTTTGAATATGCTTCTTTATTTAGAAAATACCTATAGACGCTGTAGCCAAATGAATGGCGTTGCGGGTTCAAGATAATGTGCACTGTCTTGAAAAATGTATTTAAAATTTTCAGGAATACATCCATAGGGTGGGCAGAACTGCCAGGGGCATGGGAGCGGAAGGAAATGCTGTGATTTTATTGCGACCAGATGAGATAGAATTCGTTCCATATTTGAAAGAATCCAAAATATATTTAGACAAATATGAATCATGGGAAAAATTCTCAAATTTACAACCCAAGGTAAGATTTGAGGGCCTCTTCACGAAAACTAGCCGTTTAGTATTTTGACGACAAAATGACGCCAAATCAAAAATTTAAATCATTGCGCGATTATTTATTCGGCGAACCCGAACACGTCCGTCTTCGCGCGTTCGGGTTTTCCGAACAAGCGATCGCATAAAGGTATGGTCATCGCCTATTATAATTTTTTTACAATTTTCAGCTGGATGCAGCTATGTCAGATCCACAATTTCAGGAGTTGGCAGTTGAAGCTTTTCAAGGATACATGAGAGCTTTTGAAGTAAAGAAATTGAAGCATATTTTCAATTTAATTGCAATGGATGTCGATGCCGTAGCAAGATCTTTTGGTCTAAAAGAAAGACCAGATGTTGACGTTCGTAAGTAAAAAGATTATGTTAAGACTTACCAGCCGGATCCAATCATAATCAGCCTCTATAATGTTCCCACTGCTGGGACACACAGCCCTCCTTTCTTCGAGAGGGAGTGGGCTGTAATCTATGTCACATGTCTTCGAATTTTTGGTTCTAGGACATGGCCGGTTTCCTCACGATATTTTCCTTCGCCGTTTGAGAGCAGTGGTGATGAAATTATTTACACAAAATAAAGCGCCTGCTTGGGTTCCAACCCACGACCTACCATTCGTAAGTCGGGGCCCTTACCACTGGGCCACCACTGCTCCAGCCAGGTTCAATAAACCTAGTTAAAATTAACTTTTCGTAAGTCAAACCAACCCGTTCAAAGTGCGATGGAATATTCTAGATGTTGTCTAGAGTTTTAGCACATGAGTAGGTACTATTTATTTTTTTCTGTTACAGGCATTGGGTTCAGTAAGAAACACAGACCTAGAAAAAGAATGGCAGCAATGCTTGCAGAACAAACTACTGCAACTATAAAACGCGTTAAATAGGCACTATTCAATCTTAAAGGAAATGTATTTGAAAGTACAAGTGGTACTTGTTAACAAAATAAAACAAATATGAAGTAAATAAACTTTTTTAATTAATTATTCCTTAAAGGGACAGAAATATGTTTTTACAAGATGAAAATAATCTATCTTCTGACTAGATGAGTCTAAAGGTATATTTACGTATAAAAACCATTCCGAAATTTATACATAGGTACACAAATTATGAGAGATATAGACCAAGTAATCGTTAAACATAGGAACTTTTTAAGACCTCAGTAATGAGGTTTATTCATTTTGAAGATCATTCCTAGCTTAGCTATAGTCTCAATAAACATTTTTTTCTTATGTGTAGTCATGAAACCAGGGACCATTTTGGTTACCCATTGAAATGGTTTATGATAGGGTTTTTCTAAGCGGTTAAACAAAAACCCATACGATATGGGTAACCCTTATGAACGGCTTAAATTAGATTTTGGTAACCCATTGAAAGGGTTTTTGATAGAAACCCATATGGTGTGGGTAACCCTTTTGAACGGCTTACGTTAAGCCATTCAAAATTACCCACACCATATGGGTTTTTGATTAACTGCTTAGAAAAACCCTTTCGATTGAAAGGGTTTTCGATAGGGTTTTTCTAAAATAGTAACCAAAATGGTCCCTGGGTAGAATAGAGATAGAATTGGTCATGCTAGGCGTGCTGGGCGGATATCGAAATAACATAATATTATGATTTTTTCATGTTACTGGGTTTCAAGTAGGTATAGAACCCATTGAATGAGTTATCAATTAACCCTTTCACTGGGGTTCAAGTATAAAACCCATTCAATGGGTTATCATGTAACCCTTTCAATGGGTTTCTAGTATAAAACCCTTTCAATGGGGTTACATCATGATAAAGGTAACCCATTGAATGGGTTACCCCTTCGAAAGGCTTAACTCTTAACCGGGGTTGTACGGTCCCTGCATGAAACACGAATCAACGGCTATAATAAAATCTCTTGGGGTCAGTTAAGCTAGAAAAGCTTCATTACGGTCACTCTTGAGGTCCACTTACATTATTATTTAATACTATATACCTCAGATTATAGAAAAGAAGCAGATAGACCGCGCGGAACACCGAGAGAGCGGCCAACAAAGCAAATACAAATTCAAAAGCGAATAGACTCGATTCAGTACAGCACGAAAAGTAGTATTTTTAAACATTGTAAAAACTGTTCCCAAAAACAAAAGAAATAAGATGGAGTATCTTTCATAAGTAAAATATTGATTATTTGTCTATTTGGATTTATTTTACGTGTTTATTGTTAGTGACATCTTGAAACACAAAACCTTAACAAAAATCATTCGGTGTTGCTAGTTTATATTGAAACATTTACCCCTAAGTTAGGAAATAAGTATAGGGGATACAGGAGTATCGATTTACAAAAATATTTGTCGATAATAGTGTTTTATTTATCGCCTTTTCGGGTTAGTATGTTTATAAATAAATAAGTATGTATGTGTCTTCGTAAGTGTAACTAGTTAATGGATTTTATAATACTTATTACATCAGTCGATTTGCTATATCATGGGTTATATGACGTCACCATAAAGTTAATATAGCTACCAAAAACAATAAAATGTTGGTGTCTCAAAATAAAAATATATCGCAAATGTATCGTTTGTATGGGTATTGTTAACTTGACGTATACTGTTAATAAAAACAACTGATTTAAGAAAAAAAAACTTTTTTTTTTCATGTAATGAAATATTATGGCTAATTTTTTCATTTTCCTGGCAACCGTACACACACATAGAGGCACCTGTTCTTATAGTGCTGTCACGTGGCTGTAACGCACACACGTCTACAAACGGGCCTCACTTTATTGTTCCGCGCGGTCTATCTGCTTCTTTTCTATAATCTGAGCTATATACATGAAACTAAGTTTCTAATTGGGCGAAACGCACATTTCGTAGATACTATTTCTTGATAATTTCTCATAACAATCTTCATGGTTGTGTTGGTGATTGATGGCATAGATCATGGAGTCTATTGTTTCCACAGTGGCCGGACATCGATTTAGCGAGAAATACTGTACACACCGCCACGAAGTCTTCCCATGGGTTGTTGAATGTTTGGTATAAACAAAGTTCATATGTACTAATTGTTTATGGCCCTTCCTACTATAAATATATTTGTAGCGAACTGGTAGCTGCTGATTTTCATTTGATCCATTCACAACTAGTGATAGAGCACCTGCAAGTAAAGAAAGTGTTTTAGAGCTTGTTCCAATTCTTACTCATTATTGTTCATGAATTTGACTCCTCTACAACTACAGAATCCTCTTCAAATCAATCATATAATTATAGTACAGAATAAAATAAATTTTCTGTTCTGTTTATAAGTTCATTTAATCAAATATGGATATAAAAATACATTCGCTTATAATTATCATTCAAAACACATTATTAAGTAACATCACACATTAAAAATAGCACTTGTTCTTCTGTTTCATAAAAAAATTAAGTCATTGTTCCACACAGAGGCCTTAAGTATTAAAAAAAATACGAATGTAAAATAATCAGGAATGTAAATCTCAATTTGGTTCTTATAGAAAATAAGTGTAAAACCGATGTAAAATACGTGTAATAGAGATCATTTTGATATCAAAATTGTTTCATGTCAAATTACTAGTCCAAACACTATTCTAATTAATATAAAGTAGTATCAGAAATTATTATTTGATACCTTAAATTAGTACAATAAATAGACTAGAATATGAGCAATAAAGTCTTTATAAAATTTTATGGCAAAGCACGATGGCACTAATGAAGAGTGTGAAATATGTTTATTCTCTAATTGAATGTAATTTTATACAAAAATAGCTTTTTTTTATTTAATAATTAATTGGCACTTGGGAGCATAATCCCACTATCACAGTTCATTTATTTATTGTGCTTTATGATCTTTATTACTCCAAAATGTAACTGGTACTTATTATTAATAACCTATGCAACTACTATTTATGCAACTTTTTAAGGTGTTTTTGTTGCAATCATCCAGTTTATAGATTTGGTCCCAAATCTTTTTCGAATCTATGATTCAGCTTTGTATATTAAAAATATAAATAGCAGGCCTCATTACTAGCCTACAGTAGATCTTTTACTACCATTATGTTTATTATTTTTACTTATAAATAGTTGAATATTGCCTCTATAGAGGGGTGAAGCATACTATGTATAAAATTAAACTGTTAATTTGCATAATAGTCTCCTTGCAATTGCGATACTTTGAGTATATCATTAAAATGGATTCCGAAGCAAGGAGTTTTGCAGAAAGGCAGTTCACATGCACTGCACATAAACCTAGTGTCTCGTCTTCTTCCTATTTTCCAGCAGAGGCGGCACGAACGCTGTGGATATTTCTTCTTTCCATCTTCCTTTTGCGGAATAGTTACAAGGCGGTGCTCCATTGTCGGTTTAGGATAGTCTTCGGTTGTGTTAGTTCTCAGTGCATTGTTAGTCACCTTACCATTCACTAAGTTTTTAAGGTCGATGAATAACGAACTCAAGCTGGTATCTGAAATCACGATGGGCATTTTCATTGCACTGTTTGCAGAGTAAAAGGCACAAAAGTTGTTTATAAGATTGTAAATTGTTGAAAATGCCATCGTGTTTTCATAACAACAAGCTTTATGCAAAAGAAAACAGGAAATTTACTGAGTGAAAAATAAAATGATTGCATTTTCAACACAATCTCTAATCTTATTGATCAGGATGATTCTATGAGGAAGCATTAGTAAGCAAAGATAATGGATGTAAAGATTTGAACAAATTTTACATGAAGGTAGAGATTATGTCACAGTGCTGGATTTTAGAGATTGTTATAAGATTTTTTACAAAAAAACATACTTACTATCTTGTGGTGATGGATAGTCCATAGGTATAGACAGATCTTTTTTCGCTTCTCTTGAAGATTCATAATTTTTTGGATTGGAACATACTGCTGGGTCCGTTACTATGATATCACTATCATCACATTCTGTCTTCAAATCCAATCCATTATCAGACAGAGATTGATCCTTACTTTTCTCATTAAAATCTTGGGGATTTGTTTTTTGTAAATGTGTGTTGTACGTAGAAGAAATATCTACAGGATTGTCATCATATAAGTTTTTCATGTTCTCATAATTGTTTGTTTGATATAGCTGATTATTTTGTGTGTAAATAGATTTCTCTTTCGTTTTTGGTCTCTTTTCAGGGTTTAGTATGTCTGAGAAGTAGTTTTTTTGTAGGAATTCAGTGGATTTCCTTTTAAGGTTGCTGATTCTATGTAATTTTTCTATTAGTTGCCTTTGTTTAAGCAGCTCTAGTTCATTGTTTTGTGTTGTTTCATCATTCATGCCCGTGTCATAGTTGTCTGACACACATGATTCAGCATCAGGAGTATTGTTCTGAGTTTCTGTACTGTTTTTCGGTAAATCTTGTTCTCTTTCACTGTCTTCATCTTCTTCAGTCTGGAAATATTAGAATTATCAATTACTTTATGGACTTTGGGTACTTCAGGATTGTAGATTTATATTGGCATTTAATTAGGACTTTTTTTTAAATTGAGGAAATGGAATGTTTTAATTTTACTATGATTTGTTACTTAGCATACTGAGTTTATTTCAAGACAGTAAAGTAATGTAACATAAACTTACCTCTTTGTTTGTCAATCCCTTGATTTGCAACACTTCTGCTGTTCCTATAAAACTAGTGAGATCTTCACGTTTCACACTAACTTCTCCATGGTACATAAACTGTAGCAAGTCTTTCATTGCTTTGTGAGTCACATCCCTCAGTACAACTGGAAAATTAAATGCACAAGGTTTATAATCACATTAGAACCACTAGTCAAATAGAAAAAATGGTTACATGAATAACTTGATTCCATTATAAACAGTTATTTACCAATTGGATGTTGACATGGATTCATTTGAAACATTTTCTTGAAATAAGGTGAACATATTGACAGTATCACTTTATGTGCTTGCAACAAATGGCCTTCGACCGCAATAGTAACATCGACAAATTCGCCATTTCCTAATAAACCGGCGAATCCTTTAGTCAGGTTCCCGTGAAAATTATTCCAGGACAATGAGAATTGTTGGTCCATTTCTAACCACTGTTAAGTTGCATCTAGAAAGGAAAGGATGGTCGATTAATTCATTAAACACTTCCTAGACTCTTATGGCCTAATTAGAGTAATACTGACAATTTATAGCTGTATTTAGTAGTGAAATAAAATTGATAAATATTTGGTGTGAGATACGTGACAGATGTGAACGGCGCGTCGCGTATGCCGTAGTGTTGTAAGTTTAGTAATAATTTAGTCGACTCAATAAGTATTGTTGTGACTTAACATTTGAAACTGATAATCGACTAAAGATCTTCATTAAAAATCTAAAGAAGTATGTTTTTATTTTGGAAATTAGCCAATAAAGTGATCTGAATTTTCTTTGGAATTTTCAGTAAGTTGTTTGATCTACAGAGACAAAACTTCAGGCTGCTCAGTCTAACTTGGCTCATAAAAAGAGAATATTCTTCTGAACACTGAACCGCTTTGAACAATATTTTAACTTTTTTTTAATCGCCTTTATTAAAAGAGGTATGTTTTGTAACCTTCCAGTTCCTATAAAATCTTTGAGTATGTATTTATACTATAAAATCTATTTCCCCCTTATTACAAAACAAGGTTTATCTTCAGACCCAGGTTTAAAACATGGAGCCATTATTGAATTTCGAACTTTATTCCGACTACGGGAAAGTTCCTAAACACAAAACTGACAACTTGTACCAAACTAAGTTTTCAGTTTTGTATAAAGAACGGTATTTCAATCACTGTTACGTTCATATTACAAAAACTGGCTGCATGGTTTAAGCCATGTCAAAATTAAATTTTGTTTTGTAATAAGGCGGTATGAGTTCGCGTCAAACTTTATGGCGGCTCTGAAATGCGCTTTAGACTCGCTTGCGCTGCGCAGTACCTGCGTCAGCGTGGGTGAGGGGGGGGGCCTCACCCACGCTGACGCATGAATTCGTTACAGTGACTCTTTGGAAATTAGCAAATACAGTGATCTGAATTTTCTTCGAAATTTTCAGTAAGTTGTTTGATATACATAGACAGAACTACAGGCTGCTCAGTATATCTTGGCTCATAAAAAGAGAATATTCTTTCTGAACACTTTGAACCGCTTTGAACAATACAGGGTGTTTGGTGCATCGTGTGCCAAATTGAAATGGTCGACTGAAGGAGTCATCCGCTAGCCTTTTAGACCCTTTAACACCCCTCATGCTCTGTGGATTTTTTTTTATCGACTTTTTATTGTTTTCCAAAAAAAAGACCCAAATTTTACATTCAAATACAGATTTAAAAAAAAATATAAGGCGTAGACTCTGAATTTTATTTTTATTTCGATGTGTATTGTTTAAGAATACTTTTAAATACAAAATTAGTGATATTAGTCACCTAGTTCTTTTTTATTCACTCGCAAAGGTAAAACTTAAATTAAAGCTGTACATGTTACAGCTGTTTATAAGGCTACAAAAAAAAAATCAAAAGCGACCGGGATCTTCCAACTCCCTCATTAATTCTCCAGTCTATCCTCTTTCTACTGATGTGCCACATGCCATAAAAGTATTTTAACAACTTTGTGAATTCGCTAGAATTGTGAATCGAGTCACCTAAGGCTAATATTCAAAATTATGATTTAAAAAAAAATCTCTTAAATGATACCTGTCAAACCTATAAATCTGCTATCTCATTCTTATGGTTAGGTCAATTCGTGTCTCATATCTGTATCTTTCGTGGGATTTACTTGAAATAAAAAAACAAAATTGCATTTTTAACATTTATTTAATCATTGTTACAAATCTTGCTCAAATTGTTAGCCTCTGTTGCGAATGCAGGCCCGACACCTGTTTCGTATTTCAACAGTTGTTGTACAAAGTCGTATTTCCTCCTTAATAGAAATGCCGCTTCTATGCGTTGGACTAATACCTCCCTAGTTGGAACCTCCGTGGCATATACCAACTCTTTGGCACGTCCCCAGACATAAAAGTCTAACGGAGTTAGATCTGGGGAACGTGGCGGCCATGGAATAGGGCCATCGCGTCCAATCCATGCATTGGGGAACACATTGTCGAGATATTCCCTCACAGTCAATCGCCAATGCGCGGGACAGCCGTCATTTTGAAATACAATGGGCACACGTTCATTAAATACGGGCACATCGGTCACTAATTCAGGCAGGATTGGGATTATCGGGCAGGTAATGCGGTCCAATTACCTGATTCCCAATCACTCCTGCCCAAACGTTTACACTAAAACTTCTTTGAGAAGATTTCTGTCTTTTAACACGTGGGTTTTGCGTTTTCGTTGTCCAGTGGTGCAAATTGTGTAAATTGAGGATCCCATCCTTGGTAAATTTGGATTCATCCGTCCACAGTATTCTTTTAAAAAAATCAGGATCATCCACATCCGTGTGTAAAAGAAACCAACAAAAAGCCACTCGTCTCTCAAAGTCACCACCCTCAAGACCTGCAACAAACAAAAAACTCATTTAAATTTCTCTTGGGCAATAAGTAATTGCACAAGAAAGGACCCGCTGTTCGTGCTAATTGATTCACTACCTAGAAGTGACGCCATACCATACCCATTACCTGCTAAACAAAGGCAAGGTCAAACAAAGCTTGCACGGGTTTAAAGTTAGTTTAAATTACGTACCTTGCACCGGAGTGTAGTGGAATGGATGCTTTTTGTTTTGACGAAGTTCTTTCCACACTTTCTATATTGAAATATCAAGATGTGATGCCACATTTCTAATGCTTCTTGTAGGGTCTTCCTCAAAAAGTGCCAGTATTCTCTCGTCTACTTCAACATTATGTCGCACAATATGGCCCCTTGGTTCATTAAAAGTAACACTGCCAGTCTCGCGTATGCGTTGGTATGTGTCTTGGAAGACTCTGCGGCCAGGTAATCGTCTACCAGGAAAGCGTTCCTGGTAAAGTCGTTGCGCTGCACGAGCGACGCCATTCGCGGCTCCGTAAGCCATCATGTTGTCCGCATATTCTTCGTTAGAGAATGTCGCCATTGCAATAACAAAAAACTCAAAGTTTAACAATAACAACAAAAATTAAACAAATGTAACAAGAACCAGCAAAACTTAACGATAACAAAGTAATAAAAGAATCGCGGAGTATGGTGAACTAGCACACACGTTAGGTAGCAGAGGCAGTCATGTCTCGACTAAAAAAATGGCGGGTCGGGCGGCGCGATTTGTTCAAACCGATTTAAGGTATGCAAGAAAGAGATAGAAGATAGATTTTACTGTGAAAGAGTGAGAAAACAAATTTTACCTCTTTCTCAAGTAACAGTTCCGCAATAAATATTTTTTCATTAGAATTTGGAATGTAGTTTTATGTGACTTGATTCACAATTCTAGCGAATTCACAAAGTTGTTAAAATACTTTTATGGCATGTGGCACATCATTAGAAAGAGGATAGACTGGAGAATTAATGAGGGAGTTGGAAGATCCCGGTCGCTTTTGGTTTTTTTTTTTGTGGCCTTATAAATAGCTGTAACATGTACAGCTTTAATTTAAGTTTTACCTTTGCGAGTGAATTAAAAAAAAAACTAGGTGACTAATATCACTAATTTTGTATTTAAAAGTATTCTTAAACAATACACATTGAAATAAAATTAAAATTCAGAGTCTACGCCTTATATATTTTTTTAAATCTGTATTTGAATGTAAAATTTGGGTCTTTTTTTTGGAAAACAATAAAAAGTCGATAAAAAAAAATCCACAGAGCATGAGGGGTGTTAAGGGGTCTGAAAGGCTAGCGGATGACCCCTTCAGTCGACCATTTTAATTTGGCACACGATGCACCAAACACCCTGTATTTAAACTTTTTTTTAATCGTCTTTATTAAATGAGGTATGTTTTGTAACATAAAAATAAAATCTACATAGAGTTCGGCTCTGAAATGCGCTTTACACTCGCTGCGCAGTACCGGGGGGGGTACCCTGGGGTACCTCACCCACGCTGACACACATCATGAATTCGTTACAGTGACTCGCCCTCAGAACAATCTTTTCAATTTCATTGTTCTTCGGACTCGCCTCATGTTCCGAGCCGCCATAAAGTTTGAATCGGGGTAATACCTATCTAATATAGAATCCTCTGGTTTATCTCTGATTCGAAACCCACGCGGGATGCGGAACGAAATTCGCTAGCGCCATTGCGTCAACTGACTAGTGCCCATGAAGGCGTTCAAACTGGTGCGAATAGTTGCGTGACTTGCTAATCATTCGCGTCCCGCGTCCCGAGTCTCTCGTGCCTCAGTTTGAAGATACCTTAAAACGTGCAATGTACTTTCCTGTCATTTGGTAATAGGCATTAGGTAATTTGCATCGTAATGAAGCACGTACCTGTTAATCGAGTTTTACAAAATTCTAACTACCTATCAACGAAGTTGGAAGTTTTGTTCACGTAGCCCCAGAGAAGGACATATGAAGAAACATCAAGAATATAGGTAGGTAAACACGGTTACACATCAAGCTATACATTTCCAGTATACGCTGACCTCTCATTGTACGGAAATGCTGTACAATGCGAGATCAGCTACATACTGGAAATGTATAGCTTGATGTGTAGCCGTGTGTACCAACACTATCGGAATTATACGCACTGATTGTTTTAGGTTTGTAGATACCTACAAACTTAAAACAATCAGTCAGCTATCAGCACTAGAAAAGTCTCCGAGAGACTGATAAAGGCATACGCAGTTTCTGGAAGACTTTTACAAGTGCGAACTTTTAGGTTGGTACCCATATTTAAGGCTGGTATAGAATACGGTCTACGGTCACTCACACAGTCACATCACACATCAGATTCTTCCTGCACCCTGCTACATACGTGATGTTTTATATAACTAAGCAGATACGTAGGTATCTGCTTAGTTATATAAAACATCACGTTTCACTCAGTTGGTAGATGGCTTCCAGTTATTTAGTTCGCCTTCCATTAGTACAGAGCTTTGCTAAAACTTTCCATCAGCGGTCGTGGACTAGTCCAGCTAAATTAAGTTTCAACCAAACTTTTAGGAGTTTGTCGACGCAGTGGAATCCCAACGAAGATGTTAGTTACACTTACCAAGTTTTGTTTGTTATCTATCTACGTGTGACTTTCTATATGTATTAAATACTTTCGTTACCTTTGGCATGTTTGTGTTTTCGCTATCCAGAATCATAATTTACTTTCCTCGAGGACTTGACGACGGTCTTGCAATATAATTACTTATAAAAAAACTACAATTCGCGCGCTCTCTTTCGCAGACCGCTCGACGTCTCGCTGATGCTACGGCTACATTGTCGCGATAACGCGAATTAAACTTCACCCGCTTTCTCTCGCACACCGCTCGACGTCTTGCAGTTATTATCGCGACAATGTAGCCGTAGCATTCGGATTAGGAACATAGTGCCTTATTCTCGAAATGATGAAATACTAGGTCTTTGCTCAAAGGTGCGATACCAAGTTATTTCACAAGGAAATCTCTTTTGAGTTTTGCGGTGTACCTAAGGTATTTAGGTATATGCTCGTGCCTATAAATGATAAATGATAAATGATTTTATTTCTGTAAGTAGGTTTGTACAAACACTTTTACACGTCAATCATATTTTAAAAACTAGATGAGGTCGGCGTTTCCTATCTGACTACTCTGAGAAGAAAGGCCGAAACAAACTCAGAGGTCATAGTCTCTTTTAAAGTCCAGACATAATCTTGGTCAGATCATGTGAAGACCATGTAGATTGGTGTCTGAAATGGTCTTTTGAGGAAAGAACCACACAGGTTGAGTGGACCTGACCAGTCAGTGCACGCATTTGTCAGTAATCGTGCAGCTCTACTCAGAATATAAGGAGCTCAACGATGCGACTATCAATACCAAAGAAAGGCCATTTGGGTAGGCCACTTATATGACTCAAACTGCCAGACCATGATTAACACTAACTGAGAATAAAAGAAAGGGAAAAAAAAATATTATGCAATAACCCACATAGTCTTCACATTCACAATAATTAAAATAATATAATACTTTACAAGTAAATATTCCTGTCATTGTGTATAAAATAATAATTAAATGTCACTGTTTATAAAATAATAAAGTTAGCAAAAACAAAAAAAAAAAAACAATAAAAATAAACTACCTCAATATGTACAAAAATTGGAGCAGCTCAATCCCAAGCCTTTTTGTCCTCAATATAATCTTTAACAGTATAAAAGGCTTTCTGGCACAACTTACGTTTAATGAATGATTTGAATTTATTAAGGCTTAGATCTTGAACGTGGCTTGGAAGTTTATTATAAAAGCGTATACATTGACATCGAAACGAGCCACCTATTTTCTTGAGCCTTGTTGTAGGTACAACAAATTTGTGTTTGTTTCTAGTATTTATATTATGGATATCACTGTATTTTTTAAATAATTTTATATTTTTATGGGCATATAATAGATTTTCAAAAATATACTGAGAAGGCACAGTCATTACATTAATCTCCTTAAATTTCTCTCTGAGAGAGTGTCTTGGACTTAATTTATAAATTGATCGAACAGCTCTTTTCTGCAAAACAAAGATAGTCTGAATGTCGGCAGCATTTCCCCATAACAGAATACCGTACGACATTACACTATGAAAATAGCTAAAGTACACTAAACGGGCTGTCTCTATGTCAGTTAAATTACGAATTTTTCTAACAGCATATGCTGCGGAGCTTAGCTTTTTTGACAGTTTATCTACATGTGGGCCCCACTGAAGCTTAGCATCCAAAGTCAAGCCCAAGAATACAGTGCTATCTTCAGGATTCAATTCTTCGCCCTTTATTAACACATTAGTTTTCACCTGCCTAACGTGAGGTAGCGTAAACTTAATGCATTTGGTTTTTTTTTCATTTAGAAGTAAATTATTAACATTAAACCAGTGAACTACTTTTGAGATCGCGCTATTTACATCGTCAGTAACCAGCTGCTGACGTTTAAGTTTAAACAAAAGTGAAGTGTCATCTGCAAACAACACTATATCATGATTATCCTTTATGAGGTAAGGCAAGTCATTAATGTAAATAAGAAACAAGAAAGGACCAAGAATTGAGCCCTGTGGGACTCCCATTCTTACTATAGATCCGGGAGATCTTTTCCCATTGACGTCAACGCTCTGAATCCTATTACTCAAGTATGAAATAAGAAGATCCAGAGCGGTGTTCCGGATCCCGTAGTGGCGGAGTTTCCTGATTAACGTTTCATGAAAAACGCAATCGAATGCCTTGGACAAATCACAAAAAATGCCCAAGGCATCGCATTTATCTTCCCATGCATTATAAATATGTCCTAACAGTTCAACACCGGCATCAGTAGTCGAACGGCCCCTTGTAAAACCGAACTGTTTGCTATGTAGTAATTTATGTTTATTAAAAAATCTTTGCAATTGGTCTAAAATTAATTTCTCAAAAATTTTACTAAAGGTAGGTAGTACTGAAATAGGTCTATAATTTGAGGGGTCTGATGTACTACCTGATTTAAACAACGGTATTATTTTACTATTTTTCATAAGGTCAGGAAACTCCCCACAGTCAATACAATTATTAAAGATAAGAGCTAAAGTAGGTGCTACAATGTCTATAATAGACTTAGCAACTTCTACAGAATTACCCCACAGATCTGCAGTCTTTTTTACATTTAAAGTGTGAAAGGTTTTAATTATATCTCTACAGGTAATATGTTCAAAATGAAATTCCGACTCGCAAACATTAACATTTTCCTTAAGCAAAGACTCAGCAACAGAAGGTGATGAGTTTAGGGATTTAGTAGTTGAAACGGGAATATCTGAAAAGAAATTTTCAAAGGCCACGGCGACTTGTGAGTCTGATTTTATTATGTTGTCATTAATTGACAGGCTATAGTCAGTATTTCGGTTACTAGACCTTCCCGTTTCACTATTAATAATATTCCAAGTCGTTTTAATTACGTTACTACTGTTTTTAATCTTCGAACTCAAATAACGCGACTTTGCCATACAACAAACTTTTTTAAATAATTTTGAATAATTTCTAACATACAAATTGAATTCATCAGTGTTTACATAATACCTTTCATTGTACAGCTCATAAAGCCGTGTTCTACTTTTATGAATACCAATGGTAGCCCAATCACTGAAAGATGCGTTACTATTAACCGAGATAGTCTTGGGAATAAACGTGGAATTAAATTGTTGACAGTAAATATAAAAAAAATAATTATATAGATTATTATGATCAGTATGCATAAATGAAACTGGTAATTTGTTACTGAGTTTACCTACCAAATACCTAGTGAGTGTGTTTTTTTGGAGAGCAGTGGTGGCCCAGTGGTAGGTAACGTCCGCGATTTATGAGTCTGCTATAATATTCATTCATTCATTCATTTCAGCCAAAAAGACGTCCACTGCTGGACATAGGCCTAAAAGGGGGTTTGCCATAATCGCCAGTCTTGGCAGGCGGGTTGGCGATCGCAGTAAATGCATAGAGAACGCTGCTGCCCATTCTCTAGTAAGTGCCTTAGTCGCCTTTTACGACACCCACGGGAAGAAATGGGATGGTGCTATTCTTTATGTCCGGCACCAAACGGCAACCGGCACCAAACGGCAATAATATAAGTCGCTATAATATAAGTCGTACGTTTGAACCCAGACAGGCGCTTTACTTTGTGGAAATTATTTCATCACCTCTGCATGCTCTCTAAAAGAGTGAACGAAAACATCGTGAGGAAATCTAGGACCAAACATTAGAAGACGTGACATCCACCAACCTGCACTGGGTCGGCGTCGTGGATTACGCCACGGCCAACTCCCTCTCACAGAGAGTAGGCCTGTGTCCCAGCAGTGGGAAGATTATAAGTACCTATTGTATTTTTAGGGTTCCGTACGTCCGTATGAAAAAACGGATCCCTTTCCTACTCATGTGTCTGTCTGTCTGTCTGTCTGTCTGTCCAGTGTCCGACTGTCACAGCCAATTTGCTTCGAATCGAATGGACCGATTATGTTGAAATTGGTACTCATATGAATTTCTGTGACCCAAACACAAAAAGTGTAACGTAAATAAATTAATTTTGATTAAGGGGTCACTTTTCAGCGGAAAATAAGAAAATTGAAAAAAAAAAGTTTTGTTAACTGTAACGTGTGTACTGTATCAAATGAAAGGTATTATTACTGTGAGGGTCTCAATTTTTCGTTTGTGTTTTTTAAATAAATAGCTTTATATGAAAAGAGAGTCTGGTTTCAAGGGAGTCTGGACCCCGTCAATTGGTGCTGCATGACATCTCTTTGAGACGCAACGCGCCGTCGACCCGGGCCTGGTCCTTATCGGACGGTGAGCTACCCATCGCTCACCGTCCGCAAGCCCGCGCCTACGGTGGCCGGAAATCGGCTTGCAACTCCCGACACCCGGGGCGTCTCCTGCGGCGACTTGGGGCGCGAGGGCGCGAACCTTGCCTCTCCCTCACGCGTTCCGCCTCCTCCTTCGCGAGCATTACTGTTTCGCAGAAGGAGGTGACGGCCTCCCATGCACTCTCACTCCGAAAAATGTTTCGTCAGTTATAAAAAAAAAATTCGCTGTTCCATACATTTTGACCAAATAGGTATTGCACTTCTGTAGGAAACAGCTGTTTTTTTTAAATTACTGACGAGAAATTTCAACGCACGGGGGTCAAGCATGATGTACTGAATCCATGGTAAGAGGTTTCGCGTCGATGTCCCATGCCACCCTGTATTGCACCCTGTATATGCATACTGTATACAGGCTCATTCAAGGGACGACTGAAGGCATTCCTGTTAGTCTCTACTCATTAGATGATTTGTAATAGTCTAGTGCTCTTAACTTGACATGTCATTGTTTGTCTATGGTGTTATATTGTGTTCATGTATGACTTTTATTTATTGGTTATTGTTTTTTTTTTTGTTTTAATTTGCTTTTAAATTATTGACATATTAAGGTTTTATAATTTATGTCTTTTATGTATTGATTATTGTTTTGTTTAATTTGCTTTTAATTGATTGACATGAGACGGTTTTATGTGTTTTATTTATTGATTTTTTTTTTGTTTAATTTGCTTTTAATTGATTGACATAATATGGTTTTATGTCTTTTACTTATTGATTATTGTTTTGTTTAATTTGCTTTTAATTGACTTATTATGGTTTTATAATTTATGTTGGAATGGTATTTTACAATTTTTATAATATTTTCTCATTTAAATTGAGTTGCATGTTTGGTTTGTATGAACTTTTATTTTTTTATTTTTTATTTGTACATTTAATACTTAGGTTTTCATGTTTCATGCTGTATTATATTCGAACGCAATGTGAATTGTTACTGAATAAATTGAATTGAATTGAATTGAAATTGAATTGTATTTATGCTCGTCACTGTACTTATTAAAAACATTACACTAATAGACTTTGACTGCGTTATTTTATAACTCCAATTAATCAATCAAATACACGGCTAGATATCGGTTTGCTCCAAAATAAGCCACATCGGATTTTCTCTACCGCAGTCATAATATCTAAAGCTAGTGGGGTTGCCAGTTGCCAGGCGTCCTCTTTGAAAGTAGCTTGAATGCGGTATATTTGGAATTTGATACATCTTATTCTATTTGTATCCATTAAATTCCAAAATTAAGGTGGATCCGCACTGGTACGCGGCGAAGCTCAAATTTTGTTAGTTTTTTGCAATTTGCAAGTCAGTGTCAGGTTGTATCTTGATCAAGAGAGATGTATTTAATGATTATAATTCTGTCTAAAAAATCTGCCTAGTCTAAAAAAAAAAAAAAATTCGCGGGGCACACCTCCATCTTAACAAGTCAATTTAAATCACATACGAGTCACGTAAATTAAATATGCGAGTGCGACTTTAGTAGGTAGAGTACACTACACCTACCTACCCACCTATGTTTCAAATACAGTCACAGAAATAAATTGTTTATCAAATTGATACACTAGCTTTGCCTTGATGAAGCCATTTCACTCATTCCCTATATTTTTCTCTTTTTCTAATTTCTTTTTTTTACAAATTTTTTTCATTTTTTCGTTAAATTTTTTTTCGAGTTTATCTTTTCATATGCACGTGTTTCTGTGACAAATAAAATTATCTTTCTTTTCTATTTCATAAAACTATCAAAGAATGACAGTTGTGATTTGAATTTACGGACAATTTAATTTGGTAAACATTTAAGTTCTCTAAATTTATATATACAACATTATTTTTAGTAGGTATATGCGAAAAAATCCCTTCTGTTTTTGACCTTTCAATTGTGTGCTGTGTATTGATTGTTATCAATGCCATTAAACCAGTGCTAAAGCCACACGTCTCGTGCACTATCGATTATGTGTCAGTAACAGTCGTGAGAGGGCGCACCACCAATACTTGAACATCTAAAGGGCCCGTTCTACGGCGGCCGTTGTTGTAGTTTTGAGCCTGGCTGTTACTAATAAATGGGTGTATTTTTTCAAAACAAAGGGGCTGTTTCTGGTAAGCTGAGAAGCTGAAAACATAGTCGTACTTATCTACTTTGAAAAGTAAAACTAAACTAAACTTAGACTTTTTTTTTCCCGGAGCCTTCGTATTTTTAGACAAGTCATCGAGTCTACTTAGTTCTTTCGGCCTAGTTCAAATGTTGGTCCTATTTATTTCTGTTTTGAAGTAGACGAAGCCTGTGTCTCTCTCTCGATATCGATTGTAGGACATGTCCACCGAGCGGCTCAAGCGTCGATTAATTAAGTTCTGTAAGAGCACAGTCACCCTATTTTCTAAGATAGCCCAACCATGACTCTGCACTTTTAATTTTCTGGTGTCACGAGTTACTGCGATAAAGCCATCCCCCTTCTTCACCAGTTCCCCACTAATGAAAAGTATGCGATGAATGGGCTTCTTATTAAAATTGTAGAAAAGTTTCGTGAAGACAAAGTTCTCTCTATTGTGTTGTTAACACCATAGAGTAATGAAATTGCTGTGCAGATTCTTCTGCCTTTTTGTTGCGTTATATGAATTCTGAATGTAACTTTTTGGCCAGAGGCTAGGAATACTCTTGGCAATTTTAGTCCTCTCGTAGACCCGTAGGAGGTCGTACTTATTTTGTGAAAATATAAGATTTAAACCTTTGAATATCGTACAAAGTATGGTCTCTATCGGTATCGGTCCAAAGTTTGAATCTTAGAGGAAGGTATTTCGTAGTTTAAGCGCTGGTCGTATAGTCCGGCACGTAACTTGGAACGGTTTTTTTTTTCACTTTTGATTGTCATTAGTCTATGGTTATTGCCAGAATTTATTTTTAAATATGTCTGTTTAGAAGAACATTAAAGTAAGGAGAGAAACAACTTGGGCGTCGGCAGAGGGCAGATAATGCCCTCTTTCGGCTCCCCTAAATGGGTCCCGGGATGGCGGACTTGGGGACGTCCACCGCCCCCTATCACACTGGAACCGAGGTGGCGGCGCGTAGCATTCCACGCACGCCCCTTTGAGACGTCACGGGGGGGGTCAAATACGTCACCCCCCCAGACTTGAGGTGGCCCGCAGAGGCAGGCCGGCACTAGCCGGGGATTGCGGAATTAATAATAGATCCCAAGATCCCCGGTGCAAGTGTGGCAGGGAAACACTGGGGTGGTTTTTAATCAGTAAGAGTCTGACAGACCCCTCCGCCCGCCCCAGGGCGGAGGACATCGTTGAGGATTTTCCACCCCAAGAACAAAAAAAAAAAAGAAAGAAAAATGCGTTTATTGGCATTACAGCAAAAAATACACCTTAAAAACTATAAATAACAGAAAACAATTAATTATAATGCCAAAAGGGTCTCAGCTCAGCAAAATGTCAGATGACAACGCAAGGTGTACCACCTGACGCTGATTTTCAGCTGTAACCCACGAGTGTCATACGCTAGAATAATAAACACATAGGGAAGTGTGAAAAAAAGTAACTAACTTCTTGCCAAGTTAAGTGCCGGCGACTATACCTCCATAGTCAGGACGGTCTCGGTGAGTCCGGCGACACGGTCACTCCACTGGAGGCTGCCATTGACAGGTAATCGATGCGGTTTGCTAGTTTATTTGGCTATCGGTTCCGCTCTCAGCATGTGTATCTACTCGATATAATCGATACCGACCCCCGGCTTAATACGATTATGAATCGGAGCGTATTCGATTATAGCGATTCCGATATGACTGCGCGTTTAATAACATGCGGGCAACTTGGATACTTACCTACCTGTTTGTGTTTCAGTTAGGTAGAATGTGTTAGGTATGAAGTCCCTTGGGATTCTTAATCTGTTGAAGGGATGACAATTTAGCATTTAGATTAGTGAAGGCAGGCGTTAATGCTTCACTATCTTCTTGTTTGTTTCACTAGAGTAGAAAAACTCTACCGGCTCTCTCTGGGGTTGTAGTTGAATTGCGTTTGCTGATTAAATTCCGCGTAAAATGCAGCCCATCTCTGCCTAATCGTACTTTTCACTCACTAAAATAATATTAAACAAATCGTTAGTAACCGCTTTCACCTCCATCAAACCAAAACCGTTAAATCCACAAACTATGATCGTAATGCGTAACTTACTAAAGTTTATACTCAGCGAGGCTTATTATCTCGTCTAGTTTGTGGCATGTAGGAGTTTGCACTAAACCCGATGCACCTACGTCATAATTGCAAGTATTTCATAACTTTACCTTAGAATGCTGGCTGTATTACGAAGTTTGTTGAACAATTACGCAGATTCCTTTGTCCAGTCGCAATAAAAACAGTTTGTAGAACGTAGAATGTGGACCAGTTTCTTGTGTCGTAGATATCTAGGAGCATCGAACCGGCAGCTGCGTCGGACGTCTGTCTGTAAGTTCGGTTCGGCTCCGGCACGCGCGAGATGGGACAACTTTTAGCCGACCTATTTACTGCACAACACCGGATTGGACGTGTACCGCGGTACCTGTAACTTTGAGTGCCGTATCTGATGGATTCAGCTGATGTAGGTTGACAATCTTGCGTGTGTGACGTAAAGTTTTGTGGGTTTGCATCGCTGCGAACATTGTGGCAACAGTTCTGTTCCATTTTAGTTACCTCTTGTGCATCGTGTTTTATGATATATTTTTGGTATTCTAATACTATTGGGTTTTAAATAAGTAGGTTTAGAATAATGATGTTCAACACGGAGAAAGTTATCAGTTTAAAATGATACGGTTCTGCGGTTCAGCACAACAAGAAAATACTTTAAAGCAAGTCTTTGAGATTAAAAATTAATCACAAATACCTAAAATCAGCTATCAACTCCGCAAATGAAATTAGTAAGAAAAATATTCGGCGCGAACACGCTTCGAATAAATTGATGTCAGAGACGATATCATTAACTCTATCATGATTCTTCAATTGATTGGGGATTTTTCGTCCGTGCCTGAGTTAGTTCGCGAAGTATCCGCAAGTCGGAAGTGCGAGGACGTGCTCTTCAGTGGGGCTGGAAGTTGGCGCGTGATTGGCCTCATTGTTAAACCTCAATAGTCCGTCTTGAGACCGCTAACTGAACCGTTTCATGCTTCATCCGTTGTGATAATTCTGACTTATCGTTTGATTTTTGTGGGTTAGTTGGTATGGTGTGACTTGTGCGCTTCTTCAAATATTTTTATTTTGATTTATAGCTACCCATAATATTACTTCATCTTTTGAGTGGGTTGTGATAAGAGGGAAAATTTTAATAGGTCTCGAACAGTTTTAATTCTTCTTCTTTAAAATTGTAAAACTTCATGATATTCCGTTTCACAATGTAATAACATGCAACGGCGCAATTTTAATTAAATTTAAAAGCAGTCAGTGAAGTATCCTTAATTTAAAAAATAAACATAATAAAATATAAGTAATTGAATCCGCCAATACCGTGATTACTCTCACAATAACACAAGAAAGAGAGTTCAATCAGGCGCCGCGCCCGCCGTCGTCGGCTGACCGTTTACCAATATCTCAGCTGAATGGACCTCAATTAAGCCTCACAGACTAACCTAGAATAAATCTCTCGACCTTAAAATTCAATCCCTTAGAATAACGCAGATGCCAATCGAAATGTAGATTACATCCTATCACGAGATGAATTTTTATGAATTATAATTTTGCAATTGCCTCGCACTTTCGAGTCACGTTTGGGAGTTCGAATTGTCCCTCTACGTGCTGCTACCTCAATTATTAGGTACTAGGTTCCCCGGGTAGGTACTTATCGAGAGTACTGCACTTGCATGGTTATGAATCTTTTGTCCAAAGACTTGCCCGCGATTTCTGTTTGTATTTCGAAGTATAAAAGAGCTGGTGCTTTATGGGTGCATTTATTTTCAATATGCATGCCATCAGTGTGTAGTGGCTTTTTGTCTTCGTATCGGACGGTCCGCGCGGTATTTGGGAAAGATCCAAAGAGACAATGGCCGGCTTTTACTAAAATGACTGTGAAAGCGTTAGTGGCTAGCGTGTTTACTGATCAATCACAATGGGAGTGCGTCTGTGATATGATGACGTAAAAAGTATTCTGAAATATTTTCAATTAAAGACATTTATTTTACATTCTGTGATTACCTTAACTCACACACTGACATATTATGACTTTAACATTTTTAGGAAAACGTATATTTTTACAATATCTGTAAATTTATGAGCATAATTAATTTATATGTCATTGCTTCATTTCTAATTCTTTTTCCATAATTATTGTTTATTAAAATTACTAATGTTATTCTAGGTGCATCGTCTTCACACATAATTAATGTTCCTATATAAAACATTTTAAAGGTGTAACGGTGGAGTTTCTTGCCCATTCTTCTCAATAGGAAACTACCTTTTGGAAGGGGCGACTAGAATCAATCCTATTTTTTTTTACATTTTGACGTTCAAAAGTGCATTTTAGGTGCCTTATTGAAATAAATAATTTGACTTTGACAATATTTTCTTCCTTTAACATCGGTTTTTACAACGTACAAAATAAAAAAAACGAAGGTAAGTATCTACTCATAGATACGAGTACTTATACATACCTACATAACTTCGTAATTTTCTCAGTGTAAACTGCTTTGTGATCTGGACCGGATTCTTAAATAACGCGTCTGTGTTGGACATTTCTAAAGATGTTTTAGGGAAAAGGCTCTTGGCGGAAAATCTTTCACTAAAAGTTACAGGGTGCAATGACCGGAAAACAGATGTCACAACAACGCGCTATTTAAAAAGCTTTTGTTAATGTTCTGTGAAATGTGTGAATTATGTCATCTTTGTGATTTCGTCTGGTTTCACCAATGAATATGGCGTTATTTATTACAAATGGACTCTATCGTCGGCTTATGGCAAGCTCAAGACCTATGGTCCAGAGACCCACCAGTATGGCTATGATCACCTAAGCGTTAGGTATTACCTAATGTTCTGAAGCAGGGGCTTATGGTACTTCCATTATCAATCGGCTACTAATATTGAATTGCAATATGACCTAACAGGTGTAAGTAGAATCACGCTCCGCATAAGTCCTTTATAGCACGTCCCACGCTCTTCTGCTAAGTCTTGCCACAAGAAGGCGCACGTCAAGACGCCAACACTTACAACACAATGCAGTGCTTATCCCTAGTCGGGCGGAGTCCACAGTACGATAATACCTCTTCAGTGAGAGGATTATGCCGTGAAACGATTCTACTTATCGTCGCCTACCGTCTCTGGCGCTGCACTGCCAAGTAAACAGCGCCCAGATAGTTCGGTGCTGGCTTATGCTGCGATGCAAAATTGTTTTATATTTATAATCTGTACTCTTCAGTCTTTTCCGACACAGTTAAATAATGAAATTACCTATAATTTATGTGGAAATAAAAATTGATGGCTAATAAATATTTAAGTGTATTTTAGATAAAGCTTAGAGAGATAAAGTTACAATAAAAGTCTGAAAATGCACCGTCAGGGTGTTGTAGGAGGCAGCTGGGCGGGGAGAGCCGCTAATGCCTCTCGGAGTGCGGATTACTTCATGAAATGGTCGCGCTTAGCGCCACTCCAGCGTGAAAGCTGCCTGGCGATCTGTTTGCGCCACCCACTTCACAATACAACCAAGTGTCAGTCAAAAGATACCGCTTTACGAATAATATACTGTCCTACTATCAAGTAACCTAGAAAGCAGAACGGATGTAAAATTCGGAATTGATCTTTTTCTTTTCATAAAACAATGTGCAGATTCAGGAGAGTTCATTTCTACGGGAGAGTTACTTTTATTGACGTCAACGGATATCTACAAATCCAGGGGGTCCCCAAGGGCCAGCAACCTTTTATGCAAATTGTAGTGGCTACCCTAAAAGACCTTATGTTTATTGTTTGAAAAAAAAAATGCATAGGTATCTTGACGGTGTACCAGGAAACATTTCCTTACTCTCTCGCACGTCGATTGTTGAACTTCAGTTGACACTTCGAGCGAAGTTGGAAAGGAACTTTTTATTTTCCTTCCCTCTATTGGCTTCCTTCAGTGAAACTTTGTCTAGTGCCAATGGAAACCAACATTGATTTAAAACAGATGAAACTTGTCAGCGAGTTACGGTTACTTCTCGAGTTTTATTGACATGTTGAAAAACGAAAAAATATACGACTTCATACGTGGAGTGTTCCACTTTTTTGCTGTAAACGTGGATTGTCACTGTAAATGAAACGAGTGATTGAACTAGTTATTTCATTGGTTAATCTGATCCTTACTATTATATAGATAATGTTATTAACAAACTGACGTTAAGGCGACAATACCCGACTTTTAATGATTTTATACTTTTTTGCTGTAAACGTGGATTGTCACAAATGAAACGAGTGATTGAACTAGTTATTTCATTGGTTAATCTGATCCTTACTATTAGATAGATAATGTTATTAACAAACTGACGTTAAGGCGACGATAAAGATCACGTCTAAACGAGTAGTGTTAATGATTTGAAAAAAAAATGTTAAATTAGAGCATTTTCTCAATAACTTATTATGTGAATATATTAGATTATGTTTATATTACATAATGAAATTAATTTTTAAAGTTATGTCTAACGCAGATAAAAAACTGAGAATGGCGCGAAATCTACCAAGCGTATTTTTCTGAAACCTTCAATAATTTGAAGATAATTTAATTATTGATCTTTTAGTATACGCGTTTTATTAAAATACCTTTTGTTTCGTGTATAATAAATTAGTAATGCGTCAAATAGGGGGCAGCGCTCCTTGATGAAGTCCTATTACTGGCTGAACGTACGACGCGTTTCGTGAGCTCAGTACAGAACACGCAAGCTAACCACTCAAGGTCACTGGCATATATCTGCGTCTTAAGTACGAATTACTACCTATTTCATGAAATAGTAATTCAATAGGATTCTACGAACTTAGAGAGTTGTATTGCTGATTCTAATGATAATAATTCTGTAAAGAAATATTTGTTACGTCCGCGAATCATATTTAGATCAACATACAACCTGTTACTGACCTGCAAATAGCAAAAAAACGTAAGAAAATTTGAATTTCGCCCCTAAACGTTATGTTTAAAGATGACGCTGGTGGCTGAATGTGGGTTACCTATCTATCTACCTTCTAGGAATATTTCGCTATGTCTTTATGGTCAGTGAGGCTCAATTAATCTGCCTTGCCTTTCCCCAAATCAGAATCAGTCGGCTTCCAGCCTAACTGGATACACCTGAAGACTAGTATTTTACATGGAGCGACTGCTTATCTGACCTCCACAACCAAGTTACTGGGGAACACGATACCCCTTGGTAAGACTGGTTGTCAGACTTTTGGGCTTATGACTACAAATGCCAAAGCAACAACTATCAAAAATTCAGGAATGACAACCGGGACCAACAGATTATCGTGCTTTCCGAGGCACGGAGGGTGTCGATATGCAATGGATGGTCTCCCTCATGGATGGATCCACAAACCGATCGCCCACGATTTGATGTTATTATTTAAGGCTCGGTGACACTGGGCTAGTTTACGAGCTGCTAGTCGGTGAGTTTAAAAGCTAGCGAGTAAGCGAGTGTCGATGACACAAAAAAACTTTCCACTCGCTCAGTAGCGAACTAGCTAGCGAGTTGGAACCACGTGTTGTTTTGCGTGGTACTGCTACTACTGCGTGGAACTAGTTCAACTAGCAGCGATGATGACACACAGCTAGTTAACTAGCTTACAGGGAAATACGTCAGCGAATGGCGAGTAAATTAGCCTGGCTTTCTATTTTTTACGATCGGATACTCAAAATCAGATTGTAAAAAAGCTCAATGACACGGAGCGAGGCTGCTTGCGAACTCGGTGGCTTGTAGCTTGTAAACTAGCCCAGTGTCATCGAGGCTTTAGCCACGGCCCCTCTGGATAGTCAGTCAGGTTGATTCAATGATCGACTGCGACAGCGCTGGGGCTCTGTCTCGCATAGGGTCGCAGCATTATGCTGAGCGGTGGCCGTTTAGCGTGGATGTGACGCAATTTTTCCCCAAAATTGTTCTTTTTCGGGTTCCGTACCCAAAGGGTAAAACGGAACTCTATTATTCCGACTCCGCTGTCCGTCCGTCTGTCACCAGGCTGTACATCATGAACCGTGATAGTTAGACAGTTGAAATTTTCACAGATGATGTATTTCTGTTGCCGCTTTATCAACAAATACTAAACAACTACAATATTAAGTTTGTTCTTAGGATAAATTCATCCCAATTACGGAACCTTTCATTGTGCGTGGTCCGACATGCACTTGCGGATTTTTGTATTTGTTTATTTGCGTCGTGTTTACCTACAGCAAATTAACGTATTTTCTTTCTATCTTTTATTAATAGTATTTTCATTTCTACGTCATCTACTGATTAGATTAAACTAAGTAAGTTCATATCGTAAACAAACCGTAGTTTTTTTCCGAATTTCCACGAAAGGTTTAAGCATATTATTATCATTTTTACCATAAATTCTCCGCTGCTTAGAAATATTCGCCCAAGTTCTCGTTCCCATGCACGGTTAGACACACCCAAGCCGTCTTTACTGCAATAAAGGATCAATAAATCCAATACAAAATCCCGGTACGTAACGGCTCAACAGGAAATGCCCCTATACCTATATTTCACGCGGGTTTTTGTTTATTTTTTCTTTATTGCGTAAAATACGAATGGCCATTTCCATTGACTTTACCCAGATAAAGTTGTTTGCTTTCGTTTCTATAAGTATAAAATGTAGTTTTGCTTATGGAAAGCTTATTTCTTCATCTAGTCGTTAGATCCAGGCGGGGTGACTGCGAAGCCTGGATTTGTATTGCGCTGCTGCAATTACCTTTTGTTTCTGTTGGATTTTCTCAAGAGTTTCTGAAATAGGAAATGTTAAAATCATAATTTCATGTTTCTGTCGAAGGAATAAGAAAGCTCGATGTTGAAACAAATGCATTGTAGAGTATTCTTTTGAGCTTAATCTGTAGTTTAGTGAATATTCATCTTGAGGTACGTTTGGTTTCAACTCCACACACATTTCCATTTTGATATTATATGGCGGTTGAACAAATCTATCACATAGATGTTCGGCTAGTTATGACACGCAACCAGGGCCCCAAGTCTGCTATTTTTATAAATTCAGTCATTCCAACACGATCCCATTGTCATTTTGCTAAAAGTTCGTAATCTGCTAAATTCATAATGGTTGATCATTGGTTGGGCAATGTTCTCGTAATAGAATTGTGTTATTATAATGGCATTGTCGTATTGCCATTATTATAAAACCCATTAGTAGAAATGTCATTCATTTGTCATTATTTACGAGATTACCAATAAATACAATTTCTTTCAATGTGTGGCCGACCATTGGAAAGTCATAATGACGCCATTAATAGTAGATTACCAAACTTGTCAAAATCAACAATTATGAAATCAATGATCGACCATTCTGACACTATTGTAATAGCAGACTTGAGGCCCTGGATCATTTTTATCATGGTTTTGCCAGGGTTGCGAGTTTGTCCGAAAGGGATATCGTGGCCACACAGGCAACGGAAGGAACACGGGTGGGTTTTAGTCAGTAAAAGTCTGACTCGCCCGCTCCGCCCAGAGCGGGAGAAGTTATTTGATAATTTTCCACACAAGAAAAAAAATGGTCGTCATGTTAGTACGATACAATACTGCCCTCGAAGACTAAGAATTCCTGGCATCTTACAAGCATGTTCTTATAAAAATAATTAAAAAAATATGACATTCTTTATAACAAAACTTAGGTTGTTATGTATAGTAAACATTAAACGATGTTTATTATTCATCATAAAACTCGCGAAGCATCTCGCTTGGAGCTATCGAGTAGAAAAGTTGCTTCCGTTTAGTTTGTTCTCAGCGCCGACCGAATGGAAAATTGCATTGTTTTTATAAAGGTTAGTATAAAATAGGTAAGTCTTTTCTATTTGTATTTGGACTTTCTAGCTAACAAGAAACTGTATTCGCTGCAGCTTTGCGTTGACTTGAATGACCTTGCTAAGAAAACACCTTGCCCTCTAAAGGCTCATACAGACCTGGTGCGATATCGCAGACACGACAGTCAGCGACAAAGAAATTGTGCTACTAGTGTTGCGTCGATATCGCGCCAGTCTGCACGAGCCTTAAATATGCCACGTGCTATTGGCGAATCTGTATTAAAATAAAAATAGTTTATTTCTCACCATTAAAAGATACAATTATACAAAAAAAGTAGGTACATCAAGTATTTCAAAATTGTTGTGGTGATCATCAAGGTGGAAGAGTATTGACCCGTAACCCCTGAACTAGACGGGAACCTGTATCTCAGGGGATAGTGTTAATCAGCTATTTGACACTCTTATATTTATCTCAGGACATTTGTGTGTCACTACTATGATACAACACAAGTTTTAGTATATGCGAAACCCGAAACACGTGTCTAGTATTTTTATGTAAAGAATCTATGTACAAAATTTCAAAACTGTATCATGAAAAATCACAAAGTTATAAGGTTGTTATGTTACTGGGTTGTCCGTACAAAAACATGCTAACGGCGCCCCCGCGCCTCCAGGGTCGTCTTGCGCTCATTGATAATAAATAATAATTTGGTAGCAGGTACCTAACCGTACGGCGATTGTATTGTAAGTAATTAAATGGTGATTACATTTTCCATCACACTTAAATATTTTAGGGACAAAATATAACGTGGTGTAAAAATGATTGAAATCGATTCAGTTCCTTATTCTGAACACACTATATTCAGGTTTCGCTTATACTAAACATAATGTTGTATATAATGCGTCTTAGAAGTAGGTACCATTAGAGAGTGCTAGGGTTTGTTGGTGAGATTGAAGATAGGAGGTATGGATACTTGGATAGGTCTGTTATTATGAGTGGTGAAATAGAGGAATGTCTGTCAGAGATGTACCGGTGAAGTAAGTGAGGAAAGTGTATGTGTTTGTATGGTAGATCGCATTATACATGATCGTTCGATTTTCAGTGTCTTCGTAATCCAATTGCAGTAAGTATGGATACCTACCTAATATCATTATAACGGGAAAACAAGAAGTAATATCTAGCTGGCTAATTAGTTTGCAGAGCTCGTGCTCAGTTATCATGCATGTTGACGTGGCTGGCATATTCTGAAGTGTCATCATCGTCACCTGTTATGAAATTTTAAGTCGACCCAAATTGTAAGCTCATCTTGCATTTCTTTCTTATCTTTTGTACATGTAGAAGATCCTGAAAAAAATATGAAGAATGCCATTATTTTAGTACCCTGTAAAATCAGTGCTACTATGATTCTATATACATAAACTCACGCCTTCTTCCCATGGGGTAGGCAGAAACTATAGACCGCCACCTGCTATTCTCCTTACATACTCCTTTTGCTTCGTTTACGTTCATACATCTGGTCACACACGCACGTCTCGGTTGCGAGTACTACGCGCCTGACCTTTCTGAAGAACATCACCGATTTGGTCACTATATTATGATCTTCTAGCGCGTCACCTCCCGTTAAAATGTTTGAAAATGGAAAATGTTTCTACATTTTCCATTTTCCAACTTTCAACTAACGGTCGCACCAACGATAACTAAAGCTGGAGTTCGAGGAAAGAGTAAATAGATGAGGGATTAGTGATCTATTAATCCAGGGTCCAAGTAACAATGTGGAAGGATTAGAAGAATGAACATTGATTTTACATTTCACTATTAGACTTTCCAAGTTCACATGTTTTCTCAACGAGGAAACTGACAGGAAAAAGTAAGTCGATACGACTTAATTTTTCTTGTCAGTTTGCTACTAAGACTGAGATTTGGAGTGACGAGAACATGGGTATTACGAGCTTTGCAGTGTTTAGTTTTTAAATTAAAAACTTGAAAAACCCAATTGGTTGTTAGTTACAATTTAATTTTTGAAACTAGAACCTAGGCAAGGTTCTAGTTTCAAAAATTAAATTGAAGATATGTAATATGAAATAAGATATGATATAATGTGATTGTTATATATAAAAATTTAATTTTCTGAAAATTCTCAATACCTATGGGCTTTCCTGATATTTTTTGTACAAACACATACAATTTTCGGATTGTAGCAAATGGAAAACGTTATCACGGCGACGGTAACGTTTCCTGTGATCTCCTGTAAGCCGAGATTAGGTCGGATTGAGTCGAACCGTGCTACCGAACCGGTTATATTGAAGACGTATGTAGAACGTCTGAACACACTCTTAATGCCTATTAACTTGTCAAGTTCATTAATGAGAATATCCTCTGTTCTATGTACCTACATGTTTAAGGGGTTGTCCCATTCTAAGTGAACTTTATGAAAAAGGTATGTTATGTCTATGAGGTAGGCACTTTGTGTTTACAGTAAGCGACCTTTATTTTTAATGCATAATGTTTTTTTAGTTTTTTATCATCATTGGTATTACTCATAACTTGTGCAAACAAACTGGTAGCTTCATACTTACCATAAAGTAAAGTTCAACATGAATAATGCTCGCCCGTGTGAAAATTAGTAGGTAAGCCATTCTAAAATGTTCCTGCACCATAATACTGAGTGGCGTGCAATTTGAACGGAATAATCTCCACATTTAGAATTAGAGGTTCGCTTTAAGTCGTCGTAAATATAGCGCAACATAGTTATTTTGAAAAGGCTTGCACGCCGTGCCCGCGGCGGTTCGCTTGGCGGAATATAATAATAGTCGTCGGGCCACCGCGGAATATCATCTCGGTACATTGTGAGAGGCAGGATGCTCATTAGATGAACGCCCCGGGCCGCACCCGCACCGCCCCGTTTAGTGCCTACCTTCAGACACACTGCCTGCATGCTGCCACTGCACTTCGTATTCTAATTAGTTTTACTTTTTACTCTCTGCCTAACATTAACTGCTTGCCAAAAGCTACAAATTGGTGCCTCCGTGCCCTACTTTTTCCGTCCACTGCACCAATAATATAAATTTCAGGATCCTTCCCAACGACGTTCTGATAAGACCGAAACGAGCAACTGAAACGGAAAGTGTTCATTCTGAAGTTATATCTTAAGATAAAGTTTTAGTTAGAACCTATTATAGAATATACGGCTCACGGATCTAATAGGCTTTAACCTCTTTATGTTATCGCCTAAGTTGAGTGCTGTGTTTACATTATAATTATAACGACTACTGTAACTCAACACTGGAATAACGTCTGAGTGAGTTTGCGAAGCCGATGTAATATTTTAATCTTATCATTCGAGTCAAGTTTCATGTCTCGCGAGGAAAGTTTGATCCGCGGTTCAAGTTTCGAGACGAACGACAAGCTTACAACTGTGACTGTGAGACTCTCTCAGATAGCTCTACATTAATGGGGCCGACACTATTATTGATGTATCTAGCTGTTCCCGTACGTCCTCGAATTGCCATGTTCCAGGCTCTTTTATAGAAAACAGGAAAAGGCTACAGTGGACCTACTAAAGTAATTTTATTTCGAATTTGTACGAAAAGACTAAGTAGAGTACAAATTTTCATGTTTTGTATGTTCAGCAAAATTGTTTATCTACTCTGTGGAGTGGCGTTGTTTTCAGAAACAATCTCTTTCGCACAAGCTCGGCGGTGACTAAGCATTTTCAAAGTTAAGAAGCCTTGTTTGGCCGCTTCCGATATTTGTTAAGCCCGTGTCGGTTTTACAAGATGCCAGCTTGAGATAATTAATGTGTAGCTTCGTAAAACCCTTCTTAGTAATTTAACAAGTTCTAATTGAATAAAACTTAACAACCTTTGTCCTGTTACATAAAATAATTTAATTATTACTGTGAACTAACAGCTGACACTTTTTCATTGTTACGAGTAACGACTACGCCTGGTATAATATGGATTGGTGATTGCTATTTACTGTTCTTAGCTCGATAGATGATTCTGGTAATCATTTTCTGAATCAAATCTTGATTCTGGTAATCATTATTGAATCGAATCTTGATCCAGGTAATCATTTTCTGAATCAAATCTTGATTCTGGTAATCATTTTCTGAATGAAATCTTTTGTTGGAGTTTTATAGCACCCTTAAAAAACAAGGTGGAGATTTATTGTCAGGATCTGAGAAAGTATATTTATTTTGTAAATTGGTTAAAAATAAGCTAATAAAGAAATATTGATGTCGGTTTTAAAAAAAACAAACTCAAAGGTAAAAGTCTCTTTTAAAGTCCATGCAATTACATTGTAATTGCATTAATTACATTAACATTTACACGGCAAATCAGATTATACCTAAATTATAACGTTTCAATTTATGGACTGCAGTGCAGTTAAACTTGATGGACGGAAATAGCACTAAATAGGAGTAAATAACACAAGAACGGTACTGCGGACTACGGCCAAACAACGTTAGCGACCGATTTTCATTTCAAATAAGTTTAAAACAATTTGTTCCAACTGAGTTCAAAATGTTTCGGAATTTTGAATTCCTGCTGCATTTTAGCCGTTTCTAATACCGGGAAATAAATTCCTGCCTACCGACTGTAAAAATAGTGAACAAATCGATTTCAAGTGGTTTTTCCTTAAGTTGCTGCCGGTTAAGACTAAGTTAACGTGGTTTGTGGTTTCGTCTCTCTTTATTTCGTTCTTAAGTCAAATTTCGCATTCCTTTCGTAGTATCTCATGGCAACTATAAATGATTTTTATTTCTGTAAGTAGGTTTGTACAAACACTTTTACACGTCAATCATATTTTTAAAACTAGATGAGGTCGGCGTTTCCTATCTGACTACTCTGAGAAGAAAGACCGAAACAAACTCAGAGGTAGTCCAGACATAATATTGGTCAGATTATGTGAAAGCCATGCAGCTTGGTGTCTAAAATGGTCTTTTGAGGAAAGAACCACACAGATTGAGTGGACCTGACCAGTCAGTTAACCGTGGAGTTTCTTGCCGGCTCTTCTCCATAGGAAACGACCAATTGGAACCGTGCACCTAGCTTCTGATGTTTCATAAGTGCCCATGTAGGCTTATGTGAAATAAAAATATTTTTGATTGATTTGATTTGAGTTCACGCATTTGTCAGTATACAACTTACAAACCTACTTTCTATAATGTTTCTTCCAAAGACGTGTCAATTTTATTTACAGAACGGTATGTGATGGTCCATCAGTGGATGGACCATCAAAACACTTTCTTTATAAAATATTTGGATAAAATTCTCTTCCACGTGGTGCTAAATTACAGCCTGTAGAGAGAGAAGAGATTGACATTGTTAAGAGGTTTAGTAACGGATGCGCTTGCTCGCTTACGCCATCAAGATGACATAATAAATGGAGGAGGGCGGTACAATTAATTGCTTCTAAGGAATGCGCCCAGCTGCAGCAGTGATAACATACATATAAGATGAATAGTTTACACCCAACTCACTACCGATTATAATATAATTTTGATCTATTTTTGAACTGGTTCTGAACAGCACATTGTCCCCAGTTCAAGGTTAAAACGTTTCTTAGTAAGCCTGCCTTTAATGAAACTGGAAATTTCCAGAACTTCATTGATTTTACCTAAATGGATATTTGGGACGCCCTTTACCATTATCAGAACATTGTAATGAGCGCACAATATTGCTCCGTCGCACTACTACAGACTCCGTAATCTTAAAACGCCACTTTACTTGGAGTCATTCGAGGTAACGAGACTATAACTCCGTCTTGTCTGGATACGGACTAATCCGGCGCTCACGAAACTCCGCAGATCCAGATAGAGAATAGAAATACGATTAGTGGGGTTTGTTTAGTTTGATTGGAGCCGCCTAAGCCTGCATTACTTGGAGATAGCACGATTTCTTCGCGTCCGTGGTTGATAACTCCAATTCTGTGTAGCAGCGGGATCAGTGACAGTTAATCTGTAAGCCGAGGTTCACACGATACACATCTAAGTCAGATGTTGTCTATCTAGCTTAGGACGGGTGGGAGTGGGTTAATGACTCGGAAATCATTCGGGTTAAGTTCCTTCGGGTTCGGATTGGAAGATAAGGGACCAACAGATTTGTTGGTGTCGTGTCTCCGTCAGGATTCAGCGAAAGATTTGGGGAGATTCACATTCACTTTGACAAAGCTATTTCTTTTTCTTAATTGAATTTAATTAAGTAGGTATACAATAGAAATCCCCAATAATCCATCGAGTAAAGCTTTAAGGCTTCTACATACCAGCGCGACTTGTCGCGCGACGCTACACGGCACAAAGGCCCCGCGTGTCGCGGGACGGGCGGTGCCTTTGTGTCGCGTCGCGTCGCGCGACAAGTCGCCCCGGTATGTAGAAGCCTTTAGAGTAATAAAAGATATTCAATTGTTTCATTAACAACATTGTGGTCGAAACCAACAGGTTTTGGTGTGGAACCGAAATTATATGGTGGGAGTAGTTTACAATTTGTTTGATTCTGCGGTATTAGATTGGTCAATAACAGATTTAAGCTTTGAAGGTGACGATCATTTATAATTATAACAAATAACAATGGGCCTATATCTGAATTATATTTAGTAGCGAAAATAGTGTTCGCAAAATTATAAAACTTTATTATTAATATTCGCACTACAAATGATATCTTAGTGAAAACTGCTACTATGTAAGTGCTATAATGGGTATAGTGAGGTCACAACTACCTTGACGTGTCAAACGACACATACTTACGTAGGTATCATTTGCATTGCGTAATTTTGCCTGTCATTTTGTAACTAATAAAGTAATAATTTAACACACAAACCATTGAAATAAAAAAAAATCAGCCTAGTGTGTGTCAGACCACCGACAATGAAGAGTTCCGTGGTTGAGACGAATTTGTCCCAAAAAACTTAACATTGTAGTTGAAAATCATGTTCTCCTATACATCGATATACGTCACGGTCAATTCTTCAACTACAAATGTAAGTTGGTCGACTATTACTCGTTAACTTGTAAAGCCTACTTAGCTGTCACATATTTTCCAAAGGTTTCACTTTGTCAGCGTGATTAATATGTATACCCATGACAAATTAAAGCTTTCTATATAGTACTAAGAGTATCTGAGCTAAGCCGGGGACAGACAGACGGACATGGCGAAACTATAAGGGTTCCTTGTTGACTACGGAACCCTAAAAACCGTTTTTAATGTATGGTGACGTAAATAGATTTGATGGTAGTAACTACTTACTCCTCTAAATGCACATTTCACAATAAAATGATGTCTTCTACACTTAATAGCCTATACTACCTCAAATGGCTTAGCATGATCCTCCGTTATGTCGAAAATACTGCAGCATTAATTTTGAAATAAATTTAAGGTAAAGTTGAGGATTAATGTTAAGTACTATGGTTGACGAAAACACGATTCCATAAATAATAAAAAAAAAAAACTTAACTATCGGTGCCTTGGAGTCTTCTCCCTGCCACCCTGTCCTGCTTGCTCACGTGACCGCCAGCAGTAGTCTGCGAGCGATATAAAGAGAGAGGTGGGGCGCTGAGGTATTATAGACTCTTAAAAGAGAGACTTAGAAGAGATCATTTAGATGTTGTTTAGTTCAGAATTAAACAACATCCTGCACTTTACCCAATACTACCCACTGCTCTCTTAACCCGCTAGTGCATACACAGACCGCTGTGTAACTAAGTGAGGCCAGATTTCCGGTTCATTTATCTGGTGTCTCATCATAGTTCCGTTGCAGCCGGATGCAGGCGGTCAACGGTTAATTGATTACCCGGTAGTTAACCGGGTAAAGGGCCGCCTTTTACACATCAAATACGGTTATGTTTGTAAAGCTCAACGCAAATTATTTAAACTGTTTATGTGCCAGTAAATTGGATCGATCAGATGGCAATTTATTAGAGGATGTTGGGGATTTGAGGTTGTAATTTTTCGTACATTGACGTACCTATTCTCGATGTATTGGTTCTCGATGTATTTTTCGTGCTTTTATTCGTAAGACATTTAAGTTAGGAGTAAAGTAATAGCAGCAACTCAAAAAGAGACCTGCCGATCTATTCTGAAAAAATCTTACTGTGTAAATGTAGGTGAAGTGAACTTGCAGTTAATCCCTCACTGACAGTTCACTGCACGCTCACTTAACAAAAGTTTTCACGGTGAGATTGTTACAGAATAGCACTGCCGTTTACCATGCAAGATTTTTTTAAATACCTTTTTATGTTTTCGTCAATATTTTCTAAGCAATTGCTCAACCAACCCAATATCTAGTCCTTTTGCATAAAAAAAACACTTATAAAGTTGTCGCAGAAGTCACTGCAAATACCAAATACATGCAAACTAAATAAACTGAAAAACCAACACATACGGCATTGACAGATGTCGTAGTTTGCATACACAAGCGTTTGCTTAACTAAGTCAATTTCAGTTAATAAGTCAGGATCGTACGTCCAAATAGAAATGGAATAGCTACAATGAAACCATTTCGTTTGATTTGTTGTATTAGTAGCACAATTTGTAATACGAGGAGGTATCGTATAAATGACGAGCGATTAGGGAAATAAGCGTGAAGTGATTAAGTCGTAATAGGTTGTATTAAGGACCGGATTAGTGTATTTTAAGTGTTATTTTGTTCGGGTGTTTTAGGTATTATCAGTTTAGTGTTTTTAGGATTCCGTACTTCAAAAGGAAAAAAACGGAACCCTTATAGGATCACTTCGTTGTCCGTCTGTCAGTCTGTCAAGACCTTTTTTCTCAGAAACGCGTTTTAATATTAATTTCAACTTGGTACCACCAGGTATCAAGTTGAAATTAATATAAAATACGTAGGTCTATGGTCCCTTGGAGATCAAATAAGAATCAAGCTTCTAAGTTAACGCAATCAAAAATACGGCCATTTATGCGACATATGTTGATACTCTCAAAGAAATTTGGCAAGAAGCAAGATCTCACACATATGACAAGTGAAGGTAAAAGTCCGCAAATCGACAATTTTTAGTTTTAAAACATAAAAAAAAAAAAATTGCGATTAAAAACTTACATTTGCAGTTAGAGAATTGACTGTGACGTATATCGATGTATGGTAGAACATGTTTTTCAACTACAATGTTAAGTTTATTCTTGGAATAAATTCATCCCAACTACAGAACCCTTCATTGTGCACTTGACCGCTTGGGCTTTTTTTATTGTCAAGACAAATGTTAGGTATTATTCCAGGCATATCATTTGATTGCCTAGTCGATTACCGGTGTATTTGTGTTGTTCTATGCAGACCTTGCTACGCCGACTGTGCTACGTAGACTGTGCTACGCAGACTGTGCTACGCAGATTACGCTATAGTTTAGAGATTCAGTCACAGTCTAAACTAATGACATGGATTATGTCAGAATCTGTGTGTAATTAACTCCCACATCGTCGGAAAAAAGTTCAGAACTCCAAAGGTTTCTCTGTTTTTGTAAGTTTATAACAACATGACCTAAAAATTATGGTGTCATCATAATCATCATTTCAGCCGAAAGACGTCCACTGCTGCACATAGGCCGCCCCCAAAGGTGGGGGGGGGGGTTTGCCATAATCGCCACGCTTGGCTGGCGGGTTGGTGATCGCAGTATGTTGTTAAAATGCATAGGGAACGCTGCTGCCCATTCTCTAGTAAGTCCCTTAGTCGCCTTTTACGACACCCACGGGAAGAAATGGGATGGTGCTATTCTTTACGTCTGGCATCAAACGGACAAAAAAATAATGGTGTCATGAAGGTTAAACATTATTATCTGTTCATGTGTTGTACTCAGTATTTTGATACCTATCACAAACCAAATAATAATTTAATCAAAGTACAACTAATTAATTTCTCATCATTTCCAAAGTTCAAAAATGTCAGCCACTGCGTTGTTACGTAGCGAAGCTTATAATAAGGTGTTATCAAATGTCTTGACAGAAGCCCTCGACCGAGTCGCGTCTCTGATAATTGACGCCCGGGAAATTACATGTCGGGCCGCAGACAGTTGTTGATGACGTCACAGCACTTGATTATAAACGATTTATTTCACAAATGACGCCCCGCGATACTGTCGCGAGTGTGCGTTCTGTATATAATGTGGTTAGTTAATAAAAGTTGTGTGCGTACGGCTTTATGTTGTACTTATTAATATGTGTACATCAGTTGTTTAATTTGAAATGATGCTTGTAAACTTGTAAATGTTCATCTGGGTGTTTTATTTCCTAAAGTGAAAGTTTTCTTTTTCAAGAGCACGCTTTTTAAACTATTGAATTGCAAACGTTGTCATTTCATATGCTTTTTGACGTAGGGTAGGGTAGCTTTTAACACAGCTTTCTACATACCCGATTGGATATATCCTGAAAGCTTTTTGTACATACTTAATTTTTATTTTAGGGTTTAAAATGATTTTAGCTCAAATAATTTTTTCCAATCCATTCATGTCCATTTACGTAATCCCCCCACACCATTCCCTCACCAACGCACTTTAATTTAATATTTATTACCTATATAAAAACAGAAAAAACAAATGACAACTATCGGTGCCGGTCATACCTACTTATCATAAAACAGTGGGGCCGCATGGCACACCCGGTTAAGTGGCCGGGTAATTAATGTCCCGCCAAACGACTGCCCCGGAATATCCGGATGCACCCGGGCAGGGTATGGTAAAATTCCCGACTATCATGCTACTGCAATAACACTGAATGTTCTCTTCAGCGCGCCATGTTTTGAACACAATTGTGACAAGAATATTGTTGTTTTACATAATATTTAGCGTATTTAAATGCAAGTTATCTTTAATGAAACATTTGTATCTGCAAGTTTTAATGGCTGCTTCTTAATTGTAAATAGAAAAGAGCATCATTTCCAGTTACTAATGTAATGTCACACACACAATATTCTTGAAGATGTTCGATTTAAATGGCCGCTGTATTTAAAGAAGTTTCTGTATACAGGAAAAACCCCGGAAATCAACGTCAAGCCGGAAACGGGTGATAGGCCGGCCAAGTCGTTACAATTATCAGAAAAATATTTAAAAAAAATCTTGGCCATGTACTTTTCAAATTATAAGTATCAAACAATGTATCGGAAAAACTGACACCCTGTGATGATCTTTCAAGTCCTGTGACTACAAATATTAACTTTTCTTAAATTTTTTCCTGTAATGTAACCATGAATAACCCTTCTGTAAGTCCAAAAAAAAAAAAAACTAAATAAAACTTAATATTTGTAGTCACAGGACTTGAAAGATCATCACAGGGTGACAGTTTCTCCGATCCTTTTTTGATACTTATAATGTAAAAAGTACATGACCACGATTTTTAAAAATATTTTTCTGACAAAGGTCAGGACTTGGCCTTCACCCGTTTCCGGCTTGACGTTGATTTCTGAGACACTCTGTATAATGAAGGAATTGTATAGTGTTAGCCGTGTGTATTGATTTGCGGTATTGAATACTATCTTAATTTCCTGTTCTTTCCAAGGCTATAACAGTTTTTTTCTAATTTCGTTGGTATGATAGTCTTCTTCTTCGTCGTATCGATAATTCTAAATAAGCAAATTTTTAATAAACTTGAACTGAATTTGGCCACTTCGACAGCGTTAGCGTTGGCCTCGCAAAGGTCTTCCATAGTGCAGGTGTTTTTGCACAGAGAGCACGACAAGAGGTGAGTCATCGGTTGTGATGTGGCTACACCATCGCACTGTGGCTCATGGGACTAAGTTATAAGTAGCTGCAGCGAGTCACCTCGGTTCTTAGTCAGTTAAGAGATTTCCAGGTGGGCTTTGGTAGTTGGTTGGAGCTTTTCTGCAGGCTCATCATTGTCTGCTGGAGTGGTATGTTTAAGCAGGCACAGTTTTAAGCATGCTGCACTAGAGCTGCCGCCATGTAGTGGGATGGTTGACATGAGGGAACTATTCCGGCTCTTCAGTCTGCCCCTTGGCTTCGTTACGTTCGTCGAGTGAATGACGTTTGTCTCCTCCTTTTCCTGCTTCAGTTTTTCAGAAGCACCAGGCAATTTCCCTTCGAACATCTGAAAGGGCTATTCCTGCAAGTGGGTAAGGTGAGGTCATTGGTTCTGGTTTGAGGCATCCTGTAATTATTCGGCATGTTTTATTTAAGGGTACATCTATTTTTCAGGCATAGGCGGAACGATGCCACACAGGGCATCAGATCAGGCCACAGGACACAGGAATCGCCTTGATACCACCGTATGAGATGTAATACTGTTGATTATGGCCAATCAATCAAGACTTGTTCACAGATAATCCCTGATTTGGTAATTCAGCACCATTAAAAAAAATATGTACCATACGTCTGCTTCAGCGTCTAAAGGCATGGTGCTAAGTATTCAGCTCTGAAAACACAGTTTCAGTTCACACACACAATATGTAAGTATATAATATATAGGTACATACCAACTACAAACACTGCATGTACCGAGTGCAGTGTCGGACACGGAAACGGAACAGCGAAATTCAATAGCGCGCGTGAGTAATAAAACGTGGCCTGTTGACAACGGTCGGTTGCACCATAGTTGAGACTTCATTTCAGTTGGTAAATTTGTCGAGCGTCCGTCCGAAATTGCGAGCTTATTGCGGCCACGGCTTGTTTGTTTGGACGGTCAAAGCTTTGTAAGCTACAAGGTGCGCCCACAATCAAATAAACGTCACAAAATTATGATGTTTCACTGCGGCTCTGTAACCTGTAGTTGTTGATGCAACAGTCGCCCACGGCTAATGAATGACGTAATTCGTACTTTGTAGCTCTTTTTAAGTTCGTTCAGTCATCACAGAATGAATATGAAATTCGCATGAGCAAAGAGTCAGAAACTAAATAAACTGAGCTGAATATGAGTAGCTTTAATGTTCTACATTTTAGCTTTTTACCTTCCGCTCGATATGATTCAAAATGAAGCCAGGGCACTTTTAATTAAAATTTAAATGAGTAATTTTCATAGGTATTAAATATTTACTGGCTAACAACTCCGCAGATGTTAATTACTTATTTCAACAAGAATCTTACATAGTAGATTGTCATTTACATGTGCGACGAAGCGTTTACAACTGGTAGGTAATAAATGTATTATTTGGAACTTTGTAATAAACGTCTGCTATACTTAAATTATAATTTTCTTCATTCATGCTACATCAGAGTATTCTATTCTGTTCTATCTACTCAAACAATCCATGAGCAGTTACATAATTTTCTCGTTTTTTTTTCTATAACAGAAACGCTATGCAGTTTTAAATTACGATTTGCAGAATGACAGCATAAATGTTGAAACTTCATGGTTTTCATTGCTTTTCTTTGAAATAAAATACTGGAAATTATTTTTGATATAAAACTTTTATAAAGCGCACTGTAATTGAAAAATCTTTTTAACTGCAGGCAGTTATTGTGATTCTCATAATTCTAGAAAATAAATCCAGAATGTTTTTACTGTCCAATGAAACTGAATGCATCCAGCTCATCTAAACCGCGTTCAAGAGCTGTCAGTGTCATCATTGTTCTATAATATTGAGACTGATAGCTCTTGAACGCAGCTTAGATGTGCTGATCGCGTTCAGTCTCATTGATGAAATTCACCTTTACAGTTTGAAAGCAAAATCTATTTCATTACCCCCACGATATACAACAGCATTTTTCTCCAAACTGTCATTATACAAGGGACTATAACTAATATTTATCCACATTACCAACCGATCGGCTATAGTCCGCAGTCCCGGCACTTGGCTCAAGTTAAATGTAGTGTAAACAGAGGTAGTTATCGCGGGCGCGCGGTACTAAATCTTGCACTACCGAGTACCGCCGGTTTGCCCGCGCCCGTTTGTCATGTCACCTACCGTCGCTCATGCTATACTGTGTACGTTGTACGTGATTATATGATGCGCGTTTATGAATTATGAATGTGAAATGTGAGTTTTTGGCTGTTGAGTCTTTCACCGTTCATCACTTAACTTAACTAAAGTTTTAAGATATGCGTAAAATACTTTGAGAGTTTGGTGTTTTCACATTCTTATTCTGCTGCAGCTTACCAGAGTACGGAGACGTTTCGGCGGCAGCTGCTAGAGGCGGCATTGTTTACACTTTCCATTATTATAGTTGTCAAAAAATAATAGGCCCGTTTTGACATTTAACTTGAGTTACATCGCGACGTAACTAGTGAAGTAACCATACGACTCGATACTCACGATAAATCGATTCAACTTAAATGTCAAAACGGGCTTATTATTTTTTGACAAGTATAATCCAGTTTATCCGTTTATTTATTAAAACATTATGCACTAGTAAAAAAAAACTGTACAAAGGCGGACTTAATGCCTGAGGCATTTTCTACCAGTCAACCTTAGGGCGATGCAGAGACAAAATATGGTAGGTGCAACATAGGGATAGATAGCTCGGAAATAAGTATAACGACTACAGCAAATCACCGCTGGGATGTTTCAGCCAACTTCTGACGAATATGTTCACGTGCCTTCACTTTATAAGATAACCGGTAGGTTGCCGTCCTGATGTTCAGAGGGAGCTCATTCCTATGAAAGACCGCCTGGACAAAGAAAGAAGAATAAATGAAGCCAGAACGGTGCGAAGGAGCATAAGTATTGAATTACGCGTAAGTAAGCATAGTAGCGTATAAAGGCTTCTACAGACCGGCGTGACACGCGACGAGACACAAAGGCTCCGCGTGTCGCGCGACGAGCGGAACCTTTGTGTAGCGTCGCGAGTCGCGCGGGTCTGTAGAAGCCTTAAGTATTGATTTTGCGTTTACTTCCATTACGACAGAAATTACGTACTTAAAGAAACTGACGGCTTTTGAATGGCACTCCGTGACCGAAGTTGTGCACGACTACTGCCGTCTCTGGACGATGCCGGGCGATGCGGTGCTTCCATGCTCTGTGATCTTACCCAAGTTCGAAGTAATGTTTACTATTTTCAGGTTTTTATTTTAAAACCTAGGAACTAACTACTTGGTTTAAATAGCTTTTAACACGTGGTAAAATGGATAGTTAATACAAAAAGTTAAAATCGTTTGAATAGAATAGAATTTTTCTTTATTAGAGTAACCAAGACTCAACAAGATTGTTAGTAAAACTTACGACTATGTTAGTAAGCAGAGACTCCAAACAAAACCATGGAAAACAGTACAAGAAATAACGGCTGGTCACCATTGCGACATCCCATGAGAGACGGCACAACAGTGACCCACGTATACACAGTCTAGGCGACTCGCAACCACACCGTTTGAATTTGAATTAATTAATTACCCCTAGAGCTTTTTTACACACACCAGTTTTCATACCAATCTACTTCCAAAAATCAATTACGATTCGATTGAAAACATACATATATCCACAGTTGTCGAGCTGTTGCAAACGCGTTATGTTTGCTTTGAACAAAGGAAAGCTGATCTAAAAGCAAATATTGCCGCGATATTGCGTCGCTTTTAAAAATTGGAATGCTACAATGTAACAAATGTCGGTTTGTGTTCGACCACGAAAACTGATTGGCATCAATAAATGTACCTAAATTATAGTTATCAAGTCATTTCAGAAGAGTTAGTGACATAATGTTAAGGCGACGATAACCGACTTTTAATGATTTTATACTGAAGATCATGTCTAAACGAGTAGTGTTAATGATTTGAAAAAAATATTATATAAGTACGTTAAATTAGAGCATTTTCTCAATAACTTAATATGTGAATATTTTAGATTATGTTTATATTACTTATTGAAATTAATTTGTAAAGTTATGTCTAACGCGGATAAAAAACTGAGAATGGCGCAAAATCTACCAAGCGTATTTTTCTGAAACCTTCACCAATTTAAAGATAATTTAATTATTGATCTTTTAGTATGTATACGCGTTTTATTAAAATACCTTTTATTTTGTGTATAATAAATTAATAATGCGTCAAATTGGGGACAGCGCTCCTTGATGGGCGAGTCCTATTACTGGCTGAACGTAAAACGCGTTGCGTGACCTCAATACAGAACACGCAAGCTAACCACTCAAGGTCACTGGCATATATCTGCGTCTTAAGACGGAAAATTGCGGCGTGTTTACATCTGAAATACTTTTAAAATTAAATATCCTATGATGACACATCAGGCCGAAATTACGCTGCGTAATCTTCATAGAAAACAAGCAAGCGGAATTTGCATCTCGTATTTCTTGGCATTTGTTGCTACGCTTAGATAGTCTTTAGTTTTGATGTCGCCGCGTCGGGACCATGGGAAAAGACGATATTAGGTTCCAAGACAAGTCTTTGTTTTAATATTTTACTTCTTTTTTTTTTCATGTTGTAATTTTTTTTTCGTATTTAGTATCTTCCTAGTGTAAATAATTAGCTGTGTGTTTGTAATCAGTAAATAATAAAAGTTAAAAGAAATATTTTACATATTAGATACATAATTAACATTGTTTGATGATTTATCTGATCACATCATTGAGTCGAACATCCAATAACTCTCGCCATCTCATTGCGTGATCAGATCATGTACCTAAAAGGGCTCCGATCCAGTTTGAAACTTTTAGGGTTATCCTAAAACATTGTATGTAAAACCGTAATCGACCACAAACAAAACAGAATATCCTAAAATAGGCGTTTTGATCAGAAAATGTACCTTGGATCTATGACAACCGCGAAGAAGTAAAATATACTCAGGAAATATTACACTACAGCTAATGAGCGTTCCAATTTTAAAATAAATTTTTAGTTTCATGTTTTTGATGTGTAGGTAACATCTTTCTTCTTGCTTTCAGCGGGAGTGATTTTGTGAAAAGGGACGGAAATGTGTAACAGGAAGTGACAGCTTGAGCATGGAATAAGTAAGTACTTTTTAATAGCATGGAATTAGTATGTATTTTATAATAGCATGGAATTAGTGTACCATGGAAATAGTAAGTACCTACTATACAGGGTTATTTTTAAAACGTCAATAACCTCTTAATGGTCATTGTACTCATCATTATGAACAACTTTTACTATGGGACCAAACCTGAAAGTAGAGGGATTCCAATTTCGACCAGTGGGCGACCACTAGTAGATAATGAATAATTATTCGAATAAATATTTCAGTATTTAGCTTTTTTAAATTTTGAGGTTGATTTCTGTCTCTGCTCAGTTCCTTATTACCAAAGTGAGATGTCAGATGTTACACATCATACGCGACTACTGTAAAGCTTTTTACTTATAAGTTTTATGACGGTGGAACTGAAATTCTGCAAACATTTTCATGAAATTCGGGAGGGATCGATTGACGACCTTCTAATGATTCAGCTGACAGATATTGCCGAATAAAATACTGTTACAAACGATTCCCTAACTAAATGTTGTTCTGAGGACCTTTCAAAACCTTCTTAGGAATTTCTTGGGAAACGCCTGAGGCGTCCGAATTTTTTTATAATCCGCGTTGAAAGCTGTTTAGAGACCTTTTGTATATCTATGTCGATGAAGGACCTTTTTCTTCAATAAATATAGCTCTTACAGATCCTGTCACTATGAAAATTCAGTACCTACTAAACGACCATTATACGCAGTACGCAATGCTATCAAAACCGTACGCTTTGAAATCACGTTCAATGCTAACGATTTCGTTGGGTTGAATAACCGCATGTATTGTATGAATTATTCTGGATTCTACCTAACCTGGTCAAGCACGTAAAGCAACATTACCTATTTCCTTTAAAAGCTCTTACGAGTACCTGCCATTTTATGAAGAGAGTCAATAATGAGATGTATTTTGACATCAACATCAAGTTAAATTACATTACGTTTATTAAAAATAAACTAAAGATCATAGGCCTATATTTATATCTTGGTGCTGCGTTGCCTTTGACGAAATCTTTTACATAGTATATCTGTTCACCAAAACCCACAGAGCATTAAAAGAAGTAGGACTTCCTCATCCTATTTTTCCAAACTCATATTTACGACAAGATATTTGCCTCAACCGCAAACTTACCTTGCGCAAACATTTTCGCCTCACCATAGACGTTAAGACCTCAATAGGGTAATATTTCCAATGCTAAGAAGTGCAGTGAGCGGTGTGCGCCTCGGAAAAGGCAAGAGATTGGTACATAATATTGCAATCTCCGTCGGCAAACACTTGCTATATGCGTTAGGAAGCAATACTTATTCGCGTCGAGCGCCGTGGTTAAATTTCCCAACGTACAGCGATTCGCTCTTTCGTATTTAACCACTGGTGGTTAAATTGTCTTGTATTGTATGTGTGTCTGTGTATATGTACTCATTGCTACGTTGTAACACTTGATTGCTGGTTCTATTTATCATAAGGCTTTGAGACCTTTTGTTCTTTTTTCAGATTGTATCTATTATTAACTAAGACATTGTTTAATTATTTCAACTGGGGATGGTACCTATCAGTAAACTTCAAACAGCTCTTGAATGCCTTAGCTAGTTATGTAAATACTTCCTCCATAAATATCAATATTAATTTGAAACTCATTAAGTTAACAAAGACAAGTTCTATAAACAAGAACATTCCTTAAATAGCTTCTCATAAATCTTTTTCTCTTCAAATACATTTACATACAACGTTTGAAAGCCCACTTAAATTCCTTCATTCAGTTAAGATTCACTCTACTCTATTTTGAAAGACAAAATTTTAATACCCGAATTTATAGTTGAAACTGGAAGGTCCCGATTCACGCGAGCTAACATCCTAGGATATTGCGGGGCTTTATACAGTTAATTCCTGAAATATATATTTTATCTTAACCATATTCTGTTTAAAACGTCTCTTAGTGATTACGGAATGGAAAATACAGAAATTAAGGCAAAGTTTCGGCGGGTGCCTCTTTTATGACGTGTTCTTATCTCCCGGGAACGGCGCGTGTGGCGCGAGTGTGGAGTTACAACATTAACTTTGCCACTCTAAACTTTCATTATCTGTTCCCTTACACAGTATTACCGCTGCATAAGGAATACAATGCCTTATTTCCACTTTCTCGGTTGCATTGATAACGTGGTTGTTGTTGTACAAGTGGTACCTATTGTGGCAGTGCCGCTTTGTTTGCGAGTGTCGCCGATATATCTCGAAAGTTTTGCGGTGCAGCAACGCATCTCCACAAGCCCTGGTTATATCAACTCATATCACAATTAAAATAATTATACTCCATAGTAAAATATAAATTGCAAAAAAAAACTAAGACACTTAATTTAAAAAAAAGTCCACTTTAAATAATAACATTCTCAATAAAAGATTCTATTAAAAGTCAATTTGTATTCTGGAAAATATTCAATCGATTTGAGTGTAATCGAATTCGAATGGAATTGTCGACGAATGATTTAAAAAATATCGCGATTCGTATCTGGAAAATACCGCACAGCTTTTAATGTGTACGTATGGAGTGTTCGATAGAAGGATTGCAATGTTTGTTTCAATTTCCTGAGGTGTGAGAGCAGCCGCGTCTCACATCTCATGGAAACTCAATGTTTTGTAGAGGAGTATTCATTCATCAATGTAAACTCAACTGCAAGGCTTCTAGTTTCAATCGAAATAGAAAAGTCACTATTTATTTTGACTTGGAATTGTTTTCACATCAGCCCACTGACTGTCCGAAAAAACATAATAAGGTCAGGGTTAATGCCATGGCAACCTATTTGGCTGGCAGTTTCAAGATCACAATACGTCGAAACAGCACAAAGAAGGATACATAATAATTCTGTCGGTCTATTCTGAAAGAGAGACGGGTTAGACTGGAAGACGACTCCCAGGTATTTTGATATCATCTATATTCTATGTTCTATGTTATAGGGTTTGTTTTCCGCACTTAGTTCTTCATGTGGACCATTGTGCGTGGGCCATGGCGGCCGTCAGTTGATTATTCCAACCAGCCGTGAGCCCACCCTTCCAGAAGCTGATTAGGTCTCCTGGCCTGCTTAGGATATCTGTGAACGATCTGGGTGACCCGAGGGTTTCTGATCTGATCTGGGTGACGCCATTGTGACATCATTTTTATCCACCGTTACAAAAATACTTATTAAGTACCAATTTTAGCCATCGAGTTTTTTTTGGCTATTCTTAGTAGTTATCCGTTTCTGATGGATTAAGATTTCTGTGCCGGCCAGTACTTATGGAAAAATAAGGAAAAACTACATGATACGATTTCGATGAGTAATTGGATCGGTAGCAGAAGTAATGTGGCTCATATTACGTTTTATAGAGGATCCTGATTAAGCGATGTGTTCTATTTATTTATCGGAATTGGTTTCCCTATTTTATTTTAGCTTTTTAGGGGTATCAATAATTTACAATGAAGGTACCATTACCAACCACCACCATGGTTACCATTTTGAATAGTTGAAGAGTAGATTAAAAAGGTTTTCGGCTTTCATTATCATCAGTAAAAAACTGTTGTTTGGGTAAATGAAAATGATGTCCATTGTCATTTACCCAGACAATATTTTTATATCTATCGTGTAAAATCGAAATAGTGTAAATTACTACCACAAACAATAATTTTGATACAAATCCATTAGTTATTTTGACTTCAATAATAGAATCAGCATTGGGTCAATCTATTGTATACCTTACCTATGTATTATACTTAAAATCGTAGCAAAGTTAAAATTTTACATTTTTGAAGAATTGTAATGTGGTCTGGGATCGATTCTAATAGCGTGTGAATGTCACAGTCGATGGTTCCACCTGCGGAGTCAGAAGAAAACTTTAGCGCGGGCGTCCCTGAGGTGACAGAAGCGGAGATGAGGACGGCCGTGATGCGGCTTCGGGAGAAAAATACTACCCCGGGGACCAACGGGGTACCCGGCCGCGCCCTCGTTCTCACCTTTAAAGCTCTAGAGCCCCGACTGAGAGGACGCTATTCAGCGTGTCTCGAGCAGGGCCAGTTTCCCATTCAGTAGAAGACAGGTTCGTTGGTCCTGCTTAGGAAGGTGGGGCGCCCTGCGGACTTCCCATCTGAGTAGGTTCGCCTGACGAGGTGGGCAAGTTGTTCGAGAGGATAATCGCGGACCACCTCATCAGCCACTTGTGCAGAGATGGGCTGGACCTGGACGACAACCAGTTTGGTTTTCGGCATGGGCGCTCCACCATAGACGTAATTATGCGGTGAGATCCCTGGCGGAAGTGGTGTCTCAGGGCAGGGTGATGCTGGCGGTGTCCTTGGACATATCCACCGCCCACAACACCCTGCCTTTAAGAAAAAAAAATCACCCTGCCCTGGAGTTGTATTAGGGAGTGTGTTATAATCGAGTGCGTCCCTACCTCCGCCACGAGGTCGGGGCCTATTTGGCAGAAACGTCGGCAGAAAAGACGGAAGAGGCCAGCCGGCACAAGATGTCGTGCGGTATTTCACAGGGTTCGGTTCTAGGACCGCTCCTGTGGGACATCGGGTAAAACTAGGTATTGAGGGGCGAGCTCCAGCCGGGGGCGAACCTGGTGTGTTACGCGGATGACACTCTGGTCACGGTTCGGAGGAGCTCGAACTGGGAGGCAGCGTTGCTGGCTACGGCTGCGGTCTTACAGGTGGTGAACCGCATCCGGCGCCTGGGCCTGGAGGTAGCCCTCAACAAATCCGACGCGCAGCGGATGGGAGGAGGCACGGCTCGCTGTTATTTAGGGCAACGCAGGTGCTCTCGGGGCACGGCTGCTTCGGGCTGTACTTGCGTCGCATAAGCAGGGAGCCAGACGCTCGGTATCATTATTGCATCCACTGTCGGGAGGACACGGCGTGCCATACGCACGCAGGATGTGCAGCTTGAAAACCATGAATGTACCTACTTTAATCTTAACATTACATATCATCACGACTGTATTCACCACTGGGTTATGCAGAGATGTACATATAATAGTACACCCACATTTCGTCAGTTCACCGTACGCCGTTCTCTTTTTCTTATAATCCCGCATTCGGGTTCCCATCACATAATGATATGAAATATTTGAGCCAGGGTCATAGCTGACCGTATGAAATTGCTACAGAAGACTGCGGAGTCGACATCAGGGCTAACTGCTTGTCACACGGACAACTGTACGTCGCTTGCTTCCGCGTCACCAGTCCTGAGTCTCTGTATATTTTTGCTACTGAAACCAAAACTAAAAACGTAGTATACAGGAAAGATTTATAAAAATAACATAACATCACGCCTGTAATCCCCGTATGGTTAGGCAGAGGTGTACCTCTAAAACACCCACATTTCGCCAGTTATGTTTAGGTCCCATGTAATAGGGAGCGAGCCTATTGCCATTAATTACCGGGCACAAATCTACTGACAAATTCCAGATGGTAAACCCAATAACACTTTGCCTGACCCGGGAAACGAACCCAGGACCTCATGCTCAACAATAGCGCTGGCGAACACTAAACCAACCAGGCAGTATTTTTTATAAAAATGTGGTTGTTATTTTAATATATTGTGGTCTCTTACGACTTCGACGCGAACGAAGCTACTTTAGAATAAAAACGAGTAAAAATAGCAGTTCTCTACACGTTTTTGAAAACGCACGAAAAAGGTTGTATTTTATTAAACGTGTGTTGACAAGTGCTGTAGGGCATTTAGTTATTGGTGCAGCTAGTTCGAATGTGGGGAGTAGTTCACAGACACTCCACACTGCAACTATTTCCATCAGGCTTTGTGCCCAATTGTTCGTAGCATAGTATTCTGAATAATGCATGAACATGTTAACTTTTCATAAAGGAACCTACATTTTGGAAGTTGTTGTTAGATCAAAATTAAAAACAATACATTTAGAAACTAGAAACTATCAAACGATACAATTTCATCGAATGTCCCTTATCATATTTTACGCGTAACAGAAAGGTATTGATAATTATCTAGACTGCATAAAAGTACCTAAAATGCACCGAAACAAACAAAAATACAACTTCAAACGCCATTGAACATTTAAGATCAAAATGAACTCAGAATTAATCAAAACATTCTCATCAACGAATTCCTAATAAACGGTTTAACAGTGAATTTCGCCAGACAATCAGGCGTTAACGGGCTGTTCATCGGGTGACAATGAAAGTGTTTCATTGAGCTGTCCATTTGCGAGGGGTGGTGTGGTAGGCACGTCGAGTCGCGTGAACGCAGTGACGCAAGCGGCGTGGAAGGCGCGTTAATGGGTCCTTCGCCCGCAACCTGTCAGATGACTGTCTGCCTGCGCCTGCTTCGGATCGGGCGGACATCGCTGAGTAAAGTTTCGCTCTTTACACTTAGATGTTTGAACGGTGAACGGACGTTTTGCGAAGAGTGATGGAGGATGACGCGGTGGAGAAGGGTTAATAAACATGAATATATTTTTGAAGTTTGATGTTTAGCATGTGGACTATGAATTAATGATTTAAAGAAAGATTCATATTCAATGGGGGCATACTCCCAAGATAAGAAGAGTTTAACAATATTAAACACAACTTCTCTACTTTTACGAAAATATATATAAGTACAGGTGTGTGTCTCAATTAATTTGATAGATGGCGTGTCCTTTATCGGAGAAATAACGAACTCTATATTTTGTGCCTTATTGTTCTTTGTTGAACTGGGCAAACACAATGAAGTTATTCAGGCCAATTCATTTATGGGCAAAGGAACACAGAAAATCGAGTGTCACTCACGACGGTGTCTGTTTGATGTTCGTTCCATGTATTCAAGTCATGTTTGCTGCTCATAATGTACAACGAGGTCATGTCATATTGTTCATAGTAGTACCTACCTATTTTAAGTTTAAAACGGCTAGCATTGACTGAAGCTCTGATTTGACTTGAAGTATTAACTTCATTTAATTTTCCAACTCACGCTGATTTCTTTTTTAAAAGATTGACGTTTAAGACGGAGATATATGCCAGTGACCTTGAGTGGTTAGCTTGCGTGTTCTGTACTGAGCTCACGCAACGCGTCGTACGTTCAGCCAGTAATAGGACTCGCCCATCAAGGAGCGCTGTCCCCAATTTGACGCATTATTAATTTATTATACACAAACCAAAAGATATTTTAATAAAACGCGTATACTAAAAGATTAATAATTAAATTATCTTTAAATTGGTGAAGGTTTCAGAAAAATACGCTGGGTAGATTTTCCGCCATTCTCAGTTTTTTATCCGCGTTAGACATAACTTTACAAATTAATTTCACTATGTAATATAAACACAATCTAAAATATTCACATATCAAGTTATTGATAAAATGCTTTAATTTAACATATTTTTTTTCAAATCATTAAAACTACTCGTTTAGACGTGATCTTCAGTATAAAATCATTAAAAGTCGGTTATCGTCGCCTTAATTTTTAACGTTTGCGAACAATTTTAAACAATTCACATTCTTCCAGCTTAACACACGCCCGTTGCATAGAAAAAAAACATTTTAAATTTAAAAACAAATCAGAAAACCTGCGTTGCGCGCAGCAACTCTGGTCTAACAAGCAAAAAAACATTTCCATCCAACTTTTCAGCTAGATTTCCAACCTAGCTCGCTCGTCTACAGTTCAATGGAATTCAGAATTCTATTCCGATGCAGTGTTAATGAATTCGCATAATGAAAACTGTATGTAACTAGTTTGATGTGTTCGAAATTAAATGTCACTATAACGACGATGGGTCGGGTACTCGGGTGTTAGGGTAACAAAACGGATGCTTATTTCACAAAACTTTGTTAAACTGTCCCGTCCACGAGTCGTGTAGCAAGTTTTCGACATGTAACTGAGATCGCATTTCGTATTCATCAAACATCCATTCTAGTCTCAATATACGTGCCGAAACTTGGTATCGCCCTGGGGTTCATCTTAGTTCCCGCAATGGGTACAACTTGTGAACTCGCGCCGCCGAACTTACAGACCGCGTGTTTACAGCTGCGAGGAAGGTCAACTTTAATAATATTACGAATTACACTTTCCAATGTTCTTCCTACTGTAATTAATGTTAATCCCTAATTTACATGACATTATTTGAAAGACAGAGATAAATTAGGGTTTGTTTTTAATTTTTAATTTTGATCGTAATTTTGATTCTAATTCTATAAGTTTACGAGTTTATTTTATTTTTATTTTGTATTATGACATGTGTAAAATTTACGTATGGATATTTATCTGAAATAAATTATTTGATTTGATAAATGATGGGACCCAAAAACATTTTAAAAGGAATAGGATTTTTGACAAAGTAAACGTGATACAATAAATAAGAAACCCGTAAATAATACACCTAACATGTTATTATAATATAACAAACAAGTCACTGAATATCGTAAGAGTATAAACACAGATTCGCGGCTGGTCGTTCTAGTGAGAAGGGTATGAAAGGAAACACGACATTACAAATATAATCAAATAATTCTATATCAAGTAACACTCAGCTTTTGTCTGTAAAAATATGAAACAACCAATGAAGTGTGAAGCAATTCAGCGCAATATCTGGAGTTTATTATTAGACCGCAGATGTATTTTATAGATAATTTCTATTCCTTTTAATGCTGGCCTTTTAATACTTGCATTTAGTGTATTTGGGATAGACTCTTCGTACTTCAATCAGACATCTGTTTAATAGAATACTGAAGTCCTTCGCTAATTCTTGTACTTTCACTTAATTAAATTAAGTTTTTGACTTAAGGCTGCAATATTCGAACTTAGGCTTTCCTGTTATAAGTTCTAATATTGCAGTCATTAAGTCAGCTTATTAAGTCAAACTAATTTCATGACAAGTTACATACTTATTTCGAAAACAATGACTTAATTGTATTTCACTCCCTCACAAAAACAGTATTTTATTAGTAAACAATTTACAACTAAGTCTGTTAAATCCGACAATTGGTGACTTTTAGAGTTCGCACAAAATCGTGGGAAACTTACATTATTTGCAATATTTGAATAAAGTTGCGCACAATCGACACTTAATTCAATTAAAATGAAGCTTTCAGAATTGTAAATTATTTTGAATGGAGCGTGTTAATTGAAAGGTTTATATTTTAAAGCTGTACATATTATTCAAATATTTAATTATGAAAAATCTTTAAGTATTTCTTCAAAGTGATGACCATTATCCATGGAGTTAGCCTAAAATTTTCGCAAACAAGTAATTCGGCTCCGAGGCATTCGTGGTATTTTCGCTGGCTGGAATAAAACATTTCGATTTCGATTTAAAGTGAGTGGAAGGTACTGAAAGAGCTCGTAACTTTGAATTTCCAAAAGGCATTGTTATTACAGTTAATGTACGATGTGTACTATTTTTTTAAATGTTTCATTGAAAAATAGATTGTAAAATGCGATTCAAACAATTGGTGTGTTTGCCTTGAAATAAAGGAATTATCAAGATCAAAAAGCTAGAAATGTCAATAGAAGAAAAAAAAACTAACGCGTTGAGCTTTTCTTATGTCATAAAAATATATGCATACTTGACCTATTTATTACTTGCACTGATTTCAAAGTGCAATAAAAAGGGTGTCACATCCAGCCGTAGGTCCCAGGTCAATGTGATTCCGGGCAGCGTCGCTCGGTCACGTCGCAGAGTGCCGACCGATGTACCGCGGACCGCCACTCCGCAGTAAAAAGAACCGCACCATTCTCCATTTAAATAATATATAGCAACTCTTTGATTCGACGCTCTATATTGTTTGAATGTAGCAACGATATATGGGCAGAAGCATTTAATAGCTTCATACATTTCAATAGGTATCTACTTCCAAAAAAGCTTCGTTTGAACTTTGAAATATACTGTGGGTTATTCCATAACAGCAAAAGTTTATTTTATAATAGAATATATCTTATCTCATTTATTTATTTATTTATTTACAATTCATATTTTCAACATTGAATAACCAAATTCAATTACTGCATCGTATAAAGATACTATAAATAAAAACCATGATTCCTATTCACATCGTTGCGACTCCAAATACAAGCGAATGATTAAATTGGAAATTCAATAATATGTCTACTACATCAGACAATAAAACGAAGCCAAAGATGTGAAAGGGTATCATAAATAAAAGGCTTGAGTATAAAAGTGTTCTTTATGAAGTGTCGCCGCAGAGGAGTGGAGGCCACGCGCCGCCCGCGCCGCCACCCGACCGGCTGTCGTTGATACCTATTTGAAAGTCCTGTAATATTAACTGGGACGCTCCTTACTACATCACCATTATCGATAGTTTTACGAATGAAACAAAAGAAAAAACTGACAGTCGTAAGACTTCACGTCAGAAGTGAAAAATTCTTAGCTTCACAAACTTGTAAATTTCTGTATACTAACCGATATTTGTATCTAAGCGTGACGGTCACGTGAGTTCAGTGCTTTTTACCCACCTCAAAAGTGCCCAACGTGCCTAAAGGAGTTCTTCATTAAAAGTATCTTGGTGTTGTCTCTCCTTCTCCCTGTAACCCAACCAAGGGTTGTCTTTAAAAGATCGCTTTCAGCGATAAGACCGCCCATTTTGTCACCCTGTGTTCTGTGTTTCTACATTTATGTCTGTAATTCATATGGTGTAAATAATAACGAGTATTAAAAAATACAAATAAATCTTATTGTTTTTCTCACAAAGATTTCAGTTCTTACTATAAACATCCTTCCAACATTCCTTCCGTCTACAAACGTCCTTTCTTCCCATGTTTTCCCGAAAACGAGTAAGTGACTTATACAGAAATGTAATGTTACCATTCTTCAGCTAGCATAATAAAGATTGTTGGATATAAATATTTTATTGGATAACCCCCACTTAGTATAAATATAGAGCGAGTTTGTCGTAAATATTTTCTGTAAGTATACATAATGTAAACAGACTTTAGCTTAATACCACAAAAAGGACCAATAAAATCTAGGTACTTGTAGAAAGTATTTTTTGCTAAGATTTACCTTTTTAATAGTGTTATAACATAGATATAAAAAAATATTTTATATGGTAGTGATTTAATTTTGCACAATATTTATAAACGAATAAATTGATTGAACAATGTGCAAACAGAATAGGAAGCAAAATCATTAAATTAAATAAAACCAGATATTCATTTTTCCAACGCATAGGCAGTTTTTCGGTATTATTTTTTGCCATAGAGAGTAACGACAGCATATATTCTCAAATCGGTGGAGCCATTTAGGCTCGTGTAATATTTTTTTTAGTTTTCCATCCATCATTTTTGGTTTCAGCAACTTTTACGTGGTGGAAAATGTGTAAAATGTCATGTATCCCATGTAAACAATAGCACTCTAGGATTTTTTTTGTAATGAATCGCAAAAATAGTAATCATCCGGAAAGTCTGGAGAATTAATTCACCAATCAAGTCCATTTCTAGGACAGATATGTAAGAAAAACATCGATACGTCTTCCACGATAAGAAAGTGCATCACTAGCACAGAACGGTCCCGACCGACAGAGGGTCGCAGTCGGGAGGGAGACTCTAATAAAATATGTAGATTTGATGACTTGTCACATTTTTTGTTACAAATCTGAGATTCAAAGTTTTTTAGTCACTTTACCAGACCCTTCGGTTCTTTTCATTAAGACTTTAATAATGTGGAATTGGGTACTTAATCTTTCTCATCGAGGATGTGTCGTTGAACTCGATTCTTGGGCTTTTAATTAACTTACAAGCATTTCTAATATTCCTTTGGAATGAAGTATAATGGAGTTTGATGAGGTTTAATACTTGCAGTTTAAAGGCTTCGTTTCTTGATCCTTACCTATTGTGTGAGAGACTTTTAGTATTACAACTTTTTTATTTACTATTAATAACTATAGTAACGTGCTTTGAGAAAATATAGAAGGAATACATTTTTTAGTCCGTTTGGTGCCGGACGTGATGAATAGTACTATGTCATTTCTTCCCGTGGGTGTCGTAAAAGACGACTAAGGGACTTACTAGAGAATGGGCAGCGTTCTCTATGCATTTTAACACCATACTGCGATCGCTAACCTGCCTGCCAAGCGTGGCGATTATGGCTAACCCGCCCTTTAGGGGAAGCCTATATCCAGCAGGGGCCGTTTTTCGGCTGAAACGATGAATAAAATGATTTTTTTTACATCTCAATAAAAGCAAGTACTTATCACTAGTTAAAGTTAACGGGGAAACATAGTTTAATATAAGTAACCAACTAGTGTATTGTTTTAGTGTTTTGCATTTACATAGATGAGTACAAGTTGAACATCAGTATCTAAATACTAGCCGCAAGAACATGACTAGGGTTCAGATTACTAAGCCTATGATTAGTTACTGGCGTAGCGCGGCTTCGGCCTACGCTATCTTGACCTACGGGATTTTGGAGCTAATGCCTGCGGCTACGCGCTACGAGCTACGAGCTATGGCCTACGACTGGTTATTTTTTCGTTTGTTTGTTTCATGTTTGTGTCTGGCGTTTATTATATTGTTACTAGAACTATATTAGATTTTGCATTTTTGCAGTGTTGGTATTTTTTTTAGGAGAGCCGTTTAAAGAAAGTTGAAATTATATCACGCTATTACACAAAAATGTGCAGTGACGCTGATAGCACACCTCCGCCTTGAAACCATAGCAGCGAAATCGCAGTAGTTCAATTGTACTAGTTCGCGTCATGTTCCGCTACTCGAATCGGATGCGAGTAGAATAGAAAATAAATATTACGATCTATTAGGTACGAGTATTTTGAAGAATATTAAAAAATATTATAAATAAACACCACCACTTATTTCTTTTGTGCATATTGTATTGGCATTCTAGTGTTCACTTAACGTTATTGTGTATTGCAAATAAGGTCGATTACAACGTTAATAATCCGGAGTTTAGGGCAAATAATGATTAAGATTGGAAATTGTGTGCCTCCAAGTTGAGTATTATGCCCGAAGATAAGTGGTAGAATGTTGTTTGGGGAAAAGTTATTGATTATCCATGTACCTACAAGCGTTTGGTTAATATCGAGACCCGAGACCACTAGCATCGTGCTTAAACATTCAAGGCTATGTTTGCTCAGATTATCGTTAAACATAACATATTTTTTTTACTTCTTTACTTGTTACCTAGCATTCTACTTCTACTTTTTTACTAGAAGTCCGATGAATAATGTAGCCACAGACTGGATAGATAAATTTCTTGCCGCATTTAAACCCTGGAGGGTGAAAATAGTTGTGCAATTTTCCTTATTGGTCACTACAGTTCCTGTCCAGGGGTCATTATGTTCTTGGAGGGGAAAGGTTTATCCACAGTTCGCATCTCCCATCCACTGCTGTCTTCCAAGGAGGATGTGTGGTTTAAGCGGGCAAGGGGAAGCTGTTGTCTATACATAGGGTGACAGCTATCATCGCGGTGAAACGATGCCATACTGGACATACGAATTTCCCAGATGAAGAAGAAAAAACTATGCTAGTTGTGTAGAGAACCAGCGTCGATGCTAGTCGATGTAAGGCGGATGTAAGTTGTGATAAAAACCATTTTTTTTTTGCTTACTTTGTTACCAGTTCAATCTGTATGTCGAAGACCTTCCTAGAGTGATATTTTGTACAGTGATCCAAGCCATCTTGCTTCAAGAGGCTGAGAGCCCTTTTGTTGGAAGGTTTTGGAGATGGAAATCATAGGAGTGGAACTTATATAAAAATAAAATATAATAAAATAATTTTTATTTATCTCCAGAAATGATATGTTATACTAGATATACATATTAAGTTGACAGGTATTTTGAGAAAGTTTTGTAATTTATGGGAGATTTGGAGTCTAAACTAAGCCTAGGCCTGTATTTTAGAAGTCCAGGCCATTATCATTACATGCATGCATGCATTAGTGTGTTTTTTTTTTTTTTCGTCAATTTGTATTTTATTTTTGTAATGTGTGTTTTGTTTGTGCAGAATAAACAATTTTTCTTTCTTTTTCTTTTTCTTTCATTTTCACTGATAATCATCCTACCAAAAAAACAGCATACCTACCTACTGTAGCTTCACACACACTGCATTCATTATAAGTACAGTTTTATAGAACACAGTGTGGTTGTGATAAAATCACAAAAAAAATCTTAACCACCGACATTTGTTTTGAGTAAAATCACTTAATACAATTGTGTTAAATGATTTTATTCATAACAAATGTCAAATCAAACTCATGAAACAGACATATTGTCAAATGCCAAAAATAATAAACGAATTTAGATTTTCTGGAGGATGCATCCTCCAAAAAGTCTAAACTCTTTTATTATTTTTGTCGAGTAAAAAATGTGTATAATAAAAAATAAATAATATTTAATTTTTTTATCACATTTGGTAGCAAGAAAATCGATTATTAATAGACAGTACGGCTTATGTCAAGACCTTGATGTTAATTAATATAATGTGTCAAAAAGTTAGAAGGAGATGGAGAAATGGTTTTCTGATGATGGCAAATGGTGCAGCTTGAGCAGTTGCATTTGGCCGATTTTTTTCTTTGAAATTTGTTCTTATTACATCTGTCTTCTTGAACATCAATAATTATGTAGATTTAGTAGGTGCACGCTCCCGGTCCCGCAAGTCTGATTTTGCGAATATAATTGGGTATTTCGGAGTTCACCATTTTACATGTCGTGTATGTACGACATGTAAAATGGTGAATTCCAAAATACCCAACTATATTCGCAAAATCAGACTTGCGGGACCGGAAGCGTGTCTTCAATTAATATTTAAAAAAATAAACGAGCGAGCCTTACAGTAGTCGCATATGATGTGTAACACATCTCACCTTGGCAATAAGCAACTGAGCAGCAACAGAAATTAACTTCAAAATATTTATTCGAATAATTATTTATTACTAGTGGTCGTCCACTGGTCGAAATTCGACCCCTCTACTTACAATCTGTATAGTATCTATTTCCATGAGTACACTAATTCCATGCTATTATATAGTACTTACTAATTCCATGGTATTAAAAAAAGCTTACTTATGCCATGCTCAAGCTGTCACTTCTTGTTACACACTTACGTCCCTTTTCACGAAATAAACACACACATAAAAATAAGCCGTTTAGTGTTAACGTAGGCAGATAATGTAGTGGGTTTCAGACACTTGTGAAAAGACCAATTGTGTGTTGTATAGGCGTGAGGTGGGCTAACAATCACTTGACTTAAAACATTGAAACGTCAAGTAGATTGTTACCTTACGACTTACATACACCTACTCTCTGTCGGAGTCTTCTTAGAAATTCGTAACAAATGGTTTTCTGTGGCTGTTCGTGGCGAGAACATAAATAAAATGACATACATAGCATCACGCCTGTAATCCCCGAAGAGATTAGGCAGAGGTGTACCCATATTTTGCCAGTTATATTTAAGTCCCATGTACCTAATGGGGGGCGAGGCTATTGCCATCAACTGGGCACAAATCCAGACTCCGGGCTGCTACTGAGAAATTTCCTACTAAAACCTAATTAAAAATCCCAATAACACTTTGCCCGACCTGGGAATGAAACCTAGGACCTCATAGCGCAGTAGCGCTTGCGACCACTGGACCAACGAGGCAGTCCGGTAAATAAAATAAATCTCGGTTCGCGTAACGAAAGAAGTTTTAAGCTGCGGTCTTGTGAGTGTATAAAACAGCCAGTGTGAATTTAAAAAAATAATGACGCGGTGTGTTCCACGTTTAAAGTTTAAACAACTTCCGTTCGCCCGATCACACTTTCCGTAACGCTCTCGTCACGCATTCACCAGCTTACTCCCCAAATCAAGCGTGCGTAAAGAAGTTTTACTTCAAAAACACCTTACCATTTAGCTGGCTTAATAAAACAAAATAAACTTAATATTTATGTTCGGGTATGAACAAACTTAACAAAACGGTTTGCTCTATTTGACGCTTTTGGTTACCTAACGAGTGCGTTGGATGTGGTTGGATTTTGATGAAACCAATTGATGGGATCCATATGTGCCAGTGACCTTGAGTGGTTAGCTTGCGTGTTCTGTACTGAACTAACGCAACGCGTTGTACGTTCAGCCAGTAATAGGACAGCCCATCAAGGAGCGCTGTCCCCAATTTGACGCATTATTAATTTATTATACACAAAAAAAAGGTATTTAAATAAAACGCGTATAGGAAGAAGAAGAAGGTTTCAGAAAAATACGCTTGGTAGATTTTGCGCCATTCTCAGTTTTTTACCTGCGTTAGACATAACTTTACAAATTAATTACACTATGTAATATAAGTAAACATAATCTAAAATATTCACATATTAAGTTATTGAGAAAATGCTCTAATTTATCATATTATTTTTTCAAATCATTAACACTACTCGTTTAGACGTGATCATAAGTATAAAAGTTGTTTATCGCTTAATGGGTAACAACGCCTTTGTTTATCCACATATACTCTGTAATTAATTTATATATGTAGGTTATTATAATCATCATCTGCCTGCCTATTCCCAACTATGTTCGGGTCGGCTTCCAGTCTAACCAAATGCAGTTGAATACCAGTACTTTATATGGAGCGACTACCTATCTGACCTTCACAACCCAGATACTGGGTAACACCATACCCCTTGGAGAGACTGGTTGTCAGACTTTCGGGCTTCTCACGACCCGTAACAACTGTCAAAGATCTACAAATCACAGCCGGGGCCAAAGACTTAACGTGCTTTCCGAGGCACGGCGGGGTCTTGCTATGTAATGATGGTCACCCATCCACGGACCAAACCGTGGCAAGCGTAGCTTAACCTGATCAATCAATCAATGGTATTACTTAGCCACAAGTCTCTGTAGGTTTATTATAATAATGCACATAAATATGATATGTTTTTTTAAGGATTGCGATAAAAGACAAAATGTCGTGTGGCAAGCATAAAAGCTTTTATTTGGTAGCATAGTTATGTAAACCACCGTCACAAAGGAAAGTAAAAAAAAAAATGTTGGCTTAAAAAATATTCCAAGCAAACGCATTCACAATGAACACCGTCTCAAGCGAACGAAGCTAAAAATATTGTGAAGGTGGGTATTTTCCTGTTTGCGAACCACATGTGTGGCCGGACGAAGTCGTTTAACAATCTCGAATAAATTCTATTCATTGTAAACCATTTGTCAGACTGATGGATCGGTCAATTTACCAATCAGCGAGTGTTAGAATACCTACATTATTAGTCGGCAGTTCGTACTATAAATGGCCTAACAAAACGTATAGGATTTGCAAAGATTTACAACGTACTTGTTTGTGTTCTTCGAATCTTTGAACCGAGCTCTTTATTGTTATTTGTGACTTTTAGTTGTACAGCTGTGAGTCCTGTAAGCTAGCATAGGATTCTAAAGTCTAAAGTAATCGTCTAATCGGTGTTTGATTGTAAGGAATGCTTCTGAGATGAGAGGACTCTAATCATTTGATTGGTCTAATCTAGTTTGCAATTCGAATTCCAGATCGGATGCAATAAAAAAAATATATATGGTGCATGACAGCTGGATTACGTTCATTGATCAGCTATAGATAACGTTTTGAAATGATCAAAATCGATCTAGTAGCACCGAAAAGCGAGATCACTAATCCTTCAATAAACTCCTTTAGGAGTAACGCACACACAACATCGCGACGTAAGATTGCAAGGGAGACGTGTGTACTGTGTACACATGGGTTTAGCTATGCGAAGGGTGTCCACAGTCGTCATAAATCGCTTCGTGCCGTGCCGTTGCACGAGTCATCGACGATTAGTGTGACCTCTGACTGCCCTTCCAATATAACGGACCTTGAGAGAGGGAACTTATGATATGAAATAGTGGCCGAGGGAGTTTAGCGTAGCATTGTGTTTTGATGTGAATGGAGGGTAAAAGTTTTGGTAGATAATGTGAAAATGGAGTACGTGTTGTTTATGTATTCGTGTTCAAGAAAATGAAATGTAGACAAAAACTAGGGCTTAATATTATTTATTTTTAGAAGGCGTAATATTGCAAGTGACCATTTTTTTGTTCACAGTTTCTGGCGTATTTTACACAGTTAGCTCGACTATCAACTTAGCTAACTGGCTGAACTTTTCACCATGGCGTGATATATTTTCATATGGCTCGACTAGCTCGTTCCAACGAAAGAAGATACCTAAATTAATGATACTCCTGGCGCCTATTTAATATAACTGAGAATGTGACATATTTGTCAAAAAATTACATAATGGTCACATTTTCACGACAGCTACAGGTGCTCTTTAAGAGCGTTTACGCCGTACGGCATTTCATACAAACTTTCAAGCCCTTGTTTTTCGAAATGGCTGAACCGATTTTAATGAAACTTTATACGCGTAAGCAAGATACAATGGCGATGGCTGTCCGAGGTAATATGCTGATCCGTAGATTTGCACGTTGTACGACGCAAGTCAAAATAACCCTTTTTACACGTGCATTCTGCGGGTCAGGTATACGCTGAGGTCATACAACGCGCTGCGTGTCCAGTATTCGGGATGCTGTTGGGTCTACCACGCTTTTGTATAGCGCTTCCGGGATGTTTGCCGAGGCTAGGGTCGATGGTTTTCATGCCATTATACGGAAACGGTGTGCCTCTATTCTCCACAGAATCCTGAGTGTATTGTGTGATAGGTGAGACAGCCCCATGCTGGCTCACTGGATACGGCTGCACACGTAGGTGTCAGTCGTTTTAATTTTGTTTATAGAGTGTTGTTTTTACTAAAATTAGGTTAAGACCTTTACTAACAACTTATATAGCTTAATCTGAAATAAAATAAAATATATAAAGGACTAAAAAGTTAGTTAAGAACATTTTCGAAACGTCTTATTTAAAAACAGATAACTGGAAATCTCTGTTTCTATGTAAAATTTAAAATCGGTCGAATTTGTCTGTAACACTATTTTTCGAAAATGTTCAGAAAAAAAGAAATTAAAAAGCACTGAAACTATGGAAAACCTTTAACATTAACATTATTGAACTGTCAAATTGTCGCCAGTCACCTGTCACCTGTCGGTTTTATTAAATAGACTCCAGGTATTATAAAAAAAAACTAGTTTTAGCTTAGCTACTTTAGTTGTAATGTTTTTTTTGGAAGTCGGTTGTTTTTTTTGTAAAAAGTTTTTATTTTTCCCTTTTTAGTCGGTCAGTTTGTAATTGTACTACATATATACAAAAGTGTACAATAGCCTAATGCAACTGCTCATCACCTTTTACAAAATATTGCTTTTTCCGTTGCAGGGACGTTCATTGTTGAGGAGTTCTTCTGGTAAGAACCAGGAGAACTGGAGCTGATGGTGACTTCACAATATGCATTGTTATTTGAGCATAAATTGCTTAACAACCATATTGAAGTAACGAATTGAATCCCAACCCGTGAAATACTTATTATTACGTAGTTCCGGTGGTCATTGCACGATTCACAAGTAAATGCACGATTTACTATAAAAAAATACCCAAACGCCTATAAAATTTGAGGATTTCCTTCAATTTCCATGGGATCCTCCCGGACTTGGTGAAAATGGGACCACCCACACAATTGACGGAAAAATTGGTGAACATACATAAAAAAATAAACATACAGACAAACATATAACCTCATCCTTTTTAGAAGTCGGTTAAAAGCCAAACATACGACCGGTACAAATACTCATATAACACACGTGCCCCACACAGCCAAGTATACAAATTAAGCCATCAATTTATGGCGTGCTGCCATACGCTACCTACATATTTACGTCGGCCGCCGGTAGATGGTAGCGAATCAATAGTCCAATCGTTGGCAAGCGCGTACTCTATCAGCGATTAGTTTTGGTCTGGTGGACACTCGGCCGTTCCTTGCCGATGGAACAGGGAGCTTGTCCATGGGTAAATTACTACTTACGTCCGTAAAGCTTTTACCGTGAAACATGTTCGAACGTACACGAGTATAAATACCTCACACTTATACGAAATTCAAAAGAGATTTTCTCGTGAAACTATTGAGAAAAGACCTATTTTATAATAGTATGGTTTCCTGTTCGTAACACATCACATCATACAATTTCTATGAAAACTTTCAGAGAAAATCGTTTTTAATCATGTATAATTGTAAGGTATTTATGCTCGTGACTGTACTTCTTTGGCGATGTCCGATTCATTATTTACATGAAAGCGAATTGATGTCCTATTGAAGTGGTAATGAGAATTCTGTTTTGTGTGCATCCAGGTATCTATTATGCTGCTGCTGCTGCTGTAACGACACGGTACAGATTGGCTATTTACCTAAATGAATGAAACCATTCATAACATATCGATCATCATTCATCATAATTTCAGCCGAAAGACGTCCACTGCTAGACATAGGCCTCCCCCAAAGAGGGGGTTTGCCATAATCGTCACGCTTGAGAGGCGGGTTGGCGATCGCAGCATGGTGTTAAAATGCATAGAGAACACGGCTACCCATTCTCTAGTAAGTCCCATAACATGTCAATACTCCATGGGATTTCGGTCAATTTTAATTACTTTTTATTGGGTGGGAAATTATCAAATAACTTCTCTCGCTTTGGGCGGAGCGGAGGGCGTGTCAGACTTTCACTGACTAAAACCCATCCGTATTCCTTCATTTGCCTATGTGCCAGGGCCACGATATCCCTTTCGGACAAACTCGCAACCCTGGCAGGCATTGGCCCTAACGGACCCCGTCAATTGGTGCTGACAACTCTTTGAAGCGCGCGTGGAATACAACGCGCCGTCGCCCCGGGCCTGGTCCTTATAGGACGGTGAACTACCCATCGCTCACCGTCCGCAAGTCCGCACCTACGGTGGCCGGAAGTCGGCTTGCGACTCCCGACGCCCGGGGCATCTCCTGCGGCGACTAGAGGCGCGAGGGCGCGAACCTTGCCTCTCCCTTACGCATTCCGCCTCCTCCTTCGCAAGCATTACTGCTTCGCAGAAGGAGGTGACGGCCTTCCGTGCACTCTCGCTCCGAACCATAGCCTGAACCAGGGCCAGACGCGAGAGATCGCCGCCACCGATCGCCTCCGTAAGTACACGGCGGTCCTCCGCTCAAGCCGGGCAGACCTCCACCGTATGCTCCACTGTGTCCTCCGGGTGATCCACACAGTGGTGACACCCGGGCGTTTCCTCCCTTTTTTCCTGAACAGGAACCTCCCAAAACAACCGTGTCAGGTAAGGACGCTGTGGCACCTCTCTAGCCACTGTTGTGCAAGGCTGTGATGAATATCGAGTTTAATGATTAGAAATCACGTTTGGATATGGCATCCATGCTTTGTAGACCGATTATAATTACAAAACCCAAACATTATATGAAAGCAGAATACATTGAAAAAAGATAAAGTAACGAAAATAAATTTGCGCTACAAAATATGCTGATATGTTATAAAAATATCTTTCTCAACATCGTCACAAACAAGAAAGCATGTCACCGTGTTTTTATATTAGTTAATAAAGAATGTTCGAAAAGAAATAAACAAAACCCTGGTATAAAAGATAAAAGAACGTCTCGTAAAACGTCAACTAGAATCCATCCTCGGCTCACCAACAAAGAATCGGCCGAGGTCCATTATGATAATGAAAGTGACTCCCGTTTGTCTTAAAGTCGTAGCTCAATTTGCAAGGCGAGAGATAAACGCTGTTAAACTGTCGAAGTTCGTGACAAAGCCTGAATAATGCAGATTACACCGAGAAAAATACGGCCGCAGTCAAATCTGCATATTTTATTGGTCCCTTTTCGATGTCCGTTCTCGCATTCCAGTAAAAAATTATATCTAAACGTACCTCCGCTATCGTGCTCAAACGACTTTCTACACATTGAGCGTTTCCTAATCGCTTTAGTTTGTACCCACAAACCGGTGTCTTTGTAAAGTCAAAGTCGTTTACCGAAACCTCATCGAACTGTTTCTCGTACAATCAGGATGAGGTGAATTAATTTCTCGACGGGGTTTAGTGTTTAACTATTTGCAGAGAGATTCAATTCATGAAGTCACAGTACAAATTACCGCAAGTATAGGTGAAGTGCTTCAGTGGGACTCTCTTCGTGGCTTTCTGTGTAGGACGAGTTGAATGAAGCTCTGCACCGAGCAAAATATTTGACGGCCTACGTTTAAAGCATTCGCCGGCTTAGGAACAAATTTACGTTTACGAGTTCCAGTCTCGTATTTCCAAAATACACCGAGATTTCCAAGAATATCTTTGTTATAGAAAAGCCGAACGAATTTGGCGGAATCTGGAAATTCCACATTATCTCTCGAGATTATAAGATTAATTTAATTACCAAGCTAAATATATCTACATGCGGGTTGACTATAGCACATACAGTACACAGGATTAAGTAAATGTGTTTCGACCCAATAGTTATTTAGATGTCTACATTTGAGTTAACGCACCTGTGCTTACGGCCGACCCTTTTAATGTCTTTAGTTCGGTTCATTCACTGCAACAGTGACAGCAGTAAACAGGCAATAAGTAAGTGAACAATTCGTTGCCAATTAGGTAGAAACAGGATTTATTTGATTTGCATACACGTGTCTACTTCCAAGTTATGTGTAGGTATCGCAAACTAAATAACGTTCTCGCACAGTTACGTGATTTCATTTCGCATAGTATGTAACCACATTGGTACCTTATTGATATAATGTTTGGCAAATATTATATTGAACATGAGAATTGCTTTTCAAGAAAGGCGATACGATACGAATGTTAGAACATTACATATTGGAAATGATGGGCTTCTGAATTACGTACACTTTCCTTTAGATCAGTTTGGAGACAAATAATTAACTAGTTGCTATAGTGATTTGAAATAACTCCTCTCTGGTTGGGGATACAACATTTATAGCTCTAAAATAGTTTGTTATTAGCTCTTGAGCTAATTGTCTTACCTCCGTTTGCTGGCGATTCGTAATACAAGAGCCAATCTCCCTAAAACTGACATTGAAATGAGTCGGAAATATTCTGACGAAATCATGGGCAGCAATCGGTAGTGTGCGGAATAATTAATCAGAAGACACTGGAAATAATTTACTAAAGGTAATGGTTTCCAATTTGTGAAGTTTTGACAAAGATTAATGGCGAAACGAAGGCGTACATGGTAGGTACACCTAATAATGCTTTGATACATAAGATTTTAGAAGGATTTCTAACATAAATTTTTAATCAATGTAGAGACGTCAGCACATCAAGCTACTACAATCTGTCAAATTTCTTTAAAATATTTTCAACTTAATTATTAAAGCATAAGGTTCAAGGTTGATTGGGAAAATTCTACAGTTTTGGGTAGCTTGACCTGCTGGCGTATGTACAGCTTCTTATAAATTACGTAAATATTTTGTATTTTATAAATAGTAATAGGTATATACGCCAGCTATCTGCGCCAGCTAGCTGCGCCATAAACAAACTCACTTTCGCATTTACAATATTAGTTACGATTTTACACTATTAACAATGATTAAACCTCAATAAAAATCTGTGATTAAATCATATATATGTGATGTTTTTTTTTATAGATACTCAAAATATCTACAGCGCGACTGTAGGTACAAAGCATTTGTTTATAAAAATGATTCACATAATATTCTGACAGAATAAGATTTATCGAGTGATTACGGACGACAGTTCTTGTAAAGTTGACAGTTTTATTTTCAAATATCTTTCTGATACGAGTATGTGAAAAACCGGCCAAGTGCGAGTCGGACTCGCGCACGAAGGGTTCCGTATAATTATTATCTAAGGTAAATTGCGGTTTACGAAACTACTTACTAGATCTCGTTCAAACCAACTTTCGGTGGAAGTTTACATGGTAATGTACATCATATATTTTTTTTAGTTTTATCATTCTCTTATTTTAGAAGTTACAGGGACACACACACATTTTACCACATTGGAAGTGTCTTTCGCGCAAACTATTCAGTTTAGAAAAAATTATATTGGAAACCTTAATATAATTTTTGAAGACATCCATAGATACCTACACCACAATCTCAAATGATTTTTTTTTTTTTGAGTTTCACTAGTATTTTTGTGTGAAAATCTTAATGCGGTTCACAGAATACATCTACTTACCAAATTTCAACAGTATAGTTCTTATAGTTAAAAACCTTATAGTTCTTATAGAACAAAGTGGCTGTGACATACAGACAGACAGACATGACGAATCTATAAGGGTTCCGTTTTTTGCCATTTGGCTATGGAACCCTAAAAACTGAAACAATCCTGAAATGACATGTATTTACAACTAATTATACATATCTGACACACTTACGGAAGCTATGCCCAAATGACAGATGTGTTAAACGAAAAGTTAAATTGAATTCACAGTGAACCGTGGCACATTATTTATGATGTAACCCTTGTTGGTAGGTGTAACAAAAAGTAAAAAATACCTTAATTTACTTTGGTTAATGTGTGCTTACATTAGTTTAATATCATGATTTTCAGAAAACTTTCTGTCATATTACCAAGTACATTTAATTTTTTTTTGTTTAGGATGGGTTTGCTCTTGACCTTAGTCTAGGGCAGAGGTGACAGAGACAAAGTCGACGATGGAGTAAGCTTACCCAGAAGAAGCCTGTTCACTCTAACTTTGAAGAGATTAGGGTTGTATGCGTTCGGAAACAAAGACGCAGGTAGAGAGTTCCACTCTTTTGCTGTGCGCATTATAAAAGACATTTGGAAACGCTTAGTGCGAATTGGTGGAATAGCAACAAGGAAGGGATGGTAACTTGCAGTGCGTCTAGATGTCCGATAATAGAAGGGGGCGGATGGAATGAGGTCGTGGAGTTCTTGGGCACACTCACCGAAGTACAATCTGTAGAAGACCGACAAGCAGGCAACCTTGCGGCGATGGGCCAAGCTGTGAAGATTGGCATCCACCAGTTTTACGTCGCCAATGAGCCTCTTAGCTCTGCGTTCCACCGAATCAAGCGCGGCAAGTTGGTATTTTGCTGAGCCATCCCAAAGGTGGCTACAATACTCCATGCAGGATAGGACCTGCGCTTTGTAAAGGGTACTTACATCTGAATGAACATTTATTTATTAAAGCTCTATGCATAACTAAAATAATACTGTACAAAGGCGGTCTTAATGCATAAAGCATTTTCTACCAGTAAACCGTAAGGTGATGCAGAGACAAAACATGCTAGGTGCAACTTATGGGGATAGATAACGCGAAAATAACTATAAAATATAAGAATACATACTAAAACATTAACATTATGTTTGTTTTAAGTAAATAAATATGTTATCAAAATTAAAGTTTCAGTAAAAAGCTACTTAAATCTACTATGTTATTAATATATAATTAATATTTATGCACATCATAAGTTATTATTTTCCTTAATTTTTTTTGAACCCGACAAGACTTTTTCCTGAATTATTATATTATTATACTAAGACGGTAGGTAGGTACTAAGATAATGTTATTCCAATTATAAAGAGCAGAGGTTTAATTCGGCCTTCGGCTATGTCTATTATCAAAATATTTGTCAACTTTTAAGGGACATATGGATTTATCATTCAAATTTTTCATGACAGTTTACTGTGATTCGTACACATTTTCTGTAGTTAATTTGATTGTTTTCGAGAATGAGTTTAGTTTGTTGTTTTATTTTGTTAAACTTGGTTTAGTTATTCTCTATTACTTTTTCATATTTATTATAAAATAATATACACATAAAAATCAACAGCATCGCTGTTAGTTTAATTAAGTATTTAGTTATAATTATGTTTTTTCTCATATATTATCCTAACAGAGATCCATATTTTGTTTTTCTATTTATTTCTTGTTTTGTGTTTATAAGCGATGTTTAAAGAATTCTTTTGAATCGTTTTATTCGGCGTCATACTTTTTACGAAGGTACACATTTCTCTTTATCTGAGAAATCTTTTCTCAAAGGACGAGTCTGGAATGCTCAAGGGTATTCATTCATCTGATTATTTTTCTTAAAGAAAAGACAGCGGGAGCTTATAATTAAGGCGAACTAAGAAAATGATCAAAAAAATATTTGGCTGATACACCACCCGCATTTAAATTTTTTTTTTTGAAACTTATTCAAACAAAACTTTGTAGACTTAGAAATCTGTCGTTTCATTTGTCAATTACTTATAATTATGCGGGATTAGGTACTTTTGAAGAAACAGAGCCGTTTTGCATTTATCTTCAAAAATATCGTTGGTACGCCTGGTCTTCGGCTTAACTGGCGCTATTAGCCGTACCATAAATATCTGGGTAACGTATTTAAGGGATTTAGATTTAGCTTGTACGGCCCTGATGGAGGTTCAGCGGGTTACAGTCAGCCAACGAGCGAGTTTTATGTTTTTTAAGTAGCCCGAGGTTAGATTCACTTTATAAGATTTAAAATGGCTTCGTTACGGTTGTTTGAATTTGAAGAATGTATTAAATAAAATGTGACCAGGAAGTAGGAAAAATCAGTAGTCATACAATTCAAACATTTTTTGGTCTAATAAATTGTGAGCATGCTAAGAGTCATATTATTATCTCAATTCTGCGCCAACGTCTTGGCCAGTTGAGCGGAGTCGCGTCTCGCGGGCACAATGCATCTGTCGCTTCCCGCAAAAGTTGTCCTAATCTAAACGTAGATCATCGCGATTGTCGGAAGATTCAGCGGCGATTAAACGTATTCATAGCGTTTACGTTTTGACGTTGTGCGGCCGTCAGAAGCAACAGGGCCGCGATTGGAGGGCGGCGGGGCGCATGCGCGGTGGGGATGCAAGCGCCGGGGCGCGGGGGACGGTCGCCATCGCAGCCTCCACGCTCGCTCTTAATGAATCGCCGGTACCCGCGGCTTGCGCTGCGCTCGCTCCATCCGAGTGCTCCCTTTAAAAAGTTATTAAGGAGCTTTTCTCGCCGTCTCCCTCGCGCCCTCTCGTGTTGCAACAAAATAATATCCGCGGGTGGTGGCTTCCGACGCTGCAACCGTCACGAGGTAATGCATGCAATCGTGCTTAAATACAATTTTGTTTTATAATAACTTTTTATTAGTTTAAGCAAACCAAAGGATACCGCACAACTTTTTTTTTTTGTAAAAATATTTTATTTTGAAAGTTCAGTGTTTTTATTTTAGTTCTTTTTCTTTTCGGTGCACTCTTTTGTAAAAGTTTTCAACAATGTCACCGGTTGAAAGCGGGGTTTAAATGCCTATTAATTTCAATCAATATTTATAAAATAAAATTGATATACTTAAGTATGTTTTGGAATTGAACCATGTTATGGAAGAACATTTACTTCGATTATAATCTAGGATGTAAATAACGAAAGGGTCGAAAGAGGTCGGTCTCGCGACGATATTACACCGCGTTGTTGATTATTTAATTTTCATATCGGTGACACTGTTTATACAATATTTTATGTACGTTATGTTATCTACTCGTATATTTAAAGCCAAAATACATGTTCGTTATGTATAACAATAAAAGGAAAGATTAATTAAAAACGTTTTAATTTAAGGACTCGAATGATAAATAGCTACAGTTAAATCACGCGGCGTTTATTAAGATTTTCCGCGTCAAAGTAAATGCTACCAAACGGTGAATACAATTCGGTAACAACAAAACGCTGTATTATAGCAGATATTCGCCACTTTAGCGTCGTATTATGAAAAACGGTCCTTACAAATTTGTATGGTGCCGCTACCATTGTTCGTAGCTATAATGGATCTGTCAATGTTTCACTGGAGATGAATGAACTGTCGATGAATAACCAAAATGACGCTTCGCCATTTTCACTGACGTTTTACATTTAAAAAGTTTTAAACGCCTAGGCCTGTCTGCCACTTCTTGATATTTTATGGCAACAATTTTACATAAAATCAACAAAGCAACATTTAATTCTTATTCATATTTAAATCTATACAATGGACCATGGTACCTTCTTGTTGTTCATACATTATTATAATAATTATTCTCACAAGGGCATTTAACTGAATACTTCAATTGAAACTTAAACTTAACGGCCTTACATTGACTCGCCACGTTAATAGGGCCTGATGGGTCTATAAAATGACGTCACAGATATTCTCTGGAAAATATATACCTACCACTAATATGACAGTTCAAACAAAATCTGAATAACGGACTCGCAACTTAATGAATATCTTCTCCATTTAGGTTTAGACCAACCCTAGATTATAACACGTCATTTATTCGCCTGCATGTTTGGCAGGGAATACTAAACGCTTAGGTCAGCTTAATATGTACTAAGCTCCCTTTATTTACCGAGATATCGATAACTTACACACTCCCGCTACATGCTCCTCCAAATTCCAATTCCTCATTCTACATTTTCCCGGAATATTTAAATACAGAAACATTCCTCTCTATAGGAATCCATGAATCTTTTAAGGCAACACGCCCCATCCAATAAGGGTTCCGTCGAGCATGTGGTACCCATATGTAACGCTCCCTATATTTTCCTTATCAATTCCTTTCCGCAGTTATCGTGAGTTCGTTATTGCGGTATCATTACGATTTTTATTGCTATTCCTCTCTCTTACTTACATTATGTGTGTAAGTAATGAAGGTAGGGTATTTCTAGCATGTTATTTTACCTTGTAATAATGATTTAGTATTTTGGAATTCTCTACTTGCTAGGTAGAACATGATTGATTCTTATCGCTGATGGGAATCGTGTTGTTCGACTTCCAGTCTTCCACATCTTTGAGTAACAGACCATTATCTGCATAGCGTTGTCCCAATTATGTTGGGGTCGGCTTCCAGTCTAGCCGGATGCAGATATCTCTACTTGTTAGGTAGAACATGATTGATTCTTATCGCTGATGGGAATCATGTTGTTCGACTTCAAGTCTTCCACATCTTTGAGTAACAGACCATTATCTGCATAGCGTTGTCCCAATTATGTTGGGGTCGGCTTCCAGTCTAGCCGGATGCAGATATCTCTAATTGTTAGGTAGAACATGATTGGTTCTTATCGCTGATGGGAATCATGTTGTTCGACTTCAAGTCTTCCACATCTTTGAGTAACAGACCATCATCTGCATAGCCTTTTTCAACAATGTTGGGGTCGGCTTTCAGTCTAGCCGGATGTAGCTGAATACCTGCTTTTTACATGGAGCGACTGCCTATCTGACCTCCACAACCCAGTTACTGGGTAACACGATACAGATAGCTTAGTTAAAACAACTACCTTCACCAGTCTTATATCTCATAGGGGCGACTAGAATCAATTCTATTTTTTTGTTGACATAAATAATTTGACTTTGACAGATAGCTTAATTAAAATTTTCAAAACCTTCACCAGTCTTATATCTCATAGGGGCGACTAGAATGAATTCTATTTTTTTGTTGACATAAATAATTTGCCTTTGACTTTAATATATTCTCCTAGTGATCACATGTTCCTCTTAGTATCTTCTATTTTCAGCTGATCATTCTTCACTGCGCTCTAGATGTCTCAATGGATGGTTAACGTTATAAAAACATCGATAACAGAATCTATTATCCCATCCATATTATCCATCTGGCATCAATCTGCTATCAATACGGCGGCATCAAACGCAATCTAATGTAACCGACGATGCTAGCGTGATCCGTGCTATACCAGCCCTGCATGACGGCCATCGATCATAGCTTAGCTAGCGCGGCTACAATATTTTCATTATACTCCCTATAACGTCAAGTTTGAAAGTGACTCCTTTACATCGTCAGTATCTTTTCTTAGAAACATTTTTAATAAAATAGTTTGCACTATCTTTAAAACAACTGCGACGTAGAGCGAGCGTTGGATTCTTTTGAGAGTTCAGTAAATCGCTCATCGTTTTCTAAGGCATTTTTTATGTACACAACATCATTATCAACATTTTTCAACAAAAGCGTCAGGAACTTTGCGAACACTATCCAAAATATTCCATCAAAACAACATCAGTATATCCCGGCCGCGACATGTTTGTGACCCCTGAAATATGTGGCAAGAGTGGGCTGCGGTACACCCCTAGTTCATCGATGACGTTATTAGGTGCCACGTAATAGGCGGCGAACTTATCGCCATTTAACGGGCACAGTTCCAATCCCGCTATAACTGGGCATCTTTCTAACGGGAAAATTCAATTACACTTTTTGTTCGACCTCCGAATCACATATGAGAGTTTAAGGTGCCGTGTGCTCTAGTAAACTGAAAGAGTTAGTAGAATAACTATTTCACATTTTCGACTTAAAGAAAGTTCTAGGATGACTTGACACCGTTCATCATGAATTTATATAGCTTTTAGTATCAGAATAAGTTAGAACCAGAGAGGTTAGGTTTACCAATTATATAAATATTAGATTGATTTATTTATTAACAATGATTACGATAGTAACTCTTTGTGACAGCTCTTACGTAAAGCTAAAGGTACTTATGACAGAATATTAATTGCAAATCTTCCCAACTAAGTGAAGATTAAGTATGCACCTGAAGATAATTGATTATTATTGTACTGAAGGAGTAAGTAATTGTAGTTTTCAGTTTGCTCTAGTATCTGAGTGCAATATTTTTTTTTTTATTCTCTACCTCTGGCCGCAGGTCGTTCATAATATCAAACAGCGACAAAGAACATTGCTCTAATCGTCCTATGACTCAACCCGTATGAGCACTGTTTGATAATTCCTAATTTGTTTTATGCTTTAGGTATCAATTTATTATAATCCCCGGGATATTTTTCCGGCACCATATTTGGTGTGTGGACGAATCAAAGGATGATTAAAAAAAAAAAAAAAGCGGCCAAGTGCGTATCGGACCACGCATAATGAAAGGTTTTGTAGTTGGGATGAATTTATCCCAAAAACAAACTTACATTGATATAAGTTACGGTCAATTCTCCAACTGCAAATGTAAGTTGGTCGACTATTACTCGTTAACTTTTAAAGCTTGCTTAGCCGTGGTAGTTTTCCTTTTAACTTCGTTATATATACCTACTACTGCCATGATTTTCTGGCATTTGAATTTAATAAAAACCGGCCGCACGAAGGGTTCCGTACCATTATCTATAAAAACGTCCACAAAATCACGTTTGTTGTATGGGAGCCCCCCTTAAATATTTATTTTATTCTTTTTTTTAGTATTTGTTGTTATAGCGGCTACAAAAATACATAATCTGTGAAAATTTCAACTGTCTAACTATCACGGTTCATGAGATACAGCCTGGTGACAGACGGACAGACAGACGGTGGAGCCTTAGTAATAGGGTTCCCGTTTTACCCTTTGGGTACGGAACCCTAAAAATTATTACGAAAACGGATCCCTGAATCGAAAAATGGTTTTCACGAACCCGCAATATTTTTGAACGGCCTATCCAACGACGGCCTATCCACACCATGGGAAAGACAAGAAAAAAAAAAACCCACTTTACGTGCAAGGGAGGTACTACAATTTTTTTTCATAATTTTATTTTACTACTTTCTCGGCGTGATTAATATAATATGTATACCCATGCCAAATTACAGCTTTCTGGTCTAAGAGTCTCTAAGCTAAGCCGCGGACAGATAAACAGACAGACGGACATGGCGAAACTTTATGCGTTCCTTGTTGACTACGGAACCCTCAAAACTTAATAATGTAGTCATAATTTATAACACAGAAAATAAATGATTTGACTCACAAACACTGCACACACACACTCACACTCTTTGATTTGTCAAATCATTTATTTCAAACTAGCTGCGCCCCGCGGTTTCACCCACGTAAGTCTCGATCCCGTAGGAATATCGGGATAAAATGTAGCTTATATGTTAATCCAGGATGTCAGCTACCTCCATAGAAAATTTTATCAAAATTGGTCCAGCCGTTTGAGCGTGAAGAATTAACAAACACACACACTCACAAACTTTCACCTTTATAATATTATACAACATTAAAAATAATCGCGAAAAAAAAATCTGCTGTTCCATACATTTGTGTTCACTTATATCGACAAAATGTATGGCACAGCAGATTTTTTTTTCCGGTTGAACCTTGACGGTTGGTGTCATAGAAAAAGTTGTTCAAAATGATGAGTACAATGACTCCTTTTCGGGTTTAGTGTAAATAAAAACTAATGTTGTATATGTACTTATAGTGTGATAGGCACAAAATAATTCTGCCGGTCTATTCTGTAAGAGAACGGTGGTGGTTTAGTGTTAACGCCCCGAATTACGAGTTTTTAGGTCATGGATTCGAACCCAGGCAGGCGCTCTTTACTTTGTGTAAATAATTTTATCACCACTACTCTCAAAACGGTGAAGGAAAATATCGTGGGAAACCGGCATGTTCTACAACCAAAAAATCGACGACATGTGACATCTACCAACCCGCACTGGGCCCGCGTGGTAGATTATAGCCCAGTCCCTCTCGAAGAGAGGAGGCCTATGTCCCAGCAGTGGGACCAGTAAAGGCCAATTATGTTATGTGATGTGTACAGGCACTTAAAAGCCACTATTGAACGCCATAAATTATTTTATTGTAATTTTATTCTTTTTATTTATTATATTCATGGGACTTGTTCCGGATTGTCTGAGTGGCTTCTAACAACGGGAAGCTACTCGGCAATGGTATTGCAAGTACTTGGTAGTTTTCTACGTATAATATTTTAATAGTACATTTTCTATGCACATCTACATAATTTTATTATATATTTATGAAATATTGTATGTACAATGAATATAGACAATGAATATAGGCATACAACACACATACCCACACACACAGACACCCCCACATACACACACACACTCACACACACCCCTTACACACACACACACACACCATCAATCACTCGCAATTGTAGCACGTTGGCAACCTTTACTATGTGATATAATGGCGGGCCTGTTCTAAAATACAGGCCTAGACTTAGTTTAGACTCCACAAATCATAAAATATTTACAAAATACCTGTCAACTAACTTGTATAAGATGTAATTTGTGGAGTTAAATAGACATAATTTTTATTTATTTATTTATTATAATGAACAAGAAAAAAAATTTATTGATTCCCCCTTTTTGCCTTCCAAAAAGTAGTTTCGTATGGAGAAGAATGGGCAAAAAACTCAACCGTTACTCTTTTAAAATGTTTTACAATGTTTTGTATATATTAATTATATTATTATATGTGTAGACTATACATTGTATGGTATGTTGTGAAGTTAACATTGTATGGCATCAAAGCAATATCCCTTCTTAAAATACACTATTAAACAAGTGAATAAGTATTCTAGTCAACGTATAGAAGAATAGGTTAACCCACTAGTATATAAAAATAAGACATCATATCAGATAGAGGGAAGCACGCACGCCTTCGTAGATAACATCTTATTGGGGTTCCAAAGATTGTGGAGGTCAGTCGGCAGTCACTTCACGTAACACTAAAAAATAACATAGATACAGATAGATATTTTGTCCTCGAAAGTGCGGAAAAATGTTCTCTTAGTCTCTGAATTATTTATAGTAGATAGGTAAAAGTCCTCTCCTTTCAATAAGTAAACCGGTAAAATACTGATAATGATTAAAATCCTTTAAACACGCGGTTAAATCGATAACTGATCAGAAAATGAATGTATGGAAACTCGTTTTAATTATTTTCCGAACATGGAACGAAGTTACAATCCCATTATAGACGGATAACTGCACGGCAGGTTGTTACCACGATACAAATAAAATTTATGCATCTGCAGTAATTGAAATTGTACTACAGAAATAACTAGGGAGCGCTTCGCTGGCAATACGGTCAGCGATGGTTTAACGCACAGATAACTTTTAATGCCGCAAAAATGAATTGGAACTGTAATAATGATTAATTTCGGCATCGCTTTCACTGATTAAACCTTTGGTGTCATTGTGAAATATATCAAGCCCTCTGAGCACAATATTTTGTATTATTTATCCACTTCTGTATTAAAATTTAACAGCTGTGCCAACGAATTCGTGCTCGTGAATTATTTGTAGTTTTCCGAGTAAAAAATTACTTACTTTATTTCATTACTAGCTGCGCCTCGCGGTAAGACTCGAGATCCCGTGGGAATATCGTGATAAAAAGTATACGCGTTAATACAAGGTGTCAGGTACCTCCATACAAAATTTTATCAAAATTGGTCCAGCGGTTTGAGAGTAAAGCAGTAACAAACACACACACACACTCACAAACTTTTGCCTTTATAATATTAGTGTGATTTCTTTTTTCTCTGGTTTTATGCTAAAACTGCATGTGTACTCGATAATGTGTGAGCTGTGGTTACCAGTAATTGAGTGTGCATTACAGGATAATGTATATTAGACAAGTTTTTTTATTTATTTATTTGCTAACATGTAAAACACTGGTTAGTAGGCATGCATTAAAATTTCATGACACAGTATTAAGACATGCACCCTGTAAGGGCATTGCAAATTGTATAATATATCGAATTACTATTATTACATTTAATTATTAATTACATACTATTGACTCTAATTATTGCAATTTATTACATTATAAAACATTAACCATTCATTTATTACATCTTATTTTAAAATAAATCATTAATAACAATTCGTTCATTCATTTTAGTCAAGCTTATTATTAAAAGGTCGATCGATTCACAATTTGTCAGTTTTAAATTTCTCCTTTTATTCATTCATTCTTCCTTTTATTATTGTAAAAGATAATTGTAATGCATCTCGTTAGTAATCCTTGAATAAACTGCCAAATCGAATGACATACAATTTTACGAAAAACTAGCATGACATCTGTAGGTACAGTAATTTTTATCTCAGAAAGAAAAAACTAAAACGTGAGCTGTGCTGCTGGTGACGCTAGTATGACAAAAATAGCCAAAAGTGACATCAATAGCGCAGTGCGTAGCCATAGGAACAACTAAGCGTCGTCGTTTACGAACTCTGCACACCCCATTAGCTTCCTCTTTCGTATTCTACCTCCATTCATAGCCATAGCTATGTAGTTAAATATATGTATCTACTCTACACCCATAAATGGTATTCACTCGTTACTGGTTGCGGGAAAACATGAGTGCACAATATGCGAAACATTCAGGGAATTGTAAAAAAGTTAAATAAACCACAACACAATCAGTAAAATTGCTTTCGTTTCAGCGAATGAAAATCGTGCAAATATCAGAAATCAATATGGTTTCACTTTGCTTAGCACATATAATTGACGATTGCTAAAACTGGCTTTGTAAAATTGTTAGGAAAATATTAGGTTTTATTTTGAAACACATTTGATTTTCAACTCCCAACTTATTAAAGGACGTGATTGATTTAGTAAGTGATTTAATTCAAATAGGTGAATTAAAACATCCTACCTACTTATTGCAAAATAAATAACAGTAAACTTCGCTAGTTTGTTTGTAGTTGCTTTTTACACTTGGGCAGTTCACAAAAAGTAAAAATTCCCGCGTCTTGCTACGCTACGAGCTAAGCTACGGCGTAGCAGTGACTGCTACGGCGGCGTAGTCTTCGCGCCTTTGACACCTTTAAAGAAACCTTCTGTATTTAGTAAATTCGTTTTCAATAAATTTTGTTGCACTAAAGGACTTTTAGTGCAGACATAAATTGATAATGTGGTTTTCAAGTACAGACGATCATATAATTACGCTAGGAACGGTCACTTGGCAAGAACTATATGCGCGACAGTGTTTATTTACCTAGAATCAATCTTCATTATAGCCATTTAGCTCGCGCCTTGACTTTGATAAAAGAGGCATTTTGTTACGTAGCCAATAAAATATTTTATATGGACCGCATAAACGGCTTTCATGAAATAATTTTGAAAATCCAATAATTGCCCCGACGAGCTTTTGATTTGTGACCAGAGGGGAGTTGTTCAATTTTAGGTGGCCGCAGTCTGTTTCCAATATATAATTCGTGAAAGTTGAACCTTTAATATTATTGCAATGTCAAATTTTCACGCAATTCGAAACTTGATGGACAGACTAGTGAAAAGAATTAAAACTTAGAAACTAGTTTAAATTGCTGCAGTCTAAAGTTAATAAAAAGTGTATAAAAACTTTCAAATTGGTCCTTTTTATACATAGTAAAATAAAGCAAAAAATACCGAGCTGTCAGACATGTAATATAGTGAGGTCGTCGATAACCGAGCTAATAAAAATCTTCGCTGACTACTGACTATGTGGCACTTTCTCCGAATACTCGGCATACCGGCAGCCTAAGGTTGTTGAATCCGCCCTTTCCTTTCAGTTCATGTAGCCAGGTCGGAGTTAACGGGGCATAGCTATAATAGCAAGCGGTTGCGGCAAAGCGCACAGATGCAAACATTGGTATCGCCGAGCGCGGTCGGGCGTCGGAAGCATTTTGATAAAACGTTGCACAATTTCCGTCTGCTGCGGTATCGCCCCACGGCCGTTGATTACAAAATAGGCTTTAATAAACTAGGATTGTCGACTGTGTTGACGATTCACTCAGAGAAAATTTACTTATCAAAACATAGAGAATATTCTTATCCAGGGATTCGTCAACAACCGTTCAAAGGTCAACACGTCTGTAAAGTTCGAGTGTCACTGGAATTATGTGGAATTTGAAAACCGGCAGAGTTCTAGGATTAATGGATAAACATATTTGATCGGATCCATTTCATCATATTAAATTCTAAATGCGACAGGAACATGATATTTTAATGAGATTTCCGAATGCCAACGTTCTCGTGTAAAGGGAACAAGCCTGCCTAGTAGGTACTAATAAGTCAAATTCTTTCGCGAACGAAACCAAGTATGAATGGTATTTTCTAATAAAAACTTCAATAAAATGTACAACACGACGGGTATTAGCGCCGCGAAATTCCTCGCCGCGTAAATAATAACATAAAGATTTTCCAATACATCCAATAAGAGCCCAGCGCTGCCAACGTCACCCTCCGCGTATTAGCTAACTGTCGCTGATATACCCCGTGTCTCCCCGGGAAGTTGCCTGTAAAGATAATCTTAATTTACCAAAGTTGTATTCTTGATCTTTGTTCTCCTTTAATTCATAACTTATGACTCCACCAGCCTCGTCAGATAATTTAAACATTGTTAACATTTTTCGCTTTTGGAAGAAATAAAGGAATGTTAAACTTTCTTAATAAATATTAAACTCGTATTTACTTTTTATATTAGCGATAATAAATACCAAGAAATTCCTTATACAAAGGAAAACGTAACAACAAGTAGAAGATATAAAATATGATTAGTAGCACGAGAAGTTGTTTTAAAGTAAACTCGGTTTTGCGGAAGATATGAAAGGATGGAAATAATAAAATAAGGTCCCGACAAACGAGAGAACAATAATTTAGTTGGTCGTGTCGGAGAACAAATACAGTGTCAACAGATAATAAAGGCAGAGCTGGCCGGTACCCGCCGCGAACCCAATAACATAGAGCCGCCGAACGTATAAGAACCTATATACTGCGGACCTGTATAAGGAAAGGATGTTGCCGCCGTACTTATTGCTCAAACTTGGGATCGACCAGATTTGAGCCGAATGCGCTCATATGAAATATCGAAAGCCAAAATATGGATAAACAAACCCGTTTATTGAAAATAAGATTGAGATGTTGTATCGCAGACCGCTACAAAAACGGAATAAAACCGGGATGGTAGACTGTTACGGTTAATCAACCGTGAAAATCGGCACTCCTAACAGCTGTATTCAAGGACTCAGGAATTTGTCTTAGTTGCCGACTAGCTAACGGTTCGGTACATACTTGAATCCCTTTCCGAGATTCTCGGAATTCCACGGTAACCTCACTCAAATTAACTCATTATTTCCTAAAATAGTTATATGTAGTAGCAGAAATAACTATATTTCCTTAAAGTAATTAAAATTTATAATTCGGTACCGGTTCCCGAAAAAGATTATCGGGTAGCCAGAAGCCAAAAAGTCTGACAACCAGTCTTACCAAGGGGTATCGTGTTACCCAGTAACTGGGTTGTGGTCAGATAGGCAGCTAAAATATTGGTATCCAGCTGCATCCGGTTAGACTGAAAGCCGACCACAACATGTTGGGCAAATAATAATGATGGTTCCCGATAAAGATTTTGAGGAAGTTATAATCGTACACGTGTCGGCGATCTTGTTTGAAAGGAAGAACTGATATAAAAAAAGTTAATTAAAAAAATTAAAAACCCGACTGCGTAAAAAGTGAACGAAACAAGATTTATATAAATTAATACTACTTATAAACAATCTTATGCAGCCGGAGGCATCTTCTTAACACGACAATAACGACCTATTGAAGAAACCTACCTATTTTATACTACTACCTATTATTTTATACTTTTTAATTAGGATTATAAGACGGTAAATTAGGTTATATACTTACATATAATCGGGTGATAACGACCTCTTACTCACTCACTCCAAAAGTTCGGGATATTTTTTTTATAATTTCTCATTTAAATTACTTTTAAACATATAATAAGTATACACTTTTGTAGTCACCTTTTAAAACCCTTCATTTTGATACCCCACTCGATAGGCTGGGGAGATATTTTTTTTTCCAATACACACCTTTTGGCGCCAAAAATCCGCCTTTTTGATTTTCAATAATTTTAATATACCCTATGGCACTCGCGCAATAAAGACAAATCTAACGACATATCATTCATAAATATCGGTTCAGCCGTTTAGTAGTTACGAGGGAACATAGGGACAGACTTACATACATAGATACATACATACAGGTCAAACACATAACCCTCCTTTTTTGGCTTCGCCGCAGTCGGGTAAAAATAGATACGTTTTTATGTCCAAAGGTTGTCTGTAAAAGATCGCTTTTAGCGATAAGACCGCTCATTGTGTCACCCTTAGTAAAATTTCAACATTTATATCTGAACTTTTATGGTGTCCATAATAAAGAGTATTCTAATCTATGTACACTCGTCTGGTCGTTTGTTCACACGCACAAACAGTATTGACTTCACATTTACCGTACATAACCATTTGGATGTGAATAACGTCCATCCCACACAGAGAATAAAAATAACTTGAGAGGAAAATTTGGTAAATCTCATTGACGCTGTCTCGGAGGAAATCACGAGAACTCGTCGTGATGTCGTGCCGTCGAGCACAAACAAACAATATACAAGAATTCTTAAAACATTTCGTGAACTTGCACGAAAAACAAAATATTTAATGGGAATACTGACAGCCTGTATTATACTAAGGTAATATTCTTTGCCATTTTCAGAGATTACACTCATTATTTTCATTACGTACATTACGTTTATCTGACAATGAATAAGATGTTCAATTAAGATGATTAAGTTGGTTTAAGGATTTTAAATGTTATTGCTATACACATTCTGAACAAAATAAATCTTTATAAAGAACGGGAAAGAATTAAGAAAGATTAGAGCAGTAATTTGGTACGGATAGCGATTATTCTTATATTTCCCTGATAGTCTTCTTTTCCTTAGTAAGGGGTTTGTGTTCGCTACACATTTTCAACCAATTATCCTCTCCTATTCCTAAACAGATAAAATTCATGTTTGTGAAGAACATCACAATTATTGTTATTATATTAAACACTGTTTTGCTCATCTAATAATGTCATGGTAATGGCTCTTCTTTGTCGATTCTTTGTATATGAATTTATAAACTCTAATTAAGTAAAATTACCGTTCAGAAATCCAGGCCCTTTGGAAGGAAAATAATTATATTATGATGAAATATATTTCACCAAATATGCCAAGATTGGACCATGTCTAAATATTCAAGGATTCCTTAATCAAGTTTAACCGAAATATTGAACTGACAGATAAATGAAACGAGGGTTCTCTTAAAGACAACGGACTCGATCTGTAATCGATACTGGGCACGAATACTCAACCCTTTAGCCCAATAAGACCCTGACTTTGGAGTAGGCTATTAACGGCCGATATTATCGGTACAATAATCATTTTCACGGTATTTATTTCGATAATCCTGTGCTTAACAAAATTTAAATTAAGAAGATTAACGAACGTTCTGATTGCAGGTGTTTATTTTGTTATAGGTGTTGCAAAAGAAATAAGTCTAGACGAAGCCTTAAATATGCCATGTCATGTTATTGGAGTTACGACCAAAAGAAAATAACTAAACATTTTTCGAACAAATAAACAAGATTTAAGTTACTTTGGTCACTGAAAGTTGTTTTAATTTACTATAAAGATGGTTGTTTCAAAATCAGTGAAGTGAAGTAGATCCAGAACTGCCCCTTAACTCTACTTTTTTGATTCATTGGTTTTACGAATTGAACGCACACTGGATTGGATTTTGATTGTGCTATTCGGAATCAAATGCAAACCACGTATTAATATTTTTCAACAATCGGTAGCTAAACCTATAATGGTTGATTGTTATGCAGTTAGTAACAGTTTTACCTCGAATGCGGATCACATGGCCCGGTTCAAGTGCCGCTCCAATATTTGGGATGCACTTGGTCCACTGACGGACCAAACATTTCGATAAATGGAATTCGGTAATACCTTTACCGGTTCCGATTTTTTGCGTAAATAGTTAACGGTCGCTAATTGTATTTTGTTTGTTATTTCATTCATTGAACTATGTAACGTAGTCAAGTTTGTATGTTATCTATATCCCTTTTTCATCTATAGAAATAAATAAAAGTGTCTGTTTCTCATGTCAAAATAACAGGTTTTTACTAAATGCACATGAAAGTTTATGCGGTACACACACCTCCATTAAGTGGTTACCCCCCCAAAAGACATACTGTGCGTTCAAATCCGAGATAGGACCAAGTTAGTTTTTGTATTTTGCAACAACATTTTATTATAACTAATGTATTGTTTTAGTGAATAAATAAGTTTAAGTTAGTATTTTTTATTAAATTCTGTTTTTAATATTGTTTTTTTTTCAATAAAACGCTTAAAACACACCGGTTGGGTAACATTTTATTATTGCGTACAACGGGTAGCAATATTACGGTTAACATTTACGATTAACTATTCAGCGTCCAAATAGACCGGAGATTTCAAGACCGCTCTCCATACATAAGATTGGAGGTTCAAATCATAGGCATGAAATGTGTTTTTTGTCATGCATTATATTTTTATTAATATAAAGTATTTTTCTATTTTGTTTTATGTAAGTAGTCATATTTATAAAGAATTTAAAAATCAAGAAAAATAAAATATTTTAATAATCATTTAATTATATTTATTATTTAACAAAACTTTTCGAAAACTCACAATTCCTTTTATGCTCACATATTGTTCATACAGAACAACAATTTTTGTCCTCATAAAATTATAAATAATTTTACATAACAATGGGTAAATTCTTTATTCTTCGTCGTTTTAACTGAACGTATATATATTAAACGTTGTAGTTATAACTTGAGGGTATGGATTAATCTTTTAAAGAAACGTAAAATGAATACTACCCTCAAATTATAATATCTTTCGATTAGACAGACACCTAAAGATAAAGTGACTCGGACGATACTACATAACAATTTCATCACAATGTATTAATATGGCTCGCTGGCTGGCTAGTTCGTTAAACTGCCGGTATGAGTAATCAAAATCCAAGTCAAAACAATTAACACTTTTTGAAGTATTCTTTAGATTATTCGTATCGAATTCAATGTTGAAGCAATGTAATATTTTAAACCTTGAGTGGTTTGCACACAGTGACGCTGACTGACCTACTTATAACAAAAAACATATTTTTTTGTCTGTCTGTCTGTTTGTGCCGGGTTATCTCCGAAACGGCTAAACTGATTTTGACGGGACTTTCACTGCCAGATAGCTGATGTTATAAAGAGTAACAACGGCTACTTTTTTTTGTAAAAAAATTCGGGAGAAGCCGCGGGCGGCAGCTAGTATAATTATTAAAGTTCTATCGTAAGCCAATGATTTTATTATATTTTTACGTTTACATTATTGAAATGCTTTAATTTAGAAGATAACCATAAATCGTGAATAACAGGATTATTTTCATATATTTATTCATTGCCATGGTTCCCTATTTTGTATAGGAGTAGAGTTAATCAAAATCAGGTTAACAATCTTAATTTATGATAAGACTCAGGGAAAAATCATCCTTTCATGACTACCAAAAGATACTCGTACCTTTGCATTTTAAACTATTTAAATTATCAACAATTTACAGAAGTACTGCTTAATATTGGGTTATTATCTCTAAATTATGTTTCAATTCTAAATCTGTTGTATCATTAAAATATTTTGACAAAACACCAAAGCATATTTTGAAACAGAAAACCATATTTTGAATGAGATTAGTCGAAAGTTTTTGAATGCTCATAAACAACTAAAACAGCAAACACAACTAAAATTTTGTGAACTTATTCAACCATTTGTTGGTACTTATTTTTGAAAGACTGTGTTTAATATATCCTATTCAAATAATGCTTAGTTATAAAGCCCCTAAAATATTCTTCGTATTTAGTTAGTTGAATCTTATTTTAGTTGCAATTTATTATTTGAAAGTCAATGATAAAAAGTTTCAATTGACTCCAAGGTAGCTAAACGGACCGTCCCTCAACCGTGCCAGTGACAGATCAATACTTCTTTTGAAAACTTCCAAAAGGGATTTAGTACTAAGTTAAACCTGAATTTAAGAGAATCGCCGGTAACGAGCGAAGTTTCTGGCCACAATGAATGTAATTAATCGAAAATTTTATTTTTAACTTTATCTTCTTTGGTGATAGTGCTTGTCTTTTCGCACATTTTCGAGCAATTTGTATTTGAAAAAGTTTTTAAACGGAGCTGTAATTAAATTCAGTTGAGGGACAGATTTTTAATATTATGTTTAGTACTTGAGATCAAATGAAAATACAGCTGGACCACTTTTCAAAATTGTTATTAATCTCATCAACATATTTTATGAAAATCCTCTTTCCGGAGTAATATTTAACGGAAGAAGATTTCAGGAAAAAAAATATGTAAGCTGTTTACGTTACGGAATTTTGTAAAAAGAGGTAGCTGCATTATGTACCTTAAAAAATGTCTTCGTTTATTTTATTAGCGACTAGTTGCTACCCGTGGCTTCGACCACGTAGCGTTTTTTAAAATAAAAATAGTTAAACTAAATTACTCCCTATAACACCAGCTATCTGCCAGTGAAAGTCCCGTCAAAATCGGTCCAGCCGTTTTGGAGATTAGCTGGAACACAAAACGGGAGGTACCGTTTAAATTTCATATGCATTTATACTCCGTTTGAAATAAGATTAGACATTCAAATAAACCTTTTTTACAGTTCGTTCAATCGATTTTGACTTCTATTGCGTTGGTGGCATGACCAATGACAGCTGTAATAAAAAATTGGTATTGTAACCACGTTTTTGCTTTCAATGCCATCCTTATGCCTACGGAATAGAAGTCAAAATCGGTTGAACGGACTGTAAACAAGTTTATTTAAATGTCTAATCTTATTTCAAATGGAGTATAGTCAAAAGCTGTTATTTTGAAATTACAAACAGACAATTCAATTTTATTTATTTGTATAGAGAAGTAAGATTATTGAAGAAACTTGTTTGGTTTTATACAATACATACAAATAATTATACAACGTGTTCCTTTTGATATCCTGTAATTCTAGGGTATTAATGAGACCATGTCAAAGAATCAACTATCATAATTGAAAAATGAAAACTCATTTCATTTTTCATACAAAATAATTCGACAAACTCACGATTATTTATGTAAAATACCCCTTTCGTGAAATAAGACAACGTCGCATTTTCTTAGCTTTAAATATGTATGATTGTTTTGATTGAAAATTATTTACTCGTATTTATCAATGAAACTTAGATACACACATTGAGAGTCTAGTGTTAGTATGCCTGATATTCCGAGCGACACACACACACCCGTGCCCGTGACGCTACGCATGAACCCTAACTTAATAACTCTATCGGGTGTTAGGGGTTTAGTTACTCAAAGCGACAAGTGGCAATGTGAAATCCGAGTTGCAGTAAGTGCACGGCACATGACTGTGGTTGATTCAACTCTTGCGCCGCGCGCCCGCACATTGTGGTTGTATTGTAGTAAGAAACTTTGTAATGATATCGATATCGATTAAACCCCGACTTTTAGTCTTTTAACTTATTAATCACTCACTTTGATTTAAGAATCAAATTTCCACGCAAACTCTGCCCCCATGCTCCCCACCACTCCATTATGTGCTAAACGCTAACACATCAGTAATAAAGCTGAATATCGCGTGTGCTCTTTGATCGTGTTCGAGTACAAAACTAAATAGCGTAAGTCTCAATTTTTATTTCATTTATAACTATAATAATAATTGATCTAGAGAAAACATATCTGGTGGCTGGATAATAAACTATATTTTCTTGCTGTGAATATTTATTTGAGACTTAAAAGCCGAACAATCTTGTTTGTTTAACTATCCTTAAAAAAAAACATGATTTTCGTATAAAAACGGTACCGAGCAAAAAAATTACAATTACGTAACTGTCTTCAACATGGAAAGAAAAAGATCGAATAAATCATATACTAAAGTTTCATTTTGATTGTATGTGTGACTGTTTCAGAATATTCATGCAAATTAACATAAAATAGGGAGCCTCCTCTTATCGGACCTAATTATTAAATGACGATTTCGAATTTCCTAGTCCAACAAAAGCGTGCATACTTCGAACGTGGCTCAGATTAATAATAACCTTCACCTAGTCGATTTCATTAAAATCTAGGCAAACCTCAATGAGCTGTGCTTCATCGTAATAAGTGTAAGGAGCAACAGCCGAAGGAAAAAAATTGTAAGTTATCTTATGATGCATCTGTGAAGGCCTTTCATTGCTTTGTTGCTTTTGCCTTTTAGGGTTCCATAGTCAAGTTATAGTTTCACCATGGCCGTCTGTCTGTCTGTCTGCTCCTGCTTAGCTCAGAGACTCTTAGTACTAGACACACCGCGTCATTTTGTCGTGTTATTGTCATTTCATCAATTATTATTTGTTTGAGTTTGAGTCACTGTGGTAATCTCAAAGGTGAAGGCTAAGGTTAGTGGTATTACCCAGTAACTGGGTTTTGGAGGTCAGATAGGCAGTCACTGCATGTAAAATACTGGTATTCAGTTGCATCCGGTTAGACTAGAAACCATCCCCTACATAGTTGGCTAGGCAAATAATATTGAGTCAATTTGTTAATCAATTAATTTCCGTGACTTTACCTTAATATCTTTAAGTTTTTGTTTTTTTTTAAACGTTGCCCTACACTAGGAATTTCTCCTGTATTGTGGGTGCGTTTACAAACATTTAAACTCACATACACAAACAGCCAGACCCGGAACAACTACTTGTAGGTCACACAAATATTTGTTCCGTGCGGGAACCGAACCCGCGACACGCAGCGCAGCAGTCAATCGCTTAACCACTGCGCAACCGTGTCATCGACATCGTCGGTATCATCATCATCATCATCATTTCAGCTGAAAGACGTCCACTGCTGGACATAGGCCTCCCGCAAGCACCGCCACTTCGACCGGTTCTGTGCTTGCCGCATCTAGCGGATACCTGCGGCCATCACAAGGTCATCGGTTCACCTTGTAGGAGGCCTTCCAACGTTACTTCTTCTGGTACGCGGTCGCCACTCTAGAACCTTTCGGCCCCATCGGCCATCAGTTTTGCGAGCAATGTGCCCTACCCACTGCCACTTAATCTTGGTAATTCTTCGGGCTATATCGGTTACCTTGGTTTGCCTGTGGATCCTTCATTTCTGATTCGATCACGTAGGGAAACTCCAAGCACAGCCCTCTCTATTGCCCTTTGGGCGACTTTTAGGCTTCTGATAAGGCCCATTGTGAGTGACCACGTTGACCAGTGCCATAGGCCATCACTGGCAACACGCACTGGAAAAAGACTTTCGTCTTGAGACACTGCGGTATGTGGGATGAGAATATATTGCGTAGCTTCCCGAACGCTGCCCAGCCGAGTCGGATTCGACGATTGACGTCTTTCTCGAAGTTGGACCTACCTAACTGGACAGTTTCTCCGAGGTAAAACTACCACATAAACATATAGGTAGGTATACCTCAATCTATTCAATCCGCCTAGCCTTTTCCCAAGTATGTTAGGGTTGGCTTCCAGTCTTACCCGATGAAGTTGAATACCAGTATAGTACATGGAACGACTGCCTATCTGACCTTAACCTAGTTACTGGCTAACACGATATCCCTTGGTAAGACTGGTGTCAGGTCTTTTGAGCTTCTAACTACCCGTAACGACTCTCAAAGATCTACGAACGACAGCCGAGAATAACTGCTGAACGTGCTTTCCGACTTTCCGAGGCACAAAGGGGTCTCGACATGTAATGGATGGTCACCCATCTACGAGCTGACCGCGACTAGCATAGCTTAACCTTCGATCAAACCATTTTTTTTCAGAATTTATCAAATAACTTCTCCCGCTCTGGGCGGAGCGGCAGGGGGTCGCTTTCAAATTTGGAGCCATAAAGCAGTATATTTGATATAGTTCTCGTGGAGTCATCATCATCATTCCAGCCGAAAGTCGTCTACTGCTGGACATAGGCCTCTCCCAAAAGGGGAGGGGTTGCCATAATCGCCACGCTTGGCAGGCGGGTTGGCGATCGCAGACATGGTGTTAAAATGCATAGAGAACGCTGCTGCCCATTCTCTAGTAAGTCCCTTAGTCGCCTTTTACGATACCCACGGGAAGAAATAGGATGATGCTATTCTTTACGCACCACACGGAGCTCGTGGAGTACCTAGATTTTAACGTAACTTAAATTACTTTAAATCGACGACTTCTTTGAGATGCCTAAGGGCCTATTACAACTACTTTTTTGTCACTGTAAATTAAGGAGATAGGCCTAGAAAACTAACCCATTTCTCATTAATGTCACTAGTTCTAAGGGTTTATTTTTTCTAGATTGCTATATGAAACAAAAACATGTGCAGTTAACTGGAATTTTATTTTTACACTGTTTAATATAATTGTAAAGGAAGGATAATTAACTATTGAGACAATCTTTAGTAACAATAAAACAACATTTAATAGCTTTTTAAAAGGGTTTGTTTATGTGATTTGATTTGTGTAACTATAATTAAAAGCATCAATAAACACCTGGGATCTCACCCCACGCGATCATTGGGATCATGTGGTGTTTTAATTACTGAACGCACCTAATACAAAAAAAACCGGTCAAGAGCGAGTCGGACTCGCGCACCGAGGGTTCCGTACTGATATGTATATGATGTTGATGATTTCTGAAAAACTGTGCTATTTAGAGACATCGTTTTATTTTTCCTATAATCTTCACATACACTTCTATCACATAGAATAATTTCTCTATGCAAACTTCGGAGATAAGGGGGGGGGGGGGTGACCGGTATTTTTTCTACATTTTTCATCAAGAGTCGGAAGCTATGCTGCCTATAAAAAAACAAAAAAAAATTTCTAAATTTCATGTTGATAGCATTAGTAGTTCTTGAGATATCCAGGTGTGACAGACAGACAGACAGACTTAGTCTCACCATAAGGGTTCCTTTTTACCATTTTGGTACGGAACCCTAAAAATAAGAAAATATCATACATTTTATATTGATAAAATGCAACTTTTTTGGCCCTAAAGGCTCCCGCAGACAGGCGCGACGCGATTCTGGTAGAACAATTTCTATAGCCGTGTAAGCACGTACGAACAATTTTGTTGCATTGCATGATACGCAACAACTTGGTTCGCACGTGTGTACCACTAACGAACGTCGAACACTGTGTTCGTCAAACATGTTTGCGGTGATCCTATTTGTATGTTCCGTATGGACGGTGTTTGAATAGCTTTAACAAATGTTACGGTCTGATTTGCCCAACAGCGCCGCCATGGCTATTGAGATAGAGTTCACGACTGTTGTGCGCGAACTCGATTGGTGTTCGCGTTCGTGTTCGAATATGTCGTCCATACGTACAAACCAAATGTTCATGTTTGATATTTGTGTTCACTATGTTCGTGTTCGTATGTACGTACACGGCTTATGAAGTTTTTATAGAAATTGTTCTAATAGTCACGTCGCGCTGTCGCGTCGCGCCAATCTGCGGGAGCCTTAAATTTGAAAACGACCCGAGGGTGTGTCAGACTTTAACTGAATAAAATCCACCGTGTTCTTTCAGTTGCCTGTGTGCTAGGGTGTGTGTGATCATTTATCCTATGCGTCATAAATGAAGTATACCAACAAAATCCGACGATACATCTTATTTACCAACTAACACGTGCTGAGTTAAAATAATGTTTTAAGTGTTAAAGTTTTAGATTCGACTTATTCAGCCAAAAGCAGGTCAGACAATATAAGACAGGCAATTTAGGACGAGATTAGTAAGATCTGTATTGATAACGAAGACTAATACAGGCTTTAATAATGTTCATTGTTTTATTGACTTTATAACTCACATATTTACTTAAAGATAAGTTGGATCATTGGTGAATATATATTGCGTAGGTATCTAGAAGACATAAAAAATCGTGTTATGTACAGTTCGGCTATTGAGAGAATGCGTTCCTGTCAGTTGGACAGAGTCAAAGTAAAATTATTTATTTCAAATAGGCACATATGAGGCACTTTTGAACGCCAAAATTTACAATTCGTATTTCCATTCCATTTTTCCAGTCCATTTTTAAAAGAGTTAAGGTGGACTGTTACCTACTCTTTTAAAAATGTTTTACAATATTTTGTTTAAGTACATGAACTATATATAATATGTGAGGACGATGCACCTAGAATAAAATTACTATACCACAATAGGTAAAAACCATTAAAAATGAACCAATGACATATCATTTAATTATGAGATAGATACATGGTGCTCACATTATTTACAAACATCGTAAACACAGTTTCGAGTCAAGGATCAAATTCGCAAAACACATTTGTTAGTATGAAGCTGACAGTTGTCAAGAACTCATTCTTTCGACACCCGGACTGTAGTGAACTTTTATGACAGCTGATAATAATTATTATGATGGTGATGTACACACGGCTACACATCTAGCTATACATTTCCAGTATACGTTGACCTCTCATTATACGGAAATCCTTAACAACGCCAGATCAGCTTATACTGGAATTGTATAACTTGATGTGTAGCCGTGTGTACAAATATTGAGTAGCGTAAAAAAATAAATTGAGCTTGATCACCCTTCTGGTACCTACGACAGATGATTTCTAGACCAAGTAAAGTCAGGGAAATTAATTGTTTAGTAAAGTGACTACGTACCAACGTAAACTGTCCGTACATTTGGATCATAACTGTCATTGTTTGACAGTTGTATTAAATGACACATAAACAATTCATTTTAGTGTGGTCTTCCTACAACTTATTTCAAACTCAAAATCAAAGCATTTATTTTAATTAAACATATTACAGGCACTTTTAAATTGTCAAAGAGTCGGTCAGTTAATCAGAAAGTTGAAGTTATTTGCCCATTCCAAAACGTAGATCTCTATGGAGAAGAACAGGCAAGAAACTTCAAGGACACTCTTTTAAATCAAAATATTACAAAATCCTACATTATGCTTGTCACTTTCTATATGTGAGAACAATGTAAAATTATAAGTTATTTAAAAACAATTCAAAATATAAGATTAAAAGATTACAAATAAGCCCTGACAGGTATGAGACGACCAGTCTCAACTGTCGGCGCCCGTTTACGAACATGACGCGTGGATTTAACACTCGTCTCCGGTCACAGAAAGCCCGATCTGTCTCTAATCAGTTTATCTCTCTGTCCCACGTTTGCTTTTTTATAGGTAAACAAAATAACAACAGCCAATCAAAACAATTGATTCAATAGGAGATTTAGCAACAAAAAATCGCACAGGGTTTCAGATTCCGGAGGTTGCTGTTACAATACAAACATGCAAAACATTGATTAATACTGAACAGCCAGACGGCAGCATAGGTTTGGACGCAGATGCTTAACAAGCAAAAACCTTGAATGTTGATCGCTTAGCCACTCTTTACATATACTATAGTTATCAACAATGAAAGCGTGTTATGTGCGTATACTGTGGTAGGATGTAACTTTAGGATTATCAGATCTGAGTGGCGCGAGGAGGCGAAACGCCGGGGTGAAACTCCGCTGCCGCGAGAAATCACGGTACAGCGGACGGAACTCCGGCGAGATCTCATGGCGGCATGGAGAGTGCGATTGTCGCAACCTAGCGCTGGGCACGCTACAATTGTGGCGATAAGTCCCCTCTTTGAGGAGTGGCTGGAGAGGCGCCACGGCGTCCTCACCTTCCGCCTGACGCAGGTCCTCACCGGACACGGTTGTTTCGGGAGGTTCCTGTTCAGGATAAAGCGGGAGGAAACGCCCGGGTGTCACCACTGTGTGGATCGCCCGGAGGACACGGTGGAGCATACGGTGGAGATCTGCCCGGCTTGGGCGGAGCACCGCCGTGTCCTCACGGAGGCGATCGGCGGCGACGATCTCTCGCGTCCAGCACTGGTTCAGGCCATGGTTCGGAGCGAGAGTGCATGGGAGGCCGTCACCTCCTTCTGCGAAGCAGTAATGCTCGCGAAGGAGGAGGCGGAACGCGTGAGGGAGAGGCAAGGTTCGCGCCCTCGCGCCTCTAGTCGCCGCAGGAGACGCCCCGGGCGTCGGGAGTTGCAAGCCGATTTCCGGCCACCGTAGGCGCGGGCTTGCGGACGGCGAGCGATGGGTAGCTCGCCGTCCGATAAGGACCAGGCCCGGGTCGACGGCGCGTTGTGTTCCACGCGCGCCTCAAAGAGATGTCAGCACCAACTGACGGGGTCCGTCAGGACCAATGCCTGCCAGGGTTGCGAGTTTGTCCGAAAGGGATATCGTGGCCCTGGCACACAGGCAAATGAAGGAACACGGGTGGGTTTTAGTCAGTAAGAGTCTGACACGCCCTCCCGCTCTGCCCAGAGCGGGAGAAGTTATTTGATAATTTCCCACCCAAAAAAAAAAAAAAAAAGGATTATCAGATCTCGCAAAAAGGTGTTTTGGGTAAGAAAATCGCTATCAGGTTATTTTTATATTACGTACAGTTTTTGTTGGAAGTAAACTAATCGTTTTTAAGAAAAGGAGATCATCTGCATATCACCAAGGAAGAAGGAAATTAATACTAAGAAAGAGTTTTATACCACATTATTTTTAGTATATATGCGAAACCTGAATATAGTTTGTTCAGAATATGGAACTGAATCGATTACTACCATGTTATATTTTGTCCCAAAAATATTTAACTGTCATGGAAAATGTTATCACCATTTAATTACTTACAATACAATCGCCGTACGGTTAGGTACCTACTGCCAAATTATTATCAATGAGCGCAAGACGACCCTGGCGGCGCGGGGGCGCCGTTGGCATGTTGTTGTACGAACAACCCGGTAACATAACAACCTTATAACTTTGTGATTTTTTATGAAACATACAAATAATACTACACACGTGTTTCAGGTTTCGCATATACTAAAACTAATATTGTATACAGCTACAAAACAAATTAAAATATAACAATTAATTTATATTACCGGCAACATAGATTATAAACACTCGCGTACCTACAATATACGCGCACCTCAAGCCGAGTATGCCAACTCAAACATCGGTTACAAAGTCAACCAAGAATTCGAATACTGTGATTTATTTAATCCAAGTTATTCACTTCGTTTATTAAGCAGAGTCGAGATTAATACTGAGAGCTTAACGTAAGACGTGAACTCGCCAGCCCCCGCGCCCCCCTCTCCCCGCGAGACCCCGGCACCCCGCGTGACGCCGACAGATAAGCTAATTACTTATTGTGATTTAGCAACCGGTTCTCGGCAAATTTTTCATCAAATTTTCAGAGAGCAATTCTGAATAATAAGTAGACGTCGTCCACCACAATGGCAGCAATTAACCGGACAATTTAACTTTTTAATTGCGAATTAAGAAACTGGGGAGTGCAAAGGTTGAACACGGCCCGTGAAATTAATTGTGAAGAAAGGTTTTACTGTCCGAGGGCCGTTCTACATAATACTGTGTCCACACATTGATCTATGACTCGAATCTGGAACAGAAAAAAAAGATTGTGCTTTAGACCACACGGCACACGACTGAAGTAAAACAGAAATCACTGTTCGCTAGCAAAAGAAGCTTTACTTCAAAAAAGCTGCGGTCTTGTGAGTGTATAAACAACCAGTGTGAATTTAATAAAAGTACCTATTAAGCGGCGGTGACGCGGTGACCTGCGGCGGTGACGCGGTGTGTTCCATGTTTAAGTTTTAACTTACTTCCGTAGCCTCTTTCCGTAACGCTCTCGTCACGCATTCACCAGCTTACTCCCCAAGTCAAGCGTGCGTAAAGAAGTTTTACTTCAATAATAATACTAATTATACTTCCGTAACGCTTTCATCACTTCCGTAACGCTCTCGTCATGCATTCATCAGCTTACTCCCCAAGTCAAGCGTGCCTAAAGAAGTTTTACTTCAATAAACGTAACAAAAACGTAAATAAAATGAACGGGCGCCGTCAGTCTCGGGGACTGGTCATTTCTTAGCTGACACGGCTTATTTTAACTTTTTTTTTATAGTTTATTTTTGTTTTTATCTTTTTATTACGGACGCTTTTGACGTGCACGTCTTTCTACATTGTACTCACATCAATAACTCACATGTATAATTTCAACATGAATGATGAAACCAATACTTTGTAACAATATTTTGATTTAAAAGAGTGTCCGTGGAGTTTCTTGCTCGTTCTTCTCTATAGGAATTTACTACGCTTCGGAATGGGCAACTAGCTTCATCTTTCTGACTGACCGGCCCCTTGACAATTCAAAAGTGCCGGTAATTGGTTTATTTGAAATAAATGCTTTAAGTTTGAGTTTTGAGTTTAAAATTCGTTCACTTCCATTAATCTACGTAAAGCTATTATACAGACAAAGTACAAGATTTTTTAGTATTTATATATTTCCAAGGTTGCTTCATACCACAGTTTTAAAACTTGTACCGAGTAGTTTTTATCGGGTTCTTTGTTTTCAACCATAATCCTAGTTTTTCTGTCCGTACCAAGCAGAGGGAAACTTTTCGAAACTTGAATTCATAAAGAAAGTTTAAAGTTTGAACAAAGTTAAATAAAAACAGAAAAGCTTCATTGTGTAGTCAAAGCGCAGGCATTACCTAATTGTGTTCGTTATCTACGTAACTTGTGTCTGCCCGAGAAACAGAGTATTAATATGAAAGAGATTTTAGCTTTGCGTTAATCGGAATTCGGGAATGAGCATAGACAATGTAAACATGACAATAGAAGCAGAGTAAGGGGCTGGTTGGCACTCGTATCGGTGGCGTGCCACTCGTGAGATAACACAGCGCGGCGTCTTTGTGGACGGATGTAAAATTATTAAGCAACGGAATGCCGTAAATGGGGTTTGCCTCTGTAATATCAAGGGTTAGAGGCGACTCGCTCCTAACATAAGGTTTCATACGATTAAGTTTATCGAATTCCGGGCGTAGGTACCTAATTATGTTTCATGATATCGCTGGCCAGCTACATTGTCTGGCCTCGACATTGTAATTTTTTCCTTATCCACCAAAAATTATAATGTATTTTAGCGGCGCTGTGAGATGGTTTCCCCTCGCTCATTTTTAGCTCAGACAATTTTTTTCGTGCATATTTCAAGCGGGATTAAATTGTTTTAAACTTTGTTCGACAGTCTGTCGAATGCGAGAAGGCTGGAATCGATTGGCAGCCGGATGATTCTGTCGTTATGAAACCTCACAGATATTGAAAGTCGATCGTTTTAGAAATGGCGTCCGTGTCAAATTGGCAACGAGAATAAAGCAGCCACAAAGTAAACACCATTCAATTTTATTACGGAGAACAGTCTCCTTTGAAAATCCCTCGGTAGCAATTCCGTAAATCTCTATTTGTCGCAACTAAAACAGGTCACGGCGGAAGGCTATTACGTTCCCTAAATGCTGCCGAACTCCCTGTAGAGCGCTCTAATCCACTCCGAACGGGCTGGTGTCAAACGCAGGCCAGGGTTGTTTGTATTGTTTATTGTCGCGACGCTCGTTCGTACGGCAAAGACGCCGCCGCCGTCGCCGGCACGGGAGAGCATGTTTCAATTGATGGAGCCGAACAGTCCCCGGAGTGAACTATTATATTCCTGCCCACGAACGATACTTATCCTCACTTAATGTCCCCTTTACCTTACTTTGAAATCTCAGAGAGCTTTATAGTATTTGGAATGTGGAACAAAATTGTATGTATTTATTTACCCACACTTACTATAGAACTGGCATTTCTGTCGAGATATTTGTTAGATAATATCAATGATTTTATCCAATTTAAAACCAAAAGGCTTTATAAGAAAACTCAAGTAAGTACCTAACTTTAATAAAAGTAAAACGATAGGATTTATCAATCGGGATCTATTAGACAAATGCGTAGCCAGTGTAGTGTATCTACATGTGTACGAGCCGCCTCGTCAGTCAACCGTTTTTATGCGTCAGTTCGGCGTTCGGGTGTGGATGAATAAAAAGCGCTGAAGAGCCAGCAGAATGGAACAAAACACTTGAAACAATATCGCGACAGAGCGGCAATCATTCCTGTTTTATCTCAGTTTGTGCACGCTGCGCCGCGGAAACTGCTCTAATAAAAAACTACCATGTGTTTCTACGTACATACCTACACATAGTGCACGTGTGTACCACGTATAGGTTACTGCAGAGCTGCACCTGCGTTGTTCCTTGCAGATATGAAGTAAAAAAATATTACGCTTTCCTTTTTGTTCGCGGGGTTTGAAATACCTATTCGTTTTTAACAAACCGATACGTGGTTGGTTTAGGTTTTACAAATACAGCTAGCAGATAAATACGTTTTAATTCTAGAGTGCGAAGCGAAACAAAAATTTTTATGTTTTACGATAGTGCTGACTTTATTTATTATTATATCCTTCCCATGTGTTTACTTTAGAAAGCCAATTGAATAGAAACTGAAAAATATCGCACATTTGGTATTTTAGTTCACGCATCCCTCACAGGAATAGGTAAATATTTGGACGCTTATTTTATATTTATTCAGACACTTAGTTTGTTTTGGCACCATATTTTTAAACTCGGTATGTATAAAAGTAGATATATTTTTATACGCGCTACCTTTAAGATTACGGATTATGGATTGCAATCTATAATCCGTAATCTTAGAGTATCTTAATCGTATCGTTCCGAGTATCTTAATCTTATTTTATGTAATTCAATTTAGAATTGAATTACAAAAAAATATACTTACGTATAGCGTCAAGAACATGTGTTTGTTTAACGCAACTTAAACATTTTCACTATATGTTACCTACCTATATGCATATTATATTATCCAAATTATTTTTATGATTTTAATAAGTAATATAACAAAACAGTCAATTAGGTTGAGAGTGCAGTATTTGTAACAGTAACAATCCATCCCATCTCTTGCCGGCAACACAATAAACTTTTTGCCCCAGTTAAAAACTTGAATCAGGTCATTAGATACCCCACACTCAACGATCATAACAATTGCCACCCACAATGGAAATTATATTAAAAATCCTAGACACATGAGCGTATGAAAAAATAAATCAGGCTTTATTTAATGCCATTCTTTTGACCGTAAAGTCGCGGCCCGACTGCGGGCGACGCCGACGACGTTACCTTTGATAGTCGGGTTCAAGTTAGTTTACTTACAAACTTTTTCACGGTCAAGTGTGCTATATAAGCTATGTTTATAACTTCGCTAAGTAGAGACCCAAATCGTGGTTGGGGCTTAAGTGTTGGCAAGAAATTGGGCAGATGGCTCTTAATGAAATAGTATGACGTAACTATTTAATTTATGATATAAGAGTTTATTGTGTTATGATGTATTGCTCAGTCAAATTCTAATAATATTGAACATTTCAGAGCTGAATTAAAATTGGTCAATATACCAATAGACGAAGTCAGTAATGAATAAAAGACGTGTAGTGACGTCACGTCTTTTATTCATTCTCATTGTAATGCACTTCGCATTCACAACGCTTTGAATCCTGTTCTCTCGAAAAAGAAAAATAAATATCCTTTATACTCATTTGATTTCTGTTTTTTTGTTCCAGATTTACCGGGCGTGGCTGAAATGAAACCACAATAATATTGTAACTTTACGAGACAATAAATAACTGTTTTAAATATACTCAACGTACGATAAATAATGTTCTTAATATATGTGATATAATTGAAATTTTGAGACAATATACCTCAGAAGGAGGGTTGTTATGACAACTACGCGATGTGAAGCACGACCAAAGAGTTTATTGAAATCAAATGTCTTTTGACGTCATGACGGCGGAATCATCACGGCGTTCAAGATCCGTTTCCATGGAAACCGGTGGCCTACCGCTGGTTTCAACGTTTGCTCTCCTCACTATTGTCGCAGGTAAGCTTGTACAGAACACTACACAACGTCAGAATCTCCGATCGCTAACGAGTGAAATTATGAATTAGGTATGCAATAACAGCGCCATTATTTCCATGCTTGGTTACCTATCGGGGTTTGTCAATTTGTCCAATGGGACGTTTGTCGCTTATATAACTGGAGACCCCGTGACCAAATCATCAAGTATGCTTTATTTATGCATGATATCCCATTTCTTCCCGTAGGTGTCGTAAAAGGCGACTAAGGGACTTACTAGAGAATGGGCAGCAAGCAGGCACCATACTGCGATCGCCAACCCGCCTGCCAAGCGTGGCGATTATGGCAACCCCCCCTCCTTTGGGGGAGGCCTATGTCCAGCAGTGGACGTCTTTCGGCAAAAATGATAATGTATGATATATTTAAAATGATGAAGATTGAAATATCAAACATAAGATGTTCTAGTTTCAACCCAAAACATTAGGTTCGAGAGACAGAGCAAGGAGCCTCGCGTTTGACTGTTTCACGAAGCTATTCCCTTTATGTTCGCCTCTGACTTTAATTAGTAATAAACATTGTTAAACTTCAAGGCGGAGAGTTAACGCCCATTTTGAATAAAATTACCTTAATATGCCTAACGAACCTTGTTCCAATGTAGAATATTATGCCCATTACCTTGTACGACCGAATAATATTACCTATTGGCCTATTGGTTTACTTGGGGGCTGGTGGGTCCTTACTCTGTTTTTGATTTTGATTCTTAGACCAAACCAAATTTTAAGCCCTTTCTGTTAGGAAGTTTCAAGAGCAATTGTTTTTAAAGCGAGGAATTTTAATACCGTCTTCTGTAAAATATAGGTAAACAATTGTAGGTTTAACCCTGCGTTAAGGCATCGTTACAAAAAAATGCCTTGTAATATACAAGCAAAGTTAACTAGCACATAGTTGAGAGTAATACATCTCACAGTAACAATAATTACTACTTCGTCCAGAGCTTTTTGCATACAGTTTGCAAATTGTTGGAGGTAACTTTACAACTATTGGACAGAGCCAGCAACCGAACACACTAATGGAAAACCTGATGAAAAGCTTAATATCCTGTCGGCCATCTCTTGCCGCTTTGAAAACATTAATTTTCCCTTCCTAGTACAGTCAAGTAATGTTAGAACTGGTGCCCCAAAGACCAAGTATTCGCCGAAAATACTGGAAAATATATTCGTAATCATTTTCTACGAAATTTTGTTGAAAACTGTGTGTCGAATTGAAAGCTTTTATCATTTTCACTGAGTTTTAGACATTCGTTTTACTTTACACTGTAGGTTCGTTGTTTTGTAGTAAATTGATACTTCATTAAAATGTGTTATTATTAGGTATGTGTGCGAGTTATAATGTTGACAGCCCTTTGAGGTTACATAGACGAAATAATTTGGATTTATTCTTGACTCAGTCTTTTAGTAACGTACAAAAATTAATTAATACCATAGGAAATTAAATTCAGTACTTTAAACAAACAAACAAACAGCTCCAAAAGCGTCACTAAAATAAATAGGGAAGTTTTGGTAGCTGGAATTCGTGCAGCAAATGTTTAAATTCTGCAAGCTCTTGGACTTTCGTATTGTCATCGATTTAATATAGGAATGCAAATTTTCAGTTTAAAAATTTAAATAAGCGTTTAAAGGTTGAAAATGAAACAAGCTCAACAGCCGCAGCATGTAAAATTACGTCGGCATGTAAGAACAACATGTCAAACCACAATTCCATGCACTTTTAGCTTTGTTTTCTTTCTGTACGTGTTTGTTCGGAACGTGAGTTAAAAGTAGACCACACTTCACGTGATGTAGCAAATTGTTGCACTTTAACGACTGTCTACAGTGGCGGGCTGCAGTTTAGAAGCAATACCGCCCCAGATTCCCTCACGTACCGCGACCCGCCTCCGACGCGGCAGACGTAAGGAACCCGCACTGAACGCTGCCCTACCGGATTCCAAGTTTAATTGAAAACGCTTTATATAACCTTTTCTTTTAATTGTTTAAGGCTTTCACTTCATCCCAGCCTCGTGCTCTGTGAAATGTTTAATTATAGTTCCTAATGAAAACTCCACAATTTAAATAAACACGTACAATATAAATAATGATGTTTGTGTGCAATGCGAACGATATGCGTTAAACCCACATCGGATTACAGCTAATCATTGGATTAATTGTATGGAAATTAGTGATCGTGCGCGTGGTGAATTTAACGCAATTCTATCAGAATGTAATTATAGACGTCGATGAGCGTGAAATACTGAATAATTGGAACACGTAATCGAATATGGAGGGCTCGACCGGTGAAGTTCCCAATAATTGATATAATTATTAAAATTCATATTCGCTGATAAGTTATTAAATAAAATGTGAACTGCGACACAGCCGCTCAGTATGTGAACATTTTTTGAATTTTATTCAATGTCGTTAATGATATTTTTGTGTGGGACAACGCGTAGGTGATTTATGACTCTAGATATATTTTTATCCATCGCTCGGGTGGTGGATATCAAGATAAAGGGGTCGTCGGTCGACAAAGTTCCCCGCGTGGCTGGAGGCTACTGGTTATTAATTTTCATTTGACTCGGATAAAAGCCTTACTTATTGCTATTAAACGTCTTTGAGTAATTTGTTTTGTGACATCTTTGGGTTTAAATAATCCCGTGGACATTTTGAAGTTGAAATATATTGCATTTTTGCCATATTTAAGCTTTATAGGCACGCATTACTAATTGACGAAATCATAAGTGACATTTCTTTCGCCGAAATATTCCATTTAAAATGAAATATATTTTTCGCTTTTGTGTTTCAATATCAACTTTAATTTTTGGCTTCAAAAAAAATTTACTCTCGTTTTAACTCGATAAAGGGATGATGTGTAGCCGGAGACGAGTGACGAATGTTCCGTATCGGGGTGTTATTAATTTTCATTTGACAGTTACGCCGCTTCACTTGGCAAGGCTGCCTCGCGACGCGACGTGACAAAGGCCTCGCCTCTACTATAAACACAGCCTCGTTTTGTTCCATTATCGGCTCACTGTGGACTGTGATTCGGAGAATAGTGTAGCACTTGTAACTCTGTGGGAAACAGTAGGTGGTATTTCTGTATTTCCTAGAATATAAATTTTAAGAATAGTGTGGCGAAAACCGGTCACACAACGAGTTTGTAACTATGTTCTTAATATTGCACATATTGCATTTATTTACCGAACTTCTAAACCCCGGAATGGTTTACTTAAGCTGCTATTAGTCTTACAAAGAAAGTAATAAATAAAAACTGTAATGTTTAACAATATTTTATCATAATGTAGATTTCCATGTTACAAAAGTAAGTTAGTCAAAACTACGAAAGAGTGAAATGGTAATGGTGTGCAAGTTATGTCAACAGAATAACGCAAAACTATTAAAATTTAAACGCATGCTAGTTATAAAGCGAATATAGCAGTCAATACTTTCCCCACATATATTATAACTTCTTAGCATAGATAAAGTTTTACACTAGAATTCACAACAGGCAAGTTGCGAAAGCGGCGAGATAGAAAATCTTAAGTACTGAGCGACTGAACACGTAAACAGCCAAGTTAGGAGCGCATTACTGAAGCTTGGGGTGAATCAAATCCATTCCCGTTTAATTTACAAGGGTCATATTACCAGCATTGATCCGGCAATCTATTACCCGGCTGTGCGGCGAAAATAATAATTTTAATTTTCTCTACGTCTTATCTTTTCGATACACTGCACTCTAAGTAAAAGTTTTGTTCAAAATAACACAGATAAAGTTATATTTCGTCATCATCATCAACATCATTTCAGCCGAAAGACGTCCACTGCTGGACATAGGCCTCCCCCAAGCACCTCCACTTCGACCGGTTCTGTGCTTCCCGCATCCAGCGGATTCCTGCAGCCTTCACAAGGTCATCGGTCCACCTTGTAGGAAGCCTTCCAACGCTACGTCTTCCGGTGCGCGGTCGCCACTCCAGAACCTTTCGGCCCCATCGGCCATCAGTTCTACGAGCAATGTCACCCATATATTTATACGAAATATAGCTTAAGTGGCAATGTGCCCACTGCCACTTAAGCTATATTTCGTATAAATATATATTTGGAGTAATTTCTAGCTATATGTATATATTATATATTACGTTTAAACACCATAGGTACTCTCTGTCGCTTTTTTACAAATATTGCATGATTGCAAAAGCATACCAGCAAGACATATTGGCAATATCTAATCTGAACTGATAAGAGGCAGAATTAGAATTAAGTGTCTTTAAGTATCACCTCAGTCTATTGCATTCCACAACGAGAAAGAGTCTTCTCCCTACCAGGGTTGTATAAGATTTTCCCTTATACCAGATACTCAATCATCATCCTCATTTCAGCCGAAAGACGTCCACTGCTGGACATAGCCCCCTCGCCCCCAGGGGGTTTTGTCATAATCGCCACGCTTGGCAGGTGGGTTGGCGATCGCAGTATGGTGTCAAATCCATAGAGAACGCAGCTGCCCATTCTCTAGTAAGTCCCTTAGTCGCCTTTTACGACACCCACGGGAAGAAATAGGGGGAGTGCTATTTTTCAGATACTCAATACCTCGACGATAATGTCGATACCTTTCTCGATACTCAGAAGGTTCTATTCGATCCAGTTCTCAAATTCGGAGAAAAGACTATTGCGAATGTGGGTTGTAACGATAACACGAACATTTGGTGACAAGTAAAAGTTCCACAGTGAATATATTATGGGGTCAATAACGACTGGTGTAAGCTCCGAATTCTGGGAACTGTGCACCTACTGATAAATTTCGGCCGGAGAATAGTCCACTTCCTCACTTTTCTGTCAGGCATAAAGACGGACTATGAGAAGTTATGAAACACCCTAATAAAATTTTCGCTTTCCAGAAACCTTTTCAACTGAACAAAACATTTTATATTCTGTGCACCCTGTTTATTTTAATTCTTTGAGCTTAAGCTTTGAACTGCTAACCTTACTTTGCAGTTTATAAAGCCGAGGTATTTTCCAACCGCAGTGTTTGTAGGGGGCGCTAATATACTGGTACTATAAAGCCCTAATATATGAGACTACACGGTATTGCTACGGATCAACCGTATTTGGTCAACAAACAAAATCACTACCTACTTCTGATAGAAACGAAAATACTTGGAAATGAAGAATACAATTTGGTAAAAAACAAAACAACAACACTCTATGGTTTCCATTTTGTAATATGTTGCATTTCCAAGTATTTTAGTATCGCCTTATGGGCAAATGGTGCTCCCACAAGGTAGACCGATGACCTGGTGAAGGCTGCAGGAATCCGCTGGATGCGAGAAGCATAGAACCGGTTGAAGTGGCGGTGCTTGGGGGAGACCTACTTACATATATTGAAACAAACTTATAGTATATTTTATTATATTTATTACATATGTCGAGCATTGGACGTCTTTCGGTTGAAATTATTATGATGAATCATCTTCATCATAATTTCAACCAAAAGACGTAGCGATAGGTAAATAACTGTTTATTTGCCCATTGATATGGGCAAATAAACAGTTATAAGGCGATACAAAAATACCATTATTAATAGATAAAACTACTTATGATAATAGTATCAACATTCATGCGAACTCTATCAAAATGTTTGATATTGTTTATAAATGGAATTTTCATGTTTGGCTACATTTCAAACAAATTTTATTATTGTTATTACAATTGTAACCCACCTTTATAATCTATACATATAATAAAACAGTAGAATCCGATTTGTCTGAACATTGAAGAAAGTAATAAAATAAAAATAGAAAGGTCTTTTCTTTGTCAGGAATTACTCTTCTTTAGTTACCCAAATAAAGAAGAGTAACATAACATAAACCAGCGATTTTTAGAATTCTTTTCTCTCCGTCTGTCTGTTTATTTGTTCTCGCACATCTCTGGAACTCCTGAACGGACTTTCATGTAGTTTTCACAGGTAGACAGATATTAATTTGTTTCATTAAAATCAGATGTTGCTAAAAAAATATATCGTCATTTTTAAAGTTTTTTGGAATTCACTTTTAAACTGTTAGAACATAGCAAATAATATTTTTTCTGAATAACCTAACATAAAGTACTCTTTAAGTTAAAAGTTAAAAAAAAATAAAAACCTAGTAAGGCTTGCATGAATTCAAAACAGTATTTTAATCGACCGTTTGGTGCCGGACGTAAAAAATAGCACCATCCCATTTCTTCCCGTGGGTGTCGTAAAAGGCGACTAAGGGACTTACTAAAGAGTGGGTACCATACCGCGATTGCCAACCCGCCTGCCAGCCAAGCGTGGCGATTATGACACCCCCCCCCTTAGGGGAGGCCTACGTCCAATAGCCTATGTCTAATATAATTTTTGCTGTGTCCTGACAGGGTCTACAACGGATCTTAGCTGTAAGCCTTTTGTTAACATCTTGTTTTTACCTTGTGGAACGCAAATAAATTAATAGCAAAATGGACGTCTTTTCGGCTGAAATGATGATGATGATTTATGATTTCAATCATTAGTTATTCCACTAATAAATAGGATTTGGATGAAATTTGGCACATAGGTAGTTTGATAACCTGGGTCCTTCTTATCACGGAAATACGTTGCGTGCCTATACGACGACACGTTGTGCACAATTTCGAGCAATAAACCTAACAAAAAGTACCAGGCTTGCATGAATTCACGATAGTATTGCAATCAGTAATATGTATGCTTCTTATAGAATTTGGATGGAATTTGGCACACAGATAGTTTATATCCTGGATTTCACACATAGGATACTGTTTATCGCGGTAGTACGTTGCATGCATATAAGACGGTATTCTGTTTACGACACGACAGGTTTTGCACAATATCTGAGCCAATAATGAATGTATGCAGGGTGGAAAACGGATTCATGGATTCAGTTCATCATTCTTGACCCCCTGTGCTAAAATTTGTCGTCGGTAATTTAAAAAAAAAACAGCTGTTTCCTACAGAAGTGTAATACCTACTAGGTCAAAATTTATGAAAAAGCGAATTTTAATATGCGACCGAAAAATATTAACGCAGGGTGGTCAAGAACCAATGCCTGCCAGGGTTGCGAGTTGGTTTACACACGGGTGGGTTTTAGTCAGTAAAAGTCTGACACGCTCCGCCCAGAGCCGAAGAAGTTATTTGATAATTTCCCACCCAAAAAATAGGGGAGTTAAGAAAGATGTAGTAAATCCATGGTAAACGGATTCGCGTCGATGTCCCTTCCACCCTGTATATAATAAATAAATACCTAAATTATAAGCAAATAAATTATTTCTATTTCTATGTCCAGGTATGGTCGTTTTACTCTAGAACAAAGGGATCTATTTCAAACAATCGTATAAAACGTACTTGATAATGAAGGGAATCTATTTTTCTTGGACGCCCCGGTGGTACTAGAAAAACCTTGTAATTACAACAGCAATTCTTGCTGAGATCAGGCGACAAAGTAAGATTACCCTGGCAGTGGCTTCATCAGTAATTGCAGCCACTTTACTCCCTTGCGGAAAAACGGCCCACACTATGTTCAAAATCCCAATCGATTTTGATTCACCCCGTCAATTCGTGCTGCCATCTTTTGAGGCGCGCAAGATTGCTGTCTAATCGTTTGGGATGAATGCACGATGGCAAACAAAAAAGCTGTCGAAGCTGTGGACAGAACACAACACAGAACACAACGGCACGATGAAAGGCCAATGGGGAACGTCACACTACTCTTTTCTGTAGATTTTCGGCAAAGTCTACCGGTTGTAAGTCGAGGGACCGGTCGTAAGTAGAACCAATGAAATCAAAGCTTCACTGAAGCGTCCTTACCTCTGGCCCTTAATTAAAAAAGCTGCAATTAACAATAATTAACATGCGAGCACAGTCATATGGTAATTGTCATGCGCAAGAATTTTCCGGTGTTCTGTTAAAAGTTGGAGAAGGCATCCTCCCTGAGCAACATGGTCTGGTGACGCTTCCAGAACTGTGGTTTACAAATAAATTCTATGCTGTGTCTTCCCTATATTATATTTGAAAGTAGAGTAGTAGAGCAGAAGTAGGCTTATTCGCCCAAAATGTAGGCAATAACCAATTTCCAATAACGTTTTGTTATTGCAAAGATTAAAGTAGAGGTGCAGTTTATCATTTGTGAAGATAAGAAAAGTACTACAACTGTATTAACTGTTAGATTAAAATATCTAAATTTCTTAGTGGTGCAAGATAACACTAAAATCCATAATTTAGGCAACAGCTAGTTGTAAATAATAGACAAACATACTTTGGTTTTAATTAGTATAGACTGTTTAAATACCTTTTTATGTCACTCAACTTTTTACTGTCAAATAAATATAATAGAAAGCTTTGACGAATAATACTGTAAACAGAAATTTTATTGTCTGTGCTTCTTTTCTTAAAGTTCTAATTAGATCGGGGACATTACAGTTAGCACAGATAATTAGAAAATATGACAAACTTCTGCCCGCGACTTCGTCCGCGTGACTTGTTTTAATATAAAATATATCCTACGACACTCGGCAATACAGTCGCTTCTCATTAGTGAATTTATTTATTTATTATAGTTAACTTAAACGGTACAACACCAATTACATTAATTAACATAGAAGCACAAAAAAAGATTAATATTAACATATTTTTATATAACTTTCGATTCAATTTAATTTAATTTAATTTTGCGTTGTTTAAACGAACATGGAGCAGTGGACTTCCTTGCATACTTTCTCTCACAGAACACCAGACATATACGCATAATTTTACTCCATTCATCCGCAAAACCAATTTTAAATCGGATCAGTAGGTGCGAAGGTTACCCCCTACATAAATTTTGTCTCTTTTTAATATTAGTAGGTAAGTAGATTGTAATTTGGCCTTAAGACATCAGCAATCTAAAAAAACCTTAGAAGGAAAATCGGTTTACAGATTGCATAGCCATATTAATAGCAAAGTTATCTATTCATAAATTAAATATTTCCACCAAAACGAGCCATTGAGAATTAATCAAATGAAATGAAATGTTATTCTCACTAAATTAAACAAATCTATCCAACAATTCAAAACTTGTTTATTATTTAATTACATTTTCAGTTTCCAATTTATTTCACTTCTAAAATATTTGTGTATTTACACTACTTACTGTTAATAATAAATAACAGTTTTTGAGTCAGTGCTATGAAATATTTACAGCTGAATAGTCGCTTTATTATTTATGTACCTAATTGCTTTACTATTATTTATGTACCTAATTGCTTTTTTATTTGTTTATTAAAATGTTGTGTAGCGTTTTTTCATTGAAACAATCACACATTACCTTGTTAATTTTGCCAGCAGATTGATTAAAAAAAACATTATTTCTGTTAAACCCCTCCAATAAAGGTAAGCATGCTTATTATGAGAGTGACAGAGTCCAAATTCACGACCTCACAAACTCCAGTGGCGGGTACGCGAATGTGCTTTTTGTATTTGGTAAAAAAATATAAATTGAATATAGAACAAGTTGATTATCTAGATTTTTGCCGAACGATCGTCTCGGGAGATGATATAGGAAAGTAAGTTGAAGTGGAAAGTAGACAGAACCATTTTATTGCGGCAAATCGACGAATACAGAGAACGCTGTGTAGGCAAGGAAAATGCGGAGCGGGTGGGCATTACTTTTCGTCTACATGAATACGAGCGAAGTTACGGGCTTTACAAATTCTACTGCATAAAACCATTTGATTTGGCTTTTCACAGATATCTCTGTCGTTACAAATGAATGGGAAAAAATAATGAAAGCGCCTCCATTTTTTTAATTGAATCGTTTTGTGGTTCGAGCTAAAAAGTGAAAAATTTATTTAATCTCAGCCCCACATTAGCCGAATTGAACAAAAATATTCGGCGTTCTGAAATCCCGCACGAAGCCATTAATCGTTTTGATGTCACAGTATGGGACATTTAGTGTGACCCTTTTTATGCGCCAACCTTTCCCGATTTACGTCCCTAATCGCCGAATACCGAACGCCGAAAACTGAAACTCAGGCGTTCATATGTTGGCCGCGTTAAAACGCCGGCACCGGCTACTGAGCGCTGCCAGTTCATTGTGAAGGATTATACAAATTATGTTTTGGAACATGAGCTACTGTATTTGTTTCGCAAATCGGCACTTCGCCCCTTTCATACTCTGGTGGTTCTCGCGCTCTCTTAGACTTATACCCTATGCATATATTTTGTTCGCTATACGTACGAATGCTATTTACTTGAATGTAAAAACCGTATTCATAGGAATTCATTTACTCTCAGCTTTACAGAGTGAACGTTGCCAATATTGGAAAAATGCTGATATTATTCGATACGTACTCTTGTTCAATGTATGATGTGAATTAAATGGCTGGTATCACTTTCCGGTAAACGAAGTAGTTCGCTGCGATTTTTGGTTACGGATGCAGAAATTTATTTAATGAAAGTAGATCAATTGCTATAGAATTCAGCAGCATCAGCAATTTCCCCACTTTTGTTTGTGCAAGCCTGACCCAATTTAAACCAATTTGAAAGGCCAATTCGACCTGTATTTCTTCTGATTGTATTTGGCTATCGTTGAATATAAAGCTGATCCAACTGTTCGCTGTATTGTTTATCAAGAGAGCCCTTGCAAAGTGTCAGTTAATTTATTCTAGTAATTGTGAGCTGGGTGGCTTAGCTTTTGTTTGAGAAGTAAATGGCTAGTTAATGGCGTACTTGCCTATCCACCTACACTTTTGTATACACGCACTGCCCTCTTCTGTCTTCTCAAGTTTTCCTTTCACCGGTTTCAATAAAGTTTTATTTAACGTAATCGAATAAATTAATAATTAATTTTGTTTTGTATTGTGTAATGATTAATGACATACTTACCATAATTCAATGTAATTGCTAAGAATAACTTGACATGACATGATTGTATTACCTATCTCTTATCTTTTTTGACTACCTACCTACTAATAATATCCTAAAGACTGTTTGTAATTAACTAATTGTATTGTATTGTGTTTTTATAAGTTTTTACTAAATTTATGTTATGTACCTACTAATTAATGTTACTCAACAGCAAACCAACATTATGTTTTGCAGTGCCCTGACAGGGTTCATGTACTAAAGCCAACAGCAATTTATTGTAAAATGTATGATGTGCATGAGAGCAAATAAATAAATAAAGTTTTATTTTGTTTTAGTGCTTAGATGGTAATTTGAATGTGAATGTTGTTTGTATCAGGTCAGCTGCAGGGTTCGGGCTACAGTGAGCAGGAGCCCGAGTTCCTGTCTCCACTGGAGAATCTGACGGTGGCTCAGGGCAGGGATGTGCACTTCACGTGCACTGTCAACCATCTTGGCACTTACAAGGTAAGATGTTGTATGTTTAGTATATTTACGCCATGAAATATCGAATCATCAGCAGCCTAGCTTTTTCCCAACTACACTTACCGTCAAAACTAAGAACCCAGAGCAACATTTTCATACAAACGAGGTCATTTCGAAGCGTCGGTTCTCCGTCAGGTAACGATTCGGGTGAGATCTGATAGCAGCTTTCCAGAGTACGGATGGAAGAGGTCTAGAGCGCCTAAGGCACTCAAATGATCAAACCTAAATTACATACCGGAGTTGTCCATGAAATATGAAATGGCATCAAAATGTATAGAAATCCGAACACTCGGAACTCTACACACTCTCTGGTGTAAATGGCTTGTCTGATCAGTTGGGTGCTTTGGTGTTGGTGCCTTGTTGGTTAGGCGTTCTACACCTCCTCCATCCGTTCTCTGCAGAGCTGCTATCAGTTCTCATCCAAATCGTTACCTGACGGAGAACCGAGGCTTCGAAATGACCTCGTTTGTATGAAAATGATGCTCTGGGTACTTACGAGTAGTATTGACGGTAAGTGTATGTTGGGGTCGGCTCTCAGTTGCAGCTGAATACCAGTATTTTAGATGGAGCGACTGCCTAGTTGAGCTCCACAACTCAGTTACTGGGGAATACGATACATCTCGGTAAGACTGGTTGTTAGATTTCCGGGTTTTCGGGTTTTGACTCCCCGTAATGAGTGAAAAATTAAATATCGAATACCAATTAGAATAGCAATGAAGCTCATGGAATACAATAATAGATAAACATGGAAATAAACCGATTTCAGAACTATTCTAGAGAACAGAGAATACTACAATTATTTTGTGTTCACTTACTGTTCCCAATTATTAAGAAAGTTATTCCCTTTCAAAACTAGTAATATACGGCCATACATATATTTAAAGTATCGTGTTAATGTGAATTGTCATTGCTGTTTATCAGACCACGAAGTTTAATAACTCGAGCCGTAAACTGAAAACTAAATACATATTTACTAACTTCTAGTTTAAAGTAGTTTGCTCCATTTCATATCAACTTGAGTCAATATTCTGTGGTGGTAACAAGCTCTTGCTCTATATACTTATTACTAAGAAAGTACATACGTATAATAAATCAATGAAAATAAATGTTGTATCTTCCTTTGCCAAAAATGTGTAAAGTCTAAACGAAATTAAGTAGAATACTCTTTTCAAAGAACAATAAACTACAATTAGAGACTTATTAAGATACATAGTAAGTCACATAACAACGGACAGTCTTATTTTAAAAGCAATATTTTATAGAGAAACTTTGAATTGATTTAAGAGAGCTAGACAAACGCTTGATCATACGTAAGAAGTGCGAATAGTAATTTCAGTATAATTATCTCCATTTCCCAGGTGGCTTGGATAAAATCAGACACGAAGACAATTCTGGCCATTCATACACACATGGTGACGCTGAACCCTCGACTGTCCGTGACGCACAACGGACACAACACCTGGAAGCTATACATCAGCAATGTGGAGCCGAAGGACTCTGGCACCTATATGTGCCAGATCAATACTGATCCGATGATGAGTCAGGTTAGTTCCCGTCGCTAGTAAAATTATATTTATAGAAAAGACGTTATCTACACTACGTAAATATACTATGATAAGTAATTAGCAACTTATCATAGTATATTTACGTAGTGTAGATAACGTCTTTTCCATAAATATAATTTAAATGTTGAGGAAATTACAATGTTGGGGAATTTAGGGCCGCCATATATTAAAATTTGCTGGAAAATATTGATAGTCTAACCTCGCTTAACCTGTATAGTTTACTACGTAAAAGTTTTCCAGTTCATAATACGTATTCCCGAAAAACAACTAGATTAAACCTAGTACCATTCATCACAGAGCAAACGCGAGCCATTGAACTCAATAACAATATTATTGTAATATGAAACCATGAATAATTAGAGTATTGAGTATAATTATACCTTTGTCACATAGCAGTAAATCATTTATATTAACATAGTTTAATTAGAGCATCGTTGCTTATCAATAATGGGTAGTAATTGTTTCGATCTGAGCGGTCTGTGCAGCTGGCTAATATTAAAATGTATGCAATCGATACGAATCGCAGCTTGCATCGGCTCCGGGACTATGTCACGTGCCGAACATTTCATCTGATAAATTAAATCCGTATTCTTTGTATTTCGTTTCGACATTTTTCACATATTCTGTACTAGAACGGAAGGCGTGTCTGTTCTGTTCTGTTGCTTGTTATACAGTTAAACTCGCTGAATTTTTAGTGATCTCGCAAACGCGGATGCGCTTTTGTATTATGGATATTTTCGTTAGTTGCTGTCCTCGGCTTTCACCGCATTTTCCGGGGTGAATAGTTTTCGTTGTGCTAATCTAAGATTTTTTCTACCTTTGTACAAAAATCGGTTGAGCCTTTCATTCCAATCTATATTTTAATACTCGTATTTATTGGACTGCTGTGCCAATTGATTTTGTTTTACCCACTTGTGCAGTTAATTTATACTGCGGGCGTTAAGTAAGTAAGTTAAATTTTATTTGTTTAAACATGTGTGTCTGTGTTTTTTGGTGTGTGTGGTGGTGGTGTGGTGTTAGGTTATATATTATCATTATATTAATATGTGAAGCGAAAACTTTGTACCCCATTTTACTAAAATTATGCGAACGGAGTTGTATGAAATTTGGCACAGTTAAAGTCTATATGGAGGAGGAGTGCAGAAAGCTAATATTTTTATATAATATGCATTAGAAATACAAAAACATTACACACACTACCAAGCGTTTGACACACACACGCACATAGTACTAGGGCCTCGTGACTTGAAGATAGACAGGTGACAGAAGTGACAGTTTAACCATGGAATAAGTAATAGGTACTACTCATGGAATTAGTATGTACTATATAGATTGTAATTATAAGGCGTCGAATTTCAACCGGTGGGCAACTACTAGTAATATTTAATACAACTTACTTCAGCAACTAATTCATCAGACTTGAATGGAGTAGGCACGCACCGTTTATCATAGTATTAAAGTGTCATGGCGTATAAAATATTTTCAATAGCGTTCCGTTGCGTCCGCTCTAGTGTATCGGAAATATTGACTAAATTGACAGATTAATGATCTATCAATTCTAAGATAAGAATCTCGGACATTTCTGCTTGGCTAGACAGGCCGATATATCTAGATGAAACATTGATACGTGATTCCGCTCTACATGTAGGTTAGATAATATTGAGAAGGAAATTCATATTGAGAAATTAATTGTGAAGATAATATTTAGCCATATTATCTTCACAATTCAGTTAATACATTTTGTATTACATAAATGAGTGCTCTGAGGGTGAGAATCGATATGATTATAAATATCGAAACCTTTCTAAATCGTTATTGTTCCATCAAAAGGGATGGTTTAACATATAACTTGGTTTTCTTTGAATCTCCTTTACCGTAGATGTTTCTACGGATAAAAATGTCACATGACACAAAAATCCTGACCTGGAATAATTGTCATCAGGTGCCATTAAAATTTTTGTACCGTGCACGAATCGATTGCAAACTCTTTAATCACCAAAATCAGTATACTCCAATGCACCCCCAAAACATTTTTAATCAGCGCCAACTCAACATTAAATAAAACACCATGAAACGAGTTCATATTTCTGAACACGTCATATCAAAGTGTAACAAAATTGTTACGGCGAGGCGTCGTTCCTCGCATGCCTGTGACGAAGTAACTTTCATACAATATTATTATAACCGGAGGACGCGGCTTACCTGAGCCGACGATATGCTGCGATATTTTACTGCTAAGGGCTGTATTGGATATGATAGTTTATTATTTAAATCTTCATTGCTTGTGGATTGTGTGGTGTTTATTTTGTTAATTGCTGGGGAATTTGTTGCACCACTTCTCGTTACGTGCTAAAGCACTAGGAAGTGAAGGGTAAGCGTTTTAGTGGACTTTGTTATGCAATTTTATGCTAATTGCTTGCTGAATGCTTAATTTGAATATATATGATTTTAATTATTTTTATTTACATTTGTGGATAGAAATGAAAATCATTCGCTAGATAAATTGAAGTGAAGTTGCAAGAAGGCTTGCGTAGACCAACGATAAACCAACTTTTCCTTATGATTAACTAGCTGCACCTGGCGGTTTCACCCACATAAGTCTCGATTCCGTGGGAATAGAAGGATAAAAAGTATTCTATGTCCTAATCCAGCTCATGATCTACCTTTGTGCCAAATTTCATCCTTATCCGTTTAGCCGTTTTAGCGTGACAGCGTATCAACCAAAAAACCATGAATAACCAGACTAACATTTCAAATGCAGGTTTCCTCATGATATTTTCCGTTCACCATTATGTCCGTGATGTGTGTAGAGTCTAAGATAAACTCAGAAAGTTATCATCATCATTTCAGCCGAAAGACGTCCACTGCTGGACATAGGCCGGGAATATTATAATATAATATTCATTTGAAAAAGTCACGTTTGGATCCCGCACTATTATTGCACAAACATTGCCATTGTTATATTGCCAAGACTTTGTAGACAATAATTATAACATGTTAGCTAAAAGTACGTATTTGCACCGCCACTTCGACCGGTTCTGTGCTTCCCGCATCCAGCGGATACCTGCAGCCTTCACAAGGTCATCGGTCCACCTTGTAGGAGGCCTTTCAACGCCACGTCTTCCGGTACGCGGTCACCACTCCAGAACCTTTCGGCCCCATCGGCCATCAGTTCTGCGAGCAATGTGCCCTGCCCACTGCCACTTATACTTGGCAATTCTTCGGGCTATGTCGGTTACCTTGGTTCGCCTACGGATATCTTCATTTCTGATTCGATCATGTAGGGAAACTCCAAAGCATAGCCCTCTCCATTGCCCTTTGGGTGACTTTTAACCTTCTTATAAGGCCCATTGTGAGTGACCACGTTTCAGTGCCATAGGTCATCACTGGCAACACGCACTAGTCAAAGACTTTCGTCTTGAGACACTGCGGTATGTGGGACGAGAAGATATTGCGTAGCTTCCCGAACTCAACTCAACTGAAACAGAAAGAAAATAATAATATTCATTTGAAAAAGTCACGTTTGGATCCCGCACTATTATTGCACAAACATTGCCATTGTTATATTGCCAAGACTTTGTAGACAATAATTATAACATGTTAGCTAAAAGTACGTATTTACACATCTGCGACTCTTTGTCTAAATATAAGGAAAGAATAATAGATTTAATTTAAGTATCTGTAAATGTATACCTTAACTGTTCCAAATTGTACCTACATGATTATCGTAATGAATTTCTTAATGACAATAATATTAATATAAATTGACTAAGCAATGAATGTGTGTTTGTGTTGTGTATTGTGTAATTTGGTTTTTGAATATAATATTAATTAATCTCAACTACGTTACTGAATTTGTAAATACTTAATTTATTCATACGAAATGTTTTTGAATTTAATTTAATATTATACCTACCGTAACGAAAAATATTGTACGCCGCTGGCAAAATATAGAGTCAACTGATTTGTTACTGAAGACTAAATGTGTGTACCTGAGTTTTACAAATAAATATTCAGTCATTCATTCATTCATACTTTGGCACAATATTATGATAATGGAGCGGCTTTGATTTATATGCTTTTACGGAACTTTATTTACAGCAAAGTATTTATTAAAATGGCAATGTCATAGTATTTTTAATTTCTCTTAGGTATAAATGCATTTACACTAACATTTTTAAGATCTCTACTGATGTCCAAATGTGAGCTGCAGTTGCTTCTAGATCTAGTAAATGTAATATATAAACTCTTTTTTTTTATATGGGTCATCCTCATCAATTCATCATAATCATTGACCGGTTTGTTCCACCCTTTGCCGAGTATAAACTTCCCTTTTGTTCCGTATTCATTATAATACTGTACAGCAGTACAGTCATCGGTAGAATAATGTAAGAACCCCTCAATTGAGTAGAGGATCTCAAATACCAAGGTGTCTCAGAACCCTCACAAAAGGTGTCATAGAGTACTGTTGTCTGCATTAAGTGCTTGACCCAATCACTTAACGAGAGCCTCTCAAGGCGTTTATCGACCCTCGTCGCTAATAGGGTATCACACCTTATAAGATTGTATTAGGCACAATCATGGTAATAGGTATTTGGCTCGAATTAGATAGGTTAAATTATATATTTGCATTGAATTTGTTAACCTGAAAGGCTCAGAGTTGAATGAAAGAAAATGTATGATTTGATACTGTCTAAGCCCTAGGAGGAATTCTAGAACTAAATTCGACCTTAGAACTGACACATTTAAAAGAAATCTCTATTCAATCGTAGTTTCAGGGTGAGATTCGGATATAGGGTGAAGTACCCAATTATCAGCACTTTAAGAGTTAGTCCTAACTTAAGCCTATTTATTATTGTGAAAAATAGTTCTTTACCCGTTAAGGCAAATTTTCTAGTTCTAATATTTAATAAGGAAGACGATATTAAAAGAAAAACATGGTTAACCTCTATCCACGATTTTTTAGACAAGTAAAAATAAAAAATGACTTTCTCACCATTTACTAGCACCATCACCCCCAATAGCATAGAGTGAGCCAATTATCAGCACAATACTATCACTGTTAGGATTTGCTTGAAAAAAAAAGATTTTCATTCTTAAAATCTGTTTTTTATTAAAAAAAATTATATAGTTAGTAGGTAGGTACCCTGTAATACAAAACAATCACTTATAATCTAATAATACTTTTATAAAATTGACAAAGTTTAACATTAATAAAAATCTCACTAGAAAGTGTTTTACTTAAATATAATATGGTAGCCGACCAATACTATAAACTATGTAGGTAGGTATCTACAACCATTAAGAAACATAAAATTGCACATAAGAAATTGTACCAGTAAGTAGGTAAATAAAATAAATAAAAGAATAGGCTCTTGCTATCACATCTTCTAATCCTCTGTAAGGATCTTACAACCCACTGTACCAAAACTCCTTCTTCTTCTGTCGACAAAATTGGCCTAGGACCTGGTAGATTCTTGCACGGCTTTCTTAATCGCGACTGGATAGTTCCTCTTGGCACATTGTAAGTTTTCGAGGCCAGTTTTTTGGACATACCATTTTTAACTGCATCCAAGGCTTTTAGTAGATTTTCGTTTGTGTACATTTTTCGTTTATTTTGTTTATTTTCTTCCTTTGGCTTCATGGTAGGTGGATAAGTGGTTCTGGAAAAAGAAAAGAGATGATGAAATTATAGGAAAACCAATTTATCAGCATGCTTCTGATCCAATTATCAGCACCATGCTGACAAATGGTTAATGCAGTTTCAGCACCATGCTAAGATTTGGATTTTGATAGTATTAACTACTTTTACAAAACAAAATGAATTCTATGCATAAAATAAACACAGTTTACATTACAAAGTATGAAATTAGTATTTACGTACTTTTAACCATTTATCAGCACCAGTGCTGATAATTTGGATTTTACAAAATATTCGATCCATTTATCAGCACCACGTATTTTACCAATTATTTTACAGATTAAGGTGATACACCTTAATCTCAAATTCTACTCTTCAGATTATCGTCACAAACTATCTCAAATATCAGAGAAATCGGTAGTTTTAATAAAAAATATCTAAAAGATCTAATATATCATAAAATGTAAACACGTCAACTTACATGGCACAAGAAACTGGCAAAAACCATAGAAACTGCAGGACACAAATGTTTTTTTACACAATTTCCGCCATTTTTAAGTCTCAAAGTATGGTGTTGCCAATAGTAGGATTCCAAAAACACAAATTTATTTATTTATTGGTGTGGTACCCCAAATTAGTAAGTGAAAACCTTAGAATTTGACAATTTATTCGGAGTGATGATAATTTGGTGCAGTGGAGTTTGGGTTATTCACCCTACTTCCTAGGTGGACCAATATCCTGCCAGGGTTGCGAGTTTGGCCGAAAGGGATATCGTGGCCCTGGCACACAGGCAATGGAAGGAACACGGGTGCGTTTTAGTCAGTAAAAGTCTGACACGCCCTCCCGCTCAGCCCAGAGCGGGAGAAGTTATTTGATAATTTCCCACCCAAAAAAAAAAAAAAAAGTGTGAGATTCGGGCTTGAGTATCATTCTAAGGTAAGGTTTAAAACCTCACGGATGCGCCAAACAGGCTTAATTTGGCAAAAATGCGTTTGAAGGCTCGTGCAGACTGGCGTGATATTGCGGGCGCGACAAGGATCATGCAGTCATGCTGCCTGTCGCACTCGCGATATCGCACCAGTCTGTACGATCCTTGATACGCCGAACGATTTTTCATAACCTAATTAAATTAGCTCACAAAAACACACTGAATTCTTTAACATTCAAACGTTCTTTGGTCGAATTTCTCTAAGACCTTACCCCGTTATCACTGAGTCATTTTCCATAACCTTTCGAGAATCCACGCCTGGTTATGTAAATGGCAAAACATTTTACGTGAGTCAAAGCTTTGTATGTTATTTTGGGCGGAACAGAGTGTCTTTCATAGTCATGCGGGCATTAAACGTAAACATTTTGCTTGCCCGCGGTAAAAGTAGATACTTCCAATTTATTACGCTTATAAGTTGTAGCGGAAAACTTTTGTTGTACGAGGTAACCCTTAGCGCAGTTTCATTTTGTTTGCTCTTGTTATCTTCCCGATGAGATAAACAAGTACATATAACAGGATTGTACAAAACATTGTGTAGTATACTTAAGCTTGTGTGGAGTAAAAGTTAAACGTATTGGAGGAAATATTAAAGAATGTTTAATGTTTTTGCTGGTTGTATAAATTGTTTGGGTATTGATTATGTACTGACGCTTTTCACAAGCTTTTTATTAACTTGCTTCATTCGAAGGTATGAGTTTCCGGTTACTGTCTTTGTCAATAATGTTTTTACTCATTGGGTAGGTAATGCAAAAACAATGCCAAGCTATTAATTCAAATGTCTTACCTACTCTGTTTTACATGTAAAATGAAGTTTTCGCCTCTTTCATGTAGGTAGGTATCATGGCATAATAAGTATAGACCGACAAACATTTTTGAATGTAAAAGGAAGATATCAAAAACCGGTAAAATCTAGTAATACAGTTCATGCTAGTTCTTTATTTTGCGACTCGTATTTGAGTGTATCGGTCTTCCATTTCTATAATCTATATCCCTGGTACTTCATTAGCGGCAAAACTATGTAAATTTCTATTAATTGTCCCAAATTACGATGTTTTTTTTTTAATTTTAAGTTTTCTTTTATACAAACTTCACTGACATAATGTTTTTCGTGTTTGACACCTACAATTTTTTTCAACAAGGTTCTAACTTTTATTATTTTAATCATATTTTATATTGTTTTTTTGGCAATGTAGGCTTTCTGTAGACCATTTTCTAGTTTGTTAAGTACCTGGTACTTTTGACGGGTCTACGCTGTCCTCTCATACCTATTAACACTGTAATTTGAAAAGATTCTAATAGCCAATTGTTTAAAAGAGTAACCGTGGAGTTCCTTGCCAGCTCTTCTGCATAGGAAACGACCAATTGGAACCGTGCACCTAGCTTCTGACGTTTCATATGTGCCCATGTAGGCATAGGTGAAATAAAAATATTTTCGATTTACATGTTTTTGATAAATTCAAGCTGAGAAATATCGCTAGAAGCACTAGCCTTTATCCACTAGTGGTTCGATTTACTTATAGAAGCGTCATCTTTGGCGCTTTAATTGAGTTTAGTTTCATTCCCCTTTGTCATAGCCCCTAGAGTTCTGTCGCAGAACAAAGCGAATTAGATATAGGTCAGGAATACAGTATTATAAAGAAAGAACAGCCATAACGCCTGGTAGATTGCGATCACAACTTTTATGTTGATGTGAGTTTTTCTACATTCACGGAAGAATGTTGCTCCCCATCGTTACTATCCATAGCAATATTTCAGTAGTCGATAAGCCGTGCTCAATCTTTGTTCATTTTTAGGGTTCCGTAGTCAACAAGGAACCCTTATAGTTTCGCCATGTCTGTCTGTCTGTCTGTCTGTCCGTCCATCTGTCCGTCTGTCCCCGGCTTAGCCCAGAGACACTTAGTACTAGAAAGCTGTAATTTGGCATGGGTATACATATTAATCATGCCGAAAAAGTCGTCAAATAAAACCATGAAAAACAATTTTTTTTAGGGAAGGGAGGTATTACACGTGAAATGGGGATGATTTTTTTTTCTCGTCTATTCCATGGTGTGGGATATCGTTGGATAGGCCGTTCAATATTGTGGGTTGGTCAGAACCATTTTTCAATTAAGGGATCCGTTTGCGTAATATTAAGCTTTAAAGTGCTATTTTTTGTTAAAGTCAAGTCCCCCCCCCTGCCAGCTAAATGGTTGGTTTTGGATATGTGAAAAAAATCATGACAATAGTATATGTAACGAATTTAAAAGGAAAACTATCACAGCTAAGTAGGCTTCACAAGTTAACGAGTAATAGTCGACCAACTTAAAGTTGCAGTTGGAGAATTGACCGTAACGTATATCGATGTATGGGAGAGCATATTTTTCAATTACAATGTTAAGTTGGTAAAAACCCAAAAAAAAAAAAAAATGGAAAAATGGTTGGTAAAATTTATCCCAAAAGGGATAAATTTATCCTAACTACGGAACCCTTCATTGTGCGTGGTCCGACATGCACTTGGCCAGTTTTTGTTCTTTGCAATTGTTTCATGATCATTATTGAATATAATTTGTAAAGAAGATAAGTTTAATATGTTTTATTAAGGATGGAAGTATGTATGTATGTCAATTGTCCACCATAGACTACCTGCAGTATTGTATCTCCTTCCCCTAATCTATCCAAAGGTTGTCTTTAAAAGATCGCTTTTAGCGATAAGACCGCCCATTGTGACCATTTATGTAAAATATCTACATTTATATCTGTAATTTTTATGGTGTACATAATATAGAGTATTCTATCAATCAATATGGTGTACATAATATAGAGTATTCTATCAATCAATATAATTAATAGATAATTAGTAAACATAGTCATTCAAATCTAGTCCAGACTGGGGCTATATCGTGGGCGCGACGCGATTCTAGTAGCACAATTTCTTTGTCAGTGCCTGTCGCTCCCGTGATATCGCACCAGTCTGTACGATCCTTTACCTTAAAAACAAACAGCCTGCACTATTATCCACCAACACACACAAATTGACACTTATTAAGTTATTTACCTTTTGCGGGTAGTAGTGACATAACACCGCCGACGCGCAGGGTACCGGTGGAATTTTGTCAAGTCGTGCGTGGAATGCACGCGCTTGCCAAAGGGAGGCGCGGAATGTCACCGAGACATCTTCATGAGGAGACAACTTTCAAATGTTCCACGTTGCTGTTTATATTGCTGCAAAACCTTTTACAGCTACATAGTTGCCTTGAGCGCGATAGTTGCTTTGAATATGCTTTGGCTTGAAATTCCGTGTGTAAGGCTTTGTGTTCGGGATAATTGTTAAAAGAGTACTGGTGCTTAGTTGACAATGGCAAACACAGTTAGGTTACTTGTATGGCACGCTATGTCAAATTTTTACATTGATATCTGTAATTTTTATGGTGTACATAATAAAGAGTATTCTATTATATGAAAAGCAATGGCAGCTCACGGTACCGATTTTAACGTAAATACATTTAAATCTGGTAACACACGCAGCTGTTGAACTCAGATGATAATTTGACAACTCAGAATCCATTTGAAAACACTGAATAAACTATACTTGGCAAAAAATAATATGCCTGTTTTGACATTTAACTTGAATCGATTTATAGTGAGTATCGAGTCGTATGGTTACTTCACTAGTTACGTCGCGATAGTCAATCGCGACGTAAAAAGTAAATGTCAAAACGGGCCTATTATTTTTTGACAACTTTATCTAGTAATCATTATAGCAATATGAGAAAATGCCAATCAGAGGCCCCTGCCCTTTTAAACTTAATTATTTCCATAGCTCTGGGCAACTAACACATTTAACAACTGAAAATATAAGGGAATATTCTGAAAACAGTTTTACACCGTGCTCATAGCTCCACATTCATTACTTTAAATTGCGATTCCTTGCCCAACATTTATTCGAATTTTTGTTTTAATGTATAATAGCTTCTTAGTTAAATTAATGGTTACTTTGGTTAGTACTATGGAAGAGCCGAGTCTCCTAACACAGGCAATGTTCGCTTAAAAGGAGGCTCCAAACACTAAACCCTTTTTTGTAAATCCACGAAAGACGTCCACTGCTGGACATAGGCCTCCCCCAAAGGTTTGCTATAATCGTCACGCTTGCCAGGCGGGTTGGCGATCGCAGAATAAAGTTAAAATGCATAGAGAACGCTGCTGCCCATTCTCTAGTAAGTCCCTTAGTCGCGTTTTACGACACCCACGGGAAGAAATAGTATGTGCTATTCTTTACGTCCGGCACGACACAGACAACTGTAGAAAAACTGAAGTATAAATAAATAAAATTATTATTATTTATTTTTATGTGTCTCGGGTACATTAGGTCTCGGTCCATTGGAAGGTGTACGAGGGCCCAAAGCAACTCGCAGAGGCCCTTTAGACAATTATGAATGGAATGAGGCACCAACCGACGATTATACCTGTCGCACTATGCAAGTGCACCCAAAGGCAACCCCCGGTTGGCATAGGACTATTGCAGGATATGGAAAATAAAGTATTGGATTATGGGTTTGGGTGGCTATATATAGTGGATTGGTGACCTTGAAGTATGGAAAGACTATGGCCCCTGCCTGACCATTGTTTTATACACCGTGGCATTTAATTGTCTTACAACGGCAGCCCGCTTCATGTATCTAATGAGTACTAATCATTCATGAAAGTAAAAAAAAAAAAAATATTAACATTTGAATAATTAATAACATTAAATATTATTTATTATGACGCATGAAACACCCTGTTATGAGCGCAGTGCGAGCCTTGCGCTCTATTCCGCGTCGCCCTTAGAACGCAAGGCTCGCACCGCGCTCTTAACAGGGTGTTTCAAACTACGTTATGCGTCATGATGAATAATATTATTTTTTTAATTATTCAAATGTGAACAAATATTTTTTTTTTCACTTTCATGAATGAGTTGTAGTCATTGGATACATGAAGTGGGCTGCCGTTGTAAGACGACTAAAAGGCCACGGTGAATAAAATACACAGGTAAAATGGCAGGGGGTGACTTGCGAACTCAATAATGGCCCCCCGGAAACTATCGCTAGCACATAGTAACGTAGCGACAAGGGGGCAACATGTGCTGAGGTGCTTGAGGAGTGGAGAGGTATTCCACTAATATCAGAACAATCTCATAGCCCCGAAGGTGGACAAGATCCCTACCAGCACTTACCATAAGCGTTACCATTCCTTCCTCCGAGCAAGTTTACTCTTGCGAATCTCCACTCAAGACAGCCAATAAAGGCATGAATGATGTGTGAGCTCTGTTCCTCATCAGGGATCACTTCAGCTGGCCAGCCAGAGATGAGGAACAAGGCTTCTCCCGGGAGATAGGGTCCGTGGGGTTGCTACTGTCCAACAGCTCGCCACATGCTGCACTACGGGTTTCTGTATCTCTCTTGGTCTGGCTTGTTCTGGCAAAGTAAACTCTACTCGTATAGACCTAGAGTTCGGAGCGCGCAAGCCCCATCACGACATCAACGTAGAGATACGGGAGTTTTATTATTCATGGTTAGTTTCGTGCGTAATTAGCTGAGTCATTTGAGGTCCCTTAAGGAATTCTTTCAAGATTGTAAGCTGTGTTCTAAGCCTTTAAGACGAAATCTTACACCTAAGTAATAAAGCTTGTAGATAGCACAAACTAAAACTATGTACACAGCCATTTATCCTCCTAACTTCTCATTATTTACGACATCACAAACAACAGAGCATTTCAAAAATTCTTTACGCCATTGATATGCGTTGATATCTCCGTACAAAGGAGAAAGCTCACTTCGGGTCTCCACGTATTTGCTTAGGGCCGCTGTAACTCCGGCGCAAGCGAAAAGGCAGTTTATTAACACAAAATGAGGTCTCTTAAGAAATTCTTTCATGATTCTAAGCTGTGTTCTAAGCCTTTAAGACGGAATCTTACACCTAAGTAATAAAGCTTGTAGATATCACAAACTAAAGCTATGTACACAGCCATTTATCCTCTTAAATTCTCATTATTTACGACATCATAAACATCAGAGTATTTCAAAAATTCTTTACGCCCTTGTTA